>CP136054.1:151716939-152916939 GCA_032464435.1 Aegilops umbellulata | reverse complement strand
TGTGATCTGAGGGTTATCCTCATTGCTGCACAAAAGAATTATGTCCCTGATGCACTGCTAGGTGACGGACCTATTGCAGGAGCGGATGCAGACGTTATGAATATTTGGCAAGCTCGGTATGATGACTACTTGATAGTTTAGTGCGCCATGCTTTACGACTTAGAACCGGGACTTCGAAAACGTTTTGAACGCCATGGAGCATATAAGATGTTCCAAGAGTTGAAATTGGTATTTCAGACTCATACCCGAGTCGAGAGGTATGAGACCTCTGACAAGTACTTTGCCTACAAGATGGAGGAGAATAGCTCAACCAGTGAGCATGTGCTCAGAATGTTTGAGTACTACAATCGCTTGAATCAAGTGGGAGTTAATCTTCCAGATAAGATAGTGATTGACAAAGTTCTCTAGTCACTATCACCAAGTTACTGGAACTTCGTGATGAACTATAATATGCAAGGGATGACAAAAACGATTCACGAGCCCTTCGTGATGCTGAAATCAACGAAGGTAGAAATCAAGAAAAGCATCAAATGTTGATGGTTGACAAGACCACTAGTTTCAAGTAAAAGGGCAAGGGAAAGAAAGGGAACTTCAAGAAGAAGGGAAAGCAAGTTGTCACTCCCATGAAGAAGCCCAAAGCTAGACCCAAGCCTGAAGCTGAGTGCTTCTACTACAAAGGAAATAGTCACTAGAAGCGGGACTGCCCTAGATACTTGGCGGATAAGAAGGATGGCAAAGTGAACAAAAGTATATATGATATACATGTTATTGATGTGTACTTTACTAGTGTTCATAGTAGCCCCTGGGTATTTGATACTGGTTCAGTTGCTATGATTAGTATCTCAAAACAGGGGTTACAAAACAAAGACAAGTTGAGGGTGAGGTGACCATCTGTGTTGGAAAGTATTCCAAAGGTTGATAAGATCACCATCGCACACTCCCTTTACCTTCGGGATTAGTGTTGAACCTAAAATAAATGTTATTTGGTGTTTGCGTTGAGCATAATATGATTGGATCTTGTTTATTGCAACATGGTTATTCATTTAAGTCAAAGAATAATTGTTATTCTGTTTACATGAATAAAACCTCCTGTGGTCACACACCCAAGGTGAATGGTTTATTGAATCTCGATCGTAGTGATACACATATTCGTGATATTGATGCCAAAAGATGCATAGTTGATAATGATAGTGCAAAATACTAGTGGCACTGCCATTTATGTCATATTGGTGTAAAGCGCATGAAGAAACTCCATGCTGATGGGCTTTTGGAATCACTTGATGCTTGCGAACCATGCCTCATGGGCAAGATGACTAAGACTCCGTTCTCTGGAACAATGGAGCAAGCAACAGACTTGTTGGAAATAATACATATTGATGTATGCGGTCCGATGAGTATTGAGCCTCGCGGCGGGTATCATTATTTTCTGACCTTCACAGATGATTTGAGCAGATATGGATATATCTAGTTATTGAAACACAAGTCTGAAACATTTGAAAAGTTCAAAGAATTTCAGAGTGAACTTGAGAATCATCATAACAAGAAAATAAAGTTTCTACGATCTGATTGCGGAGGCGAATATTTGATTTACGAGTTTGGCCTTCATTCGAAACAATGTGGAATAGTTTCGCAACTCATGCCACCTGGAACACCAAGCGTAATGGTGTGTCCATACGTCGTAGTACTTTATTAGATATGGTGCAATCTATGATGTCTCTTATCGATTTACCACTATCATTTTGGGGTTATGCATTAGAGACAGCTGCATTCACGTTAAATAGGGCACCATCTAAAAATCCGTTGAGACGACACCGTATGAACTGTGTTTTTGCAAGAAACCTAGGCTGTCATTTCTTAATGTTTGGGGTTGCGATGCTTATGTGAAAAAATTTCAGCCTAATAAGCTCAAACCCAAATCAGATAAGTTGACCATGACGAACCTACGAACTATGAGGAAGCGATGATGAGCCCAGATTCCGCGAAATGGCTTGAGGCCATGAAATCTGTGATGGGATCCATGTATCAGAACAAAGTATGGGCTTTGATTGACTTGCCCGATGATCAGCGAGCCATTGAGAATAAATGGATCTTCAAGAGGAAGACGGATGCTGATAGTAGTGTTACTATCTATAAAGGAGTGTTTGAAAGGAGTTCTTCAAAGAAAAACCTCAGTGAAGGTGCTTACATATTGAGCATCAAGATCTATAGAGATAGATCAAGACGCTTGATAAATTTTTTCAATGAGTACATACCTTGACAAGTTTTTTGAAGTAGTTCAAAATGGGACATTCAAAGAAGGAGTTCTTGCCTATGTTGCAAGGTGTGAAGTTGAGTAAAGACTCAAAACCCGACCACGGCAGAAAATAGAAAGAGAATGACAAGTCATTCCCTATGCCTCAATCATAGGTTCTATAAAGTATGCTATGGTGTGTACCAGACCTACTGTGTACCTCACCATGAGTTTGGCAAGAGGGTACAACAGTGATCTAGGAGTGGATCACTGAACAACGGTCAAAATTATCCATAGTGGAATAAGGAAATGTTTCTCAGTTATGGAGGTGACAAAGAGTTCGTCGTAAAGATTTACATTGATGCAAGCTTTGACACCGATCTGGATGACTCTATGTCTCAATTAGGCTTGGAAAAAAAGCTCGAAGCTCGCGAGCTAAACGAGTAGCTCGTGACTCGGCTCGGATCGACTCGAACTCGAAGAATAACGAGTCGAGCCGAGATTTAGTTTACGATCGTTTATAGACCAAGTTAAATGAGCCAATCTCACGAGTACTCGTGTAACTCATTAGGCTCGGTACAAAGATCAGCCACTCCCACTACTAAAAAAGATCAGCCACTCAGCACCCTATGTCCTAGGCGCACAACACAAGGCCTAGCCGTTGAAGACCCAACCACCTAGGAGACTCATGCGTTACAAGGAAATTACTATTGTTTAGTGATATATATGTTTAATATATACATAATAATTTTATAATATATGAGGGTTTTATGTTCATATCTTGAACGAGCTTAACAAGCTAAACAAGCCAGCTCGCGAGTTATACGAGTCGAGCCAATCTTGGATTTGAGCTCGTTATAATAACGAGTCGAGTCGAGCTAGCTCGTTAACGAAACGAGCTCTAGCGAGTCGAGCCAAGCTAGCTCGACTCGGCTCGAATTCCAGCCCTAGTCTCAATATAGATACATATTGAAAGTGGGAGTGATTAGCTAGAGTACCTCCATGTAGAGCATTGTAGACATAGAAAATTTGCAAAATACATACGGCTCTGTATGTAGTAGACCCGTTGACTAAACTTCTCTCACAAGCAAAACATTATAACTCTTTGGGTGCTAATCACATAGCGATTATAACTATATTATTGACTCTAGTAGACCCTTTGGGTATTAGTCACATGGAGATGTGAACTAATCACATAAAGATGTGAACTATTGGTGTGAAATCACATGACAATGTGAACTAAATTATTGACTCTAGTGCAAGTGGGAGACTGAAGGAAATATGTCCTAGAGGCAATAATAAAGTTGTTATTTATATTTCCTTATATCATGATAAATGTTTATTATTCATGCTAGAATTGTATTAACTTAAAACTTAGTACATGTGTGAATGCGTAGACTAACAGAGTGTCCCTAGTATGCCTCTACTTGACTAGCTCGTTAACCAAAGATGGTTAAGTTTCCTAGCCATAGACATGTGTTGTCATTTGATGAACGGGATCACATCATTAGAGAATGATGTGATGGACAAGACCCATCCGTTAGCTTAGCACTATGATCGATTAGTTTATTGCTATTGCTTTCTTCATCACTTATACATGTTCCTCAGACTATGAGATTATGCAACTCCTGAATACCGTAGGAACACCTTGTGTGCTATCAAACGTCACAACGTAATTGGGTGATTATAAAGATTGTCTATAGGTTTCTCCGATGGTGTTTGTTGAGTAGGCATAAATCGAGATTAGGATTTGTCACTCCGTGTATCGGAGAGGTATCTCTGGGCCCTCTCGGTAATGCACATCACTATGAGCCTTGCAAGCAATGTGACTAATGAGTTAGTCATGGGATGATGCATTACGGAACAAGTAAAGAGACTTGCCGGTAACGAGATTGAACTAGGTATGATGATACCAACGATCGAATCTCGGGCAAGTAACATACCGATGACAAAGGGAACAACGTATGTTGTTATGCGGTTTGGCCGATAAAGATCTTCGTAGAATATGTAGGAGCCAATATGAGCAGCCAGGTTCCGCTATTGGTTATTTACTGGAGATGTGTATCGGTCATGTCTACATAGTTCTCGAACCCGTAGGGCCCGCATGCTTAACGTTCGATGAAGATTTGTATTATGAGTTATGTGATTTGATGAACCAAAGTTTTTTCAGAGTCCTGGATGAGATCACGGACATGACGAGGAGTCTCTAAATGGTCGAGAGGTGAAGATTCATATATTGGAAGGTTGCATTTGGACATCGGAATGGTCCCGAGTGGTTCGGGCATTTTTTCGGAGTACCGGGAGGTTACCGAACCCCCCGGGAGAAGTTATGGGCCTTATGGGCCATAAAAGGGAAGCACACCAGCCCACAACCCTTGGGTAGGAGGCTGATTAGGACTAGGAGAAGGGGGCCGACCCCCCTTTCCTTCTCCTTCTCCCTTCCCCCTTTCCTACTCCATGTGGGAGGTGGAATCCTACTAGGACTAGGGCGTCCTAGTAGGACTCCACACCTTGGCGTGCCCCCTAGGGCCGACTGCCTCTCCCTCTCCCTCCTTTATATACGTAGGCAGGGGGCACCCCAAACACACACAAGTTGATCTTTTAGCCGTGTGTGGTGCCCCCCTCCACAGATACACACCTCGGTCATATCGTCGTAGTGCTTAGGCGAAGCCCTGGCCAAGTTCATGGTTATACCCTACTATGCCTACCTCAAGATGAAGATACCAAGTTCCAAGGGCATCATCACCGTAACCAGAGATTACAAGAAATCCGCCGAGTGTGCAGCAGCTAGCAGCTGGCTGGCCGAGTCCCTCGTTATTGCCGAAGATAAGAAGATGTTGGATAGAGTCGTGGCCATGGCCTGCAAGCAGCCGGCCCTGTTCCCCGACCCCAAGGAGCGTGATGCCCAAGGTTCCTTACAGCGAGCCAAAGAAACGAAGAAAGTACCCCTCGACCCAGAGAACCCGGAAAGGTTTGCCACCATTGGGGCAAACCTGGACAGCAAATAGGAAGGCGAGCTCGTCGATTTCCTCCGTGAGAATCGGGACATCTTTGCATGGTCCCCCAAGGACATGCCGGGTGTTCCGAAGGAATTCGCCGAGCACAAGCTACACGTCCGAGAAGGTGCAAAACCAGTCAAACAACCCCTCCGCCGACTGTCGAAAGAAAAGAGAAGAATCGTAGGAGAGGAGATAACCCGGCTTCTGGCGGCCGGTTTCATTATGGAAGTTTTCTTCCCAGAGTGGCTCGCCAACCCGGTCCTCGTACTGAAGAAGAACAACAAGTGGCGTATGTGTATAGACTACACAAGCCTCAACAAGGCCTGCCCCAAAGATCCCTTTGCCCTGCCAAGGATTGACCAAGTGATAGACTCCACAGTCGGATGCGAGCTGTTGTGCTTCTTGGATGCTTACTCAGGCTACCACCAGATAAAGTTGGATCCAGCAGACCGCCTGAAGACCACCTTCATAACACCATTCGGAGCTTTCTGCTACCTGACTATGACATTCGGCTTGAGAAATGCCGGTGCCACTTTTCAGCGTTGCATGCAGAAATGCCTCCTCAAGCAGCTCGATAGAAATGCCCACGTCTATGTAGACGACATTGTGGTGAAGATGTAGAAGCGCGGCACCTTGCTGGAAGACCTCAGAGAGACATTTGAAAACTTGCGCCGATTTCAGATCAAGCTCAACCCCGAGAAATGCATGTTCAGTGTACCAGCCGGCCAGCTTCTAGGCTTCCTAGTCTCCGAACGCGGCATCGAGTGCAACCCAGTGAAAATCAAGGCCATAGAGAGAATGGAGATTCCCACCAAGTTACGGGACGTCCAGAAGTTCACCGGATGCCTGGCTTCCCTGAACCGCTTCATCAGCCGGCTCGGGGAAAAGGCTCTCCCCCTCTACCGACTCATGAAGAAGTCCACTCACTTCGAGTGGAATGACCAAGCAGACCAAGCTTTCCACAAGCTAAAGAAGATGCTGACCACGCGGCCCGTCTTGGTGGCACCTACTAAGAAAGAGCCCATGCTCCTTTACATTGCCGCCACTAGCCGGGTGGTCAGCACTGTCATCATGGTCCAGCGCCCAGAAGAAGGCTGAGCTCAGCTAGTCCACATGCCTATATACTATTTGAGCGAAGTACTGTCCACCTCAAAACAGAACTACCCACACTATCGGAAGATGTGCTACGGAGTGTACTTCGCCGCCAAGAAACTCAAGCCCTACTATCAAGAGCACCCCATCACGGTCGTATGTACTGCCCCGCTTGCCGAGATCATAGGCAGACGGGATGCATCCGGCCGGGTGGCAAAATGGGCCATTGAGCTGGCCCCCTACATGATCTTCTACCAGCCTCGCACCGCCATCAAGTCTCAAGCACTGGCCGACTTCCTCGCCGACTGGGCCGAAACCCAGTACCTGCCACCAGCCCCCGACTCCACCCATTGGCGGATGCACTTTGATGGGTCCAAGATGCGCACCGGCTTGGGAGCCAGCATCATCCTCACCTCTCCCAAGGGCGACATGCTCAAGTACACATTGCAAATTCATTTTGCCGCCTCCAACAACGTTGCCGAGTACGAGGCGCTCATACATGGGCTCCGGCTAGCCAAAGAGCTCGGCATCCGCCCGATCCTGTGCTATGGCGTCTGAGACTTAGTGGTCCAACAGTCATCTGGAGACTGGGACGCCAAGGACGCGAACATGGCGAGCTACCGCTTCCTCGTACAGCAAATCAGTGGGCATTTTGAAGGATGTGAGTTCCTCCACGTGCCACGGGCCGACAACGAGCAAGCAGATGCCCTGGCACGGATAGGCTCTACCCGGCAAGCTATACCAGCCGGTGTCTCCATGCGCCGCCTCCTCAAGCCATCCATCAAGCCATCTCCAGAATCCGACTCCATCTTCATGCCGCCTGACCCCGACGCAGTCGGATCCGACTTGGCGAACCAGACAGGCGGCTCGGGGACTTCGATAGGCGGCCCGGGGACTGCCATAGTCGTACCCGGCCTGGGAACTTTGAAACTCGGCCCGGGGACTACTGCAGTCGGCCCGGGGACTGCATCGACACAACAGGCGATGGCCGACTCCAACTCTTCACCACCCAGCCCACCCACCCTGGTCATAGCAGCAGTTTTGACAATAGAAGAAGTCACAGCTCCATCATGGGCCCAACCCATCCTCAATTTCTTGGTAAACAGAGAGTTGCTGCCTGACGAGATCGCGGCAAGACAAGTCCAACGCCGAGTCAGAGCATACACAATAGTAAACCGAGAGCTCGTTAGGCGCAGCGTTAGTGGAGTGTTTCAATGCTGCGCCGAACCAGAGAAGGGCATAGCCATCCTCAAGGACATCCACCAAGGTGAATGCGGCCACCACGCGGCCTCAAGGTCACTCGTCGCCAAAGCTTTCCGCCACGGATTCTTCTGGCCGACTGCTTTGGACGACGCCAAAGAGCTAGTCAAGCACTTCAAAGGGTGCCAAGTTTTCAGTTCCAAGCAACACCTGCCAGCTTCTGCACTCAATACCATCCCCCTCACCTGGCCTTTCGCCGTCTGGGGGTTGGACATGGTGGGCCCATTCAAAACAGCATGCGACGGCATGACACATCTGCTCGTCGTTGTGGACAAATTTACCAAATGGATTGAAGGAAAGCCGATCAAGAGGCTGAATGGGCCGACCGTCGTGACGTCCACCGCAGATATTACGACCCGGTACGGCGTACCACACAGCATCATCACCGACAATGGCACAAATTTTGCCAAGGGAGCCCTGGCATGTTTCTGCGCAACACAAGGCATCCGGCTGGACCTAGCGTCCGTTGCCCACCCACAGTCAAATGGCCAGGTCGAGCGAGCAAACGGTCTCATCCTCTCCGGCATCAAGCTCCGACTGGTCGTGCCACTGGAGCGTTCGGCCGGCTGTTGGCTCGACGAGCTGCCGGCCGTCCTCTGGAGTTTGCGCACCACTCCAAACAAGTCAACCGGCTTCACCCCCTTCTTCCTTGTATACGATGCCGAGGCTGTCATCCCAACTGACATTGAGTTCGACTCACCTCGGGTTACCATGTACACGGAGGCGGAGGCGAAGGAAGCACAAGAAGACGGCGTCGACCTGCTGGAAGAAGGTCGGTTGTTAGCCCTCAGCCGGTCAGCCATCTACCAGCAGGGTCTTCGCCGCTACCACAACCGGAAGGTCAAGCCAAGATCTTTCCAAGAGGGCGATCTTGTGCTCCGGCTGATCCAGCGAACAGCCGGTCAGCACAAGCTCTCGGCCCCTTGGGAGGGCCCCTTCGTCATCAGCAGAGCCTTAGGCAACGACTCCTACTACCTAATCAACGCGCAGAAGGCGAAGGCACGAAAGAGAGATGATTCCGGCAAGGAGTCGGAATGACCATGGAACGCCAATCTCCTCCAAAGATTTTGCAGTTAAAAAGCAGTATGTACCACGCTATCTTTGCCCCGAGGAGCACTCGGGGACTACCCTCTTTTATCTATGAATGATGAGTATCACGCCTATGATTATGTTACTACAATTGTCTTTTTTCGTCCGGCACCGGGTTCGACCAGTCGGCCCGGGGACTCGCCACCTTAAGTTATATCTAAGTTCTTCTTGCGGTCAGACAAGTAGTGTGCTGGCACCCAAGCTCCCTCTTGCCGAAAGTCGCAGCTCGAAGAATCGACTGTCCGGCTGGCAAGAGCCAAAGGCAGGAAAGGGCGCCCACACGAAAAACGGCTAAGTACCAACGAACTTATATAACACAAGACGGCCTCTCGTCCCGCCAGCCGGCTACCAGAGAAGCCAGATGGCCGGCTTCCTGCTCACCTTGCTACAATCTAAAAAAGCTCCAGTACTTGCCTTCCCAAAAGAAAAACGGCCAAGTCCTTCTCCAGCCACAGACTGCAGAGCAGCTGTCCGGCTGGGAAGGCGGCGACCAAGGGAAGTCGGCAAAGGAAAAAGCCCAAAAAGATGAAACGCAAACACGAGCGAAACCCAAACACACGCATGATTATATTTACACAAAAGGCCTTCAAAAGGCCAGCATTCAACATAGTTTGAATACACCCCCAGTGGGTGGAACTGCGCAAATTTAAATTGTTCAGAGAGTAACAAGCAGGAAAAGCAAGGTCGGCGGATCAGGCCAAGGGAACGACTGGCGAGTCGGGCAGGTCGGTGGAGATGGCAGTGCTAGTTGGAGGAGTGGCCGGCTGGCGAATCTCGGCATGATCTTCACCTCCCAAAGACGGCTCGCTTGCGCGCGCCTCGTTGCTGGAGGCACGATCAGGCTGAGGCTGGCTGGTCGCTTCACCGTTTGGCACGTCTTCACCACCCTCTCCCTCTTCCTCTTCGCCCTCGTCGCTGGAAGCAATCTCCTCCGCCGAGTCCTCACCCTCTGCCGGGTTCAACCCGAACCACTCCTCCGGCTGAGCAACATCATCATCATTAACCTCAGGGGCAAAGGCACTGATGTAGGTGCACTCGGCGATCGTCGAGGCGCGCTGAGCGATAGCCGGCCGCACCGCCTCCATCTCCTCCTCGGCCTCCAGCCACCAGGTGCGCAGTTGATCCAAGTTCAGCCCAGGATATCAAGCTCGGACGAACTCCAGCGCCCGCCCAGCACCGAGCCGGGTCGCCGATGCCTTCCAAGCCTCGAAGCGGTCGACTGCAACCTCCAGCCAGTCGGCATTCCGATTTGGGTACGGGGAATTGCCTCGCCAGGCCAGAGGGCGGCCAACACTTGTGCCCCGGTGCGCTAAAGATGGCGGAGCATGCGGTGAGCCGGCTGCAGGCGGGCTTGAATCGCCAAGAGCTGCTCCTCAAGAGATCAGCCCACATGAGGCGAGATCTCAACCCCTTCCTGCCGCCGCACATCGCGGTAGACCTCAATTGCTTGGGTAGCGGCGACGGAGTAACCGGGAAAGTAGTCTGCGCAAAGAATAAAGCAGTAGCTCAAAATCAAAAGACAAACCAGATGACAAGAGGCAGGCAAAGAAACAAAGAAGAAGGCGGCATACCATCAACCAAATCTTCAACTCGGCTGTAGCCTTGGCTCAGCGCCCGCCTCTCCTCGGCCCAGCCCACCGCCTCGGTCTCATACTCGACCTTAAGGGAAGCCTCGCTGTCCTGCACCGACTTCAGGGCCACCTTGTGGCTCTCCTCCTGGTCGGCCAATTTCTTGGCCAGGCGATCGCGCTCCTGGGCTAGGGCGTTGCACTCATTTTCCTTGGCACGGAGGGCAGACTGGGCTCCACCTAGCTACTCCCTCAAGTCGGCGTTGGCCCCTGAAGACATGAAGAAGAAGGAAAAAGTAATAAGAAAGAAGTTGTCAGGGAAAGATCCAACCCGACAGCTCAGCAGTCGGCCCGAATCTCGGGGACTACACCCAGTGGGTGCGCTGACGCGCCCCCACTTGAGAATAGAAGATGAAGCACTTACTCCGGCTCTCGGTCAGATCAGTGGTTTTCTGACTCAACTCCTGGGCCTGGGAGTTGAAAGCGGCTGCGCGGGAGTTATGATACTCCTGCAGAAAAGACACGAGATGCAAGTAAGAACAAGACGGCAATCGAAGTCTACCAAAAAGTTCCAAGCCGCCTGCTCAGCAGCCGACTCGGAACTCGGGGACTACACCCAGTGGGTGCGCTGACGCGCCCCCACGGAAGAAGTCAGAAGCAATCACCAACGCGTTGGAGGACTCACCCGAACGGCCGTCCGCGTCGCGAGGAACTCATGGGTGTACTGCTTCAGCGCGGTGGCCTGGGCCTGAAGTCGGCTCCGGGCGTCCTGTGCCGCCACGTTCAGCACAGTCGTTCCACCGCCTGGCATCCACCCGGACGAGCTGTCGCTGGCCGCCTCCGGGTCCTGGGCCGACGTACCGGCGCCCGCCGACTTCTGCGGCCCCGGCACTGAAGTCGCCCTCTCCGCGCGCCGACGAGATGGCGACGAAGCCACAAGATCCGCCCCTATGGTCTGCTCGCCCCCAGCCGGCTGCACAGGCGGCGCCTCAGGTCGGCTCCCTTGAGCCGTTCCAGACAGCGGCGATGGCTCCGCCTCCCTCTCCATCACCGGATGGTCACGGTCGGCCTCATCCGATGGAGGCACGGGGATGTCGGGGGCCGCGGCACGAAGGGGGATGACGAGCTGCGGAGGCTGGTTCTGCAGGGCCTCCGCCTCCATCTCCTCGGCCATGGCCTCCGCTTGGGCGTTGACGGCCGCGTCGGCCCGTGCTTCTGCCGACTTCTCCCTCACCTCCCGAACCGCCCTCTGCTCCTCCGCCTCCCGCTCTTCCCGTGCCTCCCGCAAGTTCCGCTCCGTTGCCTCTAAGAGGTCGGCGCAGGGATCCACACAGCGGGAGCTCGAAGACCCTCCCGTATTTCCAATTATGGAGGCGACGGAGGCCCGCTCGAGAGAGAGCGGGGCCCTGATCGATGAGCCAAGAGGAAGACTTAGAAGAATTTCAACACAAAGAAAAATAGAGGCGTAAGAGAAAGAACACTTACGCCGAAACCGTCTGCGGCTGCTTCACCACCTTGCGGAAGCGAGCTGCCTTCGCGGCCGCTTCATCCCACTTGGTCGCCGCCGCGGTGCCCTTGGGTTTTTTCGGCCGACTGCCGAAGTAGGTCGACGCGGCCCGGCGTTTCTGTGCGCCGCCACGGGCAGCCGGCGCGGCAGATGGGCCCGCGCCTTGATGATCGAGCACCGACTGGCGGCGCGGAACGACTTCGACCTTGTCATCATCCGCCCAGTCCTCAAGGGAGGCCCCGAGCGCCGCGCCGCCTGTCTCGTCACCTTCCCCTGTGACGATGTCTTCCATGGCGGCGGCCCCCAGGTCTAGGTCGTCAACGTCGTCCACCATGCGGTCGGGAAGGAGCTGGCGCCCTACCCCTGCAGCCCCGGCCGCCAGCGGAAGAAGGGGGTTCTGCTGAAAACAAGCCGGCTGATCAAAAGTCGGCCATCGTGAACCAGGCTACAAGAAAAAAAAGAGAAACTTACCACAGGCGGAGGGTTGGCGTGAGAATACGGCTCCTTGCCATACCGCCACTCCTCCGCAAGCTTGCAGTTGGAGATATAGTTCACCATGTAGGACACCTCGACATGCGGCATCTCCTTGGTGCTTAGTCGGCATGGGTCAAATCGGCCAATCATCTGGCAAATCATGTGAGGCCGGCCCTGGAGCGGAAGCACCCGGCGCTCCACAAAGGCGGCCACCAGGTCGGCTCCGGTCAGGCCCTCCGACTGGATCATCACCCGGAGCCGGGCAACGGCGGCGGCTCCGGCCTAAGACAGCGACCTGGCCCGGTAGCTCCATGAGGGTTGCCGCCCAGCCGGCGGGCTGGCTATGTAAGCCGGCAAGTTGACGAAGTCGCCTTGCGGGGCGACGTTCTTCACATAGAAGTACGACTTTTGCCAGAGCTTCACCGACTGGATCAGCGGGATGGATGGGAACGGATTGTTCTCGCCCGTCCGCCTCATGGCGATGAAGGCTCCGCACGGGGTGGGCACGCCCGCGACGACAGTGCCGAGCTTGCATTGGAAGAACTCTCCCCAGAGCTCAAGAGTGGGGAGAACACCAAGAAAGCCCTCGCACAAGGTGACGAAGGCCGACAGCAGCATCACCATGTTTTGAGTGAGGTGATGCGGCTGGAGGCGGTGAAATTCGAGGAAAGAACGGAGGAACCCGCTCACCGGAAGGCCAAAGCCGCGCAGGCAGTGCGAGCGGAAGATTACCCGCTCGTCCTCCTCCGGTGCTGGCGAGATCTCCCTCGCCGGCGCGCGGCGGACCCGCACGTAGTTCGCGCCTGGCAGACGCCGCGTCCGGTGAAGGAAATCGACATGGTCTTCGCTGACGTTGGAGCCGTCCCAAGAGCTCGACAACGCCATGGGAACGGCGCGGCGGTGAACAAGGTGCGGCGGCAGAGATGCGCTCGACTCCGCGGCGGCGGAGCAACGGCGAGCCAAGGTTGGCGGATAGCCGGGCGGCGGCAGGAAGCTGCGGCAGCGGAGAGGCAGAAGAAGAGGTAAGGGGCGGAGCGAGGGCGAGCGTGCGAGCGTCTGCCCCTCCCCCTACTTATAGCCTTGTACGGCGAAGCCGAGGAGGCGAGGCGTGGGGGAGCATGGGATTAACTGCGCCCACTCCCCCAGGTCCCATGATTATTACGCCTTAACAGCGTGCGGTAACCACCGCTGGAAGATGTGCGGTCCGTCCAGGCCACAGAGGATCCGCGCGTGGGCCGAGGCTTAGTGGTGGTGGGCCCTGGACTACGGCAACGTCCCATCATGCGCGTGGGCTGGCAGGCCCTTCCAGCCATCGGACGCCACGTGGCGCATAGCCGGCGAGCGGTCAGCTCGCAACCTAACCCACGTGAACGCCTGGTTCCCGCCTTCAAACTTCGAAACCGCCAAAAGACGGCGCACCGAATCAAAGCCGGCTCCTAGCTGCCGAATCCTCAAGAGAGGAAGCTGATTGAGCTTCTCGTCTCTCTTCAGCCTCGGAGCCCAACCAGCTTCGGGGACTACTGTCAGAGTAAATGACCACGGGTAGCCTAGCCGGCTCCCCCTGGCACTTGAGAAAAATTACAAGCCATTCCGGCCTTCAAGATCCAAGGCGTGGGGCCGCCTTCCCCCAGCCGGCTACCTCTCAGAGCGGCTGCATGAAGGCGGCCCTGCCTCGGGACCTCCCAAAGGAAACCATAAGAGGGCTGGCTCCAAGAAGCCGGCTACGAGAAGGCCGACTCCAAGAAGCCGGCCACCAACCAACGGCCAAGATCGTGCCCTCAAAGTCTGCACCCGCGTAATGACGATAAGACGGGGCATGGCTACAGTGAAGCCTGCCACCCCCGAATCCTGTGACGCGCGTGGCCACAGTGCGCCGTATAGGGTGGCCATCCCCAGTCCGGCGCAGCACTGTTGCCATGCTAACCGTGACATCACCCACGGCAAGCTATCAGTACGACCCAAGGGCCGCCGGCCCCATCAGTCAAGGGGACGCCCGAAGGCGGCCAAACCTCCCGCAGTCGGCCTAGAGGTATCCGACTCCTAGTAGCCGGCTAGTCCCTCCTCTCGAGGGACGCGCCTCATTAAGAAGACATGACATGGTAAGGCTACAGTGATATGCCGCCTAACGGCGGCACCATAGCCATGCTTACCACGACGAAGCCCTCGTCACCAGAAGTGGGGCAACAGTAACCAGCCGCCGACAAGACCCCCGAGCGGTGGGACCGGCTTGTCGGCTAGAAAGCCGACAACCGGTGGGCCCCCCAGTCGGCGGGCCCCATCGGCCGGCGGAGAAGCCGGCAAGCGTAGACGCACACAGCTAGGGCCCATGCCCAGCTAGATTACCGTTGTACCCCTGGGGGGTAGGCCTATATAAACCCCCCAGGGCGCCCATGCACGGGGAGATCCTTTTTTAGGAGTTTTAGACAACACATCGAGGGGAGAAGAAACCTAGCCTTGCCCTACTTCTTCTTCCCTCTGAACAGCTCAAGGAGCCTCTTGTAGCTACTTTCCAACCAAGTGATCATGCGGAGACCCCGCAGAGCAGCAGTAGGGGTGTTATCTCCATGGAGAGCCCCGAAGCTGGGTAAGATTCGCCGGCGTGCATGTCTTCGCCTCATCCTGTTTCCAGGCACCGACAATGTTTTATTGGCTCCCACAATGATAAGCCATCCGTTGGCATATGTCACCCCAACCACCCGACAGGGCTCTACATCAACACCATTGCCTCTCTGATGAAGCGTGAGTAGTTTACCATAGACCTTTGGGTCCATAGTTATTAGCTAGATGGCTTCTTCTCTCTCTTTGATTCCCAATACAAAGTTCTCCTCGATGTTCTTGGAGATCTATTCGATGTAATACTCTTTTGCGGTGTGTTTGCCGAGATCCGATGAATTGTGGATTTATGAACAAGATTATCTATGAATATTATTTGGTTCTTCTCTGAATTCTTATATGCATGATTTGATATCGTTGCTAGTCTCTTTGAATTATCGGTTTAGTTTGGCCTACTAGATTGATCTTTCTTGCAATGGGAGAAGTGCTTAGCTTTGGGTTCAATCTTGCGGTATCCTTTCCCAGTGATAGTAGGGTCAGCAAGGCACGCATTGTATTGTTGCCATCGAGGATAAAAAGATGGGGTTTATATCATATTGCTTGAGTTTATCCCTCTACATCATGTCAACTTGCTTAATGCGTTACTCTGTTCTTATGAACTTAATACTCTAGATGCATGCTGGATAGCGGTCGATGTGTGGAGTAATAGTAGTAGATGCAGAATCGTTTCGGTCTACTTGACACGGACGTGATGCCTATATTCATGATCATTTCCTGAGATATCTTCATAACTATGTGCTTTTTTATCAATTGCTCGGCAGTAATTTGTTCACCCATCGTAATACATGCTATCCTGAGAGAAGCCACTAGTGAAACCTATGGCCCCCAGGTCTCCTTCCTATTATATTACATCTCTTTTATTTACATCGCATCTTGTTTACTATTTTGCGGTCTTTACTTTCCAATCTATACAACAAAAATACCAAAAATATTTACTTTACTATCTCTATTAGATCTCACTTTTGCGAGTGACCGTCAAGGGATTGACAACCCCTTTATCGCGTTGGTTGCAAGGTTCTTTATTGTTTGTGCAGGTACTAGGTGACTTGTGCATTGTCTCCTACTGGATTGATACCTTGGTTCTCAAAACCGAGGGAAATACTTACGCTACTTTGCTACATCACCCTTTCCTCTTCAAGGAAAAACCAACGCATGCTCATGAGGTAGGAAGAAGGATTTCGGGCGTCGTTGCCGGGGAGATCTATGCCAAGTCAAGACATACCAAGTACCCATCATAAACTCTTCTCCCTCGCATTACATTACTTGCCATTCGCCTCTCGTTTTCCTCTCCCCCACTTCTAAAACAATTTTCGAAAACCTTTGCTTTTTCTTCGCCCCTCTTTCATTCGTCTCTTTTCGCTTACTTCTTTTGTGCTTGTGTGTCTGATTGATTGTTTGTCATGATGGATCAAGATAATACTAAATTGTGTGACTTTTCCAATACCAACAACAATGATTTTATTAGCACTTCGATTAATCCTACTACCGATGCTGAGTCTTGTGAAATTAATACAACTTTGATGAATCTTGTTATGAAAGATCAATTTCTGGCCTTCCTAGTGAAGATGCCGCCACCCATCTAAATAACTTTGTCGATTTGTGTGATATGCAAAAGAAGAAAGATGTGGATGATGATATTGTTAAATTGAAGCTATTTCCGTTTTTGCTTAGAGATTGTGCTAAAACTTGGTTCACTTATTTGCCTAAAAATAGTATTGATTCGTGGAATAAGTGCAAAGATGCTTATCTCTAAGTATTTTCCTCCCACTAAGATCATCTCTCTTAGGAATGATATTATGAATTTTAAGCAACTTGATCATGAGCATGTTGCACAAGCTTGGGAGAGGATGAAATTAATGATACGTAATTGCCCTACACATGGTTTGAATTTGTGGATGGTTATACAAAATTTTATGCCGGACTGAATTTTGCTTTTAGAAAACTTTTATATTCGGCCGCGGGATGCACTTTTATGGAAATCACTTTAGGACAAGCTACTAAATTCCTAGACAATATTATGGTTAATTATTCTCAATGGCACACCGAAAGATCCACTAGTAAAAAAGTTCATGCGATTGAAGAGATTAATGTTTTGAGTGGAAAGATGATGAACTTATAAATTGTTTGCTAATAAAAGTGTTTCTTCTGATCGTAATGATATGCCTTTGTCCACTTTAATTGAGAATAATAATGAATCTATGGATGTCAATTTTTTTGGTAGGAACAATTTTGGCAACAACGCGTATAGAGGAAACTTTAATTCTAGGTCGTTTCCTAGTAATTCCTCTAATAATTATGGTAATTCCTACAACAACTCTTATGGAAATTTTAATAAGATTCCCTCTGACTTTGAGACTAGTGTTACAGAATTTATGAGTTCGAGAAAGAATTTCAATGCTTTGGTTGAAGAAAAATTGCTTAAGATTGATGAGTTGGCTAGGAACGTGGATAGAATTTCTCTTGATTTTGATTCTTTGAAACTTAGATCTATTCCACCTAAGCATGACATCAATGGGTCTCTCAAAAAATGCAAAGAAAGAACCGCTAGGATGCGTGCCAAAAAAGATTGCTTTGTGAAAGCGTGTTCTTCTAGTATTCATGGTAATAATGATGAAGATCTAAAAGTGATTGATGTGACCCCTATTAAATCTTTTTTTACAATATGAATCTTGATAAAGATGGGACTGGAGATGTGTCAACTTTAGTTAAAAGGAGTCCCAATGATTCAGAGTTTTTAGATCCTGATGCAAAAATTAAAAAAAGTGGGATTGAAGAGGTCAAAACTTTACATAGCAATGAACCCACTATTTTGGATTTCAAGGAATTTAATTACGACAATTGCTCTTTGATAGATTGTATTTCCTTCTTGCAATCTGTGTTAAATTCACCTCATGCTTATAATCAAAATAAAACTTTTACTAAACATATTGTTGATGCTTTAATGCAATCCTATGAAGAAAAGCTTGAACTAGAAGTTTTTATCCCTAGAAAACATTATGATGAGTGGGAACCTACTATTAAAATTAAGATTAAAGATTATGAATGCTATGCTTTGTGTGTTTTGGGTGCTAGTGTTTCCACGATTCCAAAAACCTTGTGTGATGTGCTAGGTTTCCGTGAATTTGATTATTGTTCTTTAAATTTGCATCTTGCGGATTCCACCATTAAGAAACCTATGGGAAGGATTAATGGTGTTCTTATTGTTGCAAATAGGAATTATGTGAAGTAGATTTCATTGTTCTTGATATAGATTGCAATCCTACATGTCCTATTATTCTTGGTAGATCTTTCCTTGGAACGATTGGTGCAATTATTGACATGAAAGAAGGAAATATTAGATTCCAATTTCCGTTAAGGAAAGGCATGGAAAACTTTCGTAGGAAGAAAATTAAATTGCCTTATGAATCTATTATGAGAGCCACTTATGGATTGCATACCAAAGTGTAAGTGCATCTAGTGCCACCCCTAGTTGGTTTTGGAGTATTGACGACAAACCTGGTTGAGGGACTAATGTATTTGTGAGAATTGCAGGATAACACAGGTAGTAGTCCCTCATTGATTCGGTTTACCTACTGGAGATGACCCCTAAAAATGTATGAAGACATTGAAGACAGTGGTGGTATATGAAGATATTCACATTGAAGACTATCAACTCATATGCTTCTCCCCCTTTTGTCAGTAAGGACCAAAAAGGTTTGAAGACATAGAGCTTCTACTCGTTCCCAGAGGGAGTAGGTGAAGCAGCAAGGTTGTCGTTGGCGTTTGGCAGTGCAGAACAACTCGGCGCAGTGTCGATATGCGGCGATGCAGACGTTGGAGAAGTCACATCATCTTCATCCTCGATGACTCTGGCATTTAAAGTAGCCGCTGAAGAGGAGTATTCAGAGTCTTCAAGAGACAAAGTCCATCGCAGAACTGCATTCCTTGGAGGTGTTGAATCAAACTTATATCTCTTAGTGAAGCCATCCGCTCTTAAATCATCGTCAGAGCACAGAAGGCGTTCTTGGTGGAAAGATTGCGAATGCGATTGACATCCACCAAGAGACTATGCATTTGACGCTTTAGCCAGTCATGATGCTTATCTTGCTTTTGATGAAGTGCGACAAGAAGTTCTCGGTCATTTAGAACACGAGAACGCTTCCGAGGCCTTTGAGGAATAGTGCTTTCTGTGTTGGATTGAAGAGGGGCACGAGTATTGCCTGCCAATGGATAAACACGAGTGATAGCATTGGACACATAATGACTTGGAATAGGCTGAGTGAAGCTTTGATGGTCTGCATTGTGAAGACATAGCGGCTCCTTTGCAGGGTCAGGGTAAATGGCATCAACAGACAGATTGACCTCCGGCAAAAAGACAAGATGGTTTCGTGCAGAGGGCTAATAGTTGATTGCAGAGTGAAGATTGATGAGGCGCATGACCCATGGAACATAGAACTTCAGTCCAAAGATGTCTGAGCTTGATGCTACCAGTTGACGAATGAAGAAATCCTGTGCATTGAAGCTCTTGCCATTGAGGATATAGAAGACCAATGTCTTCATTGTACCTTCAAGTTTTGCAGCTGGAGAATGTCCTTTGATAGGCCAGAGAGTTCGCCGTATGATGTGGTAGATGGTGCTTGGCAGATACTCAAGGTCTTCAACAAAGAACGCCTGAGGATATTCAGCATCTGGTGGCAAAGGCTTCATCATACTGAGCATCTGCCTCATGTTGGGCTCGGGCTTCTGAAAAATGCTCTCCAAAGCATCACGGTGAAGCCTACAACCAGGTTCAAACAGATCGCCTGGAGTGGGCAGGCCAGTTAGCTCAATGATATCAAGAGCTTTGGCTTCATGATGGACATTGCCTGTCATCCACTCAAGGACCCAAGTCTTTGGATCCCTGTTGTAGTCGCGAATGTGAAGAGTTGCATAAAACTATAATAGAAGCTCTTCATTCCAGTGTTCCTTGTCTGTGAAAAATTGCAGGAGTCCAGCGTCTCTGAAGCAATCCAATGCTTCTTCTAGACAGGGCAGGCCAGCTATAGCTTTAGTGTTGAGACGCATATGCGAAAATATGCGCCCTTGATTGTATAAGACACATGAATAGTAGCTGCAGTGCTGATAGCTCCAGAATTGATCTGATGAAATGCGAGGTTTGTAGTATGGGTTCTTGGCGCTGTCGAAGAAGGTGTTATGTTCCATGAAGCCATTCACATTGAAGACCCCAGGTGAGGTTGCAGTGCCTGGGAATCTTGGAAGTCTTGGCTTGGGCTTCTGGACTTGAGGCCTGTGCTCTACATGATAGTCAAATTGTGGACCCGCAGTAGGTGGAGGAACTAGAATGGGCCATCGGACCATAATATGCTGACCATGATCAAATGCCAGCTCAACAGTATGAGGTCTTGGAGGGGGTACAGGAGCATTGGCATTTTCGTTGACATGGGCTGCAAGTGGCACAATAGCTTCAGGAGGAATGATCACGTCTGGTGCAGCATTGGCTTCAGGGGCCACATTGGCTTCAGGTGCTTCATTATTGGCTTCGGGCATGACGACATCAGTGTCGTCAGCAGTGTTGTTGTTGGTGGTGACATTAGCTTCAACCTCCACTTGTGTGGCTGGAGGTTTGGACACATTCTCCCCGGGAACAGCTTCTTGGTGGACTGGGGAAGTTGCAACTCGTTCTTCTTCAACTCTTGGTTCTTCTTTATCATCGTCTGATGCAGCTGGAATATCTTCAGCCGTTTTGGCTTCAGACTCAGAGACGTTCACAGTTGGAGTAGCTTCTGGGAACACTTGACGTGCAATAGATCGGTGGTGCACTTCTCCTTCTGGAACGCTCGTAAGAGTGACTTGGGGCCTTGGTCCTTTGCGAAGCCTGCGTAACGCTGGCGACGCCTGTGGAGATGGAGTTGGTTGGGCCTCAAAGTCATCGTCATCTTGCACTGGTGAGGTGACTTGTGGTTGGGGAGTACTTGGGGTGTCTTGTTGTTGTGGGTGATCAGCCCATGATGCATCCTGAGCAATTGGCGTCAGAGGACGACCAATGCTGATGAGCTTGCTGTGCGTGAGCACAGGCGATGATACCACATTTTGTTCAATCTGAGGAAGGACTTCATTATTTTCTACATTGTCGTGGTGACCAATGTCTTCAGCTGCGGTGGGGTCAACAGCTGGAATATCTTCAGCTTCAGGAGCCTCTGTGGAAGTAGGCTCATGAACTATCATACTTCTTTCTTGTTGTGTGGATTCAGGACGAGCAACAGAAATGGGCTCGACAACAAGGGGCTATGTGGGAGCAGCCCAATCTTTCTTAGTTTTGCGCTTCTTCTTCGAGGGTGCGTCATCAGATGCTTCAAGATTTTTCCTTTTTCTGGCTTCAGCCTCGGCAGCCCTCGTCTTCTTCAGTTCTGAAGCTGTTGACTTGACCTTTGGCTTCGAGCCGGTCATGCTGCTTGGGAAGACAATGGTTGGCGCGTCTTGCCTAGGTGCATGAGTAGGAGTTGCTGCAGGCCTCTTGGACTTCTTGAGTGGCTTTGAAGCCATTCTAGGGTCAATGCCAGGTCGGCCAAGGGCCTTGCGCTTTTCTGCTTCATTGTAGGCTTACACACATTTGGCAGCCGAAAGCTTCATGCGCTCACGAGAACCTTGGGCTTCATCATGTTTCTTGAGAAATGCTTCCTTGAGCTCGTGTAGCATGATCTTGAAGTTCTGCACATCCTTCACGCTGAGCCTGGCCATATGCTTCTTGAACTGAGCCTTTTCAAAATCTATCTTGTGCTTCAGCTCAACAATTTTCTGAGCAAGAGCTAACTCAGAAGCAATGGCGCCGTTGAAGGAGACGCCGAGGCCAATTGGAAGTTCTAGATCGTCAAAACTGAGTTCTGGATTGTCAAACCAGTCATCGATGAACTTGTTCAGAATCTCAACATCGAAGAGGGGAAGATCATTGAAGATTCCACCTGCTGCTTGCCTCTTAATCAACAGCTCAAGAGCGTCATTGGTAAGATCGTCGTCACTTGACAGATCAATGGCTTCATTTCTCATAATGGCAGCAGGGGTCAGAGCAGGACTGGAGGAGTGCATAGGCTTCTTCTTCTTCATCTCGGTCTTGGAGACGCGAGAGAGATCTTCAGACTGCACACTTGGTGCAGGTGGAGCGGTGGCCAAGGGCTTCACTCGTGAAGCTTTTGGTGGAGAGGAAGGCTTCAGAGCCTTGGGTTTCTTCTGCTTCTTCTGCTTCGAAGGTGCAGGTGCTTCATCAGAGTCAGCGTCATCTGCAGGTCGATCCACATCTGCCCCTTGAACCCTGATATGAGTGATGAAACCTTCTAAGTCATAGAAGGGCCCAACCAGATTTGGTTCAGCTTCGCGTGTGCCATCGGCACGAGGCGCAGAGGGGCCAGGATTGAATTCTAATCCCCAAGATTTCTTGGTCTCCTTGGCCGAGTTCTTGGCAAACTGAAAGTTGCGCTTGAACAGATTGTCATCCCGACACCATAAGAGAGATGTGGGATGAGCATCAGTAGGTTGAGGTCCACGGACCATGCAAGGGAAGAAACCCTGAGGAATGGCTTCAGTTCTGGTCTTGGATTGAAGATTTTTATAGATAATATCTCCCCAGGGACGCTTGATAGCATTCTTCTTAGCATACTCCTTGGTGACGAATCTATACTTAAACCATTGCTCGGCCCAATATCTTCGAATCCATTGGATTCGAGTTTTGCGTTCATTATAGGTTTCTTCAGGATCAGTTTTGTACAGTTCATGCAGATCAGCTGGCAAATCCTTTGATGTTTCCCTGCGGCGCTGTCTGCCACCCTTCATCACTGACTTTTGCGAAGCCATGAAGTTCAGACTGTATGGCTTCAACACTGACAAAGGCTTCTTGGTCAGACAAGAACTGGCTTCGGGAGAGTTGATATGATGCTGTAAGAATTCTGCAAATGAATGCAGACTATGAGAAGCAAGGGATTCTCCCACAGACATGTACCTGTGATAGCATTAAAGATGCGAGGGAAGGGGAAGAGGTCATATGCATTCTCAGAAGATTTTGAAGATAAATCATTTTGAAGACATTGACCTCATAACGTGAAGACATTCACTTATGTGTTTGAAGTTGGTTCCAGATTTGTACGAATCCAAGAATAGGTACAAGTGAGGAATCTAACTAGTTTAGATGCATAAGTGAAGATGCTAGGCACAGTATGAGATGCAGAACTAGACAGATCCAAGTTTGTAGTCACAGAAACCACTTTTGGTGAAGAAGGATGAATCGATTAGATCAAAAGACGGTAAAAAGTGAGATTTTAATTACCACCCGATGAACTGCTAGATGGGAAGAGTAGGAGACCGAGCAGTTCAATCCGTCGTGCCCTAACTTGGTGACGGAGGAAACCTACGGCGGCGGCGGAGAAGACGATGTCCGCGGCCGGCGTGAGGACGGCATCGGTGAAGTCACGACAGGTAAGCGCTTCGTCGCCGGCGTCGTCGAGAGCTAGCGGAGGCACAAGGGTTTTGACGAGGTGGAGAGGTGGAAGAAGGATTTTTGACTGTGAGGGGACATGTATTTATAAGGAAAGGGATAGCACAGTGCAATTACGTAGGTGCCCCCGGTGGTTCACATTTGAGGGACACGTGGCGAACATGCAACACATTGAAAGCTGTTCCATGTTCCCACGCCCGTTTGGATTGTCGGGCGGTCGTTCCAGCTTCTCCGGGTTTCAGGCAAAGAGAATAGAGCATTTAAAATAGATTTAATGTTTGTCTCTATATCTTCTGCTGACAAGGACACAGAGAAGACATTCGACAGTTTCAATAGAATGCATATGATTTGGATAGTTAGAGTTTGAGATAGAGAGCATAGAGAGATTAGGGTCCGATCACATTCACTTAGTTCAAAAGATTCAATAGAGAAGACATAGCTATAAGTGAATGGTGTAGAGGACATAACACTAATATATATATACATATATATATATATATATATATATATATATATATATATATATATATATATATATATATATATATATATATATATATATAAATACAACCAAATCAACAAAGTGAAGATAATCAATAAGACACGATGATGTCGAAGACAAACCAAATGTGAAAAAAATACCTTCTGTGATGATACGTGTCTGTCATAGTAGGTCGCTTTTTTTGTCATGCATGTACATCCATGACAAATTTATGACAGAATCAAGATGGTCATACCTATGCTGTCGTAGAAGTGTTCCATGACATTACCAAAATTATCACCATGGAAGTGTCCACTTCCATGACGATAAATCGCACGTCACAGAAGTGCTTTCGTCAAGGGTGACCGACACATGGCATCCACCGTAATGGAAAGTCGTTAAGCTATCGGGTCGGGTTTTGGATCCGATAACCCGTTAACAGCCCCAACCAATGAGAAATTTCCACGTGTAAAATTCTTATTGGCCGGACGAAACACGTGTCAGCTCGTCAGTGGGTCAGATAGGCGCCTATGATATGTCGACACGTGGCACGGCCCAGCAGTAGCCCATTTAACTTACAAAGCCGGCTCGTTTGACTTGGTCAAAAGTTAACGGGCTGGCCCATGAAAAGCCTGTTAACGGTCTCTTTGCAAATAGCCCATTTTACGGCCCGTTAACTCACGGCCCGTTAACTCACAGCCCATTAACTCACGACCCGTTAGTCCCTAAAGGAAATCGGCCCAACAACTTCATGTGGGCCGTCAAATATAATACCAGCCCATTTCACTTTCGGCCCATGTATGGCCCATGACGTCTTTCGGCCCATATGAGGCCTTCGTATCTTTTGGCCCATTACAGGCCCACGGTGAGTCTAGCCCATAATGAACAATAATTTTCCTTATACCAGTTAACAACCCGTGATTTACATGGGTCGTTTCCAGCCCGTGTTAGCTTTCGACCTATTGACGGCCCATACGTTCTTGGGCTCCTTTTTGTCCCTTGATTACTTCCGGCCCATTACTGGCATGTTCCCCTAATGGGCCAAATTCGGCCCATGGCAAGAGTTGGCCCGTTACTGGCCTGTTCCACTAATGGGCCAAATTTGGCCCATGGCAAGAGTCGGCCCGTTACTGGCCTGTTACCCTAATGGGCCAAATTTGGC
The DNA here is from genome assembly GCA_032464435.1 of Aegilops umbellulata. NCBI lineage: Eukaryota > Viridiplantae > Streptophyta > Magnoliopsida > Poales > Poaceae > Aegilops > Aegilops umbellulata. The sequence goes on along the minus strand of CP136054.1, from coordinate 152,892,003 downwards.
CCATGGCAAGAGTTGGTCCGTTTCTGGCCTGTTAACACGTTGCGCCGTTTCCAGCCCGTCTTATATTCTGGCCCATTAACGACCCGTTATGCCTGTGACAGAATTAAGCCTTTGCTGTGCTACGGCCTGTTAACGGCCTGTTACCGTGTTGGGCCGATACCAATTACGCCTGATTATGGCCCATGTAGACCCATTTATCCGACGGCCCGAGGCCCACTGATTACAGGCCCATTTATCGACGGCCCGTATATGGCCCATGGTAGTTGCGGCAACTAGCAAACCAGGGAAAAAGAAGACTAGGAAATAAATAAGGCCGAAACTAATGCTAGGCTATTAAGGCGATTGCACAGATTACATCCACTCGGCATCAAAGATCGCCACCAGTGCAAATATAGGGAACACCCTACACTATACAAAAATGGCTTCCTGTTTTCTTCAGGCGGTGGCTGCACGTTAAGAATAAATTTTGTATCGCACCAAAACAAATTACAACTATATAACAAAAGGAAGGTTGGCATAAAACTTAACAGTCTAGCAGATAAATGCACCACTAGAAGTTCAGAATCTCAGTTCATTTGACCTGACTGTTACGTTTTCATGCTGTATTTTTTGATGGAGCACCATAACCCTCACCTTCATTTCCCCTAGGCTCATGAACAACATAGCAAATGTCTGATAGTATGGTTTCAAAACCATGCATATATTGACGACATTGAGTAATGTTTCTCCTTGTTTCACAAAGGGTCTCTGTTAGGGAATGGACTTGTGTCTGGAGTGCAGATACAACATTGCTTTGAGCTTGCATATCTTGATCATGAGGCAGTTTGGACGATATTGCCTTAACAACCAACCGAGTATTTCGCAGGAACATGCTTTTGGCACTGTTAGTGGACAGGTACTGACCCACTGCAGCAAGAGCTGACATTGTAGTTATAGTTGCCTCGCCACCTTCAGAAGGTGGCGGTTCCACCATTTTTTCCATAGCTCGCTGAAAAGTTGAGGTTTTACATTAATACTACCAGAACAGAAGATATTAAGGAGGTAGCAAAACCAAACAAAAAAACTTTGGTCTATATACAGAACTTATTCTGGTGAACCCATGTAAAATATTAGTTGTATTTTATTGCAAAGTACATAATAAAACCAGGTTCCAAACATATGACCATGCACCATCGCTATGGTATTGTCTATTTCTTCACATTGTATTGATGGCTATGGATGAAGAGACGAAGTTTATAATATGGTAAACATAGTATGACGTCATTCATATCACAAAACAACTGAGAACAGACAAACAATAAATTGTAACGTTGTGTTGGCAAGTCCAACACGGAACTAGATTACGGGTCAAGATCAAAGGAACATCACTCCTCTCTTTTAAACCTTGTAAGGTGCAATGATACGCTAAGACAATTGTGTATAAAATTGAAAAGAGTAATAGACATTGGCTGCAAACCATGCAGTTCAATGCACAAGTCAGAGTAAGTAGTAGTTAAAAGGCATGAGGATTAAGGACTTACAACAGCGGCTTTTACTGGTGTAGTCATGCCCTTCTTCTTGCTGATGTGACAATCCTTGAAGATTTCCACAGCATTTGGTTCAGGTACTTTTTGGTCCTTGCGGGCTTTCCTCTGCATTTGGAACAAGTGAATATAGATCTGATAATATGGTACAACGAAAAGAGTGAAACAACAGCTAATTACAAGAGCCTTGAAGTGTGCAATATAGCTACGAGATCCTGTCGTCTGTTGGAATTTCACTTTTGTACGGTTGGCCTTGTTCTTTGAACAGTTCACCTACAAGAAGATAGATTTGTGTGGCACATGCGTAAATAGGACTTCAACATGTGATCTGATGACATATATATAATGTACCTGATACTTCGGATAGGACTAGTGTTTAACGAGGCCTCTCCAATCTTTATCAGATATATTTTCCACTGAAGATGTTTGGGCAAGTTCACTCTTAGCCTTGCCTTCAAAGTGAGTTTTCCTCAAGTTATACCGATACTGTCGCAGAGTAGACTTGAAAACATGGATCCAAGCTTGTCTGGTTGCATCATCTTGGCTATCCAACTTGAACCTCATATGTTGAAAATTATGGGAGTCTCATTATCAGCAACCTAGAAAGTATTGGACAGAGCAAGACGATATTACTAGTTTCCATACATAACCATACTTACAGATAAATGGTCGAGGAAGATGTTGAACTGGGTTTCGTATTTGTCATTCCTGTACTGAATCCATGTTGGGAGGATACATACATGACACCTAACAGCAACCGCTGCCTCTGATACTAACTTGGCTGACTCTGTAGCATCACGTGGCCTTTTTAAACCTGCCTCAAAACGGATCTCCATTCTTCCTCCTCTAGATTTAGTTAACCTATCGAGCACTATCCTTGATGTTTGTTTCCTCTTGCGCCTAGGTGCTAGTCCAACAACAAACATAGGAAGTGTTAGTGTACACATCAAACTGTGAGACTACATATAAAGAAGCATGCAACTGTAACTTGACACCAACAACTACCTTCTTGCTGTTGAAGCTCACAAGGTTCATCTGATATTGCCAACTCGTCTTGTGTCAAGAGTGCTTGGGAAGTAGTGTCAGGTGGAAAGGGAGCTTGGGAACGTGCTGCTAGCTCAGTTGACGCACGAGTACGTCGTGCAGCTGGTAGTATTGTGGTAGGTGTTGCAAGAACTAGGGCTGTCTCTGCTTGTTTGGTGGCAGCTATTTGTTTCTGTTTGTCTTTTTTTGCAACTCGTGTAGCATGGGATGCCGTGTTTGTAGAATTTTCTGCTGGACTTTGACCTTCTATTGCACCATCAGTACCAACAGAATCTGCAGGATTCATCCGCTTATCATTCCCTGCCATTCTGTGTTTCTTCCTCTTTCTCTGTGTGTCACATCCCCAGATCTGTTATGACCTAGGCTATCCTTCATGTGTGCATCATGTTTAAATTTCATTCAAATTTGAAATGGGGATTTGTGAAACCCTCAGAATCATTTTTGGAAATAACCCATATAAAAATTGCTCCAAAAAGGTCCAAGAAAATGTTCATGTTGCACTCTGAAAATATTGGACAGAGATAAAAATCAAACCAATATTTTGAGGAGCTCATAAGTATTTATTTTGCGCATTTGGAATTAATCCAGTAATTATTTGCATTGGATAAATACATACATACATACATACATATATATATATATATATATATATATATATATATATATAGTATTGTCCAACTAGTCCCTACTTACTTGTATTATTACTAAATTTTGGTGAGGGGCTTTGGAGTGGTCCAACTAGTCCCTACAAAAATTTACAGAATAAAATAAATTTATTTAGTATTATTACTAAATCAGAACAAATGTCAGAAAAATAGAAAAGAAAACAGAAATAAAAAGGTACTTACCTGGGCCACTTACCTGTGCAGCCCAGCCCACCTGCCCCCCCTCCCCTGTCGTCTTCCTCCCGCCAGGAGGACGGGCGCGTGCCCGACGTGCGTGCACCGCCGCGCCGCACCACCACCTCCCTCCCTGCCTGCCTGTCCCTCTACCGATGCGTCTGGATGACGCCACACGCCCCGGACCCTCTCACTCTCCCCAATCCTCCCTTCTCCTCTCCCTCGCTTTCTCGTGCGACGTTCGAACACCACCGTCGCCGCCGCACACTGTTGCTGCACCCACCACCACGGCCTCGCCTCCCCGACAAGTCCAAAAGCTCCGCGCCATCTTCCTCATCCTCGACGCCAAGCCACGCGCCTCGGGAGGCCCTGGAGCACCGCCATCGCCATCGTCTTCGTCTCCGGCCACCCGAGATCGCCGTTGCCGTTCCGGTCGCGTTCGACCCTCCCTGAGCTCGCTGACGACGTTTACGCTCTCCCCGTGAGCTCTACTTCATTATGTCCTCCTCCCTGTGCTCGTTTGCCCCGCCTAGCTAGCTCAGCTGTCGCGCCCGAGACCTCATCGCCGCCGGCCATGGCGCCACCATGGCCAGAGCGCGAGCCAGCCGCTCCCGCGCGCGTCACCGTGGTCCTGGTGACGGCAGGAGGCCGTAGAGGCCCTCCGCAGCCCCTGCCGTGCCCCGCAACTTGCTCCCGTTCGAAGCCGTGCCCCGGCCGCCGCTCCGAGCCCTGCTCCGGCGAGCTCCGACCACCCCTCCTCCTCCTACCTACCCCACTAGATGCGGGAGAGCACGGGCTACGCCCCAGTGGCCTTAGCCGCCGCCCCCGTGGCCGGAATCGCGGCCGCCGCCGCGTCCAGAGGTCGCCGTCGACGACCCTAGCCGGCCTGACATGCGGGCCCAGCCTGCCAGGTGATTAGCTTAAGGCCAATCACCGTTTAATTAACCCCTGCCACTGACAGTGGGCCCGGCGCCCACTAATCCTAATTAGACCAAATAAACCCCCCCTATTAACTAACTGAGTCACTAACGTGTGGACCCCACATGTCAGGTTTGACTTGGTCAGCGCCATTGACCTACTGACGCAAGCATGACGTAGTGCTGATGCAGTTATTCTTTTTCTAGAATTATTTTAAAACAGGAAATTCCAGAAAATGTTCAAAACTTCAAAAATTCATATAAATTCAACCGTAGCTCAGATTGAAATAATTTATATATGAAAAATTATCAGAAAAATGCAATCTATCCATCTGTACCAGTTTCATGCATGAAAAACCAAGTTATACCTGCTGTATAGGTGAAAACATATGAATGGCATTTATAAAGACCTAACTTGGAGTTGCATTTGAATTCTTGGTTCAAATGGACTTCAACCAAATGAATGCTAGTTGCATTAGCTCAAACAACATCACATCTACATGCCATGATCATGCATCATATTGTTGCATATGTTGTGTAATGATTGTCGGCACCGTTCTTCTCGATAGGTCTTGCTCCGGAGAGTGTTCCCGAGTACCTGTCTGTGAAGCCGTGCCCCCCTGTTGATCTACCAGGCAAGCAAAACCCCCTTGTCCATTCCGATACAACCCCACTCTCCCACTCCTGCTCTCTTTTATTGCATTAGGACAACAACGATTCAACTGCTACTTTATGCTGCGGTAGTTGAACCCATTCCTCTGCATGACCTGTCATTGCCACAGTAAATAGTTGAAACCCACTAGCATGTGTAGGAGTTGATTGAGCCATGTTCTGTTCCTACCATGCCATGTCAGGTCTGATTCATGGGGAATGGATTGGAGTGTTATGATATGTTCTGATGCTGAGAGATAAGCGTGTGAACACGATTTGGTAAAGGTAGCGGTGAGAGGCCATGTAGGAGTACATGGTGGGTTGTCTCATTGGGACCGTCCTTAGGAACCGAGTTCTGTGTAAGTTGTCCAATGACTAGCTACTACCACACATTGGGTTCCGGTAACTCGACCCCTCTCGACTTATTAACCAAGTTGATCTCTGTCCAGGAGTTGCAACTAGTTTCTGGTGTTTGTAGGTAGTGCTATTTTTCTACCGAGTGGCACCCGGTAGGGTGGGCTTGGGACAGACTAGGCACACTTGGCCCGGTGTACCGAGTGGCACCCGGATGGTGGACTCGGGAACCCTGCACACATCGTTTGGGGCCATGAGTGACACCCCGGCCAGATCTCCTTGCGGATGGAACTCGAATAGGCGATAAACCTGGACTAGAGTCTTGTGTGGTTAGTTAGGTCGTGGCCGACACCCTCGCCAGGCTTCCGATTGAAGGTTGCCGAGATACATGACGTGTACATGGCGGTAAGTGGCGAGAGCATGTGTGAAGAAGTACACCCCTGCAGGGTTATCATGATCTATTCGAATAGCCGTGTCCTTGGTTATGGACTTCTTGGATGCTTACGTGGTACATAGAGAACTTGAAGTGGATACTCTAAAATGCTCAAGATAAGTGTGAGTGCTATGGATGGCCTTCTCGTAGTGAGACGGGGACGAATCCATAGTAGTGTATTGATGTGGTGATTAGTGGACTCGTGTGCGCTGCCTCACCTCAAAGAAGTTTCTTGTAGTCGTAGAACAGGATAGCCACTGAGTCAAAGCTGGCTTGCTGCAACTAAACCCCACATTACCTTATTGATACAAATGCATGTATGTTAGGATCTGATGTAAGTCTTGCTGAGTACCTTAGTACTCACGTTTGCTTTATTTATGTTTTGCAGATGAGACATCTGTCTCACTAGTAGTTCCGCTTGGACTTCGACGAGTAGCTTGTTACCTCAGCTACGATCTTGTACCCATGGGAGGGTCTTGTAGAAAGTCAGGCTTCTCAGCCTTTTTCTTTTCTAGTTTTCTGTACTCAGACATGTAATGCTTCTGCTTGTTGCTTGTATGCTCTGAATGATGGGTCATGTGACCCCTGTTTGTATTTAATGCTATATGGCTCTTCTAGGCCTTTATCTATATGAGTTTGCATTATGTTGTGATGCCATGTTGTACAACACATACTTGCATGTTATGCGTACGTGTAACGTGTATTGCTATGTGTGGGATCCGACAATCTAGTTGTTTATCCTTGTCAGCCTCTCTTATGGGGAAATGTAGTCTAGTGCCTCCTTGAGCCATAGTAGTCCGCTACAGCCCGGTTCACCGGAGTCCTGCTAGCCCAGCACTACTGTTCAGGACACTTGAATGGCCGGCATGTGTTTCACTTTGTTCCTGTGTCTGTCCCTTCGGGGAAATGTCACGCGGTGACATCCGGAGTCCTGCCTAGCCTGCTACAGCCCGGGTTACCGGAGTCCTGTTAGCCCAGTGCTACAGCCCGGATTCACACGCTGCTGACCGACATGTTCGAAGTTGATTCATGTATGCCTGTCCCCATGGGTCAGTGCCGCTTTGGGTTCATGACTAGTCATGTCGGCCCGGGTTCTCTGTCATATGGATGCTAGCGATACTATCATATACGTGAGCCAAAAGGCGCAAACGGTCCCGGGCCATGGTAAGGCGACACTCGTGGGAATATCGTGCGTGAGGCCGCAAAGTGATATGTGGTGTTACATGCTAGATCGGTGTGACTTAGAATCGGGGTCCCGACAGCTTTGGTATCAGAGCCTGACTGCCTGTAGGATTTCCAAGCCAACCTGGTCGAAGTTGAGTCTAGAAATTCTTTAGTTATGTAAGGGAATTGATTGTGGAAGGGCCCATAAGGCTCTTTTTACTCCTTATACCTCATGCCCTTCTGATCTAAGTCATCCTATCTTTCCTACGGGGTTAAGGAACTAGGCTTCCTCTTCTGTCTATCAGGATCATGTGTTACTACTCCGTAGTCTCTTAGGATTGGTTGGTCAGTGTCATATTCCAGTTTTCGAGTACTTCCGGTGTAGCCTGTTTAGTAATATCTCAGAACCGTGAGTGATGATGTTGAGTATGGTACTACCCCGTCTTTTGCAGAATGTCTCATATTGAGCATTTTACTGCCGTTATGCCGCATCCTATAGTTGATGCTGAATCCATCCTTGTTTTCCTTGGTTTCATTCTTCAGGATGTTGCCGGTTAACCGAAGTTCCGTTGCTCGTAGCCGGAACCACAGAGATGGTAGGGATGAGGATCATCCCGACCAGTCTTTGTTAGCAGAGTTCATGTTTGAGATGGAGAGGAACAAGCGTGAGTCTAACCGCTTGTGAGCTCGTATCGAGGAGAACATTGTACCCCAGTGCAAGAAGTCAGCGACCATCTATGATTTCATTGGTCTAAAACCACCTACCTTCCATCATTCCATTGAACCACTCGATGCAGATGACTGGCTTCGTAGTATTACTCACAAGCTGCGTTCCGCGAGTGTAGCTGAAGGTGACAATGTCACCTATGCTGCATATCACCTGGAAGGTCCTGCTAGTCTTTGGTGGCAGAACTATGAGGCTATGCTTCCAGCTGGCCAGATACCTACCTGGAAGGATTTCACTGAGGCTTTTCGCGAGCATCACATTCCTCAAGCCCTCATTGACCGCAAGAGAGAAGAATTCTGTAGTTTCACACAGGGTAAGATGGTTGTTGATGCTTACAGTAGAGAGTTTGAGAACCTCGCCCGTTATGCTATAGAAGAAGTGTCCACAGACGCCAAGAAGCAGGCTAGATTCCGGAAGGGTCTCAACCCCAAGTTGTGTCATGATCTCCACTTGCACCATTGCAATACCTTCCAGGCTCTTGTGAACAAGGCCATTAATGCAGAGACAGCTCAGCTCACCTACGAGGAGTCTCATAAGCACAACCGTGATTTGGTTTCTTCCTCCGGTTCTAGTTCGCAGAAGCGCCGAATTTGGGTTCCAAACTCCGCTCTTCCACCCGGTTATACACCGAGGCCATCTTGTGCGGTGCCTCACCCAGTTCAGCAGTATGCTCCACCCAAGCCTGTTGGTAGACCGCCTTCCAATGCGGGTCCACGTCCTACTTCAGGGACTTGCTTCACATGCGGAGAGCCAGGACACTATGCACGTGACTGCTCTCAAACCAACTATGCTCCACCCCCGCCTGAGAAGTCTGTTGGCCGTCGTAAGCCACCATGCATGATGATTAGTGTCAAGCCAGCTCCCACTGAACGTGGACGTGTGCATCACGTCTCAGCTAAAGACGCTCATGATGATCCGAATGTCGTTCTTGGTACACTCCTTGTCAATTGCCATCCAACTTTGGTTCTATTCGATACTGGAGCATCTCACTCATTCATCTCTGAAGGCTATGCTCGTTTGCATGACATGTCATTTTGTGATATGCCAACTCCACTTGAAATTCAAACTCCAGGTTCTAGATGGCAAACTACTAGAATAAGCCATGGTAATGAAATCCTTGTTGACAGACTTGTATTCCTTGCCTCACTTATAGCCCTCAAGTCTACAGATATTAACATCATCTTGGATATGGACTGGATGACAACTCATCATGCCAAGATTGATTGTTACACAAGGATTGTTCAGCTTACACACTCATCTGGCAAGATAGTCAACGTCTCCACCAGAGTTATAAAGCGCCAACTCTATTCTCTTAATGCTAGCCCTCTTCCAGACCTTGAAGATATCTCGGTAGTCCGTGACTTTCCGGATGTCTTTCTAGAAGAACTGCCAGGTGTTCCACCTGACAGAGATGTAGAGTTTGTCATAGATCTTATCCCAGGAACTGCTCCAATCTCTAGGAGACCTTACAAGATGGCACCCTTAGAGCTAGCCGAGCTTAAGAAACAACTTGATGAGTCCTTGCAAAAGGGTTTCATCCGTCCTAGTTCTTCTCCTTGGGCTTGCCCCGTCCTCTTCGTAAAGAAGAAGGATGGTACGGACCGGATGGTTGTAGATTATTGTCCCGTTAATTTGGTCATGAGAAAGAATAATGAAAGTGCAACTATCCCTAGGTGGTTTTGGTAATTCATAACAACATATAGCTCATTGAGCTAATGCTATTCAGAGACAATTATTTTAGGAAAGCTCAATGATTGGCATGGCATGGATGGTGAAAGTGGAATCCTCAAAATGCTAAGGACAAAGGATTGGCTCAACCTCAAAAGCTCAAGACTCTTCATTTTACATTTTAGTGATCCAAGATCACATTGAGTCCATAGGAAAAGCCAATACTATCAAGGAGGGATGAGGTGTTGCTTAATGAGCCTTTTGCTTCATGTGCTTAATGATATGCTCCAAAATCCTCAGCTACTTTCCCATATCCACAAATGACCTAAACCCTAAACCAAACTCGGTCCTACCAATTCTTTTATCCGGCGCCACCGAGTTTCACATGTCATAAGCCACTGCCAAACCCTAGCAAATCGGTTCTACCGATAGGGATCTCGGTCTCACCGAGATGGGATTGCAATCTCTCTGTTTCCTTTTCGTAACTTTTCGGTCTCACCGAAAGAGCGGATCGGTCCCACCGAGATTGCAATGTAAACTCTCTGTTTCCCTTTTGTAACTTTTCGGTCTCACCGAAAGAGCAAATCGGTACCACCGAGTTTACCTGACCAACTCTCTGGTTAGCTTATTACCAAAATCGGTCTCACCGAGTTTGTGTAATCGGTCTCACCGAGATTACGTTATGCCCTAACCCTAACCATATCGGTCCTACCGAGTTGCATGTCAGTCCCACCGAAAATCTCTAACGGTCACTAGGTTTACTATTTCGGTCCGACTGAGTTTGTTGATTCGGTCCCACCGAGATTGGTAAATTGTGTGTAACGGTTGGATTCTGTGTGGAGGCTATATATACCCCTCCACCTCCTCTTCATTTGTGGAGAGAGCCATCAGAACACATCTACACTTCCAACTCATATGTTCTGAGAGAGAACCACCTACCCTTGTGTTGAGGCCAAGATATTCCATTCCTATAATATGAATCTTGATCTCTAGCCTTCCCCAAGTTGCTTTCCACTCAAATCTTCTTTCCACCAAATCCAAATCCTGTGAGAGAGAGTTGAGTGTTGGGGAGACTATCATTTGAAGCACAAGAGCAAGGAGTTCATCATCAACACACCATTTGTTACTTCTTGGAGAGTGGTGTCTCCTAGATTGGCTAGGTGTCACTTGGGAGCCTCCGACAAGATTGTGGAGTTGAACCAAGGAGTTTGTAAGGGCAAGGAGATCGCCTACCTCGTGAAGATCTACCGCTAGTGAGGCAAGTCCTTCGTGGGCGATGGCCATGGTGGGATAGACAAGGTTGCTTCTTCGTGGACCCTTCATGGGTGGAGCCCTCCGTGGACTCGCGCAACCATTACCCTTCGTGGTTGAAGTCTCCATCAACGTGGATGTAGGATAGCACCACCTATCCGAACCACGGGAAAAACATCCATGTCTCCGATAGCGTTTGAATTCTCTAAACCCTTCCCTTTACATTCTTGCAAGTTGCATGCTTTACTTTCCGTTGCCTATATACTCTTTGCATGCTTGCTTGAATTGTATGATGATTGCTTGACTTGTCCTAAAGTTGCTAAAATCTGCCAAGAACTAAAATTGGGAAAAGGTTAAGTTTTTATTTGGTCAAGTAGTCTAATCACCCCCCTCTAGACATACTTCCGATCCTACAAGTGGTATCAGAGCTTTGGTCTCCATTTGCTTTGATTTCCATAGCTTTTGGTCGTCATAGCCTTGGTTTCACAAACTAGGAGAGTATGGCGTCTAGTGAGGGACATTATCACCGTAGAGGTCCTTACTTTGATGGTACTAATTTTGCTAGTTGGAAGCATAAAATGAAAATGCATATTCTTGGACATAACCCCGCCGTTTGGGCTATTGTGTGTGTTGGTTTGCAAGTTGACTTCTTCGATGGGAAAGAACCAAACCGTGAAGCTACCGTGGATGAGTTGAAGATGCTACAGTATAACGCTCAAGCTTGTGATATTCTCTTCAACAGATTGTGCCCCGAAGAATTCAACAAAATCAGCCGTCTTGAGAATGCAAAGGAAATTTGGGATACTTTGATTGATATGCACGAAGTTACCGACTCTGTCAAGGAATCCAAATTGGATGTGCTTCAAAGTCAACTTGACAAGTTCAAAATGAAGGATGGTGAAGGTGTCGCTGAAATGTACTCTAGGCTTGCTCTCATCACAAACGAGATTGCCGGCTTAGGGAGTGAAGAGATGACCGATAGATTCATCATCAAGAAGATCCTAAGAGCCTTGGATGGAAAATATGATATTGTGTGCACATTGATCCAAATGATGCCCAATTACAAAGATCTCAAGCCAACGGAGGTCATTGGAAGAATTGTTGCTCATGAGATGTCGCTCAAGGATAAAGAGGAACTTCACAACAAATCATGTGGTGCCTACAAAGCCTCATGTGAAGCCCCCACATCATCAAGTGAGAAACAAAACTTCAATGAAGAATTGAGCTTAATGGTGAAGAACTTCAACAAGTTCTACAAGAGTAGAAGCAAAGATAGAAGCTCCAAGTCAAGGTCCTACAATGACAAAAGATCTTCTAGTCGAGAGCGAAACAGCTACAATTGTGGAAGACCCGGACACTATTCCAATGAGTGTACGGCTCCCTACAAAAGAAGAGAAGATTCTCCAAAAAGAAGAAGCAAAAGAGAAGAATCACCATCAAGAGAGAGAAGGAGTAGAGATGATCGTTATGAATGAAGATACTCACGGAGAAGCAAGGATACGGAAAGAAAGGATAAATCATCAAGGAGCTACACAAAACGAAGACATCAAGATCATGTTGGTGAATGGGTATCCGGCTCTGACTCCGACAACCACTCCGAAAGAAGTTATCACTCCGATTCCGAATATACTCAAGATGAAGGTGTTGCCGGTCTAGCACTTATGTCAACCAACTCCTATGACATATTTGACTCACCAAATGAAGGAATAGGAAGATGCTTCATGGCCAAAGGTCCTAAGGTAACTCACCCTGAGTATGTTGATTTTAATAGTGATGAATATGACTTGTTAGGTGATGATGATTTACTTGTTGACAACTCTAGTGATGAATACTATGATGAAACGTCAATTAATCATGCTAATCAAGATAAAACGAATGACAATGATAAGGAGAAAATTCCGGCTCTAACTAAAAAACTAAACACTCTTAAGTTAGCTCATGAAACTATCTTCGAAGATCATCGAGAACTTTTAAGAGCTCATGAGAAGTTACGCTTTGAAAAGCTCAATCTTGAGCAAGAGCATGAGTTTTTAAAGGCAATCAATGATGATCTCCGCAAGAAAAGTTCTTCTTACATTTCCAAGCATTTACTCTTATCCACTTACATGCCTCAAGTCAAGTCTAGTAACAAGAACAAGAAAGATTCTTCCTCTAGTAGTAACAATGATCATGTAAAATCCAATATTGTTGCTTCTAGTAGTTCTCTTGATTCCACTAATGATTCTCTTAGCCAAGTTACACTTGAGCAAGAAAATAGCTTGTTGAAGGGAATCATAGAGAAAGGAGTGTAAAAAAGCCTTGCCGGAAGTAAGCAATTCGGGGAAATTGTACGTAAGCAAGGAAGGCACCGGAAGAATCAACGTGTTGGTTTTGAACGAAAGTTCAATGCCAATGGAGTTGAGTGGGAAGAAGATCAATACCCCAAGACAAAGTTTGTTCCACAACAAGAGAAGTATGATCCTACTTCTTTCAAGGGGACACAAACTCAAGATGATCTTCCACCACAAGACTACAAGCAAAAAGGCAAGGACAAGCTTCAAGAGTAAATTGATGCATTTGAAGAAGCTCCTAAGACCTTAGTCAAGTGGATTCCCAAGACTACTTCAAGTTCCACTTCATCAAGTACGACTACAACTCCATGGATTCCCATCAAGATGGTGTGGATCCAAAAGAAGAAGAACTAGAGAGTTCTTGAGGGTGACTCCGCCAACATACTTCACTCTTATCATTTTGGCAAGAACAAGTGCAATCAACTTCCACATCTTGCACTAGTTCAAGGAGTCACAAAACCTCTTGTTGGTAAGACAAGGGACAAGGTAACCTAAAAGCTTTCATAGACATCATCTTGTGTGTGCATCACTCTATGTCTATGGATATCCTTGTTTGTTCCTTGTGGGACTAACCCATGTAGGTATTGAAAGTGCAATTCACTCAAAAGGATAGCTCCAAGTGATCTACATCAACATTGAGCATCCACATCTTCAACATCTACATGAAGTCATCATCAACAAAACCCAATGTTAGTTCATCCCTCTTAGGGGGGATATCACATCTAGGGGGAGCTTTACTCTAAGACTTGAGTTAAAGCAACTCTAATGATGTGAACACAACAATGCTTCATGTAAAAGTGGTAACCCTACTTGAGCTCAAACGATGAGTATGACCTATGATCAAGTGTTCTTATTTGACTCCTAAGTCAATATACTCATATATAGATGACCTAGTCATCGCCAATTGCTTGATAGATGCTAGAATTGGTTGTGCGTGCTTTGTCACATATTTCAATTGCCATTTTATTGTGTGAGCATGTTTGTTGCATATTTTACTCATTGGAGGACATCCACTTGTTGTTTTGATTGTTTGGCTTTATTTTTCTTTTGCCAAGTGGATGGACAAGAATGCCTAAGAACCTTCTCTAGCTATCTATGCTTTTCTCGTCTCAAACTCTATTCATGCTACATCACAAAATTGATCAAGTCAGATTCGAACCACTCTGTGTGAGGAGCACTCGGAGTCCCCGATTCGTCATAGACTTAAACTTCCAAAACCTCTTTGTGATTCTCGGTCTGACCGATACCCCACTTTCGGTCTTACCAAGATCATTAAGTTGATCTACGTTTTTGATCTCGGTGCAACCGATTTGAACCATTCGGTCACACCGAGTTGCAATAACTGTATACAGTTTCGCATCTCGGTGCCACCGAGTTGTTCCACTCGGTCACACCGACAGGGTCAGGCTATATATAGACACGGGCAAAAATTTGGAAATTTCTCCGAACCCTTTCGCCCGCGCGATAGCTCGCTCTGCCAACATGGTCTCCGGATCGTCTCCTCGCCGCCAGCCGCCTCCAGTCGCTGGTCTCCATCGCCGTCAACGGGATTCAACCCCGCCATTGCCGCCGTAGCGAGTCTCCACCGAACTAGGGTATGGACTCGATCTTTGTCCTATTCCCCAATCCGATTCCTAGCACATTGTGATCATATTGATTCTAGCCACGTTTGATATACTCCTATCCAGTAAATGAATTCGTAGAATAGGTTTGATTCGCAAATTTTAGGGTTAGGTTTCTGCGGAAACCATCTCGGACCCACCGAGTTGAAAAACTCGGTCCCACCGATTTGGCTCATGCCATTGCACAAGTGAGACTCGGTCTGACCGAGTATTGCTAATCGGTGTGACCGATTTTGGAACTTTGTGAAACCCTAGCAGTCTCGGTGCCACCGAACTGTGACTCGTTCTGACCGAGTTCACCAGTTTAGGTTCCAAAAACTGCTTCGGTATCACCGAGTTAAAAAATTGGTAGATCCGAAATGATTTCTGTGGGAAACTAAAACTAAGATTTTGAATCATTCTTTTGCAAAAATCTCTGCATTTTGTGATGCTCATCCACTCTACCTCATCCATAAACTATTCACAGGGTCAGTAGTCAGCTTGTTCATCATGTCAGACCAGAGTGATAGCCAGAACATGTCAGAACAGCCAGTGCAGATGAGTGAGGGCACTAGTCCCTCCAGTTCTTCAGATGAAGGTAGCAGGAGCACCCCTAGCAACCTGCCAAAAGCTGCCACAAGACAAAGGAAGAAGAGAACCTCAGAAGCAGAGGATGAGGACTATGTGGCAGAAGAGGAAGCAACTTCCAATAGAGTTGTGCTCAAGAAGGAGTATGGCTCAGCTGCAGCCATCAAGCCAGGAATGCACAAAAAGGCACCTGCCAGGAGAGTTCCTACCTCCAAGCCTAGGAAGGCTGTTCCTGAGGAAACTATAAAATTCACTATGGAATCTGAAGAGGAAGAAATTGGCCAGGACAAGAAAAAGAAGAGAGCTAGAACTACCACTGCCAGAGTTGTTGGCAAGTCTTCTATGAGGAAAGATTCTGATGAGGAAGAAGAAGAAGAGGTTGCTGCACCAGCACATAAGGCACCCAAGCTGATGGGTGATGCTATAAGATCAGGGGCTATTACATCTAAGCCCAAGGAAGCACCCAAGGCAGCATCAAAGGCCAAGACAGCTCCAAAGAGAAATACAAGGAGCATCCCAGCACCTGAGAAGAACAAGGCCCCAGTGCCTGACACTGCAGAAGAAGAGGAAGGCCAAGTTCTCAGAAAGTTGAAGCCCAAGATCCCAGACCATAATGATGCTCATCCTGTGGCTGAGGATATGAAGATCAGAAGAGACTCGGGACTGAGAAAGTGGAGAGTAGAGGATCCGTATGCTACCAGGAGGAGAACTGTTGTTGACTACAGGTTCCACACTAAGGAACAGCAGGACTTCTATGAGACAGTCTTGTTGGAGAAGAAGCCCATTGTGTGTGATATGAGATGGGTCGACTAGGAATACATCAAGGACAATGAAGAGCACTATCCTGGAGTGCAAGACAGCTTCAAGGCATGTGGAGTAGCTGACTTTGTTGGGCAGAAGCTCACAAAGTGGAATGAAGAGCTGATCATGCAGTTCTACTCCACAGCACACTTTTATCCAGATGGCAGAATTGTATGGATGTCTGAAGGTACGAGGTACCAATCAACAGTTGCTGAGTGGGCACAGCTCATCAATGCCCCAGAGGAGCATGAGGATGACTTGGGCATTTATTCCAAGAAGAAGATGGACCACAACTCTATGTCAAATATGTACAAAGAGATCCCAAACAAGGCACTTGACACTTTCAAGTTTGGATCAGTACACTATCTTCTATCAGGATTGCCAACTATCAATTGGATACTGAGGCACACCTTGTTGCCCAAGTCAGGTGATCACAAGATGATCAGAGGCCATGCAATCAACTTGCTTCATATCTTTGACGTGCCACAAAAATTCAAAGTCATGAGCCTCATGGTAGAAACAATCAAGAGGACTGCAGCAGACCAGAAGATGAGCTATGGATATGACCCTCAGATCCAGGAGCTGATTAACTCCAAGATGGGCACATGCATATACCTCTTGGATAAGGAATATTTGCCTATTCATCCCGATTTTGAAGATAATGAAGTTGTGATGAACAAGGATGAACCATCTTCAGCCCATGCACAAGCACAGAAGGAGAAGGCAAGGAAGGAGAAAGCTGCAAAGATGCCAACTCAAGAGGAGGCATCTGAATAACCAAGCAAGAGCAGCTCAGTTACTTGATTTCATCCACCCTGAGGATAGAGAAAGGATTGGCCACCCTCAATCAGAATCAGGAGAGCTTAGAGAGGATTGTAGAACAAAAGATCTATGACTTGGATGTCAAAGTGACAGAGATTCAGTCTGCAGTGGAGCAACTTCAAGATGATATGCAGGAGAGGAAAGGGAAGACTACCACTGATGCATTTGCCAGAGTGCCACAAGCTCAGAGGTCCAGTGCAGTGCCAGTTCCTGACACAAGAGCCACCGCCTCAGCTCCAGCCACAGCAAGCCCAACCAGCTCCAGCATCCACTTCAGCTCCAGCTCCAACCACGTCTATAGAAGCCTTCGTCCTTGGAGTGATCCATACTCCACCACCACCAGAAGATCAAGCCTGAGTGTCGATTTAGCACTATGCATTTTCTAGGAACTTTTTGGTAACTTGTTGCCAAAGGGGGAGAAAAATGTATAGATCATAGGCTTCGAGAGAGAGAGTGTTGTTTTTCTCTCTTGCTTTATTTGGTGTTTTTTCAAACATTGTTTGCTTTTGGTCGAGATACTTTGATATGCTTGTGAGACATTGATGATCATGTGTTTGATCATAAGCTACACTTATGCATGCTTGATATATCTTATCTATCTTATGTGATCATTCACTTTTCCTTGGTGATGAGTGCATGTATTTCATTATTATCATTTTGAGCGCTCCACCAAGATGTATGTGACATGGAAGAGTAACCCATAATTCTAACTCTTTGTGCATTTGCAGTCCAAAGCAAATTTTAAACATGCACAAATTTAGGGGGAGCTCTTACTTATCACATACTTCTCAAAGCAACGATATAATTCATTCTTATTATCATTTGTCGAAGCTTTGATCTATATGTTGTCATCAATTACCAAAAAGGGGGAGATTGAAAGTGCAACTATCCCTAGGTGGTTTTGGTAATTCATGACAACATATAGCTCATTGAGCTAATGCTATTCCAAGACAATTATTTCAGGAAAGCTCAATGATTGGCATGGCATGGATGGTGAAAGTGGAACCCTCAAAATGCTAAGTACAAAGGATTGGCTCAAGCTCAAAAGCTCAAGACTCTTCGTTTTACATTTTAGTGATCCAAGATCACATTGAGTCCATAGGAAAAGCCAATGCTATCAAGGAGGGATGAGGTGTTGCTTAATGAGCCTTTTGCTTCATGTGCTTAATGATATGCTCCAAAATCCTCAGCTACTTTCCCATATCCACAAATGATCTAAACCCTAAGCCAAACTCGGTCCTACCGATTCTTTCTATCCGGCGTCACCGAGTTTCACATGTCATAAGCCACTGCCAAACCCTAGCAAATCAGTTCTACCGATAGGGATCTCGGTCTCACCGAGATGGGATTGCAATCTCTCTGTTTCCTTTTCGTAACTTTTCGGTCCCACTAAGATTGCAATGTAAACTCTCTGTTTCCCTTTTGTAACTTTTCGGTCTCATCGAAAGAGCAAATCGGTACCACCGAGTTTACCTGACCAACTCTTTAGTTAGCTTATTACCAAAATCGGTCTCACCGAGTTTGTGTAATCGGTCTCACCGAGATTACGTTATGCCCTAACCCTAACCATATCGGTCCTACCGAGTTGCATGTCAGTCCCACCGAAAATCTCTAACGGTCACTAGGTTTACTATTTCGGTCCGACCGAGTTTGTTGATTCGGTCCCACCGAGATTGGTCAATTGTGTGTAACGGTTGGATTTTGTGTGGAGGCTATATATACCCCTCCACCTCCTCTTCATTCGTGGAGAGAGCCACCAGAACACATCTACACTTCCAACTCATATGTTCTGAGAGAGAACCACCTACCCTTGTGTTGAGGCCAAGATATTTCATTCCTATCATATGAATCTTGATCTCTAGCCTTCCCCAAGTTGCTTTCCACTCAAATCTTCTTTCCACCAAATCCAAATCCTGTGAGAGAGAGTTGAGTGTTGGGGAGACTATCATTTGAAGCACAAGAGCAAGGAGTTCATCATCAACACACCATTTGTTACTTCTTGGAGAGTGGTGTCTCCTAGATTGGCTAGGTGTCACTTGGGAGCCTCCGACAAGATTGTGGAGTTGAACCAAGGAGTTTGTAAGGGCAAGGAGATCGCCTACTTCGTGAAGATCTACCTCTAGTGAGGCAAGTCCTTCGTGGGCGATGGCCATGGTGGGATAGACAAGGTTGCTTCTTCGTGGACCCTTCGTGGGTGGAGCCCTCCGTGGACTCGCGCAACCGTTACCCTTCGTGGTTGAAGTCTCCATCAACGTGGATGTAGGATAGCACCACCTATCCGAACCACGGGAAAAACATCCATGTCTCCGATAGCGTTTGAATTCTCTAAACCCTTCCCTTTACATTCTTGCAAGTTGCATGCTTTACTTTCCGCTGCCTATATACTCTTCGCATGCTTGCTTGAATTGTGTGATGATTGCTTGACTTGTCCTAAAGTTGCTAAAATCTGCCAAGAACTAAAATTGGGAAAAGGTTAAGTTTTTATTTGGTCAAGTAGTCTAATCACCCCCCCTCTAGACATACTTCCGATCCTACAAACAAGTATGCGCTCCCCAGGATCAACAACCTGTATGATCAGCTCGCTAGATCCTTAGTCTTTTCCAAAGATGGATTTGAGGTTAGGCTACCACCAAATCAAGGTCATAAACAGGGACATTCCTAAGACGTCTTTTGTCACTCGTTATGGCCAGTATGAGTACACCGTCATGTCTTTTGGTCTAACCAATGCTCCAGCTACATTCTCCCGCTTGATGAACTCGATCTTCATGGAGTACTTAGACAAGTTTGTCGTGGTTTACCTCGATGATATTCTTATTTACTCAAAGAACGAGGAAGAGCATGTCGAACATCTTAGACTTGTGTTAGAGAAACACAGAGAGCACCGCCTTTATTCCAAGTTCTCCAAGTGTGAATTTTGGTTGCCAAAAGTGACCTACCTGGGCCATGTGAGCTCTGGTAAGGGCATTGTTGTCAATCCTGAGAGAGTTCAGGCCGTTCTTGATTGGACTCCACCTGAAACCGTTAAGCAAGTTAGGAGTTTCCTTAGTCTAGCCAGTTATTGTCGCCGCTTCGTTGAGAACTTCTCTAATGTGGCCAAACCTCTCACGGAACTTCTCAAGAAAGATAAAAAGTTTGAGTGGTCCCCACAGTGTGAGCACAGTTTTCAGGAACTGAAAAGACGCCTGACTTCTGCTCCCATACTTGTGCCACCGGATTTCACTAAAGACTTTGTTATCTACTGCGACGCCTCACGACAGGGACTATGTTGCATTCTTATGCAGGATCGTGATGTGATTGCCTATGCATCTTGACAGTTGCATTCACATGAGGATAATTATCCTACACATGATCTAGAGCTTGCAGCCGTAGTCTATGCACTTAAGACATGGCGACATTACCTTCTTGGTAAACATTGCGAGATTTACACCGATCACTAGAGTCTCAAGTATATCTTCACCCAACCAGATTTGAACCTTAGGCAAAGACGTTGGTTGGAGTTGAGCTTAGACTACGACTTAGGGATTACCTACACCCCAGGCAAGGGCAATGTCATGGCTGATGCGCTAAGTCGTAAGTCCTATTGCAACAATCTTATGTTGCAGCAGGGCCAACCACTTCTCCATGAGGAATTATGTGAGCTTAACCTTCACATTGCTCCTCACGGATTCCTTTCTACCTTGGTGGCGAAGCCTACTCTTGTGGATCATATCATAGAAGCCCAGAAGCATGATACGGGGATTACCCGGATCAAGAGAAACATTGCCAAGGGTATTGCTGGTAGTTTCTCTATAGATGACCGAGGTGTTGTTCTCTTCGAGAACCATCTGGTGGTTCCCAAGAAGCATCATCTTCGACAACTGATCCTTAAGGAGGCTCATGAATCTCCTCTCACGATTCATCCCGGTAGTACTAAGATGTATCAGGACCTACGCCAGAGGTTCTTGTCGGATTTCGGGCTCCGGCAGACCCTTGAGGTTCGAACTTTGGGGTGCGCGCGGAGACTTTGCCCTCTACCTCTCCGTCTCGCAAAGATCTAAACTACAGAAAGAACAGCACAAGAGACACAAGGTTTATACTAGTTCGGACCACCATTGTGGTGTAATACCCTACTCTAGTTTGTGGTGGGTTGATTGCCTCTTGGGCTAATGAAGATGAACAATACAAGGAAGAACAACCTCGCGAGGGTCTGCTCTTAGCAAGGACGATGAACTGCTAGGAGGAGTTCAGCCGCCCTTCTCTCTCTCTCTCTCTTTGTTGCCTGATGATCCGATCATCTCTCCCTCCCTCTTACCCTGGGGGTGGCTAGTCCTATTTATAGGCAAAGGCCCTGGGCCTCTTCCCAAATATTGAGCGGGAAGGGCGCCAACAATTGGCCCATTCGAAGGGGAACGTCTGGTACACTTATCCTGACTAAAGTTTGTCCTCGCCTGCCAAAGGCTCTATGGTGACGCCGTTCTGGCTCCGCTATGACCTCCTTCCCACTGTTGGACTGGTCTTGGTCTCGTTGCACTGAAATGGATGCCTTTGCATGATCCTCTCGCATGCGCTTGCCCTCTTTGCACCAAAGAGGAAAGGGAGACGCTGCGCGGGCTGGCGCCCGCCTGGCACCCTTGGTCGTCATGGCTTGCGTCATGGGCACCTCGTGAGGTACCCCGCCTTGATCTCTCCGCCTCCTCTTGAGCCAGCCTGGTGAGGCCGCACCTGAGGAAGCTCCGTGTCGTCCGCCCCGCGAGGCCTGGCCCCTCGCGAGGGTCTTGAGCCTCGTGTTGATGAAGATGGGCCATGCTGGGCCCCCTTTAAGCCACGCCGCAGGCCGCAGGCAGGCAAGTCTGGGGACCCCCGTTCCCAGAACGCCGACAGTAGCGCCCGGGCCCAAGGCGCGCCCCGACTTGGCCGTGCCGAGAGGTGAAAGGGCAAGGGCGAAGCGCCGCGGGCCCTAACAGCCTGTGGCCTTGGGCGCCGCGTGGCGGTTGATTGGACGTGGGCATCTCTGCTTCCCCACGTCGCCTCGGTGGTCGCGTGGATTGGACAAGTCCCTGCATGCAGATCGTGTCATGATTACCTGTGATCGTGAAGGCCGACGGTTGGCCTTCGTCGGCTATAAGTATGGCACTGCGCGTGCTCTTCCAGTCAATCTCTCCTTGCATCTCCTTCCTCCCGATCCTTGCTCCGCCTTGCTGTGATGGCTCCGATTCGCCGGTTTTCTGCAGCGGAGAAGGGGAAGGCTCCTCGAGAGGAACCAGACCCGCTCCCGCCGAAGAAACGACCTTCCTTTCGCGGCCGGGACGAGGAAGGCCGTCAAGTGGTGTCGAGGCCTTGGGGCGAGCGGCCTCCGCTGGGGTTCCCGCTGCCCTTGTATGCCCACGTCGAGGGCCTCAAAGGGGTCGACGCCGATACCCGCGGCCAGCGCCGTCGCCGGCGCCGACGGGTCACGAAGGTGTGGGTTGTTCCTCCTGGAGTCCACGCCGAGGGCTCCTCCCGCGAATTCGTGCTTCGCGTCGCCATGCCCCCTCGATCTTGGATTCGCTTTCCTTCCTTCTTCACCTCCATCATTCCGCAGGGAAGACTCCTAGAGTTATGGCTGCAGCACGCCGGCTGCAGCACCCCCGCGACCGAGGCAGAGGTCGCGATCGTTGCTTCAGGCGAGGTCTTCATGAATCGAGGCTGGGGCGAGATCGCCCGGGGTTGCAGAGCAAGGGGCGCCCTCTCGATCCACCTGGAGTATGATGGCGCTTCGGTGATGTTCTTCAAGGTCTTCGATGCGAACGGGCGCCGACTGGAGTGTTGCCCCGGAGAGGCGGCCAGGACCTTGGTGAGGGCCAGGCCCGTCGACCTCTCCCTTGGCAGCTCCGCAGGCGGCGGAGGCGCCGGAGGATCCAGCGACTCTAGGGAGACTTTCGCGACTCCGGAGACGAGCGACGACAGCTACGAGCCCACAAGCCAGCGCCGCTCCTGGAGCAGGGCGGGCTCGGCTGGCCGTCGCTGACTCTGATCTGGATGGGGTTGGCGCCGGTGCTCGCCGGCCCACTGTTGATGATGGCATCTTTTGCCGCAGCGCGCGTAGTTAGCATCCCTTTGGATCCGTTCCCTGCGAGGAATCAAATTGCGCCCCATGGGGGCTTGAAAGGTGCCTGTGATCCTGTTTGTTAATATATAACCCTTGTTGTAAGGCTGAGCGAGTTGTCGATTCCGTCTTAGCTCAGTTCTCCCTTTCTAACCTCGCGAGGGCTTGGTGCTCTGCGTCGACGGGTCCCAGTCCCAAGGCGGCGTCAGCCGTCGCTGGTATGCCAGGTCGCGATGCCGTGGTCAAGGCCAGAAGGTGAGCGACCCGGGGTCCGGTAAGAGCTCGTGAGTCATGATGCTCAGGAGGTCCCCTTTGGCGCCCAAGCAGTCGTTGCTCGGCGAGAAAGGAGAGAGGCGTCGCCGATACGGAATTGTACTAGGTGCGGGGGTAGTGCTACGGTGGCCGGTGCTTCCAAGAGGTGACTTATCTTGATAATTGGGGATTATTCCTGGTGTGTCGCCGGGTCCGCGCGTCGGCAGGAGCGGAATCGCCTGGCGGGGTCCTCGCGTGCCCCTTGCCTCTCGCCTTTGCTCCCCTTTCTTCTCTACGTCCTCGGGTCCCGGCCCTCGAGCTGGTCTCAGCCGTCGCTGGTATGCCAGGTCGCGATGCCGTGGACAAGGCCAGAGGGTGAGGGATGGAGAGCCAGTAGGAGCCCTGAGTCGCGATGCTCAGGCACCCCCCTTTAACGTGCAAGCGGTTCGCGTGGACGAGAGTGAAGGAGGTGCCGCAAGGGCCTTGCCTGGCACAACTCTCTTGGGAGGTCCTGTGGATTCATCAAAGAAGGAGGAAAGGGATTGCCATAGAAATTATCAACCAGCCGTCAGTTGCTTCCGAGGGGAGGTGAGGCATTGAAGGCTTGATGAGGTGGCGCCATGCGGGGCGGCCGCGGCCAGAGCTCAGCCATTCAAGTTTGTCGGTGTTGCAGGGACTGACCCATGCGCAAGCGTCGTGCCGTTACGGGAGCAATTCCGTCAGTTGGCGTTAGTTGAGCAGGCAACTAGATCAAGCACGTTAGCCGCGAAGGAGTCGATTCATTAAAATAGATGCTGGGAAGGTAGACACCGCTGGGCCAGGCCCGAGCGACTTGGGGATGATGCAGCCCGAGGGGTGCCCCCAACAAAGCAAGCTAACAACATGAAATAAAAGGGATACACGCCACAGGGACGGACCCACGCGGCCTGGGAATAATGCAGCTCTTGGTGAGTGCTCCCAGCTGGAAACGAAACTCGAAAGACGTCACCTGAAGATGTCGAGGACGAAGTGGTGTTGGTGCAGCAGACTCGGTGGGCTGCGGAAGCCGATCCTCACGAGCCCCCAGGCCCAGGGGCCTCGGAAGGCTCCGGGGGCACTGGTGGCTCCTCGCGAATCATCTCCATCTCCGCCAAGGCTGCGGAACGCCTGTCTTCCTGAGCCTCCATGATGCTCCTCATGAGGCGCTGGTATGTAGCAGCCGCGCCCGACAAGCCGTAAGGCATGCGAGCCTAGCCGTGGGGCGGACCTTCACAATGCCCCACTTGCAAGGGCCAGAGGCGCTCCATCGTGGCGACCTGATTGAGCCCTGGTATGTCAAGGCAGACGCGCAGCCCACCATCCTCGCCTGGATGGTGAGCCACAGCCGGTAGACGGCGGCAACCTCTCATGATTCTTGACTCCTGTAGTTCTTGAACGGCCTTGTTGACGAACTCCTGCTGGTCTGACCTTCCTTGCCTTGCTCCTTCTTGAGGGAAGCATGCTTCGAAACACGCCTCCACGTGGTGCCCAAGCGCCTCCCTCGTGACCTCGGCCTGGTCGGTGTCCCTCCAGGGGAGAGCCCTCGAGCCCTACCTGAGGAGGGCGCTGGGCGCGCTTTCCTATGTGATGAAAGGAGGTTCCCCTTGGGCAGATGCGGGCCCTGAGGGGCCCGCCTCCTGAGGTGTCGGTCCAGACGATGCCTTCTTCTTCTTGGGGGTGGTCTCGGGAACCCTCCTGCTTCCGCGATCCGGGTCTTCCAGTGACGTGGCCTGAAAGGCTCGCTCCAGGGAACACACTGCATCCTTCTCTTCACATGGCACCGTGATGACTCCGCCACTTCCTGGCATCTTGAGGACGTTGTAGCCATGGTGAGTCACGGCCATGAACTTGGCCAGCGCCGGGTACCCGAGGATGGCGTTGTACGGCAGGAGGATGTGGGCGACGTCGAAGTCGATGAGCTCGGTGCGGTAGTTGTTGCGTGCCCCGAAGGTGACAGGGAGGCGGACCTGCCCAATCGGGATCGTGGAGCCGTCGGTGACTCTGGAGAAAGGCTTGGTTGGCTGAAGCTGGTCATAGGGCACCTGGAGATTGTTGAATGTTACCACGAACAGGACGTTGAGCCCTGCCCCACCATTGATGACGGTCCTGGTGACCAGTACGTTGCTGATGACTGCGGAGCAAAGCATCGGGAGGACTCCGGCTGTGGCCGCGCACTTGAGCTGATCCGCTGAGTTGAACGTGATGGCGCACGCCGACCACCTGAGAGGGCGCGTTGCTTCGATCCTGGGGAGGACTGCATTCACTTCGCAGGCAAACTGCTTGAAGATGCGTTGGGAGGCTGGGGCTTGAGCTCCGCCCAGGATGCAGGCGATCGCGCGTGGCTCCTGGAAGCCCCCAGCCCCCTCGTCTTGGTGGCGGTCCTCGTTCCTCCTTGGCTGAGGCGGCAGTGGAGGGAGGCCTACGTTGCCTTGTGGGCGATCCTCGCGAGGCTGATCTCGCCAGTCCCCCTCGCGAGGCAGATCCCGCCAGCGGTCCTCGCGAGGTTGATCACGCCACCCTTGGCGCGGGCCGCGGTCTTCCCAGCATCCTGCGTTTCTCCCTCCTCCTCGGCCGTAGCCCAGGGCAGCACGGTCAGGACGACGGCCGATCCTTCCTTCTCGCACGGCGCGAAGTTCCTGGCATTCGTTGGTTTTGTGGGTGTGGAGGTCGTGGTACACACAGTACCGACTGCCCCTGGTGGAATCAGGAAGATCCTTGCCCCGCTTGGTGTCCGGTTCTGCCGCGAGCACAGCAGCCCCCTTGCGCTTCACGTCCTTGGCCTTGGGCTTCTTCTCTTCTGGGTCCGCGGCAGGCAGCTCGAGGAGGGAGGGACGTCCTTCTTCAGCCCTGGCGCACTTGGTCACCAAGTTGAACAGCTCCAGGGAGGTGCACAGGTCTTCATGCATCGCCAGCTCCCCCTTCATCTTGACGTCGCGCACACCATCGGAGAAGGCTGAGATGATGGCCTCCTCGGACCCCTTGGGGATCTTGAGGCGCGCACTGTTGAAGCGCTGGATGTACTTTTGCAGGGTCTCTCCGGGTTGTTGCTTGATGCGGCGCATGTCGCTCACGGCAGGTGGCCGGTCGCGAGTACCTTGGAAGTTGGCGATGAAGCGGGTGTGCATCTGGTCCTAGGAAGAGATTGTTCCTAGAGCCAAATTTAGGAGCCAGGTGCGAGCTCCTTCCTTGAGCGCCATGGGGAACCAGTTCGCCATGACCTTTTCATCCCCGCTGGTAGCTTCGATGCCCAACTCATAGAGCTGGAGGAACTCCGCAGGGTCGGTCGTGCCGTCGTAGCGAGGAGGCAGGTCTGGCTTGAACTTGCCGGGCCACGCGACTGTCGAATTCTGGGTTCCGGCAGACCCTTAAGGTTCGAACTCTGGGGTGCGCGCGGAGATCGTGCCCTCTACCTCTCCGTCTCGTAAGGATTTGAACTACTGCAAGAACAACACAAGAGACACAGGGTTTATACTGGTTCGGGCCACCATTGTGGTGTAATAACCTACTCCAGTGTGGTTGGTGGATTGCCTCTTGGGCTGATGAGGAAGACCAGTACAAGGGAGAATGACCTCGCGAGGGTCTGTTCTTGGCTAGGGGATGAACTGCTAGGGGGAGTTCGATCACCCTTCTCTCTCTCTCTCGATGCCGGATTCTATCCTAGCTCATTCCAATCTCCAGATGCCTCTAATCCGGGGGTGGCTAGCCCTATTTATAGCAAAGGCCCTGGGCCTCTTCCCAAATATTGAGCGGGAAGGGCGCCAACAATTGGCCAATTTGAAGGGGAACATCTGGTACACTTATCCTGACTAAAGTTGGTCTTCGCCTGCCAAAGGCCCTGTGGTGACGCCGTCCTGGGCTCCATGGTGACCTCCTTCCCACCGTTGGACTGGTCTTGGTCTTGTTGCACCAAAATGGGTGCCTTTGCTTGATCCTCTCGCTTGCGCTTGCCCCCTTTGCACCAAAGAGGAGAGGGAAACGCTGGACGGGCTGGCGCCCGCCTGGCACTCTTGGTCGTCATGGCTTGAGTCATGGGCACCTCGCGAGGTACCCCACCTTGATCTCTCCGCCTCCTCGCGAGCCAGCCTAAGGAGGCCGTGCTTGAGGAAGCGCCGTGTCGTCCGCCTCGCGAGGCTTGGCCCCTCGCGAGAGTCTTGAGCCTTGTGTTGATGAAGATGAGCCACGATGGACCCCCATTTGAGCCACGCCGCAGGCCGCAGGCAGGCAAGTCTGGGGACCCCCGTTCCCTGAACGCCGACAGTAGCCCCCGGGCCCAAGGCGCGCACGAACTTGGCCGTGCCGAGAGGCAAAAGGGCAAGGGCGAAGCGCCGTGGGCCCTTACAGCCTGCGGCCTTGGGCACCGCGTGGCGGTTGATTGGACATGGGCGTCTCCGCTTCCCCACGACGCCTCAACGATCGTGCGGATTGGACAAGTCCCTGCATGCAAATCGTGTCTATCGGCGTTCTGGGAACGGGGGTCCCCAGACTTGCCTATCTGCGGCCTGTGGCGTGGCTCGAGTGGGGGCCCAACGTGGCCCATCTTCATCAACGCAAGGCTGAAGACCCTCGCGAGGGGCCAAGCCTCGCGAGGCGGACGACACGGCGCTTCCTCAAGCACGGCCTCCTTAGGCTGGCTCGCTAGGAGGCGGAGAGATCAAGGCGGGTACCTCACGAGGTGCCCATGACGCAAGCCATGACGACCAAGCGTGCCAGGCAGGCGCCAGCCCGCGCAGCGTCCCCCTTTCCTCTTTTGTGCAAAGGGGGCAAGCGCAGGTGAGAGGATCAAGCAAAGGCACCCATTTCGGAGCAACGAGACCAAGACCAGCTCCGCAACAAGGAGGAAGTCACTATGGAGCCCAAGCCGGCGTCATCACCAGAGCGTTTGGCAGGCGAAGACCAACTTTAGTCAGGATAAGTGTACCAGATGTTCCCCTTCAAATTGGCCAATTATTGGCGCCCTTCCCGCTCAATATTTGGGAAGAAGCCCAGGGCCTTTGCCTATAAATAGGGCCGGCCACCCCCAGAGTAGAGGCATCCAGAACGGGAGGTAGAATCCAGCATGTAGAGAGAGAGAGAAAGAAGGGCGATCGAACTCCCCCTAGCAGTTCATCCCCTAGCCAAGAACAGGCCCTCGCGAGGCCATTTCCCCTGTACTGTTCCTCCTCTTCAGCCCAAGAGGCAATCCACCCACCACACTGGAGTAGGGTATTACACCACAATGGTGTCCCGAACCAGTATAAACCCTGCGTCTTTTGTGTTGTTCTTGCAGTAGTTTAGATCCTTGTGAGACGGAGAGGTAGAGGGCTCGATCTCCGCGCACACCCCATAGTTCGAACCTTAAGGGTCTGCCGGAACCCGTGATCCGACATTTGGCGTGCCAGGTAGGGGTGCGCCGGGATCAGTCTTCCACCGCTTCGCTCTCCTCCGACTGTCGCATCCATGTCTGACGCTCGTCGGGCCCGCGCCGAGCGCCGGGCCACCATCGCTTCCCGCGCCGTCCAGACGGCCCCTGTCGGTGGGCGTCCTCGCCGTTCCCCTCGCCCGCCGTCAACACCGCCACCGGCCCGGCGGGAACGAGCAGCAAGCATCCTCTCAGCACCCGTCTGTGCGGCGGGATGGCCGCACCGCCACTCCGTCGCTCACCCCAGCCGGTTCTTCGTCGCACGCGCTTCGCGCGCCCTTGGAGGCTTGGGCTGCGCTCCTGCGCTACCGCCCCATCGACGACGTCTACGAGGAGTGGCTCGACCGCGTCGCCGAGCTCGTCCGCGCCGCAGGGGGCTCTCCCGCGCCTTCCGCACCGCTGCGCCGCACTCCGCCCCGCATGGGCAATGAAGCACCGGGGGCGTTCCAGCCGCCACCTTTACAAGAAGATGCCATGGCCCCAAGGCGCGCAGCTCCCGGGCGGAACACGCTCCGTCATGCGCCGGCTTGGCAGGAACGGAGCTGCCAAGAAGTCCCGCGACCGCAAGAGGCCGCCCGGGCGCTCCCGGCCCCGGCTCGCCGAGACCCTGCTCCAGCTCCGGCACGTCAAGACCCCACGCTGCTCCCAGCTGCGGCGCAAGGGGACCCACAAGGCCAAGCTCTCCCTCAACCAAAACCTCCCGCGGCCACCGCAGGCTGCCGCGCCTACACCCCCGAGCTGCGTAGCATCGCGTGGCCTGGCAAGTTCAAGCCGGACATGCCTCCTCGTTACTACGGCACAACTGATCCCACGGAGTTCCTCCAGCTCTACGAGCTGAGAATCGAAGCTGCCAGCGGGGACAAGAAGGTCATGGCGAACTGGTTCCCCATGGCGCTGAAGGAAGGTGCTCGCACTTGGCTCCTGAACCTGGCCCCAGGCACGATCTCCTCCTGGGACCAGATGCGTACACGCTTCATCGCCAACTTCCAAGGTACCCGCGACCGGCCTCCCGCCGTGAGCGACATGCGCCGCATCAAGCAGCAACCTAGGGAGACCCTGCAGAAGTACATCCAGCGCTTCAACAGTGCGCGCCTCAAGATCCCCAGGGTGTCTGAAGAAGCCATCATTTCAGCCTTCTCCGACAGTGTGCGCGACGTCAAGATGAAGGAGGAACTGGCGATGCACGAAGACCTCTGCACCTCCCTGGAACCGTTCAACCTGGCGACCAAGTGCGCCAGAGCTGAGGAGGGACGCCTCTCCCTCCTCGAGCTGCCTGCCGCAGACCCAGAAGAGAAGAAGCCCAAGGCCAAGGACGTGAAGCGCAAGGGGGCTGCCGTGCTCGCGGCAGAACCGGACACCAAGCGGGGCAAGGATCTGCCCGAATCCTCCAGGGGCAGCCGGTACTGCGTGTACCACGACCTCCAGACCCACAACACCAATGAATGCCCAGAACTCCGTGCCGTGCGAGAAGGAAGAGTCGGCCGACGCCCTGACCGTGCTGACCGGGGCTACGGCCGAGGAGGAGGGAGGAACCCGGGACGCTGGGAAGACCGTGGCCCACGTCCAGGCTGGCGTGACCAACCTCGCGAGGACCGCTGGCGTGACCAACCTCGCAAGGACCGCTGGCGTGACCCGCCTCGCGAGGGGGACTGGAGGGACCAGCCTCGTGAGGATCGCCCTCATGGTAACCCCGGCCTGCCGCCGTTGCCGCCTCAGCCAAGAAGGAATGAAGACCGCCACCAAGACGAGGGGGCTGGGGGCTTCCAGGAGCCTCGCGCCATCGCCTGCATCCTGGGCGGAGCTCAAGCCCCAGCCTCCCAACGTATCTTCAAGCAGTTTGCTCGCGAAGTGAATGCAGTTCTCCCCAAGCTCGAAGCAACGCGTCCCCTCGGGTGGTTGGCCGGCACCATCACGTTCAGCTCAGCAGACCAGCTCAAGTGCGCGGCCACAGCCGGAATCCTCCCAATGCTTTGTTCCCCAGTCATCAGTAACGTTCTGGTCACCAGGACCCTCATCGACGGAGGGGCAGGGCTCAATGTCTTGTCCGTGGAAACGTTCAACAGCCTCCAAGTGCCCTATGACCAGCTTCAGCCAACCAAGCCCTTCTCCGGAGTCACCGACGGTTCCACAGTTCCGATCGGGCAGGTCCGCCTCCCAGTCACCTTCGGCACCTACGACAACTACCGCACCGAGCTCATCGACTTTGACGTCGCCCACATCCGCCTGCCGTACAACGCCATCCTCGGGTACCCGGCGCTGGCTAAGTTCATGGCCGCGACCCACCATGGCTACAACGTCCTCAAGATGCCATGAAGCGGCGGCGTCATCACGGTGCCATGCCAAGAGAAGGATGCAGTGTGTGCCCTGGAGCGAGCCTTCCAGGCCGCGTCACTAGAAGACCCAGATCGCGGAAGCAGGAGGCTTCCTGAGACCACCCCCAAGAAGAAGAAGACAACGTCAGGCTCAGCCCCTCAGGAGGCAGGCCCTTCAAGGCCCGCGTTTGCCCAAGGGGACCCTCCTTCAATCACATAGGAAAGCGCGCCCGGCGCCCTCCTCGGGCAGGGCTCGGGGGCTCTCACCTGGAGGGCCACCGACCTCGCCAAGGTCACGAGGGAGGCGCTGGGGCACCATGTGGAGGCGTGTTTTGAAGCACGCTTCCCTCGAAAGGAAGCCAGGGAAAGAAGGACAGACCAGCAGGAGTTTGTTAGCAGGGCCATTCAAGAACTACAGGAGTCAAGGATCATGAGAGGTTGCCGTCGCCCACCAGTTGTGGCTCCCCATCCAGGCGAGGATGGTGGGCTGCGCGTCTGCGTTGACGTACTAGGGCTCAATCAGATCGCCACGACGGAGCGCCTCTGGCCCTCACAAGTGGGGCGCTGCGGAGGACCACCCCACAGCTATGTTCGCATGCCTTATGGCCTGCCGAGCGTGGCTGCGGCGTACCAGCGCATCATGAGGAGCATCTTGGAGGCGCAAGAAGGCAGGCGTTCCGCTGCCCTGGCGGAGATGGAGGCTACTCATGAGGAGCCACCAGTGCCTCCGGAGCCTCCCGAGGCCCCTGGGCCTGGGGGCTCGTGAGGAACGGCTTCCGCAGCCCACCGAGTCTGCTACACCAACGCCACTGCATCAACAACATCTTCAGGTGACATGTTTCAAGTTTCATTCTCAGCTGGGAGCGCCCTCCCAGGGTTGCGTCATTCCCAGGCCGCGTGGGTCCGTCCCTGTGGCATGTATCCCTCTTTATCTTGTCAGTCGCCAGCTTGCTTTGCTGGGGGCGCCCCTCGGGCTGCATCATCCCCAGGCCACTCGGGCTAGGCCCAGAGACATGTATCCCTTCCGTGTTTATTTCCAATTATGCATCATGCTTGATTACTCGATGCCGTCTGCGGCGCCCTTCTTCTTCATATCGACCACTTGCACGTTAAAGGGGGGGTGCCTGCGCATCGCGACTCAGGGCTCTTACTGGCTCTCCAACCCTCACCCTCTGGCCTTGTCCACGGCATCGTGACCTGGCGTACCAGCGACGGCTGAGACAAGCTCGAGGGCCGGGACCCGAGGACGTAGAGTGCCGGCATCTAACCAGATTTTGCAGGAACACATCTCAAGATACGGCCCAGTGCCAGGCGCAACCCGCTTAGAGGTAGGGCCTCGTGAGTCCCGCGCTGGCTCACGGGTGCCCAGATACACCTCACCTAGCTCTACCGTGCCAGCCACGTGTCAGGGCGGGGCTGTACATGCCCTGGGGGCTCCTCTCGGAGGGGAGCCCCCTCCCACGTACCAGTGGAAGCACCATGCTCCGCGCTGGCTGACGACACTGCCGAGGAGCGGCTATGCCCGTACACATACGGAAGCGCTATGCTCCGCGCTGGTGATAAACAACTGAGGGTGGCCTCCGGGCCGCGTTAACCTCAGGGAGCCCCGAGCTCAGTGGCCGGCCTCATCACAACGCCTCCCCCCGGGAGCGCCGCGCGAGGGGGCTGGGCACGGGGGCTACGACTGGGTCACGCCCAGCCGTACGCCCCAGCCAGGCCCCTCGGGCCTGGTTCGTCGCGCGTCTCTCCCCGAGAGGAGCCAAGGTATGAAGGCCGTTTGCGCGTCAAGGGGGACTCCTGAGCATCGCGACTCAGGAGCCTAACTGGCTCCGTAGCCCCTCACTCCTTAGTTCCGAAAGGCTATGCTGGGTGAGGTACGCGCGGGGTCGGGCTCTGCAGACGTAGAACGGTAGCCCCGCCTGCATTTCATCTCGCCACCTGTTGTTCGCGCGTCAAGGGGGACTCCTGAGCATCGCGACTCAGGAGCCTAACTGGCTCCGTAGCCCCTCACTCCTTAGTTCCAAAAGGCTATGCTGGGTGAGGTACGCGCGGGGTCGGGCTCTGTAGACGTAGAACAGAAACGCACCTACATCGCGCTTCCCTACTCGTTGCTCGTGCGCCAAGGGGGACTCCTGAGCATCGCGACTCAGAAGCCTAACTTGTCACGTGGCCCCTCATTCCTTTGGTCCCGTCCTGGTTTCCGGTCGGGGCTGATGCTGGGTGAGGCATGCGCGTGGCCGGGCTCTGCCGGCGTACAGCATAAGCAAGTAGGGAAGAGGAACATAAAATTCAAGGAACTTAAAAGTGAATATTACAACCCATAATGTCGCCTTGGTACCAAACACAAATTTAAATGCCTCCTCGAGGTGTCGTGCATGTGCAGGAATCGAAAAGAAGGACAGGAACGATAGCGGAGTCACTTGTCGGCAGCAGAGTCGTGTGGAGTGGCTTCACCTTGTGGGGTAGTAGAGCCGGTAATGCCTCGCTCCGTCTTGGTGCTGAAGGCCCGGAACTTCCACAGCAGCGCCTCTGCGTGCCACTTCACGGCCTCAACAGCAGCAGCGGCGCCCTCGCCGCTCACCGGCTCCTGCAGGCTGTCAAGGTTGGCGCTGGGGTCGCGGAGGTAGACATGGGCGAAGACCCGCGTCAGCGCGGCGGAAGGCAGGACACGCGCCTCGGCTTCGACCGTGGGGACGAGTCCGAGGGCGACATCTCCAAGAGCCTTCACCAAGAAGGGAAGCAGTTTGGCGGGGCCGTCCCCGTCACCAGCCAGCGGGCAATCCAGGCCACTCTCGTAAAGCATCTTCAGTGAAGCGCGGGCATCCTTCTCCATGTCCGGGAAGGCCACGCGATCCTCGGCAAGGACCCGGGCCTTGGCGTCCAGCTCGGCGTTCGTCGTCTCCAGCTCCTTCTTCAACGCACCTAGGTGGCTGCGGCGCTTATTGAGCTTCGCCTCCCCGTCCTCAAGCGCCGCCTCGCGAGCCTTCAGCCCCTTCTCCTGCTCTTGGCAGAGGCAGGTCTCCTCCGCAAGCTGACCACGCAGGCCTTGCAACTCGTCCTCCAGCTCCTTGCAGCGGTCGCGCATGCCAACCGCCTCTCCCAGAGCCGCGTCATGGGCAGCCTTTGCCTCGAGGGTAGCCTCCTTCTCCTCGTCACAGGCCGTCGAGGCCTGAACCAGCGCTGCCCGGATCGAGGCGTCAGAGCGAATCCACCCCGAGGCCAGCTCCAGGCGCCCGGCCACCAGGCGAGGGTCGGCGCCTAGAAGATCCTGCCGCAGCCGGTCCAGTCCAGCAACAGCTCGCTCTAGGATGGAAGAAGAAGGCGGAGAAGCATCAGTGCGCTTCAAGGCAGCAGGAGGAGTCCCGGAACCAGCAGCCGGCGGAACAGGAGGAGAAGGTAGCGGCAGCGAGGCTGCAGTATCCCGAGGCGGAGTCTGCTGCGCCTCCCCAGCCGTAGCAGCAGCACCAGGCAAGGACACCTCTGGTGTTGACCAAGCCACGGGGGCTGCGGCCCCAGCCAGATCAGCCAAGCCCCGCAAGGGCGAGTGGGCAGGAGGTGCCTGTGCGTCGCGGTCGCCCTCCCCTGCAGGTGGAGGTGTCGTCGCAGCTGGGGCCTCAGGAGCTCCCTTCAGCTTCTTCGCCACGGGCGCCAGCCTACTCAGGAGAAGTAATCATCAAGCCTCGTCAGTGGAACAAGAAACCAGGAATCAAGGATCAAGCACTTACAAGTCATCGACAGAAAGCTCCAGTGGTCTCCTACCAAACTTGAAGCCGGAGAGCCGGCTGGAGGGGTCGACCTCAAAAGCAGAAGGCGCGTCAGTGGTTCGCCCCGTAGTCAAGGCGGACCCGCGGGGAATCAACCCGGTCCTGCCCTTCTTCGGGACCGGGGGCGAGCTCCCGCAGCCCAGCACGTCGTCGTCATCATCATCATCACTCAGCGAAAGGCGGAGAGCACGGGGCTTGCGTTGGAGTGAGGGAGTCCTGGACTCTCCGTCAGTCGCCTCGGAGTCGGGGCCTGCCTCCTGCTCCTCCTCGCCCCCATCTCCGCTGGAGTCGCCGGAAGACACATTCACCAGATCCTCGAGAGCCACCACGGGCACGAGCCCGTCCCCGTTGAAGACGGGCATGGACTCCACCACTTGCTCCCAATCTTCACGGAGGAACAAGGGCGAAGGCGCGCCCTCCGGCATCGCTGCCTCGCCCCCGACCAGGGACTGGAGAACCGCAGTCACATCCCCTTCGCCCACGGCTGCGGGGCTCGGGTGAGGCCTCCACATCGTGGGAGAGTACCGCCGAAGCGGAACTAGCTGGTGCTCCAGGAACTCCCTCAGTAACGACGCCCCGGTCAGCTTCGCCGTCGCCAAGTTGGCCAGCTTCAGGTCGGCGTCCATCTTCGCCAGCATCGACTTCGCGCGGGGATCCGTGAGCTCCGCCAGGCACCAGTCTTCCGAGCTCACGGCCGGCTCCGTGGGAAGGGCCAACCGAGGGTCGACGCACCCGGCGTCAACCAATACCCACTTGCTCCGGAAGCCCTCGATCCTCTTCCCTGGATTCGAGATGGCCATGGAGCTGCCGCACGTGACGAAGCCTACACACGCAGAAGGAGAACCTTTGGAGGTCCGGAGGTAGAAGTAGTGGCGCAGCAAGGCCACTGAAGGCTGCACCCCCACATGCGCCTCGCAGTAGTGGGCGAAGATCGCCAGGAGAAGGACGGAGTTGGGGTGGAGATGCAAAGCTTGCAAGTTGTAATGGCGGAGGACGGCGAGGAAGAACTCAGAGAAAGAAGGCACCAAGCCCGCTGCAATGGAGCTCACGAAGAAAGGATAGAAGGTGCTCCCTTGGCCTTCAGGGGCATCCGAGCCGACCTTGAAGATCTGCGCTCCGTCAATGCCCTGCGCCGCAGCCATCCGGTGTAGCAGGGCGAGGCTCGCCTTCGACACGTTGGGCGAATCCAAAGCAGGCGAGAACCAAGCTTCGGCCGGGGTCCGGCGAGGCGCCATGGCTACCTGGGTCGAGCGGGTGGAGCAGATCTGGAAGCTTGGAGGAAGGGAGAAGAAGCGCAAGAAAGGGGATCTGAGCAGCGCATGAAGAAGGAGTGGAACAAAACCCGAGCAGATGCCACGCCTTTAGTATCCCGCGCAGTTGCAAAAGACACCCACGTCCAATCAACCGCCACGTGGCGCCCGAGGCCGCAGGCTGTTAGGGCCCGCGGCGCTTCGCCCTTGCCCTTCCGCCTCTCGGCACGGCCAAGTCCGTGCACACCTTGGGCCCGGGGGCTACTATTGGCATTCTGGGAATGGGGGTCCCCAGACTTGCCTGCCTGCGGCCTGCGGCGTGGCTCGAGTGGGGGCCCAACGTGGCCCATCTTCATCAACGCAAGGCTCAAGACCCTCGCGAGGGGCCAAGCCTCGCGAGGCGGACGACACGGCGCTTCCTCAAGCATGGCCTCCTTAGGCTGGCTCGCGAGGAGGCGGAGAGATCAAGGCGGGTACCTCACGAGGTGCCCATGATGCAAGCCATGACGAGCAAGGGTGCCAGGCGGGCGCCAGCCCGCGCAGCGTCCCCCTTTCCTCTTTGGTGCAAAGGGGGCAAGCGCAGGCGAAAGGATCAAGCAAAGGCACCCGTTTCGGTGCAACGAGACCAAGACCAGCTCCGTGACAAAAAGGAAGTCACTGTGGAGCCCCAGCCGGCGTCATCACCAGAGCCTTTGGCAGGCGAAGACCAACTTTAGTCAAGATAAGTGTACCAGATGTTCCCCTTCAAATTGGCCAATTGTTGGCGCCCTTTCCGCTCAATATTTGGGAAGAGGCCCAGGGCCTTTGCCTATAAATAGGGCCGGCCACCCCCAGAGTAGAGGCATCCAGAACGGGAGGTAGAATCCAGCATCTAGAGAGAGAGAGAGAGAGAGAAGGGCGATCGAACTCCCCCTAGAAGTTCATCCCCTAGCCAAGAACAGGCCCT
This sequence comes from Aegilops umbellulata, assembly GCA_032464435.1. NCBI lineage: Eukaryota > Viridiplantae > Streptophyta > Magnoliopsida > Poales > Poaceae > Aegilops > Aegilops umbellulata. Next base: position 152,855,286 of record CP136054.1, on the reverse strand, counting down.
CGCGAGGCCGTTTCCCCCTGTACTGTTCTTCCTCTTCAGCCCAAGAGGCAATCGACCCACCACACCGGAGTAGGGTATTACACCACAATGGTGGCCCGAACCAGTATAAACCCTGCGTCTTTTGTGATGTTCTTGCAGTAGTTTAGATCCTTGTGAGACGGAGAGGTAGTGGGCTCGATCTCCGCGCACACCCCCGAGTTCGAACCTTAAGGGTCTGCTGGAACCCGTGATCCGACAGTGTCATGATTACCTGTGATCGTGGAGGCCGACGGTTGGCCTCCGCCGGCTATAAATACGGCACCGCGCGTGCCCTCCTAGTCCGTCTCTCCTTGCTTCCTGCTCCGCCTCAGTTCTTGCTCCGTCTTGGTGTGATGGCTCCGATTCGCCAGTTCTCAGTAGCGGAGAAGGGAAAGGCTCCTCAAGAGGTACCAGACCCGCTCCCGTCGAAGAAACGGCTTGCCTTGCGCGGCCGAGACGAGGAGAACCGCCTGGTGGTGCTGAGGCCTTGGTACGAGCGGCCTCCGCCAGGATTCCCGCTTCCCTTGTATGCCTACGCCGAGGACTCTGGAATAGGAGATGCCGATCCCCTCGGCCAGCTCCGTCGCCGGCGTCGGAGGGTCACGAAGGTGTTGGTTGTTCCTCCTGGAGTCCACGCCGAGGGCTCCTCCCGCGAGCTCGTGCTCCACGCCGCCATGCCTCCGCAGACTTGGATTCGCCTTCCTCCCTTCTTCGCCTCCATCTTCCAGCAGGGGAGACTCCTGGAGCTGTGGTTGCAGCACGCCGACTGCACCACTCCTGCGACCGGGGCAGAGGTTGCGATCACCGCCCCGGGCGAGGTCTTCATGACTCGCGGCTGGGGCGAAATCGCTCGTTGCTGCAGAACGAAGGGCGCCCTCATGATCCACCTGGAGTACGACGACGCTTCGGTGATGTTCTTCAAGGTCTTCGAGGCGCACGGTCGCAGGCTGGAGTGCTGCCCTGGGGGAGGCAGCCAGGGCCTCGCCATGGCGACGAATGGGCCCGCCAATCGCCCCCTGGACAGCTTCGCAAGCGACGGGAGCGCCGGAGGATCCAGCGATCCCAGTGAGGTCTTCACGACGCTGGAGACGAGCGACGACAGCTACGAGCCCGCGAGCCGACGCCGCTCCCGGAGCAGGGCAGGCTCGCTTGGTCGCCGCCGATCCTGATCTAGATGAGGTTGGCGCCGGTGCCTGCCGGCCCACTGTTGATGATGGCATCTTTTGCAGGGGCGCGTGTAGTTAGCACCTTTTAGGATTCGTTCCCTGCGAGGAATCACATTGTGCCCCATAGGGGCTTGTAAGGTGGCTGTGATCCTTGTTGTTAATATGTAACCCTTGCTATGGATTTGTGCGAATCGCGAATTCCGTCATAGTTTGGTTCTCCCTTTCGCACCTCGCGAGGGCTTTGTGCTCTGCATCGATAGGTCCCAGTCCCAAGGTGGCGTCAGCCGTCGCTGGTATGCTAGGTCGCTATGCCGTGGTCAAGGCCAGGAGGTGAGCGACCCGGGGTCCGGTAAGAGCCCCTGAGTCGCGATGCTCAGGAGGTCCCCTTTGGCGCCCAAGCAGCCGTCGCTGGGTGAGAAAGGGAAGCAACGTTGCTAGTACGGAGTCGCTTTAGGTGCGGGGGTAGTGCCACGGTAGCCAACACTTTGGATGGTGACTTATCTTTGGGGGTCGTGGATCATCCCCAGTGCGCCGTCGGATCTGGGGGGTAGCTTGAGCGGAGTTGCTTAACGAGGTCCTCGCGTGCCCCTTCTCCCTCGCCTCTACTCCCCTTTCTGCTCTACGTCCTCGGGTCCCGGCCCTCGAGCTGGTCTCAGCCGTCGCTGGTATGCCAGGTCGCGATGCCGTGGACAAAGCCAGAGGGTGAGGGCTGGAGAGCCAGTAAGAGCCCTGAGACGCGATGCTCAGGCGCCCCCCCTTTAACGTGCAAGCGGTTCGCGCGGGCGAGGGTGAAGAAACGTCGCAAGGGCCTTGGCTAACACAGCCTCCTCTAAGGATCCTGTAGATTCATCACAAAAAGAGGACGGGGTTGCCATAGCAGCTGTTAGTTGACTGTTAGCCGCTTAGGAGCTCGCCGGTTGGAGCGGGCGAGGTGTATCTGGGCACCCATGAGCCAGTGCGGGACTCAGGAGGCCCGACCTCTAGGCGGGTTGTGCCTGGCGCTGGGCCGTATCTTGAGATGTGTTCCTGCAAAATATGGTTAGATGCCGGCACTCTACGTCCTCGGGTCCCGGCCCTCGAGCTTGTCTCAGCCGTCGCTGGTATGCCAGGTCGCGATGCCGTGGACAAGGCCAGAGGGTGAGGGCTGGAGGGCCAGTAAGAGCCCTGAGTCGCGATGCTCAGGCACCCCCCCTTTAACGTGCAAGTGGTCAACATGAAGAAGAAAGGCGCCGCGGACGGCATCGAGTAATGATGCATAATTGGAAATAAACGCGCAAGGGATACATGCCGCTGGGCCTAGCCCGAGTGGCCTGGGGATGATGCAGCCCGAGGGGAGCCCCCAGCAAAGCAAGCTAGCGACTGAAAAGATAAAAAGGGATACATGCCACAGGGACGGACCCACGCGGCCTGGGAATGATGCAATCCTGGGAGGGCGCTCCTAGCTAAGAATGAAACTTGAAAGATGTCACCTGAAGATGTCGTCGATGCAGTGGCGTTGGTGCAGCAGACTCGGTGGGCTGCGGAAGCCGATCCTCATGAGCCCCCAGGCCCAGGGGCCTCGGGAGGCTCCGTGGGCACTGGTGGCTCCTTGTGAGCAGCCTCCATCTACGCCAGGGCTGTGGAACGCCTGTCTTCTTGCGCCTCCAAGATGCTCCTCATGATGCACTGGTATGCCGCAGCGACGCTCGGCAGGCCATAAGGCATGCGAACATAGTTGTGGGGTGGTCCTCCACAGCACCCCACTTGTGAGGTCCAGAGGCGCTCCATCGTGGCGATCTAATTGAGCCCTGGTACGTCGACGCAGACGCGCAACCCACCTTCCTCGCCTGGATGGGGAGCCACAGCTGGTGGGCGACGGCAACCTCTCATGATCCTTGACTCCTGTAGTTCTTGAATGGCCCTGCTAACAAACTCCTGCTGGTCTATCCTTCTTTCCCTGGCTTCCTTTCGAGGGAAGCGTGCTTCAAAACACGCCTCCACATGGTGCCCCAGCGCCTCCCTCGTGACCTTGGCGAGGTCGGTGGCCCTCCAGGTGAGAGCCCCCGAGCCCTGCCTGAGGAGGGCGCCGGGCGCGCTTTTCCTATGCGATTGAAGGAGGGCCCCCCTGGGCAAACGCGAGCCTTGAAGGGCCTGTCTCCTGAGGGTCTGAGACTGACGTTGTCTTCTTCTTGGGGGTGGTCTCAGGAATCCTCCTGCTTCCGTGATCTGGGTCTTCTAGTGACGCGGCCTGAAAGGCTCGCTCCAGGGCACACACTGCATCCTTTTCTTGGCATGGCACCGTGATAACGCCGCTGCTTCCTGGCATCTTGAGGACATTGTAGCAATGGTGAGTCACGGCCATGAACTTAGCCAGCACCGGGTACCCGAGGATGGCGTTGTACGGCAGGCGGATGTGGGCGACGTCAAAGTCGATGAGCTCGGTGCGGTAGTTGTCGTAGGTGCCGAAGGTGACTGGGAGGCGGACCTGCCCGATTGGGACCGTGGAACCGTCGGTGACTCCGGAGAAGGGCTTGGTTGGCTGGAGCTGGTCATAGGGCACTTGGAGGCTGTTGAATGTTTCCACGGACAAGACATTGAGCCCTGCGCCTCCGTCGATGAGGGTCCTGGTGACCAGAACGTTACTGATGACTAGGGAAAAAAGCATTGGGAGGACTCCGGCTATGGCCGCGCACTTGAGCTGGTCTGCTGAGCTGAACATGATGGTGCAGGCCGACCACCTGAGGGGACGCGTTGCTTCGAGCATGGGGAGAACTGCATTCACTTCGCGAGCAAACTGCTTGAAGATACGTTGAGAGGCTGGGGCTTGAGATCCGCCCAGAATGCAGGCGGTGGCGCGAGGCTCCTGGAAGCCCCCAGCCCCATCGTCTTGGTGGCGGTCTTCATTCCTTCTTTGCTGAGGCGGCAACGGCGGCACGCCTGGGTTACCATGAGGGCGATCCTCACGAGGCTGATCCCTCCAGTCCCCCTCGCGAGGCGGGTCACGCCAGCGGTCCTCGCGAGGTTGGTCACACCAGCGGTCCTAGCGAGGTTGGTCACGCCAGCCTGGACATGGGCCACGGTCTTCCCAGCGTCTCGGGTTCCTTCCTCCTCCTTGGCCGTAGCACCGGTCAGCACGGTCAAGGCGTCGGCCGACTCTTCCTTCCCGCATGACGCGGAGTTCTTGGCATTCATTGGTGTTGTGGGTGTGGAGGTCGTGGTACACGCAATACCGGCTGCCCCTGGAGGATTCGGGTAGATCCTTGCCCTGCTTGGTGTCTGGCTCTGCCTCGAGCACAACAGCCCCCTTGCGCTTCACGTCCTTGGCCTTGGGCTTCTTCTCTTCTGGGTCTGCGGCAGGCAGCTCGAGGAGGGAGAGGCGTCCCTCCTCAGCTCTGGCGCACTTGGTCGCCAGGTTGAACAGCTCCAGGGAGGTGCAAAGGTCTTCGTGCATCGCCAGCTCCTCCTTCATCTTGACGCCGCACACGCCGTCGGAGAAGGCCGAAATGATGGCTTCTTCGGACACCCTGGGGATCTTGAGGCGCGCACAGTTGAAGCGCTGGATGTACTTCTGCAGGGTCTCTCCAGGTTGCTGCTTGATGCGGCGCATGTCGCTCACGGCGGGAGGCCGGTCGCAGGTACCTTGGAAGTTGGCGATCAAGTGGGTACGCATCTGGTCCCAGGAGGAGATCGTGCCTGGGGCCAGGTTCAGGAGCCAAGTGCGAGCACCTTCCTTCAGCGCCATGGGGAACCAATTCGCCACGACCTTCTCGTCCCCGCTGGCAGCTTCGATTCCCAGCTCGTAGAGCTGGAGGAACTCTGTGGGATCAGTTGTGCCGTCATAGCGAGGAGGCAGGTCCGGCTTGAACTTGTCGGGCCACGCGACGCTACGCAGCTCGGGGGTGTAGGCGCGGCAGCCTGCAGTGGCCGCGGGAGGTTTTGGTTGACGGAGAGCTTGGCCTTGTGGGTCCCCTTGCACCGCAGCTGGGAGCAGCGCAGGGTCTTGATGTGCCGGAGCTGGAGCAGGGTCTCGGCGAGCCGGGGCCGGGAGCGCCCGGGCGGCCTCTTGCGGTCGCGGGACCTCTTGGCAGCTCCGTTCCTGCTGGGCCGGCGCATGACGGAGCGGATTCCGCCCAGGACCTGCGCGCCTTGGGGCCATGGCATCTTCTTGGAAAGGTGGCGGCTGGAACGCCCCCGGGGCTTCATTGCCCATGCGGGGCGGAGTGCGGCGCAGTGGTGCGGAAGGCGCGGGAGAGCCCCCGCGGCGCGGACGAGCTCGGCGACGCGGTCGAGCCACTCCTCGTAGACGTTGTCGTCGGGGCGGTAGCGCAGGAGCTCGTTCGCCGCGAGGAGCGTAGCCCGAGCCTCCAAGGGCGCGTGAAGCGCGTGCGACGAAGAACCGGCCGGGGTGAGCGACGGAGTGGCGGTGCGGCCATCCCGCCGTACGGACGGGTGCTGAGAGGATGCTTGCTGCTCGTTCCCCGCCGGGCCGGTGGCGTCGTTGACGGCGGGCGACGGGGAACGACGAGGATGCCCACCGACGGGGGCCGTCTGGACGGCGCGGGAAGTGATGGCGGCCTTGCGCTTGGCGCGGGCCCGACGAGCGTCAGACATGGATGCGACGGTCGGAGGAGAGCGGAGCGTTGGAAGACTGATTCCGGCGCACCCCTACCTGGCGCGCCAAATGTCGGATTCTGGGTTCCGGCAGACCCTTAAGGTTCGAACTCTGGGGTACGCGCGGAGATCGTGCCCTCTACCTCTCCGTCTCGTAAGGATCTGAACTACTGCAAGAACAACACAAGAGACACAGGGTTTATACTGGTTCGGGCCACCATTGTGGTGTAATACCCTACTCCAGTGTGGTGGGTGGATTGCCTCTTGGGCTGATCAGGAAGAACAGTACAAGGGAGAACGACCTCGCGAGGGTCTGTTCTTGGCTAGGGGATGAACTGCTAGGGGGAGTTCGATCGCCCTTCTCTCTCTCTCGATGCCGGATTCTATCCTAGCTCATTCTAATCTCCAGATGCCTCTACTCCGGGGGTGGCTAGCCCTATTTATAGGCAAAGGCCCTGGGCCTCTTCCCAAATATTGAGCGGGAAGGGCACCAACAATTGGCCAATTTGAAGGGGAACATCCGGTACACTTATCCTGACTAAAGTTGGTCTCCGCCTGCCAATGGCCCTGTGGTGACGCCGTCCTGGGCTCCATGGTGACCTCCTTCCCACCGTTGGACTGGTCTTGGTCTCGTTGCACCAAAATGGGTGCCTTTGCTTGATCCTCTCCCCTGCGCTTGCACCTTTGCACCAAAGAGGAAAGGGAAATGATGCGTGGGCTGGCGCCCGCCTGGCTCCCTTGGTCGTCATGGCTTGCGTCATGGGCACCTCGTGAGGTACCCCACCTTGATCTCTCCGCCTCCTCGCGAGCCAGCCTAAGGAAGTCGTGCTTGAGGAAGCGCCGTGTCGTCCGCCTCGCGAGGCTTGGCCCCTCGCGAGGGTCTTGAGCCTTGGGTTGATGAAGATGGGCCACACTGGGCCCCCATTTGAGCCACGCCGCAGGCCGCAGGCAGGCAAGTCTGGGGACCCCCGTTCCCAGAACGCCGACAGCCTGCGGTGGCCACGGGAGGCTTTGGTTGAGGGAGAGCTTGGTCTTGCGGGTCCCCATGCACTGCAGCTGGGAGCAGCGCGGGGTCTTGACGCGCGGGAGCAGGAGCAGGGTCGCGACGTGCCGGAGCAGGGAGCGCCTGGGCAGCTTCTTGCAGACGAGGAACTTCTTGGCAGCTCCGCTCTTGCTGCGCCAGCGCCTGACGGAACGGGTTCCGGCCAGGGGCCGCACGCCTTGGAGCCATCGCGTCTTCTTGAAGAGGGGGCGGCTGGTAAGCCCCCGGAGCTTCGTTGCCCGCGCGGGGCGGGGTGCAATGCATCGGAACGGATGGCGCGGGAGAGCCCCCTGCGGCGCGGACGAGCTCGGCGACGCGGTCAAGCCACTCTTCGTAGACGTCGTCAACGGGACGGTAGCGCAGGAGCTCATTAACCGCGATGAGCGCACCTCGAGCCTCCAAGGGTGCACGGAACGCGCGGGACGAAGAACCAGCTGGTGTGAGCGATGGAGTGGCGGTGCGGCCGTCATGCCGCACGGACGGGTCCTGAGACGATGCTTGCTGCTCGTTCCCCACCGGGCCGGTGGCGGCGTTGATGGCGGGCGACGGGGAACGACGAGGACGCCTACCAACGGGAACCGTCTAGGCGACGCATGAAGCGATGGCGGCCCGGCGCTCGGCGCGGGCCCGACGTGCGTCGGACATGGATGCGACGGTCGGAGGAGAGTGGTGCGACGGAAGACAAATTCGGGCGCACCCCTACCTGGCGCGACAAATGTCGGATTTCGGGTTCCGGCAGACCCTTGAGGTTCGAACTCTGGGGTGCGCGCGGAGACTTTGCCCTCTACCTCTCCGTCTCGCAAAGATCTATACTACAGAAAGAACAACACAAGCGACACAAGGTTTATACTAGTTCGGGCCACCACTGTGGTGTAATACCCTACTCTAGTTTGTGGTGGGTGGATTGCCTCTTGGGCTGATGAAGATGAACAATACAAGGAAGAACATCCTCGCGAGGGTCTGCTCTTAGGAAGGACGATGAACTACTAGGAGGAGTTCAGCCGCCCTTCTCTCTCTCTCTCTCTCTCTCTCTCTCTCTCTCTCTCTCTTTGTTGCCTGATGATCCGATCATCTCTCCCTCCCTCCTTACCCTGGGGGTGGCTAGTCCTATTTATAGGCAAAGGCCCTGGGCCTCTTCCCAAATATTGAGCGGGAAGGGCGCCAACAATTGGCCATTTTGAAGGGGAACATCTGGTACACTTATCCTGACTAAAGTTGGTCCTCGCCTGCCAAAGGCTCTGTGGTGACGCCGTTCTGGGCTCCACTATGACCTCCTTCCCACCGTTGGACTGGTCTTGGTCTCGTTGCACCGAAATGGATGCCTTTGCTTGATCCTCTCGCCTGGGCTTGCCCCCTTTGCACCAAAGAGGAAAGGGAGACGCTGCGCGGGCTGGCGCCCGCCTGGCACCCTTGGTCGTCATGGCTTGCGTCATGGGCACCTCATGAGGCACCCCGCCTTGATCTCTCCGCCTCCTCGTGAGCCAGCCTGGTGAAGCCGCGCCTGAGGAAGCTCCGTGTCGTCCGCCCCGCGAGGCTTGGCCCCTCGCGAGGATCTTGAGTCTCGTGTTGATGAAGATGGGCCGTGCTGGGCCCCCTTTAAGCCACGCCGCAGGCCGCAGGAAGGCAAGTCTGGGGACCCCCGTTCCCAGAACGCCGACAGTTCTGGTGGACTAGGATGAAGAGAGAAATCGCTGAGTTCATTGCTAATTGTGACGTTTGTCATCGCGTTAAGGCAGAACATCAAAGGCCTGCTGGCACCCTTCAGCCTTTAGCTATTCCTGAGTGGAAATGGGATAAAGTTGGTATGGACTTCATCACCGGCTTTCCCAGAACCAAGAGAGGGAATAATGCTCTCTTCGTAGTCATTGATCGTCTTTCCAAAGTGGCTCACTTCCTACCTGTTCGAGAGAATATCACCGCTAGTCAGCTCGCTGACTTATATATTTCTCGAATAGTTTCACTTCATGGTGTTCCACTAGAGATCAATTGAGACCGTGGTAGTCTCTTCACTTCTCATTTCTTGGAGAGTTTCCAAACTGTCATGGGCACCGATCTTTCCTTCAGTACCGCTTTCCACCCTCAATCAAGTGGTCAGGTGGAACGGGTCAACCAAATTCTCGAAGACATGTTTAGAGCTTGCGTTATCTCATTCGGTATGGATTGGGAGAAGTGTCTTCCTTTCGCCGAGTTTGTTATAACAATAGCTATCAATCCAGTCTCAAGAAAGCTCCTTTCGAGATTCTGTATGGACAAAGATGTCGAACACCTTTGAACTGGTCAGAAACCGGTGAAAGACAATTCTTTGGACCGGACATGATCCAGGAGGCAGAAGAGCAAGTTCGCATCATTCGTGAGAATTTGAAAACCGTTCAATCTCGTCAAAAGAGCTAGTATGACCGTCGTCATAAGGAACTGGCTTATGAAGTTGGCGACAAGGCTTACCTTCGGGTTACTCCCTTGAAGGGTACCCATCGTTTCGGTATTAAGGGAAAGTTGGCTCCTTGTTACATTGGTCCTTTTCGCATTCTCGCTAAACGAGGAGAGGTTGCCTACCAGTTGGAACTACCCCCACATCTTTCTCCAGTTCATGATGTCTTCCACGTCTCTCAACTCAGCCGTTGCATCTGAGATCCCATCCGCGGAGTGGACCACGAAACGCTTGATCTCCAAGATAAACTCACATATCGAGAGTACCCTGTTCGCATCCTTGATCAAGCAGAGCGTGTTACTCGACATCAGAACATCAAGTTTTTCAAGGTTCAGTGGTCTCATCATTCTGAGAGAGAAGCTACTTGGGAGCGAGAAGATCGTCTTCGACTGGAGTACCCCCCTACTTTCCATCGACCACTGAATCTCGGGACGAGATTCTTTCAAATGGGGGCGAGTTGTCACATCCCTACTTCTGGTATGACCTAGGCTAGCCTTCATGTGTGCATCATGTTTAAATTTCATTTAAATTTGAAATGGGGATTTGTGAAACCCTCAGAATCATTTCTGGAAATAACCCAGATAAAAATTGCTCCAAAAACGTCCAAGAAAATGTTCATGTTGCACTCTGAAAATATTGGACAGAGATAAAAATCAAACCAATATTTTCAGGAGCTCATAAGTATTTATTTTGGGCATTTGGAATTAATCCAGTAATTATTTGCATTGGATAAGTATTTATATATATATATAAAATATTGTCCAATAATTCTGAATTTTGGTGAGGGGCTTTGGAGTGGTCCAACTAGTCCCTACAAAAATTTATAGAATAAAATAAATTGATTTAGTATTATTACTAAATCAGAACAAATGTCAGAAAAATAGAAAAGAAAACAGAAATAAAAAGGTACTTACCTGGGCCACTTACCTGTGCAGCCCAGCACTGTGCGGCCTGGTCGGCCCAGTTGGCCAGCCCAGCCCACCTGCCCCCCTCCCCTGGCGTCTTCCTCCCGCCAGGAGGACGGGCGCGTGCCCGACGCGCGCGCACCGCCGCGCCACGCCACCTCCTCCCTCCCTGCCTGCCTGTCCCTCTGCCGATGCGTCTGGACGACGCCACGCGCCCCGGGCCCTCTCAGTCTCCCCAGTCCTCCCCTCTCCTCTCCCTCGCTTTCTCGCGCGACGTCCGAACACCACCGTCGCCGCCGCACGCCGTTGCCGCGCCCACCGCCACGGCCTCGCCTCCCCGACAAGTCCAAAAGCTCCGCTCCGTCTTCCTCGTCCTCGACGCCAAGCCACGCGCCTCAGGAGGCCCTGGAGCGCCGCCATCACCATCGTCTTCGTCTCCGGACAACCGAGATCGCCGTCGCCGCTCCAGTCGCGTTCGACCCTCCCCGAACTCGCTGACGACGTCTACGGTCTTCCCGTGAGCTCTACTTCGTTATCTCCTCCTCCCCGTGCTCGTTTGCCCCGCCTAGCTACCTCAGCTGCCGCGCCCAAGACCTCATCGCCGCTGGCCATGGCGCCACCATGGCCAGAGCCTGAGCCAGCCACTCCCGCACGCGTCACGGTGCTCCTGGTGATGTCAGGAGGCCATAGAGGCCCTCCGTAGCCCCTGCCGTGCCCCGCAGCTCGCTCCCGTTCGAAGCCGTGCCCTGGCCGCCGCCCTGAGCTCTGCTCCGACGAGCTCCGGCCACCCCTCCTCCTCCTACCTACCCCACTAGATGCGGGAGAGCACGGGCTACGCCCCAGTGGCCTTAGCTGCCGCCCCCGTGGCCTAAATCACGGACGCCGCCGCGTCCCGAGGTCGCCGCCGATGACCCTAGCCGGCCTGACATGCGGGCCCAGCCTGCTAGGTGATTAGCTTAAGGCTAATCACCGTTTAATTAACCCCTGCCACTGACAGTGGGCCCGGCGCCTACTAATGCTAATTAGACCAAATAAACACCCCCTGTTAACTAACTGAGTCACTGACGTGTGGACCCCACACGTCAGGTTTGACTTGGTCAGCGCCATTGACCTGCTGATGCAAGCATGACGCAGTGCTGACGCGGTTATTCTTTTTCTGGAATTATTTTAAAACACGAAATTCCAGAAAATGTTCAAAACTTCAAAAATTCATATAAATTCAACCGTAGCTCAGATTGAAATAATTTATATATGAAAAATTATCAGAAAAATGCAATCTATCCATCTGTACCGGTTTCATGCATGAAAAATCAAATTATACCTGCTGTATAGGTGAAAACATATGAATGGCATTTATAAAGACCTAACTTGGAGTTGCATTTGAATTCTTGGTTCAAATGGACTTCAACCAAATGAATGCTAGTTGCATTAGCTCAAACAACATCACATCTACGTGCCATGATCATCCATCATATTGTTGCATATGTTGTGTACTGATTGTCGGCACCGTTCTTCTCGATAGGTCTCGCTCCGGAGAGTGTTCCCGAGTACCTGTCTGTGAAGCCGTGCCCCCCTGTTGATCTACCAGGCAAGCAAAACCCCCTTGTCCATTCCGATACAATCCCACTCTCCCGCTCCTGCTCTCTTTTATTGCATTAGGACAACAACGATTCAACTGCTACTTTATGTTGCGGTAGTTGAACCCATTCCTCTACATGACCTGTCATTGCCACAGTAAATAGTTGAAACCCACTAGCATGTGTAGGAGTTGATTGAGCCATGTTGTGTTCCTACCATGCCATGCCTGCTATTGCTTAGAGTTGTGTCAGGTCTGATTCATTGGGAATGGATGGGAGTGTTATGATATGTTCTGATGTTGAGAGATAAGCGTGTGAACACGATTTGGTAAAGGTAGCGGTGAGAGGCCATGTAGGAGTACATGGTGGGTTGTCTCATTGGGACCGTCCTTAAGAACCGAGTTCTGTGTAAGTTGTCCAATGACTAGCTACTACCACACATTGGGTTCCGGTAACTCGACCCCTCTCGACTTATCAACCAACTTGATCTCTGTCCAGGAGTTGCAACTAGTTTCTGGTGTTTGTAGGTAGTGCTATTTTTCTACCGAGTGGCACCCGGCAGGGTGGGCTTGGGACAGACTAGGCACACATGGCCCGGTGTACCGAGTGGCACCCGGATGGTGGACTCGGGAACCCTGCACACATCGTTTGGGGCCGTGAGCGAGACCCCGGCCGGATCTCCTTGCGGATGGAACCCGAATAGGCGATAAACCTGGACTAGAGTCTTGTGTGGTTAGTTAGGTCGTGGCCAACACCCTCGCCAGGCTTCCGATTGAAGGTTGCCGAGATACATGACGTGTACATGGCGGTAAGTGGCGAGAGCATGTGTGAAGAAGTACACCCCTGCAGGGTTATCATGATCTATTCGAATAGCCGTGTCCTCGGTTATGGACTTCTTGGATGCTTACGTGGTACATAGACAACTTGAAGTGGATACTCTAAAATGCTCAAGATAAGTGTGAGTGCTATGGATGGCCTTCTCGTAGTGAGACGGGGATGAATCCATAGTAGTGTTATAGTCAAAAAATCCATAGTAGTGTATTGATGTTGTGATTAGTGGACTCATGTGCGCTGCCTCACCTCAAAGAAGTTTCTTGTAGTCGTAGAACTGGATAGCCACTGAGTCAAAGCTGGCTTGCTGCAACTAAACCCCACAGTACCTTATTGATACAAATGCATGTATGTTAGGATCTGATGTAAGTCTTGCTGAGTACCTTTGTACTCACGTTTGCTTTATTTATGTTTTGCAGATGAGACATCTGCCTCACTAGTAGTTCCGCTAGGACTTCGACGAGTAGCTTGTTACCTCAGCTACGATCTTGTACCCTTGGGAGAGTCTTGTAGATAGTCAGGCTTCTCAGCCTTTTTCTTTTGTAGTTGTCTGTACTCAGACATGTAATGCTTCCGCTTGTTGCTTGTATGCTCTGAATGATGGGTCATGTGACCCCTGTTTGTATTTAATGCTATGTGGCTCTTCTGGGTTATGTTGTGATGCCATGTTGTACAGCACATACTTGCTTGTTATGCGTACGTGTAACGTGTATTGCTATGTGTGGATCCGACAATCTAGTTGTTTATCCTTGTCAGCCTCTCTTATGGTGAAATATAGTCTAGTGCCTCCTTGAGCCATAGTAGTCCGCTACAGCCCGGTTCACCGGAGCCCTGCTAGCCCAGCACTACTGTTCAGGACACTTGACTGGCCGGCATGTGTTTCACTTCGTTCCTGTGTCTGTCCCTTCGGGGAAATGTCACGCGGTGACATCCAGAGTCCTGCCTAGCCTGCTACAGCCCGGGTTACCGGAGTCCTGTTAGCCCAGTGCTACAGCCCGGATTCACACGCTGCTGACCGACATGTTCGAAGTTGATTCATGTATGCCTGTCCCCTTGGGTTAGTGCCGCTTTGGGTTCACGACTAGTCATGTCGGCCTGGGTTCTCTGTCATATGGATGCTAGCGATACTATCATATACGTGAGCCAAAAGGCGCAAACGGTCCCGGGCCATGGTAAGGCGACACCCGTGGGAATACCATGCGCGAGGCCGCAAAGTGATATGAGGTGTTACATGCTAGATCGGTGTGACTTAGAATCGGGGTCCCGACACTGTGCCATGTTAAGTCAAGCCGACAAGAAAAACGAATAACAATTTATTTCTTCAGACATCACACATAACATGCAACCATATATAACAGTGCCAAGTTAGAGGGAGCACCGGTGATGCTACACTAGGGGAGACGTGCTCATCATAAACACAACTTTGTTGAGTGTCTATGCATGTGTTGTCTTGGAAATCATCTTGGGGGTGTGGAGCAGTATAAACTGTAGAGGCCCTCCGTTCGGAAGGAGCACCTTTATCCGCTGCCTTGCTAACTTCTTTCCGCTTTATTGATTTTGAATTGTCAAGTAAAACCGACAAGAAAAAGCAATAAAATTCTCTCTTCAGAACTCAGTCATGCATGATACTGACAATCACTACTTTGATGTAAGGCGAACACATGATACCAGGATGGAATATGTACGAAAAACAGGACGGCATGGCATGTTCACAACTATTTGTGTAAACTAAGCAGAAACCATTCCAGCAAATAAGAAGCAATCCAAGCTAGACACCACATGAAAGATGCAACCAATATGACTCTGCCAAGTTAAAAGCGTCCCATCATAAATGGAATTTCAACAAATTAGAAGCAGCGCATGCTATAAATCATATGAAAGATGCAACTAATATCGCACTGCATATACTAAAGGTGTCTCGTCATCTTGATTGATGCGGGATACAAAAAAACAATAGTTTTATGTAAGGACATGATTAATAGACAGATGTACTATGTACTAAATACAGGAAGGCATGTTACATTAACAGGTATAATGTATAAGCTAACAAGACTAGCACATACAGTTTAAACAGATTGGAAGAATTACAATCTAGACACCATATGCAACATGCAACCACATATCACGCTGCCAAGTTAGAGCAAGCACCTGCGATGCTAGTGTAGGGGAAATGATGTAATCAACTACAGAGCTACGTTCACTATCTTCATGTAGCATTTCTGTTTCTTGAGAATCATGTCGTGAGGCTGACGCTGCATTCTTTAAATGAGGAGTAGTCCCCTTGCCTGCCTGTCTCGTCATAAGTGATTGATGAGGGATACACAAGAACATGAGTTTGATGTAAGAACATGGTTAATACATAGATGTACTACTATGTACCAAAAACAGAAAGGCATGTCATATTCAAAGGTATAATGTGTAAGCTAAGCAGATGCAATTTAACCAAATTGGAAGCAATACAAGCTAGACATCCGGCTGGAGTGGTGAGCATGATCATCTAGGACCCGAGAGCCTGGTGGGAGGCGGTCTGCTTCGCCACCATCGCAACTTTTTAGTTGGATTCCAGGTGATGCCTATCTTTGCTAGGCTTGTCACTGGCTCGGCCAGTGATCTTACTAGCTATTTGTCTTCTGGTGCTCATGGGATGGTGGTTCATGTAAAAAAATATCTTTCCTTATCTTACCGACTTCGGCCTTTCGAATAGAAGCTAGACACCATATGGAACATGCAACCACATATGACACCGTGAAGTTAAAGCAAGCACCTGGGATGGTGGTTCATTGTGAGCGACGTCATCAACTCCAGAGCTACGTTCCCCGTCTCCATCTACTGACACTACATCCTTTAAAGCATTGAAACGTGTCTTGCCTAGCCACACACCAAACTGGAGCGACTTCTCTCTTTTCTTTTTGGCTTCTCTCATGGCAGCAGAGTCTGAAATACCCTTGCATAAAAACACAACAGTGAGAGTAAGGGTGAACTGTGTGCAGAACTAGTGCACTGTAAAAGTAGCAGATAGCAGGTGGCTGAAAAATAAATGACAGGAGACATATGATAGCTCTACAGCATTGCATTGCAAACAAAATTAGATTCTACTCTGTATGATTTTGTAATATATGAGCACAGGAAATGCAGGTACTCCTCCAGCACACCACCACATGTGGTCATATCTAAGATAACAGTCGACTGAAAATAAATAGGTCAGTCGATTTTTTTAATGAACCGTCCGATCTATAAGGAACGGGCAGATGGCCTTCGTCCACCTCCCACCAGTCACTGTTGACGATCTTTCTCGAACCGCCAGTGACCACTGGCCCAAACCCCTGCCTCCGTCGCCCCGCCCTCCCATCGACCTCACACCACCGCCGTGCTTGGCAGCGCCCCCAGGCCATCCCTTTAACCCCGGCGGACCTCCAGATCGGGCGCCAGTAGCTCTAGGCCGCACATGCCCCTAAGATAAACACCAAGGCGCTGCTTCCCCGGCGTAATAGGCGTACTAGCGCCTATTATGCCGGGGAATGCTTCCGTTAATTGGGAATCAAGTGGCCAGAAATTGAAATTCAGGGGGGCGACGGACCTTTAGCTAAGGTGAAATAGTATATGAGGAGAAACCTTGTGCATCGCGAGTTACTAGGAACATCTAGTATCAAGAAGGAGCGGTCAACTAGTGTCTTCTGTGGGATGAATACCGTGCAAGCAGAGACGTAAGATTTACACAAATAAGGGAAGAGGAGTACCTTTTTCGGTTGCCGGTGTGGTCACCTCCACAAGTCGCGCCGATTTTCTTCTTTTTACTGGGGAAACCGATGTTCTGGAGGGTGCAGGCTTGGACGAACCCATGGCCAAATTGTTGACTATGTTGCCGTGGCCGTATGTCGGCAGAGGGGAAGAAGATCCGAGGCGGCAAAGGACGGCGTAGCAGGAACAACTCCGGTGTGGTGGAGGGTGGCGAAGTTGGAGCGGCAGCGGTGAGGCGCAGGACGACGTGGTTGAACTGGCTCGGGTACGAACAGCTCGGCCTCGGCTTCAACTACTAGCCATGGAGGGCGTTGCGGTTGAGGTTGCGGTGGACGACGACGTCGGGGTATCGGCTCCGGCGTGATGGAGGAGGGCGGCGGTTGATGGGTGGGATGGTGTGGCGGACGGAGGACGCCGGGGTTTCGCGGCTGGTGGAGACGTAGTTTTGGCGCCCATGGAGTACGAATGGGGAATCAGACGGGTGGGGGGGGGAACCATGTTTCGGTCTGGGACGCACTTGTTTTTGGCTTTTTTGAACAGAAGATGGGACGCGCTTGTTTGAAATTTGGGGAAAGTACAAACTTTGCCCCCCTCTTAAATTTTGGACCTATTGCGGGTCAGGGGTAGGATGGTAATCCCAGGTGTCCCAAATAGTGGGCGGGAGCGATTTCGGCTGCGAGCATGTGTGCTTAGGCGGCCATTGTGTATGAATGTTTTTCGGATGCGGTTGCGTGGCGTCTAGATGAAGCTACAAACCTACCCCGGTTTAGACCTTTGGACGTCGGGCCGGTACGTTTCACGGGTCAGAGTTATTAGAAAAGTAATTTCCTTGTACTACCAAACATTCGTCTCACGAGGTTTCGGGCGAGTAGAGGCTCTTTTGGCGCTTCGTTCAAAATTTTGGAACACAAGCATTCACGTTTAGAGTACTCTTGAACTATGAGGATTGACCTAAATATACAACGTTATATTTGACCTTGTATGTTTGAAAACCTCATTAAATTATCCGCTTCTTTTTGAAATTTTGACACTTGAAAATCCTATAACTACGATTATTTTGGAATGGAGGAGCTAAATTTGAATCTATTTTGTACACGACTACATATGCTATTATGTACAAAATCAGAGCAAATATTGGTGCCCCCATAATTTAGGTATGGTTTACAAATGCCATGATATCAAATTCAAATAATTGAATGGACTTCATGTTGAATTCGATTTTTTAAACCACCTTAAGTTGAATTCAAATATATGCTAGTTCATAGGTAGTAGCTATTTATAATGTCCATTGTGTAACTTTCGTATGTATAATGTGCTTTACACACATAACATGAACTATACTCACGTTTATATTCGATTGCTAAAGCGATGCATTGTCTGGAGTTCAAAATACTAACTATGTGGATCAATTGTGTCGAATAATAACATAGACATGCTCAAATTCGATAGAATCTGGATGTCTGATGGATCAATGACCGCTCCTTACGCGAATTGCAAATATCATGATCCCATCCTAATATTTGGATATAATTTATATCTTTAATCAATGTGTAGAGCAGTCTTTTACATGTAGTTTCACTCTCCATCGGTGGTCTCTCACACATGCTCACACACTCTCTCCCGAGGTGTCTTTCACGCACACATGCTCTAGATATAACCCTCCCTCCCTCTCGTAACCATTTACAACTGTTTTCACTAACCTTTATCACAAGCACTCTTCCTCTCGCAAACATACACACGCACAATCCTCATCGACCCTTTCTATATACATGGACCTGCCTACGTGTCTCATGTACGCACATTATCTTTACGCCTGTCTCTCACGCATTGTCTCACACCTCTCTTCCTAATCGACGAGTATGATTCTACCAGAGCATTCTGTAGGATGCCCCTTAAAGTTAGGTTGGATGAATAGTAATATCAGAAATAAAGGGGTTACCTTAGTCCGATAACCTAGGGTTACAAATCCTAGCCGGCTTTGTCAGTGGACACAGAGTCCTTCACAATTCTTCTATCTTTGTCTTGTACGACTAGTCATCCATGGGTCTTCCTAAATGCATCATGGGCCGACCAATGTGGCGCAGGACGGAACAGAACGAAGGGCCTCACCTCGACCCACCGGACCTCACGCGGTGACACACCCTCTGCCCCCACGTCTCATTATCTTCTCACACCCACACATACCAACACAAACACCACACACACAGAAAATTTCTCCTGGTGCCTCTATTCCCTCCCCCCTTGCATATACACACTCAAGGGAATGGAATCTCTTGTCATGACGTCATATTTGTCTCTCTCTCTAGACCACTCTCATTTCTCGTGCTATCTCTCCCACGCCCCCCCGTCGGCCCCTCTATCCATGCCTCTCTCGAATACGTAATACACACACATACCTCTCTAGGCCCCGCCAAATGCATCAACTACACATTCACACATGTTACATCACGTACCCCATTGATCTAAAAAGCCCTCTCTTCACGTTTATTTCGCATACAACATTCCTTCTGAATAAAGTGTGGCCAAAAAATCATTTTAGAGTTTCTACATATATACAACATTACAAAGTTATATGGAGGAGTACGAACGCTGATTTGCATTGCATGGTGCCCACAATGATATTTATTCCGCACTGTGAATTTGTATATTTTATACTATATACAAAGTTAGTCATAATAAAGAGAAACGAAGAGCATCTCTCTCTCCATCGCATACCCCCCCTGTACGCCCCTTTCACGTATGCACACAAAACTATCTCCAGGTCCTCTAAAAGTAAGCCCCCAGAAAATTCACGCATGTTTCATCTTTCTCTCGCGATATATGCAATGACGATCATTGTATTTGAAGCGAAAGCACGATACGTACATTGGACTTCAGAATCCACTCATTACGGTCACCATTTATGTTTAGTGGTTATTATGCAGTCATGGGCTCACCGTACAACTCTGTATTTGCTCATGACATGACTAGTTGACCAGTTAAACGCTCCACGTGGCACCTCTAGTGTTGCACTAGTGTTGCATCACATTATCTCACTACCATCGTGCCCACCTGTCGACTTGTATCTACTCTGCATCTACACTCTTATAAAATACATAAAATACACTCTTATAAAAAGCAGAGTTAGTGATGATGGTGTGCCTGCCATCCTGCAATATAGGCCGTCCGATTTATATCTGACGGATAGGAAACAAACTATGGCAATTTTGCAAAAAGGTACCCACACACCTCTCCACATTTGCAGATAAGGCCTTCCCTCGTTCATCCTTTTCTCTCACAAGATAAACAAGTCATACAAATGCATCTTGATTTACGTGCAACGCACGGGCATCTTGCTAGTAAGAATGAATACAAACGACAAAAAAATATTTGGACGGTGGTTCAAAGTCATGACCGCGGGCACAGCAGACAAGGTGGCCTTGTATTGGTATGTTGAGCCGTCTGTTTTAACACAGAGGAGCTGGTGTGGTGATTATATACACACGCACGCATGCACACGAACTGCATCCACGCAACACTCACACAAACACATGCACCCACGCACGCACGCAACACTCACACGTACACACGCAGCCACGCACGCACGCAACACTCACACGCACGCACACAACACTCACACGCACACACGCATGCATGCATGCACACACCAGTACACCACACGACCAACACACACTCTCACGCTCAAGTGCTCAACCTACACGTGCATGCGCACACATCAGGCCTTGACAGACACGTACACAACCAGGTGATTCCCGCGCACGGGTTGGAGCCTTGTCGCGCCTGCGTAAATTTGTGTTTATCTGACCTTTTGCCTATGCGAATTGACCTTTTGCCACGCAGACTATTTGGCCGGTCAACAGAGTGCAATCCGATGCTGAGCTATGAGCAAGTGACCGTATAATCACCGCAAAATGTATATAGTGACCGTAATCAGCTTATTCTGAAGTTCGGTTACCGAATTACGCTTTTCTCTCTGTAGGCCCTCCAAAACTACATCGCTACACGTTCTCGCATGTTACATCTAACAACTATGCAATACAACACTACTACTACACTCTAACACAATAAATATATGTGTTTTTAGTT
Source organism: Aegilops umbellulata (assembly GCA_032464435.1). NCBI lineage: Eukaryota > Viridiplantae > Streptophyta > Magnoliopsida > Poales > Poaceae > Aegilops > Aegilops umbellulata. The sequence goes on along the minus strand of CP136054.1, from coordinate 152,834,905 downwards.
TTAGTAGATATCATATTGTTACTTATAAACATTCAGTTTGCATACATTAAAATGGCCTTTAAAATGTATGGCCAGTATCATCTACCGCGCGGGAAAAATCCTGCCCTTTCCTGTTTAATCGGGTTTGTATCGATGGATCGTGCGAAACAGCAAAACTATACTAGTACTATACAGTACAAGTGACAGTTCACTGGGCCGTCGTGTCGTCTACTCCTCCGTCGTAAGAGTGGAGCGCTCGCTTTCATAAATCTTCTAGTCCCTTTCGCCGACATGTGGGACATCAAGCTACTGGGTCCACGTGCCATACCGGAATACAGTGCAGAGCAGCCGGGGTGAAGCACCCCAGTCATGGCGCCAGCATAGTAATGAGCAATGAGGGGTCAAATCACAAAGGTGCACCTTTCCCGCAGTTAAGTTGGAGGGACGAAGCAACCATCATTTCACTCGTTGCTGAATCCGCTTCTCCATCATCTTCTTCAACTTAACCACGTGTTGCTTCTGCCGTTGTTCTGCCTCATGTAGGACGCGGATCGGCTTGGTAAAGCACTGACACGTGGGACCGCATGTTAGCAAACTGCCAGGACAACGTCCTCCGAAAATAAGAAGCCTAATCCTAGACTTACAAAGGGCTACATAGCTGCTACATATACTTTGCATCTAATCTATATATGCCCCCCTGATTTTCGGGTGTGGTGGGCCTAATCCTCTCCTTTAGTCCAATCAAATAGTCCCACATCACATCAGTTCGTAACTTTACGTAAACCATTACGTGGATGTAGCATTGCTCAAATAAGAAACCTCCCCCGCCATCCACGTGGCAAAATCACCTCCTTTTTACTAATCTCGATTCTATTATTTTTTAGATCAATATAATTGAGATTTGTATAGATAGCACACATGAGCAAAACCAAGTGGTACGGTTAAGGGCATCCACAATGTGTAGCCAAATGTGAAAATAGCTTTTGGCATCGTGGGAACCATTATGGACGGTGTTGCCAAAGCCAAAAGGATGGAACCGAAGATCCCTGATTGACTGATTGAAGGAATAGAAAAATGCAACGTCTCTCCTCTTTCTCCCATGCTTGGACGCATGTAGTACAGTATAGAGCACAGAGTCTACTCCCCTGTACCTTATATCACAAATCACAAAGCAGTGAGGCGTCAAATCACAAAAGCACGGACGAAGCAACCATCATTTCACTCTTCGCTGACTCCGCTTCTCCATCGTCTTCTTCGAGAAGACATCTCACCGCATTAGTTACTCCTAGTAGTACTAGTAAAGGACTTCCTGGATGCAAATAAGGCGGTTGTCTCGGCTTGCAGGTGGCACTTGCGAACAACTTACCGTGGCGTCCCTCAATGGTGTTCTCCATCGAACGCACTTCGCCAAACCACCCAAAAAAATATCGTCGACGTCACCGCAATGGGGAAGGAAGTCAAATATAGTTAATACCTCCATTTTTGTACACAAGGCCAGTATATCAAAATTACAATTTGGGAAGGGCCACTAACACTAATCGAGGCAAAATTGATGGGGTTAGCAACCAAGGACATTAATATCCCCTGCATGCATGGGGAAGCGAGAAGGTTGGTTTGCATGGTGCTGCATTAATCAAGCGATGAGGAGTGAGATGGTTAGCTCTTTGGTCTTTGGAGAAGAAAATACGCATTAATTGACACGTGAAACGAGGATTTGTATCGATTAAATCCCGCGATGGAAAACCCAGCCTTTCTTTTTTAACACTAGTACTCCTAGTACGTACGTACTTATCCTGTTTGGGTCTAGGCCTTGCATTGCCAAACTTCGCCACACATTTCTGCCAAGCTTGCCTAAAGTTTTTAAAATGAGAAGGAGGTACACTTGCGCACGGCTATCGCGGTCGCACCGCACCCTCACACGGTCGCTCCTGCACGCCGTGGTCGCACCGCACCCTCACACAATCGCTCCTGCACGCCGCAAACCGAACCAAGGGAACGCACCCTCACTGACACATGCTGTCGCATGTGAACACACCAAACTCAGCCATCCTATCGCTGACACATAATTTTCCTTCATAGAGTATGTTTATCTAACCGCATGTTGGCGTGTATCCGTACGGCCCGTGCGGTGGTCTGTTGGGGAAGAAGAAGAGGTGAGGAAGAAGGAAAGAAGGGTTAGGAGACGTAGGATTTTTATCAAACCGCCTAAAATGGTAGACTGACCCAAGTCAGGCGACTTGCATAACAAATATATGTTTTTACATAGCAAAAGATCCATGAAAACAACAACATAAAGAAAAACTATCACTGCTCGCGGAAAAGAGACAGCCTCGTCGTCTTTGGCTGCCGGCGCGAACCAGCCGTCACTGCCGACGTGTGTCTCCGCACCGTGGTTGTCCTCGGCCACCAGCTAGTCGTTCAAGTGGAGCGTGCGGGCGCTCTGCACGGACGAGAGCATAGCCCGGTTCAAGTCGAGGACGTCCGGTTCTGCCTGCAGGAGGGCCTCGATGGCAGCGGCATCCGCGCGCTCCGCGTCGAGTCGAGCCTCCACTGCCCGGTTCAAGTCCAGGACGTCCGGTTCCGCCTGTAGGAGGGCGTCAATGAGAGCGGCATCCACGCGCTCTGCGTCGAGTCGAGCCTCTGCCACCCGGTTCAAGTCCAGGACGTCCGGTTCCACCTGCAGGAGGGCCTTGATGGCAGTGGCATCCGCGCGCTCCACCTCAAGTTGAGCCTCCGCCGCCCGGTTCACATCCACGAGATCCGGTTCCGCCTGCAGGAGAGCCTCGATGGCAGCGGCATGCGCGCGCTCCGTGTCGAGTTGAGCCTCTGCCTCCCGGTCCTCCTTTAGTATCGCCATATTGAACCGCTGGTCCGCCTGCACCATGGGGGACTCGGACGCCGACACGAAGTCGACGTCCATCGTCTCATACCCATTGGGGGCCTTCTGCGCCGCGACCTCCACCATGAACATTGGATCGGCTTCCTCCTCCTCGTAGCTTGGCTCGAGAGAACTCGGGGATTGGCCCGCCGCAAAGCGAGCTTGGGAACAGAGGTCTGTTGCGCCGACCGCCACCGCGATTTCTGCGCGGCGCTCCGGCGCCTGCATCTTGTAGTAAGTGATCTTGTGGCGCACCATGGCTTTCCGGCGAACTAGGGGACGCTTGATGCGGGCTAGGGGATCGAAAGGTGGGGGAATGGGCTGGAGATTTGGTGTGGTTTTTGGGCAGTGGCTGGCGTAGGCCGAGTAGCGAAGGTTCTGGTGTGAATAGTGGTTCCGGTGACAACCGGTCAATCGGTTTTGACTGTACATCGCTCTTGTCGCGTTCGTGTTGCAGCCCGGCATGCTGGACCCTCCACGTCGCTTACCGAATGGAACGCGCTTCGTCTTGCGTTTTCGCTCGCTTGTGGGACCACAGTTGAGAGCAAACCGACGTCCCTCTCCCTCCCCCGCCCGCGTCATTTATTATACCACCACTCCCTCCATTTTATGCGGAGTAAATAAAAACAGAGGGAGTAAACTACGGATGAGGATCCCCTGGCGTGGCCGAACCCATTGAGTAACTGACATGCGGGGCCTAGCAAGCATGGGGTCCACCAGTAAGTGACCGAAAGGGAGGGTAAGGCAGGGATACCTACGTCAGAGGATCCACTTCCACTATACTACTTTGACCAAATGTTAGAGTAATAATATATGAAATGCAACTTACACAAAGCATATAGGGTCTAATGTGTTTTTCGAGGCTAACTTTGACCAAATGTTAGAGTAATAATATATGACATGCAACTTACACAAAGCATACCGTCAAATTCGTATGTGAAAGGAGTTTCCAGTGATATAGTTTTCACATTATACATCTCATGTACTATTAATCTTGTCAATAGTCAAATTGGAAACCATCTCGAGTACAAATCTAGGAGTACATACGAATCTAACAATATTGATTGGGCGTTGTTGAATGTTGATACCTTTTTTATCAAAGTAGATATACTTTGACTACACATAAAAATTATATGTAAACTACTCCCTCCTTCCATCTGTATAGGGCCTAATGCATTTCCGAGGCTAACTTTGACCAAAAGGTAGAGCAATAATATATGGCATGCAACTTAAATAAAGCATACCATCAAATTCGTATGTGAAAGGAGCTTCCAATGATATAATTTTCGCATTATACATGTCATGTACTATTAATCTTGTCAATAGTCAAAGGCGGTCTTGAAAAATGCATTAGGCCCAATATAGATGGAAGGAGGGAGTAGAAAGGATAGGAGGGAGTATATTGTACGTTAAAAAATGAAACGAACATTGAATACCCTTTATATATGATTTGCGGATGCTATGATCACCGGTTCAAAATTTTGAATCCGCCTTAGGTATCACGTGCCCCCACTCATTCCCTCTCGATTTCATCTCGGGGTCCGGAGATCTATTGAAAGAGGACTAGGGTGGGTACATGTGAATGATACTCGGCAGAATGTTCAAATGAGGCATGCGGGAGGATGGACTCGACTGGAGGGCGACATGATCGATGGAGAAGAGGGTTGGAGAGGAATGAGAAATAAGCGAACGCCACATGATTATACTTGAACGGCTCAAATAAACAATAAGTTTTCTCGCTTGGCCTACATAGTGAAAGGCCTAATGCACAACGCGGAGCACTGACGCTCGAATATGGCTGGGAAAACAGGGAAACAGACATGTGGGGCACACCCGTCGGGACGATGTAGCACAGACTAGTCCAATGGAGGAGCTGGCCCACGACCTCCTCGCCACCGACAACCGTTCATGTGGGTCGTTGGGGCCAACAACGGTGCACAGCTCCAGCACCGGCTCTGGACACGGCGACCACGGTGAGCGACACGCTCATATCGTCACTAGACACGATCGGTTTTAGTTTGCCAAGGGTGGCGTTATTGCTGTGGCACGACCAACTGTATGTTTGGTTTGTGCCCAAGGTTGCCCCATCAAAGCATTGGGTAGCCAAAATTTTGGTTGAGGTATTGGTTGCCCATGCTTTGGCCAACATTGGAAAGAAAAATGAACTTGAGTTGGCTAGAGTTCATTCGCATGCCAAAGAAATGGCAACCATCCAAACAAAGCCCAATCTTTGGGTCATGACCAAAATTTTGGTTGAGGTATTGGTTGCCCATGATTTGGCCAACATTGGCAAGAAAAATGAACTAGAGTTGGCTAGAGTTCATTGGCATGCCAAAAAAATGGCAACCATCCAAACAAAGACCAATCTTTTGGTCACGGCCAAAATTTTGGCAAGGTGCACTTTGGCCACAATCCAAACACAACCCAACACCCGGCTCGTCGAGGATGCACGGGGCGCCGTGATGTGTCTGCGGAGTGGTGTAGCACGGCCAACTGCATCCTCTGGACCTGAGACCATGCCGGGTTGTCTTGCTTTTTCAATGACATGCGGGGATCGCATGTGAGCAAAGGGCATCTCCAACGTTGCCACGACCGCAACTGACTACCCTGGCACGCCAAAACCCTCGTCCCTCGCGCCGTCGCGCGGTGTGTTCCCAGCCGGTGCCAGCTGCCCGCATTCATGCCATTCGTTCGTATGTCGTCGTTAAGAGGCTTGGTGCCCGAGGAACCAACTCCAGCGACTTAATGACGCACCCGGACGCTTGGGCTCACCAGAATGCGCTACTTAAAGCGGCAACGCCCAGCTAACCTCCACACCATAGCGCATCATCCTCCTACCTGGAACCACATCCGCCATGACCGCAAGCGCGAACGCTCTGCGGTAGAGCTTGTCTTCGGGGATGGAGCTCGAGGTTGCCGCCCTCGCTCAAGTCGCCGCACAAGCGGTGGCCACGCTGGCGGCCGACGACGGGAGCACCGTCAGCCATGCGTCCTACTTGCCGCCGTCCAACGTCCGGCACCGCCGAGGTCGAGGACTCCTCCGAGGATGAGCAGGGCATGGGAGGCGGCAGGGCATGGTGTGCCAACTGGCCGGTCCGTCTCCCGTGTTATACTTTTCCTCACCGGAGACCGCACCTTCACTTCACGGGTCTTGAACCCCGCCCCCGTACATGGAGATCACAGATGGAGGACGTCGGTCGCTGCCGTAGAATAGGTTTAGGGTCGGGTTTCTTTTATTTTTTGTCCTATAAAAGTTCGAAATGTAATGAAAATCTGCCGTGTTTGCATTAATCTTGGCTGGTGTATATGAACTTTTACAATAATATACATATTGTAGGAGTACTACCAAGATGCCCGTGCGTTGCACGAAAGATCAAGATCTTGTGGGAGAAAAGGATGAACGAGGGAAAGCCTTATCTGCAAATGTGGAGAGGAGTGCGGGTAAATTGTCATAGTTTCCTTCCTATCCGTTAGATATAGACCGGACGGCCTATATTGTAGGATCGGACACATCTTTCTACATCTACGGGAACCTACGAAAGGGTTAACGTAAATTGCCTCTCTCTCTCCTCCCCTGATTTTCATGGTGGTGGGCCCCTCCCTCCCCCAATCTACAATCAACAGCTCACACGTTTCACATTACGTTAATTACGTAACTGGGATTACGTAGGTGTAGCATTACTCGTCCTAAAAAACCCAACTAAGCCAACTTCCCAGCATATCGCGCGGGAAAAGGCCCGGTCGCGCCATTTTAGTCGGGATTACCGTATTACTAGTAGTAGTATCGATGGATCACGCGAAGCAACAGATTTTTTAGGGGGCGAAGCACCTAGTTTAAAAGGAAAAAATGTGGTACACTCACAGCACTCCTGTCGCGGTCGCATTGCACCCCACACAGGTTCGGTCCTGCACACGGCTCATGCAAAAGGAACGCGCTTCGACTTGCCTCTTCACTGACACGTGGGACTGCACTTGGAGAAACCGACCATGCGCTAAACTCCCCCCGCCCACCGCGCGAAAATCCTCCCCCCACACACCCATAAATTCCCCCCAAATCCAATTCAACCGCCCTTCGGCCAACTAGCCAATAATATTCCCCGAACCCCCTCCCCCTGTCCCCTCCACTCTATTCGCTCCGCCAAAGCCGCCCTCCCCGCTGTGCCGATACGTCGGCGCCGCGGTTCGGCGATCCTCTCGCTCCCACAGTACGCTCTCGTAGACTGCCGTCCTCTAGCCGCGCCGCCACCTTTGGCTACGTTCTTGTGGAGGCGCACGGCGGTCAGCGCCGCCACCGCTGGTGACGTTCGTGTGGAGACGCATGGCGGTCAGCTTCTCCCACGGTACATGCATTCTAGACTGAGGCCCCGTTCATGTCGGTGTAGCGCTGAATGTTAGCTGATAGACACTGTTAATCTCACTGTTTGCTGAACTAGTTTACTGTCAATATGCTCTGCTTAAGAAGCTTCCTTGCCCTATTCTGCACTCAATCTGCTTAGCTGAGATGGCATGCCAAGGCCGATTAGTTGCTAAAATATCCTGCCATATATTTATTGTGACGTAGATTGCCATGGTCTAGTAGCCAATCTGTTAGGTGAAATAGCTCTACACCGTTTTATACTCGATCTTTGTTGCTGCGATGGCCTTCGATAGTTCGATGGCTGTGTGCTCGGCCTCATTGACTGCTGAAACAGCCTGCCATAATTTGGCACTCAAATCTGTTTGCTGAACATATATTTCGTTACTTAGATCTGCTCGTCCAAATATCTTGCCATAGCTTTAGACATCGACCTAGGTATTTTTTATGGACTTCATAAAAAAGCATATATGTTTTTCCTGTAATATCTAGTAGAAGAACTAATTTGTATGTCTAACAGATGGACATGACTTGGATAACTTCTGCTCGAAGATTCTCCGCTGCATATGTCGAGGGGGTTGAAAACTTCATGAACTTTATCAGAGCTGAGTACGGTGGTCCGAAATCTTATGTGCTCTGCCCGTGTAGCAGTTGTATGAATTCAGTTACAAGACCCCAGTCAACTGTGCAAAATCATCTACACTTGTATGGGATGTCGGTCACATATACTAGGTGGGTTCATCATGGTGAAGATGTGAACGTCAATGTTATTGACTACGTGGAAGCAGCAGATCACCATCTTGATCTGCCTGATGCTCAGGTGGAAGAGGGGGAGGAGGTGGTGGTGGCGGAGCCAGTGAGTTTGACCAACATTGAAACAATGCTACGAAATGCTCGTGCATTCCGTGAACTTTCACCTGCAGAAGAAAAACGGTGGGCCCGCATGTTGGAACAATGCAACGTTGTTGTCACCCCAAGAAATAAGTTGTCAGTATTCTCAGCTATGGTCACCTTTCCTCAGGTGAAGACATCTGAGCAGATGACCAACAAACCATTCGATGCGATGTTGGCTGCTTTCCGTGAATCTTTCCCAAATGCGTCTGAGCTGCCACACACCTACAGTAAAATGAAGAATTTCCTTCGTGCAGTTGGAATTGGATATGATATGATCCATGTTTGTAAGAATAATTGTGTTCTGTTCTAGAAGGATTATGCCAACTTAAGTGAATGCCAGAAATGCAAATCATCAAGATGGAAAGATGGTGATGCTGTGAAGAGGATTCCTCATAATGTTCTGAGACATATTCCAATTACACCAAGATTGCAGATGTTGTTTCATGATGCTGAAACAAGAGAGGATGTACTATGGCATTCTAGGAACCAGGAGTACAGAGATCAGAATGTAATGAGCCACCCATCTCATGGTAGTGAGTGGAAAAGCTTCAATGATAAACACAAAGAGTTTGCTGCTGACCCGAGAAACATTAGACTTGGCTTAGCTTCAGATGTATTTAACCCATTTGGCCACCAGAGCGCCACATATAGCATGTGGCCAGTGCTTGTTATCCCTTACAACATGCCTCCAAATGTCTGCACCAAAGAATCAAACTACATGATGGCCTTGCTCATCCCAGGTCCAAAAAGTTCTGGAAAGGATTTTTATTTGTTCATGGAGCCTCTTGTGGAGGAACTTCAACAGCTATGGAAGGGTGTTCTCACTCAAGACCTATATAGCTGCCCACCAGCTGATTTCGTTCTGCGTGCTGTTATAATTTGGTGTATACATGATTATCCGGCTTTGGGCACTATGTCAGGGCGAACGACACATGGTTACAATGCATGTGTTCACTGTAACAGGAATCCGCTGTCATACGCAATACTTAGAAAGATCTGTTACATTGGACACTGTTGTTTCCTTGCCAAGGACAAGCCGCTTCCTAGAAAATACCAAAGACATGTGTTCAATGCAAATCATGAAAACTGTGATGTGCCGAAGAGGCTCACCACCGATGAGTTGCAAGTGGAATTAGAGAAGGTCAGGCATATTACACCAGGAAACCATCCTGATAATGGTAGCGGGAAAAGGAAGCGCGGCAGGGCAGAAGAGAGATTATTGTTTACCCGCAGGTCCACTTTGTGGGACTTGGAGTATTGGAAAGATTTGGATCTGCGGCATAATCTTGATGTGATGCACATCGAGAAAAATATATGTGACAGCATTATCGGCACACTTCTTAATATTGAAGGCAAGACGAAAGATACCTTAAAATCTAGGATTGATTTGACACACCTGGGTATCAGACAGGATTTGTAGGTGCAAGATGAAGGTAAACCACGGGATATGGCACCGGCTGTGTACGTCTTGGACAAGGTAAAAAGAAAAGAATTATGCGAGGTCCTGTCACGTGTGAGATTCCCACATGGATTTGCTTCCAACCCTAAAAGGAGAGTCAGTGCAGATGGAAACAAGGTACAAGGGTTGAAAACTCATGACTGCCACGTCCTACTTCAAAGGGTTTTACCTATTATCCTTAGAGGATTGGGCCACCCGGACTTATACAGAGCAGTTGCAGAGTTGGGACAATTCTTCAGGGAATTCTGCAGTAGGAATATCAGGATAGATGCTTTGGAGCGTCTTATTGACAAGATACCAACTATCCTATGCGACCTTGAGAAGATATATCCTCCAACCTTCTTTGATGTGATGGTGCATTTGGCTGTTCATCTATCTGATGAGGCACTACTTAGAGGTCCAATACAGTATGGCTGGATGTACCCTATTGAAAGGCGACTAGGCACTTTCAAGGGCTATGTTAGGAACAGAGCTAGACCCGAGGGTTCCATTGCAGGGGACTACATTGCTACAGAAGCATTGACATTCTGCTCAAAATACATTGAAACAGCTGATTAGCTTAGCAAAGAGGTGGGTGAAGACAATCCCGGGCTCAATGTTTTCGATTATTCTGTTCGAGTTACAGGGAAGAGTCGACAAGAGGTCAAACCTAAAGATTTGGACAAAATGGTTTGGTATCTGTTGAATAACTGTCCTGAGATACTACCTTATATCAAGTAAGTGTAGTACTGCAGCTTATACATCGTAATCTACTAAACTTGCAGCACATTCTTATATATTTAGATGTTTGACGCGATCACTATGTTGTGCAGCATCTACAAAGAGGAGTTACTGCCGCAAAATCCAAGAAACATTAACAAACTGGTTATGGCAGGATTTGCGAAATGGTTCAAGAACCATGTAAGATTTTGAAGTGCACTGTCAGTTTTTTAATATATTGAGTACATAAGATGATCAGCTTGTCTATTTTCTAACCATAGGTTAAGAAGATTCGGGAGGATGGGCAGGCAGTTGATGATTCCCTTTACTCACTAGCAATGGGTCCTGATACTCGGGTAAGACATTATGAATCTTGCATTGTTGGAGATGTGTGCTACAACACCCTTGCACGAGACGAAGGCAGGAAGACAGAAAACAGTGCCATCGTGAGCACGGATACGTATGACAAAGAGACAACTGAAATGTATGCTAACAAAACAGACATTGTTCTGTTGCAGTATATCTCCAGTTTCGAGTATCATTGGTGTGTGGTTCTATTGTGTTGTCGTTGGTATAACCTGTTTTCCAGGATCGCAAAACCCAGAGCTGATGATTATTTCAAATCCATCAATGTCAAGGCGGCGTACCAGACCAACGAGCCTTTTATTTTGGAAAATCAAGCAACACAGACATTTTTCTTGGAAGACACATTTGCACGTAGCGATGACTGGAGAGTATTGCAAAGGTTTAAGCAGAGGAATTCGTTTAATGTAGTTGCACAACAAGATGATGCTTACACTGCTCCTGATGTACAAGATAACACAGATGTTCCTAATATCTTTGAGAACCATCACGTCAATGACGCCGGCGAAAAGATTGTCTGTCGTGCTGTGGACATACAAGAGTTGATCAAGAAGAAGCCAACGTTCAAGGACGTTGAGGACGAAGAAGAATATGACACTATGGGGAATTACGATTCAGACTGATACACAAGGCGAAGATGTTGACGCTGCTGCTGCGGATGATTATTACATTAGTTTTGTCGTATTTGCCTGTCAGAAGACATTTTTTTATCTACTATGTGAAATTGTGTTTGCTATGACAACTGAAACCTGATGAACATGTTGTTTAGTATTTTGTAGTGAGAACATCACTTGTTATGTATGCTGATTTGTGTTTGGTGATTGTATGACAACTAAAACATGATGACATTGTTGTTTAGTTGTACTCATATTTGGCTGTGAAACTTGAATTTGATGACTTAGTTTGCTATTGGACTGCAATTTGCTCGACATCTTTGAATGAGAAAAAAGCTGACCCGACAGGGCCTCTACTATTTATTTATTTATATGAGCAAAAGGGGTTACCCCCTGATTTCCGTTAATAGAAATCATTAGATGTTCACAACACTACGCCCAACCTGCTACACAGGTTTCATTCATTACTAGTTTCAGCAAAGTGCTCATGTCGTAGCCACTGAATACATCACGAGTGCTACATACACTGCAAATAAAGAGACAATCATCCTACAGAGCACATTGATTTTTCCCATTATCTTCACAAGCTCTTTCATCTCCTCATTGCTGTCAAGGCTGTTCAGCAGCTATTGCTTGGCCATGATCAGAGGAACTGCATCTTTAAACTTCTGCTCTGCATCTTCCTCTTCTACCGTTCCTTCAGTTACTTGTCCAACACCCCAACCTGCTAGTATTGGGATTCCTCGGCTAACCAAATAATCAGCATAGTTGCATTCCCCCACATCAGCAACTTCCCAGAAATACAAATCACACGAATCTTCCCTTTTCTGCATGAATCAAATTGGTAGATCATCAACCAAACTACTAAAAAAATCAGCAACTGAAAGCAGCAAAACAACACTTAAACATATTATTACCCCATGATTCGGGCATTTGTAGAAGACTCAGCCAGGGTTGCGGATTGTAGTTGAGACGCGACGGATGACTTTGCGTGATTTGCAGCAGTGGCACCACGCCAATGACAGCGGGTTGTGATGAGCAATCGGCTGCGGTGTGCGTGCCGGCGAGGGTGTGATGAGACCCACAAGCGATGGTATGGGTTGTGACTTGGCGCATATCTGGTTGTTGCCTGCTGAAGAGCAGGTGGACGAGCAGCCAACGGACATGGTTGCTGTGGCCAGAGCTTCTGATGCTAGGCAAAGTAAGTAGAGAAGAGGAGAAGCGAATGTTGGATATGTCAGTTTCATTACTTGCAGAGTAGCATAGCACCATATATAGTCATAGTCTAGGTTTGGATTCGAACCAGCTACAGGAGCACGTCTTTCTTTTTTCTAAACTCGGCAACGTTTCTTTACTGGTACAATAGCTTGTTCTGTATGCCTTCCCAAGTCTTTGATTTTCTTTCCCTTTTTTTTGCGAGGAAGGAAGGAGGACAAAATTGAGAGTTCCTGGGACTCGAACCCAAGACCTCTCGGTTGAAAACCAAGGGTGCTAGTCACGTATGTGGCGAACGTTCCCTGTGAGGAGGACGGCAGACGAACGCATTTTCCTCGCAGTTTTCTTCCTATATATAAAAAAGTATGCTACTTGGTGTCCGCTTAGTCAACAAACGATTGCGCCAACCTTGACCGTTGGATTGACATTCAACGTCTGTCGCGTTTCTTCAGTCTCTTCTTCCTCGAGCCGCCAAAGCCAAACCAGCGCCGGTGGGACCACTGCTCCCGCCTCCCACGGCTGGCTGTGATCTGCCCCAGCTCCTGTTCGTTCCCGTCCGAGGCCTCACTGAAAGCACAAGCGCTCCCTGGGTGGTTTTGGTAATTAATGTCAACATATCTCTTGTTGGACTAACACTTTTACCTAGTATGTTTCAGATAAGTTCAACAAATGGAGTGGCATGGACTAGAGGATGTGTAACCCCTTCAAGATTCTAAGGACAAAGGAATGGCTCAAGCTTCAAGATCAAGACTCTACATTTTATATTTGAGTGATCCAAGATCACAATGAGTCTATAGGAAAAGCCAATACTATCAAGGAGGGATGAGGTGTTGCTTAATGAGCCTCTTGCTTCATGTGCTTAGTGATATTCTCCAAAACCCTCAACTATCTTCCCACGTCCACATATGACCTAAACAAAAAGTCAAACTTGGCCCCACCGATTCTTTCTATCCGGCGCCACCGAGTTTCACATGTCATAGCCACTGCCACAAACCCTAGCAAATCGGTTTCACCGATAGGGATCTCGATCTCACCGAGATGGGATTGAAATCTCACTGTGTATGTCCATTGCCAAAATCAGTCTCACCGAGTTTGAGCAATCGGTACTACCGAGATTACAATGCAAATCCTTTAGTTAGCTCATTACCAAAATCGGTCCTACCGAGTTTGTGTAATCGGTCTCACCGAGTTTGCCAGACCAACTCTCTGGTTTGCTTATTACCAAAATCGGTCACACCGAGTTTGTGTAATCGGTCACATCGAGATTACGTTATGCTCGAACCCTAACCATATCGGTCCTACCGAGTTGCATCTCAGTCCCACCGAAAATCCTAACGGTCACTAGGTTTGCTAAATCGGTCCGACCGAGTTTAACCATTCGGTCCCACCGAGTTTGGCAGATTGTGTGTAACGGTTAGATTTTGTGTGGAGGCTATATATACCCCTCCACCCACTCTTCATTCATGGAGAAAGCCATCAGAACATTCCTTCACTTCCAATACACATTTTCTGAGAGAGAACTACCTACACTTGTGTTGAGGTCAAGATATTCCATTCCTACCATATGAATCTTGATCTCTAGCCTTCCCCAAGCTGCTTTCCACTCAAATCTTCTTTCCACCAAATCCAAATCCTGTGAGAGAGAGTTGAGTGTTGGGGAGACTATCATTTGAAGCACAAGAGCAAGGAGTTCATCATCAACACACCATTTGTTACTTCTTGGAGAGTGGTGTCTCCTAGATTGGCTAGGTGTCACTTGGGATCCTTCGACAAGATTGTGGAGTTGAACCAAGGAGTTTGTAAGGGCAATGTCAGATTTCGGGTTCCGGCAGACCCTTAAGGTTCGAACTCTGGTTCGAATTCTGGAGATTATGCCCTCTACCTCTCCGTCTCGCAAAGATCTAACTACTGAATGAACAACACAAGAGACGCAAGGTTTATACTAGTTTGGGCCACCATTGTGGTGTAATACCCTACTCTAGTTTGCGGTGGGTGGATTGCCTCTTGGGCTGATGATGATGAACAATACAAGGAAGAACAGCCTCGCGAGGGTCTGTTCTTGGCTAAGGGGATGAACTGCTAGGAGGAGTTCAGTCACCCTCCTCTCTCTCTCTCACTTGCCCTCTGCTTGCTCAAATTCTAGGTACTCACTTCTCGATCTCCTCCCCCTACCCTGGGGGTGGCTAGTCCTATTTATGGGCAAAGTCCCTGGGCCTCTTCCCAAATATTGAGCGGGAAGGGCGCCAACAATTGGCCAATTCGAAGGGGAACATCTGGTACGCTTATCCTGACTAAAGTTGGTCCTCGCCTGCCAAAGGCCCTGTGGTGACGCCGTTCTGGGCTCCACGATGACATCCGTCCCACCGTTGGACTGGTCTTGGTCTCGTTGCACCGAAATGGGTGCCTTTGCTTGATCCTCTCGCCTGCGCTTGCCCCCTTTGCACCAAAGAGGAAAGGGAGACACTGTGCGGGCTGGCGCCCGCCTGGCATCCTTGGTCGTCATGGCTTGCGTCATGGGCACCTCGCGAGGTACCCCGCCTTGATCTCTCCGCCTCCTCATGAGCCAGCCTGACGAGGTCGTGCCTGAGGAAGCGCCGTGTCATCCGCCCCGCGAGGCTTGGCCCCTCGCGTGGGTCTTGGGTCTTGTGTTGATGAAGATGGGCCGTGCTGGGCCCCCTTTTTAGCCACGCCGCAGGCCGCAGGCAGGCAAGTCTGGGGACACCCGTTCCAAGAACACCGACATTAGCCCCCGGGCCCAAGGCACGCATGGACTTGGTCGTGCCAAGAGGCGAAAGGGCAAGGGCGAAGCGCCGCGGGCCCTTACAGCCGGCGGCCTTGGGCGCCGCGTGGCGGTTGATTGGACGTGGGCGCCTCTGCTTCCCCACGAAGCCTCGATGATCGTGCGGATTGGACAAGTCCCTGCATGCAAATCGCGTCATGATTACATGTGATCGTGGAGGCCGATGGTTGGCCTTCGCCGGCTATAAGTATGGCACCGCGCGTGCCCCTCCAGTCCATCTCTCCTTGCTTTCTCCTTCTCCTCCATGGCTCCATCGAGGGGGCTCTCGGCTGCGGAAAAGGGGAAGGCCCACCAGGTTGAGCCTGCCTCTCCTCCGCCCAAGCGCGGTCGAGGGCGCCCTCGGAAGCATCCCGTGGCCGCCCTGGCAGCGTTCAGTGGTCATGGAGATGGCTCCCAGCGTGGTGGCGGGCGAGCCGCTGTGGACGGGGGACGCGCCTGGGTTGCGCCCTCCCCCAAGCTGCGCTTTCGCGCTGTGCAGGTGCTGCCGTAGTTCGTCATTTGGGCGGCGGAGCCGACTAGCGCCCGGCTCCATCTCCCTCGCTTCCTCCTTGGTGAGCTCCCTGCTGGTGCCCCGGGCGGCCTCTGGCTTCAGGCGGACGGCTGCTGCAGCCGGTCCTCGTGGGCTGCACTGGAGGTCTCCGCCTCCGGGAGCTTGGCCTTGACTCGTGGTTGGCAAGCGTTCGCCCGTGCTCGCGGCTTTTAGCATGGGCGCACCCTGCACTTTAGGTTTGATGGCGATGTCACCCTCTATGTGAGGGTGTTTGGGGAAGATGGTCGCCGCGCGGGGTGTTGTCCCGAGGATGACGACCGCGGCCGGGGGCCCCGCCCCAAGGAGGAGACAGCGCCTGTCGGATTTCAGGTTCTGGCAGACCCTTAAGGTTCGAACTCTGGGGTGCGCGCGGAGATTATGCCTTCTACCCCTCCGTCTCGCAAAGATCTAACTATTGAAAGTGCAACACAAGAGACACAGGGTTTATACTAGTTCGGGCCACCATTGTGGTGTAATACCCTACTCTAGTTTGTGGTGGGTGGATTGCCTCTTGGGCTGATGATGATGAACAATACAGGGAAGAACAGCCTCGCGAAGGTTTGTTCTTGGCTAGGGGGATGAACTGCTAGGAGGAGTTCAGCCGCCCTTCTCTCTCTCTCTCTCTCTCTCTCTCTCTCTGCTGCCTGAGTCTTTCTTACTGGTTTCTCCCTGATGCGATTGCTAGATGCCTGTACCCTGGGGGTGGCTAGTCCTATTTATAGGCAAAGGCCCTGGGCCTCTTCCAAAATATTGAGCGAGAAGGGCGCTTACAATTGGCCAATTCGAAGGGGAACATCTGGTACACTTATCCTTACTAAAGTTGGTCCTCGCCTGCCAAAGGCCCTAAGGTGACGCCGTTCTGGGCTCCATGATGACCTCCTTCCCACCGTTGGACTGGTCTTGGTCTCGTTGCACCGAAATGGGTGCCTTTGCCTGATCCTCTCGCCTGCGCTTGCCCCCTTTGCACCAAAGAGGAAAGGGAGACACTGCGCGGGCTGGCGCCCGCCTGGCACCCTTGGTCGTCATGGCTTGCGTCATGGGCACCTCATGAGGTACCCTGCCTTGATCTCTCCGCCTCCTCGTGAGCCAGCCTGATGAGGCCGCGCCTGAGGAAGCGCCGTGTCGTCCGCTCCGCGAGGCTTGTCCCCTCGCGAGGGTCTTGGGTCTTGTGTTGATGAAGATGGGCCGTGCTGGGCCCTCCTTTGAGCCACGCCGCAGGCCGCAGGCAGGCAAGTCAGGGGACCCCCGTTCCCAGGATGCCGACAGCGCCCGCGCGGATGGCGGCGCCCGAGGCTCCCCAAGCTTCATCAACTCTTCTTCAGGCGACTCCTCCGGCGGTGGCCGCAGTCAGCCCCCACGCCATCGAGCTTGCTTGGGAGGCGTCAACTCGTCCGCCTGTCGCCGCACCCCGGTGAAGCACGAGAGGGAGTCCGCCTGAGCCCCGGAGGCATCCCGAGTCGCCTCCGCTGGCCGGAGCGAGGCGAGCCGCACTGGGCTTGTCCTTTCATTTCCTTTTGTTTCCTGCGTAAAAGAGAATAGCTGCATGGAGCCCCGCGGGGGCGTGTTGGGGGTTACTGCTGTTAACAATTACCTCGATTTAGCTTTCGCGCTTTTCAGCTGTGTGTCTGCACGTAAATAGTTCCCGGCCCCAGCCGTGGGGGGCGACCGACCCAGGCCCTGTGTGTGTGTCGCGGTGCCCGAGGGGCACGGACTGGAGGGGTGCTCCCGCAATGGACCCGGGTCGTGAAACCTTAGAACGATTAGAACAGTAACCCTGGCGAGGGCGTTTGGCTGCCCTCCCTCGCGAGGCCTTTTGCAAGATGAATCAAAACGGGGGAGTGAAAATCGAGGAAATATAAACCAATGACGGCAATAATTTCAATAAGACTTCAACTGCAAACAAAGCGAGCCAAATGCGGAAAGCAAATGAAAAAGCCGCGTCCGGCACCTAATCTAGTCTTCGACGTCTTCTCACCAGCGCGGAGCTAAGTGCTGCCACTGGGCGTGGGAGGGAGCCCCAGGTCCTGAGGCCGGCGCTCCTGAGAATCAGGGGCGTGTACAGCCCCACTCATTATTACGTGAGAGTGTCACGGGCGGCGAGCTTCACAGGCGTTGGCCTTCTTCACAGGCTCCGGGCCTTTCTTCTTAGGGGTAATGAGCTTCACAGGCACTTGCCTTCTTCACAGGATCCGGGCCTTTTCTGAAACACGACAGCTTCACAGGCATTTGCTTTCTTCACAGGCTCTGGGCCTTTTCCGAAACACGGCAGCTTCACAGGCGTTTGCCTTCTTCACAGGCTCTGGGCCTTTTCCAAAAAGGGATGGTCTTCACAGGCGTTTGCCTTCTTCACAGGCTCTGGGCCTTTTCCAAAAAGGGATAGTCTTCACAGGCGTTTGCCTTCTTCACAGGCTTTGGCCCTTTTAGGCGTAGAACCTTCGGAGGTGCTGGATGTTCCATGCGTTCTGGATCGGCTCCCCCTCCTGAGTCTCCAAGCGCACGGAGCCTGGCCTGGAAACATGAGAAACCTTGAACGGGCCCTCACACATGGGAGAGAGCTTGTGCACCCCCTCCCTAGAGAGGACCCGCCTGAGCACGAGGTCTCCTACCTGAAGAGTCCTGGGGCGGATGTTGCGGCAGTGATATCGTCGTGGCGCTTGTTGGTACCTCGCCGTTCGCAACGCGGCTTCTCCACGGCATTCCTCCCCCAGCACGAGGTCCATCCCCCGCATGGCCTCCTGCTGCACCTCATCGAACACCAGGACCCGCGCGGAGCGATGTCTGACCTCGTGAGGGAGGACTGCTTCGGCTCCATAGACCAGGAAGAACGGGGTCTCCCCGGTCGGCTTGGTCGCGGTCGTGCGGATGGACCACAACACGGACTGGAGCTCATCGTACCAACCTCTGCCGCAGGCCTCCAGCTTCTTGTTGAATGTCCTGGTCTTGAGGCCCCTCAGGACCTCCGCGTTGGCTCGTTCAGCCTGGCCGTTGCTTCGCGGGTGCGCCACCGAAGCATAGCATATCTGCGTTCCAAGGTTAGCACAGTATGTTTTGAAGAGGTTACTGGTGAACTGCGAACCGTTGTCTGTGATGATGTGGTTCGGCACCCCGAACCGGCTCACGATGCCCCTGATGAACTTGACCGCGGAACCCGCGGGGATGGTGCGGACAGCCTCCACTTCTGCCCACTTGGTGAATTTGTCAATGGTGACATAGAGGTAGCGGTAGCCCCCTGGCGCCCGAGGGAACGGGCCCAGAATGTCCAGCCCCCAGACTGTGAATGGCCACGAATTGGGTATAGTCTGCAGGCCTCCCGCCGTCTGATGGATCTATTTGGCGTGAAATTGGCAGGCTTCACAAGCCTTCACCAGTTCGACAATGTCGTTGAGTGCGGTGGGCCAATAGAACCCACTGCGGAATGCCTTGCCAACGAGGGTCCGTGATGACGAGTGATGCCCACAGTCCCCGCCGTGTATGTCCTCCAACAGTTCCTTTCCTTGCTCCCTGGAAATGCAGCGCAGGGATACGTCGTTCGTCCGCTTCCGGTAGAGCTCTCCGTCCCTCATGCAGTATGCCATGGCTTGCTGCACCACACGCTCCGCTTCTTCCTCCTTCTCCGGCAGGGCCCCTTGTGTTAAATAACTCTGGAGTTCCGTGATCCAGCACTCCTCCTGAGGTTCCATAGTCAGGAACAGGCGTGCCCCTGAGGCAGGGCCGTAGGCCGGGGCTCCTGAGGAAGGTGGCTGGGGGAGTTCCTCCCGAGGCTGAGCAGTGTTTGATAATGACGGTTGGGCTGAGGGCTTGAAGAGCTGCTCTTGAAAGACGCCAGGCTCCTGAGGTAACCGCCTGGACGCCCGTCTGGCGATGCCATCGGCTTCCTGATTGGTGCCACGGGGCACATGCTTCAATTCCAACCCCCAGAACTGCTTTTCCATCCTGCGGACCTCCGCTAGATAGGCCTCCATGTGCTCATCCTTCGGCTCGTACACCTTGTCGGAGAAGTTGACAAGGAGCTGCGAATCGCCCTTGACGGTGAGGCACTTCACCCCCAGAGCTGCTGCAGCCTTCAACCCCGCTATCAGACCCTCATATTCCGCTATGTTGTTGGAGACCTTTTCGCCTTGCTGGAAACAGAGCTGTACAGCGTAGTAGAGTTTGTCCTGTGTGGGTGATATCAGCACCGCACCAGCCCCAGTGCCGTGCCTGGAGAACGCCCCATCGAAGTACATGACCCAGCCTTCCAGCGCCTCACTCTCTGGGGAGAGGGACCGATCCTCGTTGTCCTTGAGGCCTGGTGCCTCCGTCTATTCTACCATGAAATCCGCTAACACTGCTCCTTTGATGACCCTGGTCGTGCTGAACTCGAGCTGGAACGCCTGCAGTTCTATGTTCCACTCGGCGACCCGTCCGGCTGAGTTAGGGATCCTGAGCACTCTCTCCAAGGGGTATGATGAGACGACCTTGATGGGATGACCTTGGAAGTAGTGGCGCAGCTTGCGCGAGGCCACTAGTAGTGCGAGGAGGAGATTCTGAGGCATGGGGTACCGTGCGCTCGCGTCCCGTAACATCGTGCTGACAAAGTAGACTGGGTGCTCAACAAGGCTGAGAGCATCAATGTTCGCGGCGCCCTCCGGAGGCAAGGGCGCTTCGCGAGGTGACGTGGCCTCGGGAGGTCGACCGTCCAGGCGAGTGGCCTCTCCTGCTTCCGGTGCACTCTTCGGCGGTTGATCTTCCTCAGCCGCGGTTACGTCTCCTGTGGGCCTTCCTTGTTCCTGCTTTGCCTTGTCTCGAGCTGCTGATGTGGCTCTGATTTGGCGCTCCTCCCTAACTGCCACTAAGGCTGCGCTGGTAGAGTAGGGAGTGGCGGCGAGGTAGACCAGCAGGGGCTCTCGAGGGCGCGGAGCCACCATGACTGGGGGACTGGTTAGGTACCTCTTGAGACCTTGAAACGCCTTATCTGCCTCTTTAGTCCATTCAAAAGGCCCCTTCTTCTTCATTAGCTGGAAGAAAGGCAGTGCTCGCTCCCCCAGTTTGGAGATGAAGCGCCCTAGCGCGGTCACGCGTCCGGTGAGCTTCTGCATTTCTCTGAGGGTTTTCGGAGGGCTCATGTCCTCGACCGCCTTGACCTTCTCCGGGTTAGCCTCGATGCCTCGATGGGACATGAGAAAGCCCAAGAGCTTGCCTGAGGGGACCCCGAACACACACTTCTCTGGGTTGAGCCCCAGGCTCACTGGGTCGAGGCTCGCGAAGGTCTCCTCCGGGTCTTGTATCAGGGTCTTGGCCTCCCGAGATTTCACCACAATGTCGTCAACGTAAGCTTCGACATTCTTTCTGAGCTGAAGGTCAGACCGACCTCGCGCGCCACCTGGTCCGTGGGAGCCCCCTGCTGTGCGGAAACGGCGCTGACCCGGCGGACAAACGGCTTGACGTGGCGACTTGTGGGCGGCGCCTGCGAGCCGCCCAGGAGGGCCGCGACGACCGGAGGCGTTGATGTAGCGGTGCGGTCACCTTGTCGCACAGGCAGATGCTGGGATGGCGCTTGCTACTCATTCCCCGCCGGGCCGGTGGCGGCGTTGATGGCGGGCGACGGGGAACGACGAGGACGCCCACCGACGGGGGCCGCTTGGGCGACGCGGGCTCGACGGGCGTTGGACATGGACGCGACGGTCGAAGGAGAACGAAGCGGTGGAAGACAAATTCCGGCGCACCCCTACCTGGCGCGCCAAATGTCGGATTTCGGGTTCCGGCAGACCCTTAAGGTTCAAACTCTGGGGTGCACGCGGAGATTATGCCCTCTACCTCTCCGTCTCGCAAAGATCTAACTACTGAATGAACAACACAAGCAACACAAGGTTTATACTAGTTCGTGCCACCATTGTGGTGTAATAGCCTACTCTAGTTTGTGGTGGGTGGATTGCCTCTTGGGCTGATGATGATGAACAATACAAGGAAGAACAGCCTCGCGAGGGTCTGTTCTTGGCTAAGGGGATGAACTGTTAGGAGGAGTTCAGTCGCCCTCCTCTCTCTCTCTCACTTGCCCTCTGCTTGCTCAGATTCTAGGTACCCACTTCTCGATTTCCTCCCCCTACCCTGGGGGTGGCTAGTCCTATTTATAGGCAAAGGCCCTGGGCCTCTTCCCAAATATTGAGCGGGAAGGGCGCCAACAATTGGCCAATTCGAAGGGGAACATCTGGTATACTTATCCTGACTAAAGTTGGTCCTCGCCTGCCAAAGGCCCTGTGGTGACGCCGTTCTAGGCTCCACGATGTCCTCCGTCCCACCGTTGGACTGGTCTTGGTCTCGTTGCACCGGAATGGGTGCCTTTGCTTGATCCTCTCGCCTGCGCTTGCCCCCTTTGCACCAAAGAGGAAAGGGAGACACTGTGCGGGCTGGCGCCCGCCTGGCATCCTTGGTCGTCATGGCTTGCGTCATGGGCACCTCGCGAGGTACCCCGCCTTGATCTCTCCGCCTCCTCATGAGCCAGCCTGACGAGGCCGTGCCCGAGGAAGCGCCGTGTCGTCTGCCCCGCGAGGCTTGGCCCCTCGCGTGTTGATGAAGATGGGCTGTGCTGGGCCCCCTTTTTAGCCACGCCGCAGGCCGCAGGCAGGCAAGTCTGGGGACCCCCGTTCCCAGAACGCCGACAGTCAAGGAGATCGCCTACTTTGTGAAGATCTACGGCTAGTGAGGCAAGTCCTTCGTGGGCGGCGGCCGTGATGGAATAGACAAGGTTGCTTCTTCGTGGACCCTTCGTGGGTGGAGCCCTCCATGGACTCGCGCAACCGTTATCCTCCGTGGGTTGAAGTCTCCATCAACGTGGATTACGATAGCACCACCTATCAGAACCACGCCAAAAACATCCGTGTCTCCAATTGCGTTTGAATACTCCGAACCCTTCCCTTTACATTCTTGCAAGATGCATGCTTTACTTTCTGCTGCTCATATACTCATTGCATGCTTGCTTGATATGTATTGTGTTTGTTAAACTTGTGCCTAAACTCCACCTAAACTTAAGAATATCAAAAACTGCAACTTTTGGCACTTAGTGCCTAATCACCCCCTCTAGACACCTCTTCTCGATCCTTTCACTCACCATCGTCCTCCGCCTTGGTTCGATCGCCGCGGTGCCGCCCTCCGGTGTTGTCAACATGGTCAACAACCGAGAGGAATAAGGAGATGACTATACAATGTGAGGATGACAGTAGGGACCCAGCAGCGCATGCAGTAATTTCGTTTTTTCGGGACGGGGAAGGGTATCAACTGGGTTGTGCGGGACCCGTGGCCCGTCTTGCCCAGGCTTTTATTTCATATGTTTAGCACATGACCAACCCAGTTTGTTTTTTTCCTTTATGAAAATTGCTAGCCAGCTATTTTGTTTTTTGCAGAATAACCAACATAGGCCTACTTGCTTTTCTACGCCTTGCTGGGCCGAAAATCTTTCAAGACGAGAAGGGATGCATTTTGCCCAGAAAATGGGCTATAAGTAATAAGAAATGGGCTATAAGTAATAATAAATGGGTTGTAAAATGAAAAAATACAGCAAACAGACAATTAGTTCCAAAATACTGTTTTCTTTCGGATTTTGATATTTTAAATTTCATTGTTTTTGTGCGGGTAAAATTTCATTGAATTTAAATTAAGGTATATTTAGATTTAAAATTAATTTGAATCTGGCTAGAAATTTCGGGCTGTATGCTGTTTGGGACAGATTTGGAGGCTCACTTGCGGGTCTACTAGGTTGACGTGTACTTTGGCTTTGTCAACTTAGTCCACAAACGATTCTAGTAGCAGTGACCGTTGGATGTTAATCCAACTGCCGTGCTGCTTCTTCAATATCTGATCTTCTTGCTCTAGCCGCCCAAACCAGCTCCGGTGGGACTGCCTGCTCCCGCCTCCCGTGGCCGGCTGTGCTGCCGCACAGGCCGCACCGCCCCACCCTACTTCATTGCTGGCCAGACCATTCCTCTACTCACCCACACCTCCTGTTATTTTATGGTGACGGCAGCCGGACCAGTAAACCCTCGTACTCCCCACCGCGTGGGCAACCATTGCCGAGTCTTCCCCGGCTCCGTGTCGTTCCCTTCCTAGGCCTCGCCGCCGTCCACTGACATGGTGCTCTCGGCGCGGCCTGGTCAACTTGGTCAAGAACGACATCCATCGGCCGTATACTGTACGCGCAAAATAATGATTCCTCCACCTGACAGCTGAGACCCACCGGAAGGGCCTTTGTATTTCGTGAAAAAACGTTCCCCCGGTGACATGTCGGACCCGCCAACTATATCTTCACACGCAAGGAAGTGCCTCCTTATTACGCACAAAAAAAAATGAATACCCCCTGCTAGCTGGGACCCACCATAGTGGGAGGATGACTTGTGGGCCAACAAAGTTGACGGGGACGGAGGGCTTTGTCAACTTAGTCAATATGAACGATTCTAGCTCCACTGACCATACGATGTTCATCCAACGGCCGTAGTGCTTCTTCAACCTCTGGTCTTCTTGCTCTAGCCGCCCAAAGCAGCGCCGGTCGTGCCGCTTGCTCCTGCCTCCCGTGGCCGGCTGTGCTGCCGCGGAGGCCTCACCGCCCCCTACTATTCCACCGCTGGCCAGGCCCTGCGGTGACGGTAGCATCACACCACAGCCGAACCAGTGAACCCTCGTACTCCTCTCCGCGCGGGCTTCCACTGCCGCGTCTTCCCCGGCTCCTTGTCGTCCCCTTCCTAGGCCTCGCCGTCGTCCACCGCCATGGTGCTCTCCGCGTGGCGTCGTCAACGTGGTCAAGGAAGGACTTCCATCGGAAGAGTACTGTACGTGGAGAGGCTGACAGCTGGGTCCACGGCCACAACCCAGTTTTTTTGTGATTTGCCAAGCAAGTCGCTTTGTCAGGCCTGTTGGGCTGCAAATCTTTCAAGACGAGGAGAGCTTTCATTTGGCTGGCCGAGAAAATGGCCCATCAGTAATGAGAAATGGGTTGTACATTTTTAAAACACATCAAACCGGCAATTAGTTTCAAATATCTTTTTTTTTTCATTTCAAGATTTTAAATTACATTAATTTTTATGCGTGGGGAATTTGTTGGATTTTATATTGATATACATTTATTTTTAAAATCAGTTTTAATGTGAGTCGAAATTTCGAGATTAAAAACAGTTCAGACCGCACCGAAATATGCAAAATTTCGTATAATTTTTTAACGGTGGCCACAATTTGGGCTGTAATGCTAACAAAAAGAATATGGGCTCAAAAAAAACCTTAAGAATTAGCAAATGGGCTGAAAATTATTAGAAATAATGGCAGATGGGTTGTATGCTGTTTTCCACAGTATTGAGGCTTTCCTAAAAAAAGGTTGATGCACAAGCAGTGACTGTTGGATGTCCATCCAACGGCCGTCGTGCTTCTTCAGTCTCTGCTCTTCCTGCTCCAGCCGCTCAAACAAGCGCCGGCGGGACTGCCTGCTCCCTCCTCCCCGCAGCCGGTTGTGCTGCCGCGCAGGCCTCACCGCCCCACCGTACTCCCATCGCTGGCCTAGCCATCCCTCTACTCACCCACACCTGCTGTTATTCCCCGGCGACGGCAGATGAACCAGTAAACCCTCATACAGTCGTACTCCCCACCGCGTGGGAAACAACTGCTGAGTCTTCGCTGCCTCTGTGTCGTTCCCTTCCTAGGCCTCGCCGTCGTCCACCGCCCTGGTGCTCTCGGCGCGGCCTGGTCAACATGGTCAACGACCGACATGCATCTGAACTGGACTGTACGTGGCGAGGCCGGCAGCTCGGTCCATGACCGCACGCAAGGAAATGCCTCCTTATTACGCGCAAAATAATGATTCCTCCACCTGACATCAGGGACCCACCGAAAGGGCCTCTGTATTTTGCGAAAAAATGTTCCCCCCGCTGACAGCTCGGACCCACCAGCTATATCTTCGCACACAAGGAAGTGCCTCCTTATTACGCACAAAAAAATGAATACTCCCCCTGTTAACTGGGACCCAGTATAGTGGCAGGCTAACTTGTGGGCCTACTAAGTTGACGGGGATGGAGGGCTTTGTCAACTTAGTCAATATGCACGATTCTAGCTCCAGTGACCGTACGATGTCCATCCAATGGCCGTAGTGCTTCTTCAATCTTTGGTCTTCTTGCTCCAGTCGCCCAAACCAGCGCCGGTCGTGCCTCGTGCTCCTGCCTCTCGTGTCCGGCTACGATGCGGTGGAGGCCTCACCGCCCCCTACTACTCCCACCGCTGGCCAGGCCATCCCTCTACTCACCCACACCCCCTGTTACTCTGCGGCGACGGCAGCCTCACACCGCAGCGCACCAGTGCCCTCGTACTCCTCTACGCGTGGGCATCCACTGCCGCGTCTTCCCCGGCGCCATGTCGTCCCATTCCTAGGCCTCGCCGTCGTCCACCGCCCTGGTGCTCTCGGCGCGACATGGTCAACGTGGTCAAGGAACGGCTTCCAATGGACGTGGACTGTATGTGGAGAGGCTGACAACTGGGTCCATGGCTGCAGCAAGGTAGTGCCTACTTATTACATGCAAAATAATTATTCCTCCACCTGACAGCGGGGACCTGCCGGACGGGCCACCGTATTTTGTGAAAAAACGTTTGCCCCTGACTGTTGGAACCCACCAGCTACATCTTCGCACACAACGAAGTGCCTGACAGTCAGGACCCACCTGGTCGAAGCATATGTAGCGTTGTCATTCTGGTCGCGAACGTGTAAGTACATATATACTAGTGGATATAGAGGCACGCACATGTCGTAGTAGAGGCGGCCAAGGTGCAAGAAAGAAAATACAGCCACGTATGTGTACATACGGGCGTGGTCTCGAACGCCTACTCGCGCATACGTACGGCGAGGGCTCATTGACATGGCTGGGTCGGAACCGAGAAACAACATCATCGTCGTGTTCATGGGGAGGCAACGGAATGCGTCGTGTTCATCGGGAGGGCTTGGACGAAACAGGCGATGGAAACGAGGCCTGGCGTACCGCAGAACAGAGGAAATGGCCTTGTGTTTGACCGGCCACATTCAAAACGGGATCTTGTTCATCGGGAGGAGTCTGGCGTACCGCAAAATGGAGGAAACGGACCTCCTACGGTTGAAACAGGGGTCCTGTTCATCGGGAGGGGTGTGGCGTACCGCAAAACAGGACTCCACGAGATACTGTTCATCTCCGCCGTCGACCCCCTCCAGCCTCCACGAGCTACTGTTCATCCACCATCGACCTCCTCCAGCCTCCACCTGCGACTATTCATCCACGGGCTCCTGTTCATACAGCCTCCACCGCGCGCTACTCCACCGGCTACTGTTCAACCACCCCTCCACCATCTACTGTTCATCCAACCCTCCCCACCACGTGGTCCTGTTCAACCACCCCTCCACGGGCACCCCTCCACTGTCTACTGTTCATCGAGCCCTCCACACCATGGGGTCCTGTTCAACCACCCCTCCACCGTCTAATGTTCATGCAGCCCTCCACACCACGGGGTCCTGTTCATCCACCCCTCCACGGGCACCCCTCCACCGTCTACTATTCATCCAGCCCTCCACCACACCACGGGGTCCTATTCATCCAGAGGCAACGCCACCGCTCACTGTTCATCCAAACCCCCCGCAACGCTCACTGTTAATCCCATCGACCGGCTTCAGTTAGCAGCAGTAGCGAAGGAATCGCTCGATCGGGTTCAGTTAACAGCCATCGATCGATCGCTCGGGTTCAGTAACGCATAGCCTGCAGTGCAATCGCTCGGGTTCATTTAACAGCCATCGATCGATCGCTCGGGTTCAGTAACGCGTAGCCTGCAGTGCAATCGCTCGGGTTCAGTTAGAGCCCAATGCCTCGCTCGGGTTCAGTTAGAGCCAACGCCTCGCACACACGCGCGTACGTGTATGAGAGAAACGCGCATCGCTCGGCCCCCGACCTCCCACCGTAACCGGGAAGTCCCCAAAATTTTCATCCTCCTCGTTTCTACCACGGTTTTTTCCATCATGGACGGCCCAAAGAATGTCATGCAGCTGCGTCTCCGACCCGCCCAGGACGAAAAGCCCATTTTATGTCATGATTTTTTGTCATAGAAGTAGGATCCCACCACATCTATGATGATACCGGGTTTTGTCACAATTATCATCATAGAAGTGTCATATGTATGACAGAAAAAATTTCGTTCGGCCCAAAATGTCACGGATGTGTCTTTTTTTGTAGTGAAGCAGAAGAATTTGGTGGTGGCGTTACCCACCGTATAGGAAGTATTAGACCCAGACACGACGCACAATTATCGTGGCGTTCTCAAGTCAAATTCCATGTTAATGTATTCACACTCAGAATGTAAGTATTGATTGAAGATATACTTTACTTCGTGTGTTGCACATCTAAGTCATCAGCATGCATAAGTGTTAGGATGTGTGCCTGATCATAGGATATTTGAGGATTCCAAGATATTTAGCTCACACCGTAACTTGCAAAACCATTTCTCATCCAAGGGCTTTGTGAAGATATCTGCCAGTTGCTCTTCAGTGTTGACGTGTATGATATCAATATCTTCCTTCATGACATGATCTCTGAGAAAGTGATGACGAATTTCAATATGCTTTGTCTTCGAGTGCTGAACTGGATTGTTGGCAATCTTGATGGCGCTTTTGTTGTCGTAGTAGAGTGGTACTTGTTTCAGATGGATGCCATAGTCCTTGAGAGTTTGCTTCATCCATAGAAGCTGAGCGCAGCAAGATCCAGCATCAATGTATTCAGATTCAGCAGTGGAGAGTGATACACAGTTCTGCTTCTTTGAAGACCAATAGACCAGTGATCGTCCTAGAAAATGACATGTACATGATGTAGACTTGCGATCCACCTTGTCACCAGCATAATCAGCATCCAAGAATCGAACCAGATCAAACTCTGAGCCCATTAGGTGTTGGGGTGTAAGCCAAATATCGAAGAATTCACTTCACAGCTAAGTGATGTGATTCCTTTGGTGCTGCTTGGAATCGAGCACACATGCGAACACTAAGCATAATATCTGGCCTAGATGCACATAGATAAAGTAAAGAACCAATCATGGAGCGGTATACCTTTTGATCAAACTCTTTACCATTGTCGTCGGAACCCAGATGGTGTTTAGCTGGCATTGGCGTCGTGTAACCTTTGCAATCTTGCATTCCGAACTTCTTCAGGCAATCTTTGAGGTATTTCTCTTGAGATATGAAGATGCCATTTCTTTGCTGACGAATTTGAAGACCAAGGAAGAACTTCAGCTCACCCATCATGGACATCTGATATTGCTCTTTCATCATGTGTCCAAACTCATCACTATATTTCTGGTTGGTGCAGCCGAAGATAATGTCATCCACATATATTTGGCACACAAACAATTCACCATCATATGTCTTCGTGAAGAGTGTGGGATCCAGGGAACCAGGTTTGAAGCCTTTGCTCTTCAGGAAGTCTTTGAGCGTGTCATACCAAGCGCGAGGAGCTTGTTTGAGGCCATACAGTGCTTTGTTTAGCTTGTACACCATATCAGGATGTTTCGGATCTTCAAAGCCAGGAGGTTGTGTAACGTATACTTCTTCGTCAATATTGCCATTGAGAAATGCACTCTTCACATCCATTTGATATAGCAAGATGTTGTGATGGTTAGCATAGGCTAGCAGTATGCGAATAGCCTCAAGCCTAGCCACAGGAGCAAATGTTTCATCGAAGTCAATCCCTTCCACTTGAGTATATCCTTGTGCAACGAGACATGTCTTGTTTTTGACGACTTGACCATGCTCATCTTGCTTGTTGTGATATATCCATTTTGTGCCTATTATGTTGTGCTTGCGAGGGTCAGGTCGGTTGACCAGTTCCCAGACATTGTTCAGTTTGAACTGTTGAGGCTCTTCTTGCATAGCTTGAATCCATTCAGGTTCCATAAAGGCTTCAGCAACTTTCTTGGGTTCAGATATTGAGGCAAAAGCAAAGTGCTCACAGAAATTTGCTAGCTGTGTTGCTCTTGAACGAGTGAGTGGACCAGGTGCATTTATGCTATAAATTATCTTCTCAATATGTACTTCATTTGCAACACGAGGATGAACTAGACGAAGATTTTGCTCTTGCTGATCATTGTCATCATTGGGAGGACTGTCTTCGGGCTGAGCATTGTCTTTAGGTTGATTAGGTGCAGAAATGATAAGTTCCTCTTCAGGCTGTGCTTCAGATGGCATGATTTCACCAGTTCCCATTAGCTTGATAGATTCACTGGGTCGAACTTCATCAAGCACATTTGGCAGGTGCTCTCTTTGCGAGCCATTGTTCTCATCGAACCATACATCCATAGTTTCAACGAATTTATAGAGATAGAGGTTGAAGACTCTGTAAGAGTGCGAGTCCTTTCCGTAACCGAGCATGAAAACTTCGTGAGCTTTTGGTGCAAATTTTGATTTGTGATGTGGATTCTTGATCCAGCACCTAGCTCCAAATACTCTGAAGTAATTGACATTTGGCTTGTTGCCAGTGAGGAGTTCATAGGATGTTTTCTTCAGAAGCTTGTGAATATAAACACGGTTGATGACATGGCATGCAGTGTCAATAGCTTCAGGCCAGAATTTTCTTGGTGTCTTGTATTCATCGAGCATCATTCGAGCCATTTCAGTGAGGGTTCTGTTCTTGTGCTTTACGATGCCATTCTGCTGAGGTGTGTACGGAGCTGAGAACTCATGAGTGATTCCCATAGTATCTTGATAAAGATCAAGGCCGGTGTTTTTGAACTCAGTGCCGTTGTCACTTCTGATATGCTTGATCTTGACGCCATAGTTGTTCATGGCACGGTTGGCGAAGCGTCTGAAGACATCTTGCACTTCAGTCTTGTAGAGAACTATGTGCACCCACGTATGTCATGAATAATCACCAACAATGACAAAGCCATAGAGACAAGCAGTTGTTGTGAGGGTAGAGTAGTGAGTAGGGCCAAATAAGTCCATGTGTAGCAGCTCGAAGGGTTGAGATGTCGTCATGATTGTCTTTGAGGGATGCTTGGCCCTAGTTATCTTTCCAGCTTCGCAGGCACCGCACAAATGATCCTTCTTAAACTTGACACCCTCGATGCCAATGTCATGCTTCTTCTTGGCGAGAGTGTGTAAGTTCCTCATGCCAGCATGCCCTTGTCTCCGATGCCAGAGCCAGCACTCTGAAGCTTTTGCAAGAAGACATATGGCAAGCTGTGGACCTGCTGAGAAATCTACCATGTATAGATCATCTTTCCGGTACCCTTCGAATACTAGAGACTTGTCAGGTTACATAAGTACAAGGCAACGATATTTTCCAAATATCACAATCATGTTCAAGTCACAAAGCATTAAGACAGACATTAAGTTGAAACCAAGGGATTCAACAAGCATCACTTTATCCATGTGTTGATCCTTTGAGATTGCAGCTCTACCTAGACCCAATACCTTGCTTTTACCAGTGTCAGCAAATGTGATGTGAATCTTGTCAGATGGACGTAAACTTGAGTCCATGAGAAGACTTCGATCACCATTCATATGATTAGTGCACCCGCTATCCATAATCCATTCTGAACCATGAGGTGTCATACCCTACAGTACAGTCAGGGGGATAGGCCTCACAAAGAGATGTGTGAAGCATAAACATTTGATGGGCAAGAGGATTATTGAAGCTCAGCTCCAGATTAGGACTGATAGGATGAATGGAAAACGATTCGGGAACAAAATACATAGTGAGACTATTTGGGCATTTGATCTTGCACCCTACAAGATGTTTTAGGTCCCCAGCAATAGCATTAGATGCCTTTGATATCTGGCTGGAGACCTTTCCCTGCAAAAGAAAGTTAATTCTTCTTAACCACCCACATCTTCAGGGGTGGCTTAGAAGCAATGAGTCTAAGTGCAGCATCTGAGAACTTTGGCTTTGGAGCCCTAGCAAATAGCCTTGCAGGAGAAGAACGATACTCATATGAATAAGTAGAAAAGTTCTTAGTTCTATGAACATAGCGGTTTGAAGACACACACTCATATTCATAAATCTGAGTATGGTTTCCCTGTAAAACATTGGCGTTAGGGTGACTCAGGTGAATCCTCTGTATGTATGAAGCCTTTGGGCCATATGAAGCCTGAGGCCTGGGGTTTGTCTTCTTCCCATGTGGTGTCATGATGACATTCACTGGAAGATTCTCAAGATAGCATTTGGGAACCCAGATCTTCTTCATAGGTGGCCCATTCCTGCAGTTAGTACCAATATACCTGGCAAACACTTCACCATTCTGATTCTTAAACAGTTTATAGTTTGCATCAGAGGATTCATCAATGACAATACGGTTAGCACAGGTAAAGCCAGATAAGGTGGATGGGTCCACTGAAGGTCCCTTTGCAGCAACCCATGTGGTTTTGGTGTACTGCTCAGCCTTCCAGTAGGAACCATCAACATTCATTTTCCTCTCGAACCCAACACCCTCTTTCCTACGGTTTCGGTTCAGAATATGCTTTTTGAGGACATCGCACAGTGTCTGATGCCCTTTCAGACTTTTGTACATCCTTGTTTCAAGCAATGTCTTCAACCTAGCATTTTCAGCAGCAATAGTAGTGGTATCCTCAGCAGAGGGGTTAGTTACCACATCAACAATTGAAGATAATGCGATAATTGCAACAGTAGAACATTCAGCAACAGAGGTAGCGTTATCACGCTCAAGGCATTTTAGACATGGTGGTTCAAATCAATCCTGAACGGGACTGATCTGTTGAGTGCGAAGTACTCATTCTCTTTTTGAAGATCTTCATGAGCCGCTCTCAATTTCTCAAGCTCTCGCTTCCTTTGAAGATAATCATAGGAGAGCTTTTCATGAGTGGTTGAGAGCGTTTCATGACGACTTTCAAGTTCTTGATACTTAGCACGAAGATTTTTTATGTCTTCAACTAAGGACTGTGAACGGGTCATTTCCGCATCCAACAGGTCATCGCTTTTGTCTAACAGTTTTTGAGTATGTTCCATAGCTTTTTGTTGTTCAGTTGCAATTTTAGCAAGTGTTTTGTAGCTGGGTTTGGATTCACAATCAGATTCATCTTCACTTGATGTTTGAAAGTAAGCATCGCGTGATTTTACCTTGGCACCACGTGCCATGAAGCAGTAGGTGGGAGCAGAGTCGTCCTTGTCATTGGCTTCAGCTTTGGTGAGGGAGTCATTGTCTTCAGTGTTGAAGATGGACTTGGCAACATAGGCTGTAGCTAGAGCCAGACTTGCAACGCCGGTGTCGGACTCCTCCTCAGACTCCACCTCTGCCTCCTTAGAAGCAGACTCCTCCTCTGAATCCATCTCCTTGCCAACAAAAGCACGAGCCTTGCCAGATGAGCTCTTCTTATGATATGAAGACTTGGATGAGGACTTGGAAGAAGACTTTGAAGATTTCTTTTTCTTCTGGTCATCAGAATCATATTCCTTGCTCTTCTTCTTCTTCTTCTTCTTCTCATTGTCCCACTGTGGACACTCAGAGATATAGTGTCCAGGTTTCTTGCACTTGTGACATGTGCTCTTCTTGTGGTCATGAGTGGATGCTTCATCATTTCTTGAGCTGGATCGTGAAGACTTTCTGAAGCCCTTCTTCTTAGTGAACTTCTGGAACTTCTTCACAAGCATAGCAAGTTCCTTCCAATGTCTTCAGGATCATCAAAACTGCAGTCAGATTCTTCTTCAGATGAGGAAACAGCCTTTGCCTTCATAGCGCGAGTTCGGCCATACTTAGGACCATAGATATCTCTTTTCTCAGATAGCTGGAATTCCTGTGTGTTGAGCCTCTCAAGTATATCAGACGGATCGAGTGTCTTGAAGTCAGAACGTTCTTGTATCACGAGGGCAAGGGTGTCAAAGGAGCTGTCAAGTGATCTCAGTAGTGTCTTGACGATTTCATGCTTGGTAATCTCAGTAGCGCCGAGAGCACGAAGCTCATTTGTGATGTCAGTGAGGCGATCAAACGTGAGCTGGACATTTTCATTGTTGTTTATCTTGAAGCGGTGGAAGAGATTGCGAGCGACACTGATCCTTTGAGCTCTCTGGGGTGACACGCCTTCATTGACCTTGGATAGCCAGTCCCAGACTAGCTTTGACGTTTCCAGAGCACTCACACGGCCATACTGTCCTTTGGTCAGATGACCACAGATGATGTTCTTGGCAGTTGAATCCAGTTGAATGAACTTCCTGGCATCAGCAGGAGTGACACCTTCACCAGTTTTGGGAACGCCATTCTTGACGACATACCAGAGGTCGACATCAATGGCTTCAAGATGCATGCGCATCTTATTCTTCAAGTAGGGATATTAAGTTCCATCAAAGACGGGGCAAGCAACGGAGACATTGATTATCCCTGCAGTCGACATAGCTAAAACTCCAGGTGGTTAAACCGAATCACACAGAACAAGGGAGTACCTTGCTCTGATACCAATTGAAAGTGCTAGTTATCAACTAGAGGGGGGGTGAATAGGCGATTTTTAGCACTTCCAATTCTCGCTTTTGGTTTACAACTCTCGCTTTTGGTACATTTGGTTCTTTGAGTTGTAACACTTAAACTCGATGGTCGTCTGCTACTTATTTGCTATTCTGTGATGCGATGATAACTTCCGCACTTAGGTCATTCTGCAGACGTCCATTCTTCATTATGCATGTCGGTGTCAAAACCGGCGGATCTCGGGTAGGGGGTCCCGAACTGTGCGTCTAGGCGGATGGTAACAGGAGAGACGGGACACGAAGTTTTACCCAGGTTCGGGCCCTCTCGATGGAGGTAAAACCGTACGTCCTGCTTGATTAATATTGATGATATGGGTAGTACAAGAGTGGATCTACCACGAGATCAATGAGGCTAAACCCTAGAAGCTAGCCTATGGTATGATTGTTATATGTTGTCCTACTGACTAAAACCCTCCGGTTTATATAGACACCGGAGAGGGTTAGGGTTACACAGAGTCGGTTACAATGGTAGGAGATCTACATATCCGTATCGCCAAGCTTGCCTTCCACGCCAAGGAAAGTCCCTTCCGGACACGGGACGAAGTCTTCAATATTGTATCTTCATAGTCCAGGAGTCCGGCTATCCGGACACCCCCTAATCCAGGACTCCCTCAGTAGCCCCTGAACCAGGCTTCAATGATGACGAGTCCAGCGCGTGGATTGTCTTCGGCATTGGAAGGCGGGTTCCTCCTCCAAATACTTCATAGAAGATTTTGAACACTAAGGATAGTGTCCGGCTCTTCAAAATAAGTTTCCACATATTGCCATAGAGAGAATAATATTTACGCAAATCTAATCTGCTGACGTATTCCGTAGCGTGACACCTCACCATGGCCAAGTCTAATTCAAATCGTTTTTGCTCCCCCACCTCAGCGCATTTTGCGAGGCGGTTTACTTGGCACGTCTTGTCAAAGTAGAGATCGTGTCCCCTTGTTTACGGGATTCTCATCAATACGGACTTGGGTAACCCAACCATGCCATTTATCACGGCGCTTGGGAGATAAGCGAGTTTTATCAGGCTGGTGGGGACGCTTGGCCGCATCCGCCCATATAAGGGGATAAGGATCCACCTTTTTACCTACGCCTTCTTCCTCCTTTGCCTATCCATCTTCCGCGCACTCGAGCTCCAGCGCCCAAGCCCGCACTTCCCACCTCAACCTTCTCCAGCCATGTCCGTAGCGGGAGGCAAGTGGATGGTCTCCTCCGTCATGGAGGGGCACATAAAACAACTCAGAAAAGCCAGATACTTGTCTGACGACATCGCGCACCGGCTTCCCGAAAAGGGGCAGCTCCTCCCCACCCCAAGGCCCCATGAGAGGGTAGTATTCCTTCCCCATTT
The DNA here is from genome assembly GCA_032464435.1 of Aegilops umbellulata. Classification (NCBI taxonomy): domain Eukaryota; kingdom Viridiplantae; phylum Streptophyta; class Magnoliopsida; order Poales; family Poaceae; genus Aegilops; species Aegilops umbellulata. The sequence continues at coordinate 152,799,300 of CP136054.1, read as the reverse complement.
CCTCCGTGGACTGGGCTTTCCTCTCCACCCGTTCATCCGGGGGCTCATGTTCTACTACGGCCTGGATTTCCACGATATGGCCCCGAACTTCATCCTCAACATCTCGGCGTTTATTGTCGTGTGCGAGGCTTTCCTCTGCATCCGCCCTCATTTCGGCCTATGGCTCAAGACCTTCAACGTCAAGCCAAAGGTGGTGCGCGGAAACCAGGTGGAGTGCGGAGGTGCCATGGCGGGCAAGATGGCCAACGTCCTATGGCTGGAGGGCTCCTTTGTGGAGACCTTGAAAGGGTGGCAATCGGGGTGGTTTTACATCACCAAGCCGCGCGACCCTGAGTGGGTCCAAGCCCCCGAGTTCCGGTCCGGACCCCCTACGCGGCTCATGTCTTGGAAAGAGATGGGGCTGTTGTGGGGCAACAATGGAGAGGTAACCGGACTTCAAAAATGCATCCAAACCCTGGTGAACAAGCAGCTCAAGCTTTACAGGATGTTAGTTTCCCATAGTTTGACTCTATGCGGGATCTAAACTCCCTTTCCCTTGACAGGATTGGCAGGCGAAGTCCGGACAGATCGACTGTCCGGCCCCTTTGCCCGAAGACCCAGCCGATGCTCACCTAGCGAAGCTGCTGGCTCCGGCACCTTATGTGGTGCCGGAGAAGAAGGCCACAGGGACTCGAAAGAGTTCCCGGCGCCTGGAGGTGTCGGATTCATCATCCGACGAATCCGAGAGGCGCTCCTCCCGTGAAAACGAGGAGGAGGAAGAAGAACCCTCTCCCCCTCCAGCGGGGGGAGGAAAGATGAGAAAGGTCGCCCCAACAGGGGAGGGCGAGGGGTCCAGGGAGGGAAGGACCCCTCCTCCGGACTACTCCGCCGACACCGACGACGGCCAACAGGAGTGGCCACACAGGGCCAAGCGCCCGGCGAGATCATAAGTTATTCGGATGCCAGAGTAATTTATAGTACTCTTTTATGGGACAACCTTTCCTTATGTCGAATATGATCATGCAGTCCGCCCAAGGCCGGGCTCGATGAGTCGTCGAGCGGCTCCCTGGATTCACCGGATGTGAATTCACTTCTGACGGCTACCTCCCCCCGCCCTACGGACGACGCTGAAGTGTTGTCCCAACAGGTTCCAAGCCAGGAGGAGGTGGTCCTGGAGGCGCCACAAGGCGAACTCCCGGACTCCAGGAATGAAGGGGATAAAACCCCCAGGGCTCCAAGTGTGGCTTTGAGCTGGACACCGCGCCGGAATCGTCAACGGTTCCGGACCGCGGTAGGCGAACTCCTTCCAAGAGGAGCAAGCCTACTGACCCGGCGGCCCCCGTCCAACCGGAGGCGCCGGACAATCTGCTGGAGGTGCTTAACGGCGCCTCCATCGACGAGGAGCACCTCACTATTATGAATGCGGTGATCCAAAAGGTTCAGTCCGCCAAGAGCGGACTGACTGAAGCTTGTGCCAGCCTTCTAACAGGCTTCGAGGTAAGTACAGAATATGTAAAAATATTACCGCATAGACAGTAGCCCCTGAAGCTCTGTTTGACGTTCGGAAAGAAAAGTCGAATAGAGGATCTAATAAAATTCGCAGGAGTCTAACAGAAAAAGAGTCAATATGCGTATGCAGGCTTCGCTGCTGGCGACCGCCGCACTGACTGCGGAGGTGGGCACACTGAAGCAGGGCCTCGAGCGGTCCGAGCAAGAGCACGGCCTTGCCAAGCGGCAGCTCGAGGAGAAAGAAGGTAAGATATACCTTATAGAAAAAATAAAAATATAAAAGTGCAATTGCAAAAATATGACAGGATTAACATGGCTATTGTAGGGGCAACAACTAAGGTGGCGACCCTTAAGCAAGCGCTGGCCGAGGCCGAGAAGAGAGCGGCCGCGGAGCGCACCGAGCGGGAGAAATATGAGGCGCAAGTTGGCGAGGTACGGCAAGAGCTCCAGGTTCTCATGGAAAAACATGAGAGTTTGGAGCTTGACTCAAAGACGCGAGCGTCCAAGCTCGCATCGGCTATTGAAAGTGCCAAGTCTGCCAAGGCCAAATCCCAGAAGGCCCTCTGTCGGTGTCAAAACCGGCGGATCTCGGGTAGGGGGTCCCGAACTGTGCGTCAAGGTCGGATGGTAACACGAGACAAGGGACACTTTATTTTACCCAGGTTCGGGCCCTCTCGATGGAGGTAAAACCCTACTCCTGCTAGATTAATATTGATGATATGGGTAGTACAAGAGTAGATCTACCACGAGATCAAAGGAGGCTAAATCCTAGAAGCTAGCCTATGGTATGATTGTGTATGATGATGGTTGTCCTACGGACTACAACCCTCCGGTTTATATAGACACCGGATAGGGTTAGGGTTACACAGATTCGGTTACAATGGTAGGAGATCTTGAATATCCACACGCCTAGCTTGCCTTCCACGCCAAGAAAAGATCCTTCCGGACACGGGACGAAGTCTTCAATATTGTATCTTCATAGTCCTGGAGTCCGGTTGAAGGTATAGTCCGGCTATCCGAACACTCCCTAATCCAGGACTCCCTAAGTAGCCCCCGAACCAGGCTTCAATGATGATGAGTCCGGCGCGCAGATTGTCTTCGGCATTGCAAGGCGGGTTCTCCTTCAAACTTTGTGTACCTGCGGGTATAACGTCCGATTTTTATAATGCAGTGCTCCTTGGCTTTCACGCCCAATAATGGCCGCCTTCCACGTGTCAAACGAATGCGAAAAGCTGGGGCGGTTTTACATCCAAACCCTAGCCGTATAAACGAGCCGCCCATATAACAGGATGGGGATTCAGATCCAAACCACACCTTCCCCTTCCGCGAGAAATCATCAGAGCATCTCCAGCAAAGATCCATTCCAACATGGCCAGCCGCCGTAGCTCCTCCTCTCGCCTTTCCAGTCCTATCCCTGGAGACTGGGAGAGTTGTTCCATCCCGCATAGTGAATTAGTGTCGCTTCAAGCCAAGGGATTCCTCCCTCAAGCCTATATGGTCTCGGTCCGAGCCGGATTCACCACTTATCAAGTGGAAATCAAGCAGAGAACTCACCTAGTCCCTCTAAAGGGGAGCGGGTGTGCCTGGTCCCTTATCTAATAAGGGGACTGGGATTTCCAATTCATCCCTTTCTCCGCGGGCTTCTGGAGTTCTATGGCCTCCAGCTGCACTACCTTACGCCCGGCTCCGTGTTACACATCGCGGGCTTTGTTGCTCTTTGCGAGCTATTTTTAGGCATCGAGGCTCATTTCGCGCTGTGGAAGAAGATATTCTGCCTGGTGCCCCGTTCCCAGGAGGGGTCCATATATCAAGTGGGCGGAGCCAAAGTATGGCGCATCGCCGGGGTCGGATACCCGTCCGGAACCCCGAAGAAGGCGTCCGAGGACTGGCCTTCAGAATGGTTTTATATAGACGACGTCCCCCTGCCGGACCCTATCCGGGCCGGTCTCCCTGAGTTCAACAACGCTCCCCTGAAGAAACGCCTGAGCTGGCGCCCTCAGAGCTCTCAGAGAGAGAATGACAGAGACGTCCTTTACTTAATGGGCCGGATTAAGCTACTGGCTCATTCTGGATTAACCATGATTAAAGTCATGGCCATATGCATTATGCGGGGGGTGCAGCCGCTCCAATACAGAAGCCACCCCATGTGGGATTTCAACGGGGAAGATGACGCCACCCGTTACGGCCGTAAAGGGCCGGACTCGCCTGCTGCTCTAATGAAGATCTTATCCTCTTTGTACAAGGGAGAAAAAGAGGAATTCCTCCGCGTCGACCCGCAGGGCGGATTTTCCATGTATATTCCTCCGAATTGGGTAAGCGGACAATCGTGCTTCCCTGTTCATTTTATATTCTCATGATTAAATAGGCAGTCTAACGACTTCAACGCTGGACCTGCGTCAGGAGGTAAAAAACATAAACAGCCGTCCTCCACAGCTAGAGGACCCAGAACAGTCCTTCGACCCGGACTCCAAGGAGGATCCGGACTTAGCGGTGGAGCTTATCGACAGAGTGTTTTATCAGCTAAGCAAGGACGATACCTTGGTAGCTATTAGAGCTGATTACGCAGGGTTAATCCCGGCCTCCCAGGTGACAAACACCAGAGCTTTACCCCCTTAAGAGGGGTTCCGTTTTCACGGGTTTGGTTGTTCTGACAGCAACCGTGCTTTGTAGGGGAGATTCCCGAGGCGGGAAGCCGACCCCGCTGCAGCTAGCCGGCGGTGGGCCGCAGGGCCCCGTGGGGCAAAAAGGAACATAGTCCGGACTGAGGCGCCAGAGCAAAGGTATGGCATACCCTCTCTTTTTCCCTGGTGTTTTACTCCTCCAGGGTATATTAACATTCGAGCTATCTTCAGGACGAAGAGACCTCGCCGGACTATATCCGGAGAGGTTGCCAATCACGCCTCCACCAGCCAGACTCCAACGCCCGGCCCGAAAGCGGAGGCCCACGCAAGGCACGCGCCGGACGCTCCTCCATCAGAGGACGCGGACAGGCTGTCTGCCACCCATTCCGAGGTGGATTGTGCCATGAACCACAGGCATCGCCAGACCGTTCTTCGCGACGCTTGTTTCTCCCAGGAGGCTTTAAATGCCTTCAATTCAGGAGACGCGTACCTCCGTGCCGCTCAAAACGGTTTAGCCAGAGCCACAGAGCAGTATGTAAAAGACATATGGGTAAGAAAATTTTGGTAAATATAGATATGCCAGTAGCCCCCGAGACTTGAAACAGTTAAAGTAACTGATTTAAGCATCATATAACATGCAGGTTCTTACCGAGAAGAACACCGTGCTGTCCCAGGAGCTGGAAAAGTGCAAGGCCCAACTAGAGGCCACACTAGCCGCAGCAGGGGGGTCTAAAGAGACCCCTGCAGGTAAACAATACACCAGAATATTTAGTATTGTGCGGATTTAAGTGCCAATCTGACAAATGGTATTGCAGATGGCGCCGGACTCGATCCGGACAGGCAACCGTTTCTACGCCGTTTAAAGGCTGGTGAAAGCGTGCTGACAAAGGTGAGGCGGGAGAAGAATGATCTCCAAGATGCCAACACCAGGCTGGATGTTGAACTAAGAGATGTTCGTGGCCAGCTGTCGGACTCCAATAAGGAGAATCAGCGACTTCGACGCCGCATTTTTAGTAAGTGCTTAAGCGAACTCTTGAAAAAGGAATTTGGCGAGGAAGACGACTAACAGAGTTAAGTCTGTAGGTATGATGACAGGTCGTCCTGTAGAGGAGATGCCCGGTTCAATGGGTGATCTTCTTCCCGAACTCTCGCAACTGCACGAATGAGTTCGGCAGGCGATGCGAGGTATTGCCCAAGCCTTGTGGCCTGCCCACTCCGTACCTGAGGGCCTTGGAGAACTTGCAGAGAAGTTGAAGGGACCTCGGCGGCACTTCCGATTGTGGAAGATATCGGCCTGCCGGCAGGGCGCTAGGGAGGCCTGGGCCATGGTGAAGACCCGCTTTACGAAGTCTGACCCCAATCACATGGCCGAGGTCGGACCGGTGGGGCCTGATGGGAAGGAGATCCCTGTGAGCTTAGTGTATGGCTAGGTAGAATTGGCCGCAAAGTATTCCCAGCAGGACTGTAAATTAGACAGCCTGTTAGATGGTATAGAGGAGGAATACAATCAGTCAGGGTGACTATGTAATTTATAATTGACATGTGTAATGCCTTCTAGCCGGATTGTAGATCGTTTGTCGTTGCCGACCTTTTCGCTTCGACCTCGGGACCTGACGGTCCGGAGTGTGTCCGAATACCATAACGGTTATATAAGAACCGAGGTATGCATGGAGACCAGGCGTAGGGGTCATTAGTGCTTTATCAGACAAGTGCCCAACTAGTTATGTTATATTACATGGTTAGTAAGAAACATCTTCCAGAGAGAATAGTTCCGTTAAGGGTTCCTTTCGCTGGGGTGGCGTGCCCTGAAGTGCACATCCGGACTGCAAATGCAGAAAAACATCTGGGGGCATGTATAAGTAAAAAAAAGGTGCATCTTTAGTTCACCGACCGAATATTCCCTTAAGAATGCTAGCTTTCGGCTTCACCCAGTCTGAGGTACACATCTGGCTTATCGACAGTAGCAATCGCAGAGGTGCTCCCTTTACTGCCTAGCCGAACAATTGGGAACGTAGGGGTAAGCACAGGAGCCAGGCAACCCAGCTTAGCCAAAACTTAAGTCATATCGATGCATATAATGGTGAAGAAAAGGTGCATGCGGAAGTCTGACGCATGCGTTGGGCATGAAACCCATATAAACAAGCTTCTGTTAAAGAAGCCCCCAGGTTTAGGGAGCGCGGGTAGCGCGTCACATGATGAGCCTTTAAGGGCTATAAAAGGAAAGAGTGGGAGGAGAAAAAATAAAAATAGAAAAAAATATATATAAATGGATAGAGGGAGGAGACAAACCCAGAGTTCGGCGCTAGGCATAGAATCTCCGGAGACGTGTTGCGTTCCATGGGTTCGGCTCGAGTCGGTTATCCGACGCATCTCGCAGGCGGTACGTTCCACCAGTCAGGACTTGGTCAATTATGAAGGGACCTTCCCATTTGGGCTTGAGTTTGTTCTTTTTCTTATCCGGCAGGCGTAGAACTAGTTCGCCAACGTTGTAGTTTTTGGCCCGTACTTCTCTGCTTTGATATCTTCGAGCCTGGTGTTGATAAAATGCGTAATGGGCTTTAGCCATGTCACGCTCCTCCTCTAAGGCGTCCAGGTTGTCCTGCCGATCAAGCTCGGCTTCTCTTTCTTCGTACATGCGCACTCGAGGTGAGTCATGAATTATGTCGCAGGGCAGAACTGCCTCTGCGCCGTACACCATAAAGAATGGTGTGAATCCGGTGGTATGATTCGGCGTGGTTCGCAGCCCCCAGAGTACGGAGTCGAGCTCCTCCACCCAGTGCATATTAGATTCCTTGAGGGACCGCACTAGTCTGGGTTTAATGCCGCTCATGATGAGACCATTTGCACGTTTGACTTGACAGTTAGTTTGTGAGTGATAGACAAAAGCATAGTCGAGCTTAATGCCCATGTTTTTGCACCACAACTTTACTTCATCGGAGGTGAAGTTTGTGCCGTTATCGGTGATGATACTGTGGGGGACACCGTAACGGTGTACGACCCCGGATATGAAGTCTATCACAGGTCCGGATTCGGCCGTCTTAATAGGCTTGGCTTCTATCCATTTGGTGAATTTATCCACCATGACCAATAAGTATTTTTTCTTGTGGGTTCCACCTTTAAGGGGTCCCACCATATCAAACCCCCAGACCACAAAAGGCCAAGTGATGGGGATAGTTCGGAGGGCGTTGGGCGGCATATGGCTTTGGTTTGCAAAGAGCTGGCAACCGACGCATCATTTGACTAAGTCATGAGCGTCTGCTCGGGCCGTTGGCCAATAAAAGCCCGTACGGAAAGCCTTGCTTACAAGGGACCGAGCTGCAGCGTGGTGGCCACCGAGTCCAGCATGAATTTCAGCTAACAGACTCCGCCCTTCCTCTTCGGAGATGCATCTTTGAAGGACTCCTGTAGTGCTTTTCTTATATAGCTCTCCCTCGTGGACTTTATAGGATTTAGATCGCCGCACTATGCAGCGTGCCTCGTTTTGGTCCTCTGGGAGTTCCTGCCTAGTAAGGTACGCTAGGAATGGTTCTGTCCACGGGACGATGACCGCCATTATTACGTGGGCTGAAGGTGTGATTTCGGTGGCAGGGCCTCTGATTATGTCGGATTGTTCGGCGTCGGGTTGTGCGGTTGTGTCCGGACTGTTATCCGAGGGTTCCCCCTCCCATGCCACAGATGGCTTGAATAATCTTTCTAAGAAGATGTTGGGGGGGACTGCATCTCGTTTTGCTCCGATGCGTGCCAGGACGTCCGCTGCCTGATTATTTTCCCGGGCTATATGGTGAAACTCCAGTCCCTCGAACCGAACTGACATTTTTAGGACGACATTGCGATAAGCTGCCATTTTTGGGTCTTTGGCATCGAAGTCGCCATTTATTTGGGAGATTGCGAGGTTTGAGTCCCTGCGTACTTCCAGGCGTTGAATGCCCATGGATACTGCCATCCGGAGACCATGTAGAAGGGCCTCGTATTCGGCTGCATTGTTGGAGTTCGTGTACATAATTTGGAGTACATATTGGAATGTGTCTCCTATAGGGGACGTCAGAACGATGCCAGCCCCCAGTCCGGCCAACATTTTGGAGCCGTCGAAATGCATGATCCAGTTTGAATATGTGCCGTACTCTTTAGGGAGTTCGGCCTCTGTCCATTCGGCGACCAAGTCGGCTAGGACTTGCGATTTAATGGCTCTCCGTGGTTTGTAGGTTATGTCGAACGGGAGGAGCTTTATGGCCCATTTTGCTATCCGGCCCGTTGCATCACGGTTGTTGATAATATCGTTGAGTGGTACTTCCGAGGCCACTGTTATAGAACACTCTTGAAAGTAGTGTCGTAGCTTCCGGGATGCCATAAACACCACGTATGCAATCTTTTGGTAATGCGGGTACCGTGATTTGCATGGTGTGAGGACAGTGGACACGTAGTAAACCGGCCTTTGAAGGGGGAGTTTGTGTCCGAGTACTGCGCTAACAAGTTGATGAGTTGTGGCAATGTACAATAGCATGGGTTCGCCAGTGTTCGGCGCGGCCAGGACTGGGTTTGTTGCCAAGATGGCCTTTATTTCCTCGAGTCCGGCCGTGGCAGCGTTTTTCCACTCGAAGTTTTCAGTGCGCCTGAGGAGGCGGTAAAGGGGCAATGCCTTTTCTCCCAGGCGGGAGATAAAGCGGCTTAAAGCCGCCACGCATCCGGTGAGTTTCTGTATTTGTTTGAGGTCTTTTGGGACATCCAATTGTGACAAAGCTCGGATTTTAGCTGGGTTTTCCTGAATTCCTCTACCGGATACAATGAAGCCCAGGAGCTTTCCGGCTGGAACGCCGAAAACGCATTTTTCCGGATTGAGCTTAATGTCGTATTTTCGGAGGTTGTCGAATGTAAGCCTCAAGTCGTCTACTAGAGATTCGACATGTCTTGATTTAACGACCACATCATCTACATACGCCTCCACTGTTTTGCCGATCTGGTTTGCCAGACATATTTGAATCATGCGCTGATATGTTGCGCCGGCGTTTTTTATCCCAAAGGGCATTGTGTTGAAGCGGAATGGGCTGTATGGTGTGATGAATGCTGTTGCGGCTTGGTCTGATTCTGCCATCTTGATTTGATGGTAACGGGAGTATGCGTCGAGGAAGCACATCGAATAGTGTCCTGCAGTGGCATCGATGATTTGACCTATTCGAGGGAGGGGGAAAGGATCCTTTCGGCAAGCCTTATTAAGGTCTTTGAAATCGACACACAGGCGCCATGATTTGTCCTTCTTTGGTACCATCACCAGGTTTGCTAGCCAGTCCGGGTGTTTTATGTCTCTAATGAATCCGGCCTCCAATAACTTGGCTAGCTCCTCTCCCATAGCCTGTCTCTTTGGTTCGGAGAAACGCCGAAGGGCTTGTTTGACAGGTTTGAATCCTTTCTGGATATTTAGGCTGTGTTCGGCCAACCTGCGTGGGATTCCTGGCATGTCTGAAGGGTGCCAAGCGAAAATGTCCCAGTTCTCTCGTAGGAACTCTTGCAGTGCGGCGTCTACATTAGGGTTCAGTCTTGCCCCGATGGAGGCTGTTTTATTGGGGTCCGTTGGATGGACCTGGAATTTGACTATTTCGTCCGCTGGTTTGAAGGATGTGGATTTGGATCTCTTATCGAGTATCACATCATCCCTATTTACCGTGGATCGCAACGTAGTCAGTTCTTCGGCCGCTAAGGTTTCGGATAGTGCCTCGAGGGCCAATGCGGCTGTCTTGTTCTCGGCGCGGAGTGCTATGTCCGGATCACTAGCGAGAGTGATAATTCCACTTGGCCCAGGCATCTTAAGCTTCATGTACCCGTAATGGGGTATAGCTTGGAAAACTGTGAAAGCCTCCCGTCCTAGTATAGTGTGATATCCGCTTTTGAACGGGGCCACCTGAAACGTGATCTGTTCGGACCTGTAATTATCCGGCGTGCCGAATACCACATCTAGTGTGATTTTTCCGGTGCAGCGTGCTTCCTGACTGGGGATTATTCCTCTAAAGGTTGTGCTGCTTCGCTCAATGCTGTTCCAGTCTATTTCCATCTTTTGGAGGGTTTCCTCGTAAATGAGGTTCAATCCGCTACCGACGTCCATGAGTACCTTTGCGAGGCGACGTCCGTCCACTATGGGACTGAGGACCAATGCGGCTGGTGCTCTGGTTGTTCGAAATTTAGGTTCGTCACTCGTGTTGAAGGTGATAGCAGTATTACTCCATGGGTTTATTGTCGCTACTTGATAGACTTCAGTGCGGCTGCGGAGTGTTCTTTTTCGCATGTTATTTGATGCGAAAGTCTCAAAGACTGTGAGAACGGAACTGAAATTCTCGGGCTGGTTTCCTTCGACCTCTCGAATTAGGACGTCCTCGCCAATTTTGGCCACCTGTCGGAGTATCCAACATGCCCTGAGGCTGTGAGTTGGGGTGGCATCCTCTGTAGTATGAATCTTGCAGGGTCCATCTAGCCACTTTTTCAGTATGGTTACATGCCCTCTAAAGGGTTTTGACTTTTTGGTATTTAGTCCGGGCGCCTTACTGTGGTGCGCCCTCTTAATTCGGACGGGATTGCTATTCAAGGCCGGATTATCCCAAAATTTTATTTCGGTTTTCCAAGCACTTTCCATCGCACAGTATTTTTGTACTATGGACGCCAAGTCAGCAAAGCGTGTAATATTATGACGACTTACGGCGTTGAGTATTCCCTTGTCCGTGCAGTTACTGCAAAAGATTGAAATTGCGTCTCCATCGCGGCAGTCCTTTATCTTGTTCATAACCAGGAGGAATCTGGCCGAGTAATGATGTACTGTTTCTTCGGGCATCTGCCTGATTTGGGAAAGATCGCTTAAGATCGGGCGGGCGGGATTCGTTGAATCTGAGACTTCACCCAATTTGCTGTTCGGAGGCCGAAGAACTTCCGGATTCTGAGATCCGGAGTCTTGGATGTTATCCGATTTGCCTGATTTTAAGCTCAGGTCTTGGATTGTATCCTCCCCTCCGCGGATATCCGGCATGGAGGGTTCAGGAATTCGGACGTAGCTAGTCCTTAAGATAGATGAAGAGTCGCCGCATTGTGTCTCCACCACAGCAACATGGTGTGTGACTTGGGGAGAGTTAATTTCTCTTAGATTGGGTTTAAGCCCAACCTGGTCGTAATTTGTAGCGACACCCAGTGCGGCGATGCGATCCAGGAGCTCGTTTACGAAAGAGAGCTCCATCGGATCCAATTGCTCGGCGAGTTCTGAGCCGACGTGGAGGTTGCTTTCGATGACGCGAGAGGTCACCGTCGGCGCAACAGCCGAACAGGTGGTTGCGAGAAAACCACCTAGCCGGATAGTTTGGCCGACAGCCAAGGCTCCTTTTGTAATGGTGCCGTCTTTAAAGACGGGAAGAGGCATCCTTCCTGATCGCGACGGCACAGAGGAACTCTCAATGAAAGCACCAATGTTGGTGTCAAAACCGACGGATCTCGGGTAGGGGGTCCCGAACTGTGCGTCAAGGTCGGATGGTAACAGGAGACAAGGGACACTTTATTTTACCCAGGTTCGGGCCCTCTCGATGGAGGTAAAACCCTACTCCTGCTAGATTAATATTGATGATATGGGTAGTACAAGAGTAGATCTACCACGAGATCAAAGGAGGCTAAACCCTAGAAGCTAGCCTATGGTATGATTGTGTATGATGATGGTTGTCCTACGGACTACACCCTCCAGTTTATATAGACACCGGATAGGGTTAGGGTTACACAGAGTCGGTTACAATGGTAGGAGATCTTGAATATCCGCACGCCTAGCTTGCCTTCCACGCCAAGAAAAGATCCTTCCGGACACGAGACGAAGTCTTCAATCTTGTATCTTCATAGTCCTGGAGTCCGGCTGAAGGTATAGTCCGGCTATCCGAACACCCCCTAATCCAGGACTCCCTCACCCTCCAGGAGTTGGATGCGGTGAAAAAGATAGCGGCGGGTAAGGCATTCTTTATGCAAAGCAAACATGTAAAAGTGAGATTCTTGTTACTTACCCGAATCCGGAGCTCTCTAGGAGCATTCGCAGATCTTCCCCGTAGTGTGTCCGATGCCGCCGCATTCTGCCGAGCCGAGGAGGGCAGCTCGACGGAGAAGGTGTTCTGGTCTCAGTATGCTGAGGCCGGACACCCAGTGCCCTTGAGCGACCAGCTGAAGCAGCTGGTCGAGCTCCACAAGGTGGCCGAACAGGCCATGAAGGGCCTTATAGTTCGGCTGTGGCCCGGAGAGGCTCTGCCTGGGAGCTATTTCGGGCTGGTGCGGCGGCTGGTGGAGGCCTGTCCAAGGCTCGAAGTCATCAAGCGCTCCGTCTGTATCGAAGGTGCCCCTAGGGCCCTTGCCCGCACTAAGGTGCACTGGGGCAAGCTGGATGGTGAGAAGCTTGTGAAGGACGGGCCACCGCCGGGGAAAGAGCATCGCAAGCCCGAGAGCAATTATAAGGACGTTCTGAATGGTGCCCGCCTTATGGCGGATGAATGTTCCAGGGATGCAATTTTTGAGTAAACTCGCTCGTATTGTCCTATGCGCTGAAAACTTGTTCATATGCGCTAAGCAATGCTTTTTGAATTTAAAATATTACTTTCTGTGCGGCTGTTTATCAAAATTGAGAGATGGCCAGTCGTCGGCTTCTGCCCCCGTGCCACTAGTGCTAGGGTGTTCGGGATAAATCTGAGCGCTCTTTTTCCCAAGTTTGGGTCCTTCGAGGGAGGCGCTCAGCACAACGAACAAGGCAATAAGACTATAATGCTTGAACACTCTCACTTAGCCATATAATTCTATAATTTTAAATTTCGGCGAAGCCCCTAGTATTCAGAAGACCGAGTTCGGGGCGCTATCCACGCCTTTGGCCGGACAAAGCCGACTCCTCGCTCTAAGCGGCATAAGTCTTTAGGGACTCGAAAAACCTCTCGAACAGCGACCGATCTCTCGCTTCATCATGACAGTCAGTTTTAGCTTTCTCTACTGAGGTGCTCCGCCCAGCTCAACTGGGGCACAATCGCAGTAGTTCTCCTAGTGCTACCTTAGCCGATACAACGGAACGTAAGGCACCAAAACATAGGAGCCGGGCAAACCCAACTGTTGACCCGAGACATGATTCGGAGCCGATGCATATAATGCTATAAGTTCGGGGTGCCGTACTTGTTAAAGTGTTCGGACTTCTCACACCATATTGGGGGGGGGGGTACTGAAGCCCCTGGCGTATTGACCGTACCAAAGTGTACGGGTGCAACATGTCGTTAATGAACATATATTTGTAAAAAATAGTAATGCAAAAGTAGACAAAAGCTATGCATTGTTTATAGAAAGGGTGCGATCGAAGCAGAACAATACAAATAGTGCGTTAAGCAAAAGCGGGAGTATTTAACATGTCCTTTCCAGGGGCAGACTGCGGAATAGTATGCAAAACAGGTATACTGCTCGTGATAGAGACCACCTGGGAGTTCTATAATGCGGCGTAGCTTTTCTGCTTCCCTGGTTCTTGCATCGTTTGTGCGGCAGTTGGATTGCCGAACAGGTCTTCCGAAGTATGGAGTCCTGAAAATAAGAGAAAATAAAGAAATCGGCAGCCCCTAGTGCGGTTTAAGCCGTGTTTCGGGCATGCCGTGATGGTGCCCCTCCCCCTGTGCCCATGGTATTTCGAGAGCGTAGATATGTACGTGAAGCATTCGCTATTTCGCGAGGGCTGGGGTTGGGGCTGCATTGCTACGCCTGCTCGGAACGTGCCAGGCGGTCTTGTTGTAGGTTACTCCAGGCGTGCTTGACAGTGTTCGGACGTTTAACGGCCGGACTGGAGAGCTACCTTGAGAGGCTGCTTTGTACTTCCGCTGCGAGGGCCGTCGTGTGCTCCTCCATTCGGAGGGAGCGTTCGGTGTTTCCATTGACCGTGATTACTCCTCGAGGGCCTGGCATCTTGAGCTTATGGTATGCGTAGTGCGGCACCGCATTGAACTTTGCAAATGCGGTTCGCCCGAGCAGTGCGTGATAGCCACTGCGGAACGGGACTATGTCGAAGATTAACTCCTCGCTTCAGAAATTATCCGGAGATCCGAAGACCACTTCAAGTGTGACTGAGCCTGTACAGTTGGCCTCTATGCCTGGTATGACGCCTTTAAATGTCGTTTTGGTGGGCTTAATCCCCGAGGGATCTATGCCCATTTTCCGCACTGTATCCTGGTAAAGCAGGTTTAGGCTGCTGCCGCCGTCCATAAGGACTCTTGTGAGATGAAATCCGTCAATAATTGGGTCTAGAACCAATGCGGCGATGTCAGGACCCCGATCCTAAGTCACACCGATCTAGCATGTAACACATCATATCACTTTGCGGCCTCATGCACGGTATTCCCACGGGTGCCACCTTACCTGGCCCGGGACCGTTTGCGCCTTTTGGCTCACATATATGATAGTGTCGCTAGCATCCATATGACAAAGAACCCGGGCCGACATGGCTAGTCGTGAATCCAAAGCGGCACTAACCCATGAGGACAGGCATACATGAATCACATCGAGCATGTCGGTCATCAACGTGTGAATCCGGGCTGTAGCACTGGGCTAACAGGACTCCGGTAACCCGGGCTGTAGCAGGCTAGGCAGGACTCCGGATGTCACCGCGTGACATTTCCCCGAAGGGACAGACACAGGAACGAAGTGAAACACATGCCGGCCAGTCAAGTGTTCCGAGCAGTAGTGCTGGGCTAGCAGGACTCCGATGAACCGGGCTGTAGCGGACTACTATCGCTCAGAAAGCACTAGACTACATTTCCCCATATGATAGGCTGCCAAGGATAAACAACTAGATTGTCGGATCCCACACATAGCAATACACGTTACACGTACGCATAACATGCAAGTATGTGCTGTACAACACGGCATCACAACATAACGCAAACTCATATAGATAAAGGCCCAGAAGAGCCACATAGCATTAAATACAAACAGGGGTCACATGACCCATCATTCAGAGCATACAAGCAACAAGCGGAAGCATTACATGTCTGAATACAGACAACTACAAAAGAAAAGGGCTGAGAAGCCTGACTATCTACAAGACCCTCCCAAGGTACAAGATCGTAGCTGAGGTAACAAGCTACTCGTCGAAGTCCAAGCGGAATTTCTAGAAAGACCGAAATCTCCGCTGCAAAACATAAATAAGGCAAACGTGAGTACAAAGGTACTCAGCAAGACTTACATCAGATCCTATCATACATGCATTTGTATCAAGAAGGTAATGTGGGGTTTAGTTGCAGCAAGCCAGCTTTGACTCAGTGGCTATCCTGTACTACGACTGCTGGTAACTCTTTTGAGGTGGCGCACACAAGTCCACTAATCACCACATCAATACACTACTATGGATTCATTCCCGTCTCACTACGAGAAGGCCATCCATAGCACTCACACTTATCTTGAGCATTTTAGTGTATCCACTTCAAGTTGTCTATGTACCACGTAAGCATCCAAGAACTCCATAACCGAGGACACGGCTATTCGAATAGATCATGATAACCCTGCAGGGGTGTACTTCTTCACACACGCTCTCGCCACTTACCGCCATGTACACGTCATGTATCTCGGCAACCTTCAAGCGGAAGCCTGGCGAGGGAGTCGGCCACGACCTGACTAACCACACAAGACTCTAGTCCAGGTTTATCGCCTATTCGGGTTCCATCCGCAAGGAGATCCGGCCGGGGTTTCGCTCACGGCCCCAAACGATGTGTACAGGGTTCCCGAGCCTACCATCCGGGTGCCACTCGGTACACCGGGCCACGTGTGCCTAGTCTGTCCCAAGCCCACCTGGCCGGGTGCCACTTGGTAGACTACTAACACTACCTACAAACACCAGAAACTATTTGCAACTCCTGGACAGAGACCAAGTCGGTTAATAAGTCGAGAGGGGTCGAGTTACCGGAACCCAATGTGTCGTAGTATCTAGTCATTGGACAACATACACAGAACTCAGTGCTTAAGGATGGTTCCAATGAGACAACCCACCATGTACTCCTACATGGCCTCTCACCGCTACCTTTACCAAATCGTGTTCACACACTTAACTCTCACCACCAGAACATATCATAACACTCCAATTCATTCCCAATGAATCAGACCTGACACAACTCTAAGCAATAGCAGGCATGGCATGGTAGGAACACAACATGGCTCAATCAACTCCTACACATGCTAGTGGGTTTCAACTATTTACTGTGGCAATGACAGGTCATGCAGAGGAATGGGTTCAACTACCGCAGCATAAAGTAGCAGTTGATTCGCGGTTGTCCTAATGCAATAAAAGAGAGCAGGAGCAAGAGAGTGGGATCATATCGGAATGAACAAGGCGGGTTTGCTTGCCTGGTAGATCAACAGGGGGGCACTGCTCCTCTGACAGGTACTCTGGATCGGTCTCCGGAGCAAAGACCTATCGAGAAGGAACGGTGTCGGCAATCAAAACACAATCATATGCAATAGTATGATGCATGAAGATGGCATGAAGATGTCATGTTATATGAGCTAATGCAACTAGCATTCTAATTGGAAGAGGTCCATTTGAACCAAAGGTTCAAATGCATCTTCAAGTTAAGCTCTTTATATAAGCCATTTTAGTGTTTCACTTATACAGCAGGTATAACTTGGTTTGTCATTCTTGAAACTCGTACAGATGGATAGTTTGCATTTTTCTGATGATTTTTCATATATAACTTATTTCCATCTGAGCTACGGTTGAATTTACATGAATTTTTGAAGTTTTGAATATTTTCTGGAATTTCCTGTTTAAAAATAATTCCAGAAAATAAATAATTGCGTCAGCATGATGTCAGCACTGCATCAGCGGTCAACGGCGCTTACCAGGTCAAACCTGTCGTGCAGGGCCCACACGTCAGGTCACAGTTAGTTAACAGGGGGTTTAATTAGTCTAATTAGGATTAGAGGGTGCCGGGGCCCATTGTCAGAGTCACAGAGGGGGGGGGGGTAATTAGTGCCTAACGAAAGCCACGTCAGCCCGCCGGAGTTTGGCCGGTGGCGACCAATACCGCGGCGGTAACTCGCCAGACTTGCGCTACGAGCGGTGGACGGACGCGCGGAGACCACCGGGGCGTAGCCCGTCGTCGTCCGCATCCAGCGAGCAGGTGGGAAGCTGCGGGGGCGCCGGAGCTCGCGGCTGCGGCCGGAGCTCGAGCTCAAGCGGCTGCGGGCTACAGAGCACGGGGAGGCAGGGGAGAATGGGGAATCGATGCAGGGGCTCACGGCGGACTCGATGGCGTCGACGGCGAGCTCGGGGACAGCCGGACGGCGACGTGCGGGCGGTGGAGATCTGCGGCGGCCGGCGATGAAGAAGATGACGATGGCGACGATGGAGGCCGTCCGGAGGTGCGTGGCTCGACGAGGAGGGAGAGGGGATCGTGAAGGAGCTATGGAGCGCGTCTGGGAGGCGAGGCCGTGGCTGTGGGCGCGGCAGAAGTGGCCGGTGGCGGCGGTGGCGCTCGGCCGTGAGAGAGAGAGCGAGGGAGAGGACCAGGGGAGGAGGGAGAGAGGTCGGGGCGGCGCGTGGCGTCGCGCGGGGCATCCAGACGACGACGAGGAGAAGCAGGAGGTGGCGGGGAACGTGGCCCCGGCCGGACGCGTGGCCGCGCGCGCCGGCGCGTGCCCCTGTCCTTCTGTCGTCGCCAGGAGGACGACAGTTGGCGATTGGGCCAGTGGCCGCACCACTGGGCCGGCTGAGGCGCCAGATGGCTGTAGGTAAGCGCCAGGTAAGCTCTTTTCTATTTTTGATTCTGTTTTCTGTTTTTCTGACATTTGTTTGATTTAATAAAATACTAAATCATTTTATTTACTTATGCCAATTTTTGCAGGAGCTAGTGGTATTATTCCAGAGCTCCTCAACAACTAACATAATTTTTGGACATCTATTATATATATAACAAATATATATATCCAAAGCAAATAATTACTGGATTAATTCAAATGGCCGAAAATAAATACTTCTGAGCTCCCAAAAATATTGGTTGGAATTTTACCACTGGCCAATATTTTCTTGGGCCAAATTGAAGCAATTTTTATCTGGGTCATTCCTAGAAATGATTTCTGAGGGTTTCACAAATCCCCATTTCAAATTTAAATAAAATTTAAACATGATGCACAAAGCAAGCCTAGATCATACCAGAACTAGGGACGTGACAGGCGAATCCGCCATGACGGATGCTAGTGGGGTGGTCCCTTCGATCGAAGGTGATCGGGCAGGAGGACCATGGGTTGAACTTTGGGGCGACTGGCTCCATCGCATATACGTCCCTTAATGCACGTTTCCGCTCCCTCTTGGGGATTTGGGTTGCGTATATCATGTTCACCGTCCGCACTTGTGGGGGAAAACCCTTCTGTCCACTATTGTTCGGCAGCCGGGGCTCCTCCTCGTCATCGCTACGCAGCCCCTTGTCTCTATTTTCGGCATTTAACTTGCCTGCCTGCTTGAACACCCAACAATCCTTGTTGGTGTGATTGGCTGGCTTTTCGGGGATGCCATGTATCTGGCACAAGCGGTCGAGTATTCGGTCCAAACTCGACGGGCCGTGAGTATTTATTTTGAATGATTTTTTCCGCTGGCCGGATTTATAGCCTCTGAATCCGGCATTGACTGCCGTATCCTCGTTGTTGTCGCTGTTAACGCGGCGCTTTTGCTTGTTCCGACGTGACCTGGCACTGTTGTCCTTGGTGTCCGAATTACCAAGGTTCTTGGTCAAGTTATTGCTACGAGCTAGTCAGCTGTCTTCTCCCGCGCAAAAGCCGGTCATGAGCGTCGTGAGGCTGCCATGGATTTCGGCTTGTCCTGTCCAAGGTGCCGGGCAAGCCACTCGTCCGGACAGTCGACTATTTGGTTTTTCTTTGTTGGGAACCGTGTCCAGAATTGTCTGGCCCATTCCTCTGGCTGCTGAATTATGTTGCTTAGGTCATCGGCGTCTGGTGGTCGCACATAGGTGCCCTGGAAATTGTCGAGGAATGAGGCTTTCAGGTCCTCCCAACAACCGATTGATTCTGCTGGCAAGCTGTTAAGCCAATGCCGAGCTGGTCCCTTAAGTTTGAGTGGGAGGTATTTAATGGCGTGTAGATCGTCGCTGCGGGCCATGTGGATATGAAGGAGATAATCCTCGATCCATACCGCGGGATCTGTTGTGCCATCGTATGATTCGATGTTCACGGGTTTGAAAACCTCAGGGATGTGATGATCCATTACTTCATCTGTGAAGCATAGGTGGTGTGTGTCGGCGTTCTGGGAACGAGGGTCCCCAGACTTGCCTGCCTGCGGCCTGCGGCGTGGCTCGAATGGGGGCCCAGCGCGCCCATCTTCATCAACACAAGGCTCAAGACCCTCGCGAGAGGCCAAGCCTCGCGAGGCGGACGACATGGCGCTTCCTCAAGCACGGCCTCCTCAGGCTGGCTCGCGCGGAGGCGGAGAGATCAAGGCGGGGTGCCTCGCGAGGTGCCCATGACGCAAGCCATGACGATCGAGGGTGCCAGGCGGGCGCCAGGCCGCGCAGTGTCCTCCCCTTTCCTCTTTGGTGCAAAGGGGGCAAGCGCAGGCGAGAGGATCAAGCAAAGGCACCCATTTCGGTGCAACAAGACCAAGACCAGTCCAACTGTGGGAAGGAGGTCACCATGGAGCCCAGAACGGCGTCACCACAGTGCCTTTGGCAGGCGAAGACCGACTTTCGTCAGGATAAGTGTACTAGATGTTCCCCTTCAAATTGGCCAATTGTTGGCACCCTTCCCGCTCAAATATTTTGGAAGAGGCCCAGGGCCTTTGCCTATAAATAGGACTAGCCACCCCCAGGGTAGAGGCATCTTGACATCGAGAGATCGAGGAGTATTCAGAGCGAGCAGAGAACAAGTAGAGATAGAGAAGAGAGGCTGAACTCCCCTAGCAGTTCATCCCCTAGCCAAGAACAGACCCTCGCGAGGTTGTTCTTCCTTGTACTGTTCTTCTTCATCAACCCAAGAGGCAATCCACCCACCACACACTGGAGTAGGGTATTACACCACATCGGTGGCCCGAACCAGTATAAACCCTGTGTCTCTTGTGTCGTTCTTTCATCAGTTAGTTCTTTGCGAGACGGTGAGGTAGAGGGCAGAATCTCCGCGCGCACCCCAGAGTTCGAACCTTAAGGGTCTGCCGGAACCCGTGATCCGACATTTGGCGCGCCAGGTAGGGGTGCGCCGGGATTTGCCTTCCTACCGCCCGCCTCTCGTCGCATCGTCGTCACCATGTCCGGCGACCCGGCAGGCAACCAGGATCCATGGGCGGCGTGGCCCGCTCGCGCATAGCCGCCCGCCTCGGGCGACTCCGTGCCCTAGGCAGCTCGAGGTCCGCAGGGCGCTGCGGGCCGCGGGCGACGCGGACAGGCTTCTGCAACCCTCATGCTGGAACGGGTCGCAGAACTCTTGGGCTTTGCCGCTTCGGGGGCTCACCCCTTCTGCATCCAACTTCCGCCTCAAGCCCAGGGCAGCGCACGAGGAGGCCCCGCACGCTCCCGCGGGCCTCAGGGCTTCCCCAACACCGGCAAATCCGCCGGCGCTAGACTGGCGATGACGCTGCCCCTGCCCCCGGTGCGCGAAGGAGAGGGGCTCGTTGCGGCCCACGGCGCCGGCGGGCAACCGCGCTACCACCCCGCGGTCGGCACGTCAAGCAACGCCACATGGCGCATGGAGCACTACAGCACAACATTCGGGGTGGCGGCGCCAGAAGAGTACGTGCCTCACATGATGGACCAAGGGCACGCTCACGAGGGCGAGCAGGGATCACTCTTCAGCCCCAGCTCGGGAGACGAGACGCCAGAGGCCGAGCCCTTCCAGGAGCCCCAGGACGGCTCCGTCGGCCTCGCTGGGGGCGACGACTATCCGTTACCGTTAATTCCTCAAGAACAGGCGTATGCTAATCATGGGTCATAGGAGGTGCAGGTCACCGCAGTGAGCAGCTGCCCCACTCCCGCGGCCTCCTACCCCTCGGGAGGAGGACGCCGGGGGCTGCAGGAGAGGGGCAGGGATCCTAAGAGTACGTGCCTCACATGATGGACCAAGGGCACGCTCACGAGGGCGAGCAGGGCTCACTCTTCAGCCCCAGCTCGGGAGACGAGACGCCAGAGGCCGAGCCCTTCCAGGAGCCCCAGGACGGCTCCGTCGGCCTCGCTGGGGGCGACGACTATCCATTACCGTTAATTCCTCAAGAACAGGCGTATGCTAATCATGGGTCATAGGAGGTGCAGGTCACCGCAGTGAGCAGCTGCCCCACTCCCGCGGCCTCCTACCCCTCGGGAGGAGGACGCCGGGGGCTGCAGGAGAGGGGCAGGGATCCTACATCACCACCGCGGCGTTCGGAGCAAGGTGTTCTTAGAAGGTAGGCCCTCCGCTGGGGAGGCGCCTGAGGGCCTGCCCCTGGCGGAGGACCCGTGGTCGTTGGGGGAACCGCTGGCAACCGCTCTACCCCACCGGCGGCGTCCTGGTTTCCGGTCGTCGTTGGTGGCACTAGAGTGTGGCGCAAGGCGGGGCCCTCGTCTAGCGATATGAAGCAAGGTTGGTTCCTGTGAAGAAGGCCCAGTGCCTGTGAAGCTCGCCGCCCCGTGACACTCTCACGTAATAATAAGTGGGGCTGTACACACCCCGGAGTCTCAGGGGTGCCAGCCTCAGGCCCTGGGGCTCCCTCCCATGCCCAGTGGACAGCACTTAGCTCCGCGCTGGTGAGAAGACGTCCAAGACTAGATTAGGTGCCGGACGCGGCCTTTTTTGTCTGCTTTCATTGCCTTTCCCCTTTGGTTGTAACCTTTTCCCCCGCTGGATTTAAGTTGAAATTCGAATTTGAGCTTTGCGTTTGTTCGGGGAAGGGGTGCTTGGTCTTGTTTGAACCATGTCTCGCGTTCTGGTCGCCACCTCACCACAGATGCCTCCCCTCGCGAGCTCCTCGCGAGTCGGGCCAGGCCTAGCTTGAGCGCAGCCCAGACTGCCGCTGTCGCTCCCTTTCGAGGTGACCTTTGGTGCTTACGGAGGTTGCCTTCTCATAAAAAGGCCTAGAGCCTGTGAAGAAGGCGAACGCCTGTGAAGCCCTCCCGCTCAGGAGAAGGCCTAGAGCCTGTGAAGAAGGCGAACGCCTGTGAAGCCCTCGCGCTCAGGAGAAGGCCCAGAGCCTGTGAAGAAGGCGAACGCCTGTGAAGACCTCGCGCTCAGGAGAAGGCCCAGAGCCTGTGAAGAAGGCGAACGCCTGTGAAGCCCTCGCGCTCAGGAAAAGGCCCAGAGCCTGTGAAGAAGGCGAACGCCTGTGAAGCCCTCGCGCTCAGGAGAAGGCCCAGAGCCTGTGAAGAAGGCGAACGCCTGTGAAGCCCTTGCGCTCAGGAGAAGGCCCAGAGCCTGTGAAGAAGGCGAACGCCTGTGAAGCCTTCGCGCTCAGGAGAAGGCCCAGAGCCTGTGAAGAAGGCGAATGCCTGTGAAGCCCTCGCGCTCAGGAGAAGGCCCAGAGCCTGTGAAGAAGGCGAATGCCTGTTAAGCCGTTTCGATCGGGAGAAGGCCCGGAGCCTGTGAAGAAGGCCCAAGCTTGTGAAGTTTCCTGTCAGCAACGACCCCACATCCAGAGGTTTCAACTAAAAAGCACCCAAGGCGCGGCGCCCTCCGGCGGGCAGCTCCGGAGCCAGCAAGGAACAAGGGTAAACCAGCTTACCGTCAGGCACGCGCGCGATTTAATTACTACTGATATAATGGATACAAGTTCTTACATGAGGGGCTTCCCCTCCCAAAAATGCTCTCACAACCGTCGGGGCAAACACCTGAGTTCTATCTATACAGGGTAAAAAGACGGGGATGGTACATGGTCAATCAGACAAATCCCCCAATGCATCCTCGGGAGCATCTCCTGAGCTGTCGCTGGCGTTGCTGAACTCGTCTTCGTTGTCTGCACCACCGCCAGCGGTGTTGGGATCGTCCACCACACCACCCTCGTCGGCGGCCACGATCACGTCGTCATCATCCAAAGTGAAGGCCCGGACGAGAGCATCCATGTTGTTCTCCACCCAATCCGCCAGGTCGCCTCACACGGCCTGGGGGACTGGGGCGATGGCGGCATCAAAGTCGAAGTGGGGATCTATATTCTGGAGATGACGGAAGACGCGAGAAAAGGCGTGTCCAAGCAGGGCGCGGCTCCTCTCCTCCACCAACCTGTCGGCCCTGACCGACCGAGCCTCCAGCTGTGTCACTACAGCGGTGAAGAACTGCAGGTTGCCGGCATAGTTGATCGTGTGCGGCTCGCCGACAGCTGCCTCGCAGATGTTGCCCAAGGCCGTGCTAGCCCTCTCCCCGAGCGTAGTGAGCATGGGGCCGTGCACGTGCTCCAGGACTTGCCGCTGACGTATCTCGTCGGCATTCTGATGCTCGATGGCCATAGCCTTTTCCACACGTTGGCGAAGGCGGAGCACCTCGGCCTGGGAGGTGGCCAGCTCCTTCTTTGCTGCCTCGAGAGTGACCCGGGAGGCGTCGGCTCATCGCGTCGCTTCATCCCGTTGGGCCCTCAAGGAGGCGGTTCTGCCCTCAGCTTCGACTCGGATCATCCCTAGCTTCCCCTCGAACTCACGCTCGAGGCCTCGGCGCGCTGTCGCCACCCGACAACAAACCTCCTCCAGGACACGCGTTTCCCGCGCGGCAACATCGTCTTCCGCCCGCGTCACTAGGCGCTCCCTCGTCTCTAGCTGCTTGTACTCGCGGGCGCGTTCGGCGGCCTCCAGCACCAACGCTTCCTCGCGCTTCCGAAGCTCAGCCGGGTCGCCAGAAGCCACCTTCATCGACGCAAGGGCCGCCTCACGCAGCTCCACCTGCTCCTCCAGCGAGCGGCACCGGGCCAGGAGCTCCCGGGTCCGTTCTTCTGCTGCTTCTCGTTGTCGGTCAGCTTCCCGGGCCTCCTTAGCGGCCTGGGATCGGGCCACCCGGGAGGCCTCCAGCGACGCCTTCGCTTCTCCGTCTTCAAGGTCGCGCTGGTGGCGCGCAAGGGCGACGGCGGCCTCCAGCTCGCGCCTCTCCGTGGCCAGGCACAGGCCCACGGCTTCCAGGCACGCGTCTTCCTCGGCGAGCTCCTGCCCAAGCATGTCTACAGCGCCACTCGCCATTCGGAGGAATTCACGGTGACGGGCACGACGCTCCCGAGCACGCTCAAGCACATCTGCCACACCATCATCCGCCCCAAGCAGGCGTCGAGGACCTCGGACCATCGCCCCAGCCCCGGGCAGGGGGCTGGGGGCTGGCGCCCTCACGACGGCCGGCCGCGCCGCATTAGAAGCCCGGCCTGAGTCCAACCTGACCTCAGGAGAAGGGCCCAAGGGGTGCCTCCGCCAGTCACAACCTGCAACCAGACGGGAAGCCCATGGCAGGCTGCCTATGCTAAAGGAGGGCTCGCGGAAGGAGATTGCGGGAACAGAAGGTTCGCCGCACGCTATGCGACGGCCCACCCCGTCGCTCGCCCAAACTACAAGGGCAGTGCTGCTCGGGGCACTCAGGGGCGGCGGAGGAGACGAAGCCAGGGAAGGCAGGAACTCGGCGGCTTCATCAAGCCCAGTAGGGAGAGGCCTGCAGAGCAAGGACCGGCGAATACGGCAAGTGGGATAGGAAACAGAGAAGGGGAAGACTTACTCATCGGTAGCAAAGTATTTCCGGCGCTTCAGCAAGCGGCAAGGGAAGTCATCGCCCAGGGCCTCCCTTTTTCTCCGGAGAGCCTCAAAGTCCACGCGGAAGCGGCCCAGGAGAGATGCACAGGAATCAACCTGCGAAGAGGGCGGATCACCAAGGCTACTTGCGTCAAGGACACATGCCTGACGCGCATGGTCAGTTGCCTCGCCAGAGGCCACGGCCGGGGGCTCAGGAGCCTCGGCCTCAAGCGTCGGAAGCGGCAGCGCCTCACCCGCAGCCTCGGCAGCACGGGCCTCATGGGCTGCCCCATCAAGAGCATCGCCAGGTGCGGTCGCATCATCAGTGGCTCTCCCAACCCCCGCTGTATCCTGCTTCCCTGCACCACCACTCGAGGAGGATTCACCTGGGCCGGCCGAAGGGGTAATCACCACCACAGGGTTCTCGCGAGGCCCTTAAAGGCCGACGGGGCGTAACCCCCACTCGTCGAAGGGGGGCATCTGCCTCACAAAGTCATCCCTGTTCTGGCAGAGGTACAGCAAGGCTCCCCCCTCCCGGATACTGCCGGGGTTGGGATCGCCTGTCAGGACCAAGAGCACCTCCCTCAGCGCCGCCGGCGCCAAGTCTTCTTCCTGAAGCCTCATGCGGTCATCATGCCCGCTGAAGGCCCACATTCGACGAGAATGGCGCGGGAGAGGGGCGATGCGACGCAATAGGAACTCCTTCACCACCTTGGGCGCCGTCACGCCGAGCCTTTTCAAGGACATGAATCGGTGCCAGATGAAGGCGAGCCGGGGGCTCACGAGCGTCTCCTGACCCCAGCCCGAATTGGGCACAGCAGGCGAAGTCAGCTTCGCCAGCAGGGGGCTGGGTACCCCAACATCGACGTACAACCACTGCTCGTGGAACCCGCTGAAGGCGGGGGGAGGTTGATGTCAATGCCAGAGGCCGCAGTCTCACGCGAAGCTACGAAGCTCACGCATGCCGAGCATTGAGTGGGGGCGGCGAGGCGCAAAGAGAAGAAATGGCGCAGCAAGGCGACAGAAGGAGGAATGCCCATCAGCACCTCGCAAACAAAAGCAAAGACTGAAAGGAGGGCAATGGACTCAGGACCCAGATGCATCATGCGGATCTGATAATGGGTGAGGACGGCGTTGAAGAAATCGGAGAAGGGAGGAACCAAACCCGCCCACAAGGCGTCGGCGAAGTAATGGACCTCGGTGATTATCCTGTTAGTGGGGAAGTGATACGTTGGCCAGGCCGTCGTCCTCCCGCACTCGTTGAAGGAGGTGGCCAGAGCCGGGCTGAGCTTGCCCAGGCATTCCAGATTGAGTATGATCGAGTGACCGTGGCGGGCGAGATGGAGACGCGGGCTTCTTCCCCTTCTCTTTCTTCGTCGGAGCCATGGCGGCGGACGGGAGACAGGAGATGTGAGATGGGATTGGAGGTAAAGGTCGTAGTTCGGGCGGAGGAAGAGCAGGAGACGGCCGAGCAACAGGAAGAGGGGCGGCTGTGTACAACTGTGGGGCAACCTAGCGCGGCGTAGAATAAGGGAGCGTGGATGAACAGTGCCGCCCACGTCCAATCAACCGCCATGCGACGCCCAAGGCCGCAGGCTGTTAGGGCACGCGACGCTTCGCCCTTGCCCTTTCGCATCTCGGCACGGCCAAGTCGATGCGCGCCTTGGTCCCGGGGGCTACTGTCGGCGTCCTGGGAACGGGGGTCCCCAGACTTGCCTGCCTGCGGCCTGCGGCGTGGCTCGAATGGGGGCCCAGCGCGGCCCATCTTCATCAACACAAGGCTCAAGACCCTCGCGAGAGGCCAAGCCTCGCGAGGCGGACGACACGGTGCTTCCTCAAGCACGGCCTCCTCAGGCTGGCTCGCGAGGAGGCGGAGAGATCAAGGGGGGGGGTGCCTCGCGAGGTGCCCATGACGCAAGCCATGACGATCGAGGGTGCCAGGCGGGCGCCAGGCCGCGCAGTGTCCTCCCCTTTCCTCTTTGGTGCAAAGGGGGCAAGCGCAGGCGAGAGGATCAAGAAAAGGCACCCATTTCGGTGCAACAAGACCAAGACCAGTCCAACGGTGGGAAGGAGGTCACCATGGAGCCCAGAACGGCGTCACCACAGGGCCTTTGGCAGGCGAAGACCGACCTTCATCAGGATAAGTGTACTAGATGTTCCCCTTCAAATTGGCCAATTGTTGGCGCCCTTCCCGCTCAAATATTTGGGAAGAGGCCCAGGGCCTTTGCCTATAAATAGTACTAGCCACCCCCAGGGCAGAGGCATCTTGACATCGAGAGATCGAGGAGTATTAAGAGCAAGCAGAGAACAAGTAGAGATAGAGAAGAGAGGCTAAACTCCCCCAGCAGTTCATCCCCTAGCCAAGAACAGACCCTCGCGAGGCTGTTCTTCCTTGTACTGTTCTTCTTCATCAGCCCAAGAGGCAATCCACCCACCACACACTTGAGTAGGGTATTACACCACATCGGTGGCCCGAACCAGTATAAACCCTGTGTCTCTTGTGTCGTTCTTTCATCAGTTAGTTCTTTGCGAGACGGTGAGGTAGAGGGCAGAATCTCCGCGTGCACCCTAGAGTTCGAACCTGAAGGGTCTGCCAGAACCCGTGATCCGACAGTGTGCGGCGCCTCTGTATTGAGCTATATCACGACGCAGCTCAAACGAGCTTTGTCTATTGTGTTCGGCCCGGCCGGATTTATTATATCCGGAGTGACGATCACCCTCACGTGTCGTGGGGCACCCGCGCGATCCGTAGATTGATCTTGTTTTCTTTGCCTTGTCCTCCAATATGTCTCGCAGGTCTGGCGCATTTTCCCGTGCCTTAGAATGTTTTGAGCGGCGCCGGGGTGCGGCTTGAGTGGAGGGCCGAGAGGCCTCTCTGTCGCGGCCGCGAGGTGGCCGATCGGCCGTATCATGCACTGGTGATGTAGGTTTAGGTGCTTCCTCCTCTAATCGGGGTAGCAGCCTGCGCTTTGGGTAGCTCTTGGAGGGGCGTTCGAGTTCATACTCTTCGGCTGCAAGGACTTCAGTCCATCTGTCGGCTAGCAAATCTTGATCAGCTCTAAGCTGTTGCTGTTTTTTCTTGAGGCTGCTTGCCGTGGCCATAAGCCTGCGTTTGAAACGCTCTTGTTCGACAGGATCCTCTGGCACGACGAATTCGTCGTCGTCGAGGCTTGCCTCATCTTCGGAGGGAGGCGTATAATTATCATCCTCGACCTCTCTGTCTGCCGCTCTCTCGTGAGGGCTGGCTTCTCCATCCTCCTGTGCTGAATCTTGCTGGAGGGGGTGTTCTTCGGCGCTATCCGGAGTATTATTATCTCCTGTGCCGGAATCACCGTTTTTGTTCTGGCAGGATTTAGAACGTCGCCGTTGACGCCGACGCTTAGGCTGTTTCTTGGAGGGGTCATCCCCCGCTGTTCCATCGCCATCTCCTTCTTTTGGGGTATCCACCATGTATATGTCATACGACGAGGTGGCTTTCCAGTGCCCTATAGGTGCTGGTTCTTGAGATTCTCCTGCATCGGCGTCCATACTGTCGATGTCTTCGGAGTCGAAGTCGATCATGTCGGTTAAATCATCGACAGTGGCTACAAAGTGGGTGGTGGGTGGGCTTTGAATTTCTTCATCGTCCGTATCCCAACCTTGCTGACCGCAGTCCGGCCAGGGCTCTCCTGATAAAGAGAGAGACTTTAATGACTTCAGAATATCGTCAAAGGGCGAGTGCTGAAAGATGTCCGCGGCGGTAAACTCCATGATCGGCGCCCAATCGGATTCGATCGGCAGGGGAGCGGCGGGCTCGGAGTCCGGAGAGGAGTCCGGCCCCTCGGAGTCACGGGCCTTGCGGAGTGCGGGGCTGGTGTTCGGCTCGATCGCCGTTGGGATCGCAGCCCCCGAGGCGGCGTCCAACCACTCATCCTCGATCGGCGTAGTTGATTCCGAATCGAGGGTCGGAACCGATGCGTGTGCGGCCTCCAGGGCACTGTTCGGCGGCAGAGCTAGATCATGCCCATCGTGACAGTGCGGCGCGCTCGGCCGTGGCTCAAATCCGTCGAAGATCAAGTCCCCGCGGACGTCAACCGTGTAGTTTAAACTTCCAAATCTGACCTGATGGCCAGGGGCGTAGCTTTCGATCTGCTCTAGATGGCCAAGCGAATTGGCCCGCAGTGCAAAGCCACCGAAGACGAAGATCTGTCCGGGGAGAAAAGTCTTGCCCTGGACTGCATCGCTATTGATGATCGGAGGAGCCATCGGGCCTAAAAGTGACGACACAGAGGAACTCTCAATGAAAGCACCAATGTCGGTGTCAAAACCGGCGGATCTCGGGTAGGGGGTCTCGAACTGTGCGTCTAGGCGGATGGTAACAGGAGACAAGGGACACGAAGTTTTACCCAGGTTCGGGCCCTCTCGATGGAGGTAAAACCCTACATCCTGCTTGATTAATATTGATGATATGGGTAGTACAAGAGTAGATCTACCACGAGATCAAGGAGGCTAAACCCTAGAAGCTAGCCTATGGTATGATGGTTATATGTTTTCCTTGTCGGCGTTCTGGGAACGGGGGTCCCCAGACTTGCCTACCTGCGGCCTGCGGCGTGGCTCAAGGGGGCCCAGCACGGCCCAGCTTCATCAACACAAGACCCAAGACCCTCGCAAGGGGCCAAGCCTTGCGGGGCGGACGACAAGGCGCTTCCTCAGGCGCGGCCTCGTCAGGCTGGCTCACGAGGAGGCGAAGAGATCAAGGCGGGGTACCTTGCAAGGTACCCGTGACGCAAGCCATGACGACCAAGGGCGCCAGGCGGGCGCCAGCCCGCGCAGTGTACTCCCCTTCCTGTTTGGTGCAAAGGGGGCAAGCGCAGGCGAGAGGATCAAGCAAAGGCATCCATTTCGATGCAACGAGACCAAGACCAGTCCAACGGTGGGAAGGAGGTCATCGTGGATCCCAGAACGGCGTCAGCACAGGGCCTTTGGCAGGCGAGGACCAACTTTAGTTAGGATAAGTGTACCAGATGTTCCCCTTCGAATTGGCCAATTGTTGGCGCCCTTCCCGCTCAATATTTTGGAAGAGGCCCAGGGCCTTTTCCTATAAATAGGACTAGCCACCTGTAACGCCCTCGATGCGGCTATATCTCTCACGTGTCGAGGCACGACTTAGAGGCATAACCGCATTGAAAGCAATGTCGCAAGTGAGGTAATCTTCACACAATCCATGTAATAAATAAAGGGGAAAGATACATAGTTGGCTTACAATCGCCACTTCACACAAGTACATAAATAACATTCATCATACAGATTACACTCAAGGTCCGACTACGGTACCAAAATGAAAGAAGACTACCCCAAATGCTAAACAGATCCCCGGATCTCCCAACTGGGCTCCACTACTGTTCATCTGGAAAAGAAACATAGTAACGGCCACGTTCCTCATCGAACTCCCAAGTGAGCTCGGACGCGTCATCTGCACTGACATCGTTGGTACCTGCAACTGTGGTGATAATATCTGTGAGTCACGGGGACTCAGCAATCTCACACCCGCGAGATCAAGACTATTTAAGCTTAAAGGTGGGAAAGGGGTTTGTGAGGTGGAGCTGCAGCAAGCGACTAGCATATGGTGGCTATAGCGCAAAAGAGAGCGAGAAGAGAAGGCAAAGCACGGTCGTGAAGCTAGAAGTGATCAAGAAGTGATCCTGAAACGACCTACGTCAGACATAACTCCAACAACTGTGTTCACTTCCCGGACCCCGCCGAGAAGAGACCATCACGGTTACACACGTGGTTGATGTGTTTTAGATAAGGTCAACTTCGGGTTTTCTACAACCGGACATCAACAAATTCCCATCTGCCTCATAACCGCGGGCACGGCTTTCGAAAGATAATACCCTGCAGGGGTGTCCCAACTTAGCCCATGATAAGCTCTCACGGTCAACGAAGGATATTCCTTCTACCGGGAAGACCCGATCAATCTCGGAATCCCGGACTACAAGACATTTCGACAGCAACAAAACAAGTCCAGCAAAGCCGCCCGATTGTGCCAACAAATCCTGATAGGAGCTGCACATATCTCGGTCTCAGGGCACATCCGGATGAACACTACGTACGGCAACCGAAGATACCCCAAGTTGCCTCAGGGCGGCACCGCAAGTGGCTCTAGTTGGACCAGCAATCGAAGGAGAACTGGCCCGGGGGGGTTAAAATAAAGATGACCCTTGAGTCTGCAGAACCCAAGGGAAAAAGGCTTAGGTGGCAAATGGTAAAACCAATGTTGGGCCTTGCTGGAAAAGTCTCATTCAAAGCGGACTGTCAAGGGGGTCCCATAAATCACCCAACCGTGTAAGGAACGCAAACTCCGGGAACATAACACCGGTATGACGGAAACTAGGGTGGCAAGAGTGGAACAAAACACCAGGCATAAGGCCGAGCCTTCCACCCTTTACCAAGTATATAGATGCATTAATTAAATAAGAGGTATTGTGATATCCCAACAAGTAAACATGTTCCAACAAGGAACAACAAGATCATGTTCCAACAAGGAACAAACTTCATCTTCACCTGCAACTAGCAACGCTATAAGAGGGGCTGAGCAAAGCGGTAACATAGCCAATCAACGGTTTGCTAGGACATGGATGGTTAGGGGCTGACAAGGCAATATAGGAGGCATGATATAGCAAGTGGTAGGTATCGCAGCATGGGCATAGCAAAAGAGCGAGCAATCTAGCAAGCAAAGATAGAAGTGATTTCGAGGGTATGGTCATCTTGCCTGCAAGGTTCTCAGAGTTGTCGAAAGCTTGGTCCTCGTAAGCGTTCTCAACGGAATCCTCGTTCACGTACTCGTCTCCCGGCTCTACCCAAGACAGGAGAACAAGCAAAGGAACCAATATCAACCACGATGCAATGCGCAAGCAACATGATGCAAAACATGGCAATGATATGCGAGAGGTGATATGCAATGCGTATGCATGCTCCGGAGGGACAAGGAAGAACAGGGCATAATATTGGCAAACCAAGCATGCCACTGGATAGGTGAGGTGATTTCGGTTGAAATCGATATGAAGTTCACCGGAATCGGATGCACGGTTTGCAAATGGCAAGCCATACAAGAATGACACGAATCTGCCATAAACAGCATGATGCTACTTAGCAAGCAACAATTAATTAAGCTACTGCACCCAAACATAGCAACAAAGCATATGACAGTAATCTACACAAGATGCACGATAAAAGATGAACACTGATCTACGGCTAATTAACAACATAACAGGTCCAAACAATCATGGCAAAAGTGCAAAAGATAACAGGTTCACAGACTTAGTGAAAATATCAACAAAGCAGAAACTAACATCAGGATGACATGTTCAGAGCAACGAAACAACATGCTAAAGGTCCAGAACATAGCAAAGAAAGGCATGGAATGAATATACTCATATCACTTAACAAAAGTATCTTACTGACCATAAGCCAAAAGGGATCATAAAATATGATTACACCCATGTCAAATAAGCAAGTTTCGTTACAGGTTTCAGACTTAGCAGAAAACTGGACATGGCAGAAACTAATAACGACTAGGCATGTTCGTGAGCTCGATGCACTCACTACAGAGCATTTCATGATAAAATAAGAATACATTCATCAAGAAGACATGGCATAGAAACAATACATGGCAAGAACAACATCATAACATGCAAGGATCAACTACACCAAGCTTGGCAAAATCGAATAACATGTGAACAATCTGCCAGCAACAATTTGAAGCAAAAGTAGAGCTCGATTGACTCAAGCTATGGCACTCCATAATTGCAAAAAAGGCATGGATGGATAGAGAAAATACTCAAGTTCAAAACACCCTTACTGATCATGCTCAAATTATGCATAGATCTCTCAGAAACAACATGAACACATGGCATAAAAATAACAGCAGTCAGGGACTTGGTGAAATCACCAAGTCTCTGAAATCAGCAACATCAAGATACCTAGTTTGCATGCTTGTGCTAGTCACCACATAGATCACAAAAATACATGGCAAAATCCTCTGGATATCTAACATGGCATATTACAAAACTCATGTAGGACTCAACTTCATAGGAGGTACGCATCAATCATGGCAAAAATGACAAAAGTGCATGTTCAGATAAGATCCAGCAACTAACTTCAACTAGCCCTCTTCTAACAGCATTTCGGGCATCAAGAAGACCTCAAATGAAAATAGTACAATGGAACAAAATGATGTACTCTTCGGGGCAAACAATTTGACGTATTATACGCGCGAAACGGAGCTACGGATTCAAAGTCATGGCATGGCAAACATGGCATGATGATACAAAATTTAAAGACTTAGAGAAAACGGGGGGAGGGAAAAGTCAACCCCCGCGATTTGGATCTGAGATCCCGGCGATTCCGGCGGCTCCGGCGGCGGATCCGGCCGGCGCGGACGACGCCGGCAACGGGGAGGCAGCGGGGCGACGCGGCGAGGGCGAGGGCGGCGCGGGGCGGCGGTCGGCGGCGCGGGGCGGCGCGGCTCGCCGGGAACGGCGCAGCGCAGCGCGGCGGCGGTCGGCGGCGGCGGTCGGCGGCGGGGCGAGGCCGGCGCGGGGCCGCGGCTGGCGGGCGGCGCGGAGCGGGCCGGTGCGGGAGGCGACGGGCGGCGCGGAGCGGGCCGGGGGGGCCCGCCTGGGCCCCGACGGGCCGGCGAGGCGATGTGGGCGCGGCTGCCACGTGGCAGCGCGCGGTTCGCCCGGCGGTGCGGGCGGACGTGTCCGTCAGTCCGGTTTTTGTCCGGCGGTGGCGGGAGGGAAAATGGCTAGGGTTAGGGTGGTTTTTGCCCGTGATTTGAGGAGGGGGAGGCCTTTTTATAGCTAGGAGGAGCTAGGGAGCTCCAAATGGAGAGCGGTTTTCGGCCACGCGATCGTGATCGAACGGCGGAGGACATGGGAGTGACTTAGATGGGTTATTGGGCTGTTTTGAAGGGGTGTTGGGCTGCAACACACACGAGGCCTTCACGGTTACCCGGTTAACCGTTGGAGTACCAAACGAACTCCGATTGACTCGAAACTTGACAGGCGGTCTTCCGGTGCTATACCAAGGCCACATGTCAAACCTCGGTCCATTCCGAGAATGTTTAATACCCGCTCACGAAGAAATGTAAAACGGGACGCCGGGAGACATAGGAGCGCCGGATTGCAAAACGGACAACGGGAAAGATGCTCGGATTTATGAGACGAACATGTATGCGAATGCGATGCACATGATGACATGATATGACCAAAAATGCAAGACGAAGAAAACCCAACCACGTAGGAATATCATAACACATAGCCGGAAATGGCAAGAGTTGGATTACAAATATGGCAAGTTACATCTGGGGCGTTACAACACACCACCACTACGAGAGGATCTCGTCCCAAGATCTAGGACTGAAAGAACTCCGGATACTCGGAACGTAGGTGGTCTTCACGCTCCCAGGTGGCTTCTCGGTCTGAATGATGTGACCATTTCAATTTGAGGAATTTGATTGACTTGTTGCGAGTCTTGCGCTCAGTTGTCTCAAGAATGGCAACTGGATGCTCATGATAGGACAAATCTTCTTGAAGATCAATCTCTTCGAAGTTGATGGTGCGCTCAGGCGTCTTGAAGCACTTGCGAAGCTGTGACACGTGGAAGACATCGTGCACATTTGCAAAGTTGGAGGGAAGCTCAAGTTGATAGGCTAGATCGCCTCGTTTGCCGATGATCTTGAAAGGACCGACGTATCTAGGGGCAAGTTTTCCCTTGATACCGAAGCGACGAGTCCCTTTCATTGGAGAGACGCGGAGGTAGACATGGTCTCCGATCTCGAATGCCACATCTCGGTGTTTGCTATCGTAATAGCTCTTCTGGCGCGACTGCGCTGCTTTGAGGTTCTCACGAATCACCTTGCACATGGCCTCAGCCTCTGAGATCAAATCATTGCCGAGCAATTGGCGTTCACCGGTTTCAGACCAGTTGAGAGGAGTACGGCACTTTCTTCCATAGAGAATCTCGAATGGGGCTTTGCCCGAGCTGGCTTGAAAACTGTTGTTGTAAGAGAATTCAGCATAAGGAAGACAATCCTCCCACTTCATGCCGAAAGAGATAACACAGGCTCTAGAATATCTTCAAGAATTTGGTTGACACGCTCGACTTGTCCACTAGTTTGAGGGTGGAAAGATGTGTTGAATCGAATATTGGTGCCCATGGCCGTCTGAAAAGAATCCCAAAACTTGGAGGTAAAGATGCTGCCACGGTCTGAAGAGATCAATTGTGGAATGCCGTGTAAGGAGACAATTCTGGAAGTGTAGAGCTCTGCCAGCTGCGCTGCTGTGATAGACTCTTTGATAGGAAGAAAATGAGCCACTTTGGTGAGCTTGTCGATGACAACAAAAATAGCATCATTTCCACGCTTGGACTTAGGAAAACCAGTCACGAAGACCATTTCGATATGATCGAACTTCCATTCTGGAATAGCAAGAGGTTGGAGAAGTCCAGCTGGTCGTTGGTGTTCTGCTTTCACCCTTCTGCAGACATCACACTCATTCACGAATTGAGCGATCTCACGCTTCATTCGAGTCCACCAATACGACTGCTTGAGGTCATGGTACATCTTCGAACTTCCAGGATGAATTGACAGAAGAGAATTGTGTGCTTCGTTCATAATGACTTTACGAAGATCACCCTTTGGAACCACGATCCGGTTCTCGAAGAAAAGAGTATCTCTGTCATCAACTCGATAGCACTTGTATTTGGAAATGCCCTTGTCAATACCACGTTTCACCTTCTTCACCATGGTATCCAACAATTGTGCCTCACGAATTTGATCTTCCAAGGTAGGAGAAACGATGAGGTTGGCAAGCAAACCTTGAGGAACAACTTGAAGATTCAACTTGCGGAAAGCCTCACAGAGATCCGGTTGGAATGGCTTGAGGATTAAGCTGTTGCAGTAAGCCTTTCTGCTCAAAGCGTCTGCAATCACATTAGCCTTGCCTGGAGTGTATTCAATACTCGGATTATACTCTTGAATCATTTCGACCCAGCGAGTCTGCCTGAGGTTGAGATGAGGCTGAGTGAAGATATACTTGAGACTCTTGTGATCTGTGAATATGTCCACTTTCCTTCCCAACAGGAGATGTCTCCATGTTATTAGTGCGTGGACAACTGCTGCCAACTCAAGATCGTGAGTGGGGTAGTTCCTTTCATTGGGCTTCAACTGGCGAGAGGTATAGGCAACAACCTTCTTCTCTTGCATTAAGACAGCTCCGAGGCCCTGGAGAGAAGCATCACAGAATACTTCATAAGGCTTGGATTCGTCAGGAGGAGTCAAAACTAGAGCAGTGACGAGTTTCTCATTGAGAGTCTTGAAAGCAACGTCACACTCAGGAGACCAGACATATTTCACATGCTTTTGGAGGAGGTTGGAAAGAGGCTTGGCAATCTTGGAGAAATTCTCAACGAATCTTTTGCAATAGCTTGCAAGTCCAAGAAAACTGCGAAGCTGCTTGACATTCTGAGGAGGATTCCAATTCAAAACTGCAGACACCCTCTCTGGATTAACAGCGATGCCCTTGGAAGAGATGATATGACCAAGATAAAGAACTTCATCAAGCCAGAATTCACATTTGGAGAACTTCGCATATAATTGATACTCTCTGAGCTTGTCGAGTACCAATCGCAAATGTTTGGCATGATCCTTCTTATTCTTTGAGAAGACCAAAATATCATCGAGATAGACCAAGACAAATTCGTTGATGTAGGGGTTGAAGATGAAATTAATCAAGCGAGTGAAATATGGAGGAGCATTGACGAGGCCGAAAGACATGACAGTATATTCATAAGAACCAAAGCTTGTTCTGAATGCTGTCTTGGGAATATCTTCTTCACGAATGCGAATCTGATGATAACCCATACGAAGGTCAAGCTTGGAGAACACCATAGCACCTTTGAGTTGCTCAAATAGCTCATTGATGTTGGGAAGTGGGTACTTGTTCTTGATAGTCTTCTTGTTCAATGGACGGTAATCGACGCAAAGTCGGTCCGTGCCATCCTTCTTCTTGACAAAAAGAACACCACAACCCCACGGAGAAGAACTCGGTCTGATCAGACCCAGACGCTCTTGTTTATCGAGTTGAATCTTCAATTCCTTGAGCTCATCTGGTCCAAGCTTGTAAGGACGCTTGCAAACGGGTTCCGTGCCAGGCTCAAGATCAATCACGAATTCAACTGGCCGGCGGGGAGGCATACCCGGAAGCTCTTCTGGAAAAACATCTTGGTACTCACAAACGACTGGAATCTGAGAGATAGCCTCCAATTCATCATTCTCATTGAGAGAAAACAACCGAATGGTATCATCACGAGAAGCATAGATGATCACATCGTTAGAAGAGTGAGTCAATTTGATTTCCCTAGCAGCACACTCGAGCTGAGCCTTGTGCTTAGAAAGCCAGTCCATCCCGAGAATGAGATCAATATCAGAATCACCAAGAACAACTGGTTTAGACAAGAATTTATAGTCGCCCATCTTCATAGAAACATCCGGGACACAAACATTAGATGTCATTTGCTTGCCCGGGGACACAATCTTCAACGGAATAGGAATCTTTTCAGTGACAAACTCATGCTTAGCAACAAAAGGTCTCGAAATGAAAGAAAGCGATGCACCAGTATCAAATAAGACTTTTGCAGGAATATCATTAGCAGGAAGATTACCCATGATCACTTCAGAAGAATCCTCTGCTTGAGCTGCATTCAACATGTTCACCTTGGCATGCTTAGGATTATGCTTGACCACTGCATTGCTGGAAGATTTCACAGGAGGAGGAGGCGGAAGGCGCCTTTGGTTGAAGCACTTGTTCGCATAGTGACCCTTCTGCTGACATTTGTTACAAGTCACCTCTGAGAGCGGACGATGGTAAGGAGCACTTGGCCTTGGAGCTTGATTCTGAGACTTGTTCTGAAAGCTAGGGTTGGGTGGGTGGTAAGATCCACGGCCACTTGAATTCTTTTGTTGATAAGGCTGACGGAACGGAGGAGGAGGCAACCAGAACTTCTGTTGCTTAGCTGCCACAAGTGAAGAAGAAGAAGACTGAACTGCGTCTCTGACTCTCTTCTTAGATGCCTCACACTTGAGCTGAGCAGCTTCTTGTTTCAGTGCCATGTTGTAGAATTCATCATACTTTAATGGCTCGAAAAGCACGAGAGCAAGTTGCAGATCTTCTCTGAGACCACGTCTGAACTGGTAGATCATACTCTTCTCATCAGGAATGTCTTGCCTTGCAAAACGAGAGAGTTTCTGGAACTGAGTGTTGTATTGATAGACAGACATGTTGCCTTGCTTGAGATTGCGGAATTCCTCACGCTTAAGCTCAACAACACTTTCTGGAATGTGGTGTGCTTTGAAGTCACGACGGAAATCATCCCAAGTGATCACACGACCTCCTCTGGAATCTTTGTATTGCTGGAACCATTCGGCAGCTTGATCTTTGAGTTGAAAAGAGGCAAACTTGACAAAGTCCTCAGGTCTGACATTGCTGCACTCGAAATGCTTGCTTATGTCCACGAGCCAGTCATCGGCGTCTGTGGCCTCGACACAGTAGCTGAAGGTCTTTGGCTGATTAGCAAGGAACTGGTTCAGTGAAGCGAAGTGCGGCTGATTGTTGCCTTGGCCTTGATTCTCTTGATTAGCTTGCCCTTGGTTGCGATCTTGCAAGAGCTGAATCAGAATCTGAGCATTGGCATTTGTGGCAGTCATCAAGGCCTGCCAAGCTTCCGGAGGCGGAGGTGGTGGCGGAGGGTTAGCCTGATTCCCTTCATTGCGTTCCGGATTCTGACGCGTTGGTGAAGCCATCCTGAAGAGGGTGACATCCATTAGCATCTTGACAGATATATATTGAAGCTGAATCAAAGGAACGACATTGCAACATATAGTCTTCACAATTAACATTCGAACAAGAATGAACGAATGATTTCCAATGTAAAACATCACACTTCCAAAGCTGAGAAGCCACTTAGAACATGGTATGGAAATAAAACCAACAAGGTACGGATGTGAACAAATACTTGGTAAGGATTACCCAATCACAAACCAAATATCTGCGAAAGAAATACTAAAGCTACAAGAATTCCCACTTATAAACTCCCGAAACTTTCTGGTTATGCAATCAGGTGTTGGGGATACAGGGGAAGCATAATATCTCACCCAAACTAGCAAATCCTACAACCAGCTGTATCCATCCTTCAACACATAACCAAGAAACCTTCGGAAATCGTCTACCTCAACCTTCGAAAAGCATCCGTTATACAAGTCATGGCAATACCCCCGCACTCGCCACAGTACTGGGCTATCAGGGTTATCTCACCAACAACTGTACAAAAGAGATTTTCGATGTCGGCATACTAAACTCAGGTATTCCAAAACCGCAACGATAAAATTATGACAACAACACCTCGGAGCTCAACTCCCCGGGACACTGCCACAACCCCTAAATGTCAGGAGGCAACCAAGACAATGTTGTCATCATAAAACCATCGGAACGATTGTAATATACCCGCGTGATCCTAAATTTTTTTAGTGAAATTTGAGAAGAGAAGAGTCAAAACTCTACGTCAGGATGCCTCACCAGAAGGTCGAAGGGACTAGGGAGTAAAAAGAATTCCTAAACTCTCCGATATATAATTCCTAAATGACTCAAAACATTTTTCTAGACACAACTCGGCCACTAAAGACGATCAAACAGTGGGGGCTCCTAAGGTCGGGGACAGGCTCTGATTACCAACTTGTAACGCCATCGATGCAGCTATATCTCTCACGTGTCGAGGCACGACTTAGAGGCATAACCGCATTGAAAGCAATGTCGCAAGTGAGGTAATCTTCACACAATCCATGTAATAAATAAAGGGGAAAGATACATAGTTGGCTTACAATCGCCACTTCACACAAGTACATAAATAACATTCATCATGCAGATTACACTCAAGGTCCGACTACGGTACCAAAATGAAAGAAGACTACCCCAAATGCTAAGCAGATCCCCGGATCTCCCAACTGGGCTCCACTACTGTTCATCTGGAAAAGAAACATAGTAACGGCCACGTTCCTCATCGAACTCCCAAGTGAGCTCGGACGCGTCATCTGCACTGACATCGTTGGTACCTGCAACTGTGGTGATAATATCTGTGAGTCACGGTGACTCACAGATATTATCACCATAGTTGCAGGTACCAACGATGTCAGTGCAGATGACGCGTCCGAGCTCACTTGGGAGTTCGATGAGGAACGTGGCCGTTACTATGTTTCTTTTCCAGATGAACAGTAGTGGAGCCCAGTTGGGAGATCCGGGGATCTGTTTAGCATTTGGGGTAGTCTTCTTTCATTTTGGTACCGTAGTCGGACCTTGAGTGTAATCTGTATGATGGATGTTATTTATGTACTTGTGTGAAGTGGCGATTGTTAGCCAACTATGTATCTTTCCCCTTTATTTATTACATGGATTGTGTGAAGATTACCTCACTTGCGACATTGCTTTCAATGCGGTTATGCCTCTAAGTCGTGCCTCGACACGTGAGAGATATAGCCGCATCGAGGGCATTACACCACCCCCAGGGTAGAGGATCGAGCAATCAGGCCAGCAGAACCTAGGATCAGAGCAAGCAGAGAACAAAGGAGAAAGATAGAAGGGCGGGTGAACTTCTCCTAGCGGTTCATCCCCCTAGCCAGGAGCAGACCCTCGCGAGGCTGTTCTTCTCTGTATTGTTCATCACCACTAGCTCAAGAGGCAATCCATCCACCAAAAACTAGAGTAGGGTATTACACCACAACGGTGGCCCGAACTAGTATACACTCTGTGTTCCTTGTGTTGTTCTTTCTGTAGTTAGATCCTTGCAGGACGGAGAGGTAGAGGGCATAATCTCCGCGTGCACCCCAGAGTTCGAACCTTAAGGGTCTGCCGGAACCCGAAATCCGACATTTGGCGCGCCAGGTAGGGGTGTGCCGGAATTTGCCTTCCACCGCTTCGTCCTCCTCCGACCGTTGCGTCCATGTCCGACGTCCCTTGAGCCCGCGCCGCCCAGGCGGCCCCCGTCGGTGGGCGTCTGCGTCATCCCCCGTCGCCTGCCACCAATGCCGCCACCATCCCGGCGGGGAACGAGCATCAAGCATCATCCTAGCATCTGCCTGTGCGACGAGGTGACCGCACCGCTACATCAACACCCCCAGTCATCGCGGCCCTCCTGGGTGGCTCGCAGGCGCCGCCCACAAGTCGACACGTCAAGCCGTATGTCCGCCGGGTCGGCGTCGTTTCCGCGCGGAAGGGGGCTCCCACGGACCAGGTGGCGCGCGAGGTCGGTCTGACCTTCATCTCGGAAGACCACCCCGCCAACCTGGCTGGCTCGGGCGTGCTCCCCATGTTGTGCGCCCCCACAATCTACCAGGTAGCCGTCACCAGAACCCTCATCGACGGCGGCGCGGGCCTCAGCGTGCTCTCGGTCGAGACCTTCAATCTCCTCTGCATACCCCTGGCACGGCTGCAGCCCTGTCGGTCTTTCTCGGGCGTTGGGGGCGGGTCATCCAGCTCCTTGGGACAGATCCGGCTCCCAGTAACCTTCGGCACCTATGACAACTTCCGCACGGAGATGGTCGACTTCGACATCGCCCCCATCGGCCTCCCCTACAACGCCATCCTTGGGTACCCAGCGCTGGCCCAGTTCATGGCCGCCACGCACCCGGCGTATAACCTCATGAAGATGACCGGAAGCAGCGGTGTCCTCACCGTGCATGGGGACACCGGGGACGCCCTGCGGGTACTCAAGCTCGCCTTCAAGACGGCGGCGTCGGCACAGCCCGCCGGCGCAGGGACCCCCGAGCCCTAGGGGCTGCGCTGGCCAAGAAGAAGCAGTTGTTCACCCAGGACAAGGCGGAAACCAAGCAGATACCTGTTCACGAGGACGGGTCCTACAGTGCCACTTTCACCATAGGCGCCAACCTCGAGCCTGAGAAGGAGGAGACCCTGATCAGGTTCCTGCGTAAAAATAAGAAGGTATTCGCTTGGGAGCCTGATCAATTGACAGGGATCCCCCGGAGCGTCATCGAGCATTACATCAACGTATGCCCAAACGTGCGCCCCGTGAAGCAGAAAGCCAGGCGGCAGTCCGCAGAGAAGCAGGCCTTCATCATCCAAGAAACCCGCAAGTTAGAGGCCGCAGGGGTCATTCGCGAGGTCCGATACCCGTACTGGTTGGCCAACCCTGTTGTTGTGCCCAAAAAGGGAGGAAAGTAGCGCATGTGTGTCGACTTCACCAACCTCAACAAGGCATGCCCGCAAGATCCGTTCCCACTCCCCCGCATCGACCAGATCGTCGATTCCACCGCGGAGTGCGACTTGCTCTGCTTCCTGGACGCCTTCTCTGGGTATCACCGGATCAAGATGGCGGTAGAAGACGTCGAGAAGACCGCCTTCTTAACCCCATGCGGGGTGTACTGCTATACATGCATGCCATTTGGGCTGCGTAATGCAGGGGCGACCTTTCAGCGGCTGATGCACATCACCTTGGGCCCGCAGCTCGGGAAGAATGTCGAAGCTTATGTTGACGACATTGTGGTGAAGTCTCGGGAGGCCAAGACCCTGATACAAGACATGGAGGAGACCTTCGCGAGCCTCGACGCAGTAAGCCTATGGCTCAACCCAGAGAAGTGTGTGTTCGGGGTCCCCTCAGGCAAGCTCTTGGGCTTTCTCGTGTCCCACCGAGGCATCGGGGCTAACCCGGAGAAGGTCAAGGCGGTCGAGGACATGAGCCCGCCGAAAACCCTCAGAGAAATGCAAAAGCTCACTGGGCGCGTGACCGCGCTAGGACGCTTCATCTCCAAACTGGGGGAGCGAGCGCTGCCTTTCTTCCAGCTAATGAAGAAGAAGGGGCCTTTTGAATGGACTGAAGAGGCAGATAAGGCGTTTCAAGATCTCAAGAGGTACCTGACCATCCCCCTAGTCATGGTGGCTCCGCGCCCTCGAGAGCCCCTGCTGCTCTACCTCGCTGCCACACCCTACTCCGCCAACGCAGCCCTGGTGGCGGTCAGGGTGGAGCGCCGAATCAAGGCCACATTAGCAGCTCGGGACAAGACGAAGCAGAAACAGGGAAGGCCCACAGGAGATGTAACCGTGGCTGAGGAGGATCAGCCACTAAAGAGCGCACCAGAAGCAGGAGAGGCCACTCGCCTGGACGGGCCGCCTCCTGAGGTCATGTCACTTCGCGAGGCGCCCTTGCCTTAGGAGGGTGCCACGGACGCTGATGCTCTCGGCTTGGTTGAGCATCCAGTCTACTTTGTCAGCACAGTGTTACGGGACCCGAGGGCACGGTACCCTATGCCTCAAAAGCTCCTCCTCGTGCTACTGGTGGCCTCGCGCAAGCTGCGTCACTACTTCCAGGGTCACCCCATCAAGGTCGTCTCATCATACCCCTTGGAGCGAGTGCTCAGGAGCCCCAACTCAGCCGAAAGAGTCGCCGAGTGGAATATAGAGCTGCAGGCGTTTCAACTCGAGTTCAGCACGACCCGTGTCATCAAAGGAGCAGCGTTGGCGGATTTCGTGGCAGAATGGACGGAGGCGCCAGGCCTCAAGGACAACGAGGATCGATCCCTCTCCCCAGGGAGTGAGGCGCCAGAAGGCTGGGTCATGTACTTCGATGGGGCGTTCTCCAGGCACGGCACTGGGGCTGGTGCGGTGCTGATATCGCCCACTCAGGACAAGCTCTACTACGTCGTACAACTCTGTTTTCAGCAAGGCGAAAAGGTCTCCAACAACATAGCAGAATATGAGGGTCTGACAGCAGGGTTGAAGGCCGCAGCAGCACTGGGGGTGAAGCACCTCACTGTCAAAGGTGATTCGCAGCTCCTTGTCAACTTCTCCAACAAGGTGTACGCGCCGAAGGATGAGCACATGGAGGCCTATCTGGCAGAGGTCCGCAGGATGGAAAAGCAGTTCTGGGGGTTGGAATTGAAGCATGTGCCGCGCGACACCAATCAGGAAGCCGATGACATCACCGGACGGGTGTCCAGGCGGTTACCTCAGGAGCCTGGCGTCTTTCAAGAGCGGCTCTTCAAGCCCTCGACCCAGCCGGCACTATCAAATACTGCTCAGCCTTGGGAGGAACTCCCCCAGCCGCCAGCCTCGGGAGCCCCGGCCTGCGGCCCCGCCTCAGGGGCACGCCTGCTCCTGACTATGGAACCTCAAGAGGAGTGCTGGATCACGGAACTCCGGAGTTATTTAATGCAAGGGGCCCTGCCGGAGAAGGAGGAAGAGGCGGA
The DNA here is from genome assembly GCA_032464435.1 of Aegilops umbellulata. NCBI lineage: Eukaryota > Viridiplantae > Streptophyta > Magnoliopsida > Poales > Poaceae > Aegilops > Aegilops umbellulata. Next base: position 152,755,234 of record CP136054.1, on the reverse strand, counting down.
GCGTGTGGCGCGGCAAGCTACGGCAAACTGCATCAGGGATGGAGAGCTATACTGGAAGCGACCAAATGATGTATCCCTGCGTTGCATCTCTAGGGAGCAAGGAAAGGATCTGCTGGAGGACATACACGGCGGGGACGGTGGGCATCAGTCGTCATCATGGTTCCTCATTGGCAAAGCATTTCGCAGCGGGTTCTACTGGCCCGCCGCACTCAACGACGCTGTCGAACCAGTAAAGGCTTGTGAAGCCTGCCAATTTCACGCCAAACAGATCCATCAGCCGGCGGGAGGCCTGCAGACTATACCCCTTTCATGGCCATTTGCGGTTTGCGGGCTGGACATTCTGGGACCGTTCCCTCGGGTGCCAGGGGGTTACCGCTACCTCTACGTCGCCATTGACAAGTTCACCAAGTGGGCAGAACTGGAGGCTGTCCGCACCATCCCTGCGGGTTCCGCGGTCAGGTTCATCAGGGGCATCGTGAGCCGGTTCGGGGTGTCGAACCGCATCATCACAGACAACGGTTCGCAATTCACCAGTAACCTCTTCAAAACATACTGTGCTAACCTTGGAACGCAGATATGCTACGCTTCGGTGGCGCACCCGCGAAGCAACGGCCAGGCCGAACGAGTCAACACGGAGGTCCTGAGGGGCCTCAAGACAAGGACATTCAAGAAGAAGCTGGAGGCCTGCGGCAGAGGTTGGTACGATGAGCTCCAGTCCGTGTTGTGGTCCATCCACACGACCGCGACCAAACCAACCGGGGAGACCCCGTTCTTCCTGGTCTACGAAGCCGAAGCAGTCCTCCCTCACGAGGTCAGACATCGCTCCACGCGGGTCCTAGCATTCGATGAGGCGCCATGCGGGGGATGGACCTCGTGCTGGGGGAGGAACGCCGCAGAGAAGCCGCGCTGCGAGCGGCGAGGTACCAGCAGGCGCTGCGATGATATCACTACCGCAGCGTCCGCCCCAGGACCCTCGAGGTAGGAGATCTCATGCTCAGACGGGTTCTCTCCAGGGAAGGGCTACACAAGCTCTCTTCCATGTGGGAGGGCCCGTTCAAGGTTGTTCATGTTTCTAGGCCAGGCTCCGTGCGCTTGGAGACTCAGGAAGCGGAGCCGATCTAGAATGCGTGGAACATCCAACACCTCCGGAGGTTCTACCCCTAAAAGGCCCTGAGCCTGTGAAGATCAACTCTTTTTGGAAAAGGCCCTGAGCCTGTGAAGAAGGCGAACGCCTGTGAAGATTAACTCTTTTTGGAAAAGGCCCTGAGCCTGTGAAGAAGGCAAACGCCTGTGAAGATCAACTCTTTTTGGAAAAGGCCCTGAGCCTGTGAAGAAGGCGAATGCCTGTGAAGATCAACTCTTTTTGGAAAAGGCCTGAGCCTGTGAAGATTAACCCTTTTTGGAAAAGGCCCTGAGCCTGTGAAGAAGGCGAACGCCTGTGAAGACTAACCCTTTTCGGGAAAGGCCCAGAGCCTGTGAAGAAGGCAAGTTCCTGTGAAGCTCGTTACCCCAAGAAGAAAGGCCCGGAGCCTGTGAAGAAGGCCAACGCCTGTGAAGCTCGCCGCACGTGACACTCTCACGTAATAATGAGTGGGGTTGTACACGCCCCGGAGTCTCAGGAGCGTCGGCCTCAGGCCCCGGGGCTCCCTCCCATGCCCAGTGGCAGCACTTAGCTCTGCGCTGGTGAGAAGACGTCGAAGACTAGATTAGGTGCCGGACGCGGCTTTTTCATTTGCGTTCTGCAGTTGGTTCGTTTTGTTCGCAGTTGAAGTTTTATTGAAATTATTGCCGTCTTTGGTTTATATCTCGTTGGTTTTCACCCCCCCCCCCGTTTTGATTCCTCTTGCAAAAAGTCTCACGAGGGGGGCAGCCGAACGCCCTCGCAAGGGTTCCTGTTCTATCGTCCTAAGGTTTCGCGACCCGGGTCCATCACAGGAGCACCCCTCCAGTCCGTGCCCCTAGGGCACCGCGACACACGCACAGGGCCTGGGTCAGTCGCCCCCCACGGCTGGGGCCGGGAACTATTTACGTGCAGATACACAGCTGAAAAGCGCGAAAGCTAAATCAAGGTAGTTGTTCACGGCAATAACCTCCAACAGGCCCCCACGGGGCTCCACACAGCTGTTCTCTTTTACGCAGGAAACAACAGGAAAGAAAGGACGAGCCCGGCGCGGCTCGCCTCGCTCCGGCCAGCCAAGGCGACCGGGGACGCCTCCAGGGCTCAGGCGGACTCCCTCTCGCGGTTCACCAGGGCGCGGCGACGGGCGGAGGAATCGCCGCCCCCAAGCAAGCGCGACGGCGTGGGGGCTGGCTGCGACCACCGCTGGAGGAGTCGCCTGAGGAAGAGCTGGTTAAGCTTGGGGAGCGTCAAGCGCCGCCATCCGTGCGGGCGCTGTCTCCTCCATCGTCGTTGGGGCGGGACCCCTGGCCGCGGTCGTCGCCCTCAGGGCAGCATCAAGCGCGGTGACCATCTTCCCCAAACACCCTCACGTAGAGGGTGGCATCGTCGTCGAACTTGAAGTGCAGGGTGCACCGCTGACTCAGGCCGCGCGTGCGGGCAAATATTTTCCAGCCACGAGTCAGGGCCCTGTTTTAGAAGGGGAGACCTCAAGCGAGACCCAGGAGGCCCTGCTGCAACAACCAACAGCCTGGAGCCAGAAGCCACACCGAGCACTGGCCGGCAGCTCGTCGATGAAGAAGCGGGGGAGCTGGAGCCAGGTGCTGGTCGGGTCCGGCGACCACACAACGAACTCCGGCAGCACCACCGCCGAGCAAAATCGCGACCTGGGGGGCCGCGCAGTCACGGCCTGCCTCCCCTTGGCAGCCGAGCGTTCACCGCCACACGGGGGAACCACCCCTGTGGCCGCGGGGAGCCGCAACGGGGACCGCGGGATGCTTGCGGGGACGACCCCGGCCGCGCTTGGCCGGTGGAGAGTCGGGCTCCGCCCGCCAGGCTTTTCCCTTCTCCGCGGCTGAGAACCTCTTCGGAGCCATGAGAGCGGCGAGTGGCCAAAGAGAAGAAGAAGAGAAGCAGGAAGGGGTGGACTGGCAGGGGCTCGTATGGCCCCGTACTTATAGCCGGAGAAAACCAACCGCCAAGCACCACGATCTTAGGTAATAATGACCCGTATCTATGTATGCAGGGACTAGTCAAGTAACGCAGTTGCCAAGGCGCCGTGGGGGAGAGGAGACGCCCACGTCCAATCAACCGCCACGCGGCGCCCGAGGCCGCAGGCTATTAGGGCCCACGGCGCTTCGCCCTTGCCCTTTCGCCACTCGGCGCGGCCATGTCCGGGTGCGCCTTGGGCCCGGGGGCTACTGTCGGCGTTCTGGGAATGGGGGTCCCCAGACTTGCCTGCCTGCGGCCTGCGGCGTGGCTCAAGGGGGCCCAGCACGGCCCAGCTTCATCAAGACAAGACCCAAGACCCTCGCGAGGGGACAAGCCTCGCGGGGCGGACGACAAGGCGCTTCCTCAGGCGCGGCCTCGTCAGGCTGGCTCACGAGGAGGCGGAGAGATCAAGGCGGGGTACCTCGCGAGGTGCCCGTGACACAAGCCATGATGACCAAGGGCGTCAGGCAGGCGCCAGCCTGCGCAGTGTACTCCCCTTCCTCTTTGGTGCCAAGGGGGCAAGCGCAGGCAAGAGGATCAAGCAAAGGCATCCATTTCGGTGCAACGAGACCAAGACCAGTCCAACGGTGGGAAGGAGGTCATCGTGGAGCCCAGAATGGCGTCGCCACAGGGCCTTTGGCAGGAGAGGACCAACTTTAGTCAGGATAAGTGTACCAGATGTTCCCCTTCGAACTGGCCAATTGTTGGCGCCCTTCCCGCTCAATATTTGGGAAGAGGCCCAGGGTCTTTGCTTATAAATAGGACTAGCCACCCCCAGGGTAGAGGATCGAGCAATCAGGCCAGCAGAACCTAGGATCAGAGCAAGCAGAGAACAAAGGAGAAAGAGAGAAGGGCGGGTGAACTTCTCCTAGCGGTTCTTCCCTGTATTGTTCATCACCACCAGCCCAAGAAGCAATCCATCCACCACAAACTAGAGTAGGGTATTACACCACAACGGTGGCCCGAACTAGTATAAACTATGTGTTCCTTGTGCTGTTCTTTGTGTAGTTAGATCCTTGTGATACGGAGAGGTAGAGGGCATAATCTCCATGCGCACCCCAGAGTTCGAACCTTAAGGGTCTGCCGGAACCCGGAATCCGAAAGTCCTACGGACTAAAACCCTCCGGTTTATATAGACACCGGAGCGGGTTAGGGTTACACACAGTCGGTTACAATGGTAGGAGATCTACATATCCGTATCGCCAAGCTTGCCTTCCACCCTAAGGAAAGTCCCTTCCGGACACGGGACGAAGTCTTCAATCTTGTATCTTCATAGTCTAGGAGTCCGGCTATCCGGACACCCCCTAATCCAGGACTCCCTCAATGCATGTCATTATCTTCATTATATCAAATCATGCATGATGAATTGTCTTCATAAGTTGTAGAGGATCTCCACAAGTACAACCTGCCATGTGCGTTTGCATTCCAAAAGCAAATTACTCATATGCACATCTTCAGGGGGAGCCTTTGCCACTTATGAAGACAATCCCTTACAATTTCACATACTTTATCCCCGTTGAAAACTTTAACCAGTTTGTCATCAATCACCAAAAAGGGGGAGATTGTAAGTGCATCTAGTGCCACCCCTAGTTGGTTTTGGAGTATTGACGACAAACCTGGTTGAGGGACAAATGTGTTTGTGAGGATTGCAGGATAACACAGGTAGTAGTCCCTCATTGATTCGGTTTACCTATCGGAGATGACCCCTAAAAATGTATGAAGACATTGAAGACAGTGGTGGTATATGAAGATATTCACATTGAATACTATGACATGAGAAGACATTGTGTGAAGACTATGGAACGCGAAGACTTAGATGTTTCTCTGTTTCCTTTTCCTCTTTGTTGAGTCATAGGAACCACTGTACTGTTAAGTGGGGTCCAAGTGAACAAAGTCAGAGTGACTGAAGTGATGCTCAACCAAAATCCTATGTCTTCGAGCGAAGACAATGAGAGCAAATCTTATCCAGAGCTGGATGAGTCAGCTTTGCTTGTAGCCCAAGTAAAGTTGTCGTGTATGTTTGAAATCTGACCATTGGAACACGTGTCAGTTCCTTAGTGACCCAGGGTCATTTCGGACAAATCAGGTCGGGTTGCCTAGTGGCTATAAATAGCCCACCCCCTAGACCATAAATTGGTTGGCTGCTCAGAGTTAGTGCACGACTTTTGTCGTTTGAGAGCAACCCACCTCCGAAGCTTTTGAGAGAGAGAAATCCTTGCGAGGACAAAGCCAAAACACCCAGAGCCAAAGAGTGTTAGGCATCACTAAAGTCTTTCTGTCTCAAGGGGAATAAGGACTGGGTGTCCTTAGCTCAAGGGGAATAAGGTGAAGACGCGGTCCTCTGAGTTGAATCTCAGCCTCCCCAACCAGACGTACAGTTGTCACAGCAACTGGAACGGGTCCAACAAATCCTATGTCCTCAACAAGTGACTGGTTCTATCCTCTCTCTCTCTCTCTCTTTACTTAGAGTTTGTCTTCGTGAAGTCATTGCATGTTTACCTTACCTATTTGTCTTCACCGTTTGACTACTATCGTTGTTTGGCTTCACACCATCTTCCATCCTGATCCTTACTACCTAGCTGCGATTAGTCTTCGAGCTTTTACTTCATTACATACTTGACTATGGTTTGCCTAGTGTAGTTTATCTTCTGCTGCATATCAATAGGATCATTTCTATCGTTTGTCTTCGAAACTTCCATGTTTTTAAGAGTTTCATAAAAATCGCCTAGTCACCCCCCCTCTAGTCGATAACTAGCACTTCCACAAAGATGGCAATACCTAGATCTATTCTTGTTTTTATGCCTAGCTAGGGGCGTTCAACGATAACGCTTGTTGGGAGGCAACCCAATTTTATTTTTTGTTCTTTGATTTTTGCTCCTATTTAGTAATAAATAATTCATCTAACTTCTGTTTAGATGTGGTTTTATGTTTTAATTAGTGTTTGTTCCAAGTAGAACCTTTGGGAAGACTTGGGTGAAGTCTTTGCGATCTTGCTGTAAAAAACAAAAACTTTTGTGCTCACAAGATTAGCTGTCATCTTTTTTTAGGTTGATTCTTTTTGCAGATGATTTATAGAAAAATTCCTCACGTCCACCAATTTATTTCAGAATTTTTTGAGTTACGGAAGTGTTTGAAAGTTATAGATTGCTATAGACTGTTCTGTTTTTGACGGATTCTGTTTTTTCGTGTGTTGTGTGCTTATTTTGATGAATCTATGAGTAGTATCGGGGGGTATGAACCATAGATAAGTTGGAATACAGTAGGTTTAACACCAATATAAATAAATAATGAGTTCATTACAGTACCTTAAAGTGGTGGTTTATTTTCTTATACTAACGGAGCTCATGAGATTTTTTTTGAAGTTTTGTGTTGTGAAGTTTTCATGTTTTTGGGTAAAGATTTGATGGATTTTGGAATAACGAGTGGCAAGAGCCTAAGCTTGGGGATGCCCAAGGCACCCCAAGGTAAAATTCAAGGACAACCAAAAGCCTAAGCTTGCGGATGCCCTAGAAGGCATCCCCTCTTTCGTGTTCGTCTATCGGTAACTTTAATTGAGGCTATATTTTTATTCACCACATGATATGTGTTTTGCATGGAGCGTCTTGTATGATTTGAGTATTTGCCTTTTAGTTTACCACAATCATCCTTGCTGTACACACCTTTTGGGAGAGACACGCATGAATCGGAATTTATTAGAATACTCTATGTGATCCACTTATATCTTTTGAGCTAGATAATTTTGCTCTAATGCTTCACTTATATCTTTTTAGAGCACGGTGGTGGTTTTATTTTATAGAAATTATTGATCTATCATACTTCACTTATATTATTTGAGAGTATTTTAGAACAGCATGGTAATTTGCTTTGGCTATAAAACAGTCCTAATATGATGGGCATCCAAGATGGGTATAATAAAAACTTTCATATAAGGTGCATTGAATACTATGAGAAGTTTGATGCTTGATGATTGTTTTGAGATATGAGCATGGTGATATTAGAGTCATGCTAGTAGAGTAATTGTGAATCTGAGAAATACTTGTGTTGAGGTTTGCAAGTCCCGTAGCATGCACGTATGGTAACCGTTGTGTAACAAATTTGAAGCATGAGGTGTTTCTTTGATTGTCTTCCTTATGTGTGGAGGTCGGGATCGCGCGATGGTTAACTCCTACCAACCCCTCCCCTAGGAGCATGCGCATAGTGCTTGGTTTTGATGACTTGTATATTTTTGCAATAAGTATGTGAGTTCTTTACACTAATGTTGAGTCCATGGATTATACGCACTCTCACCCACCGTTGCTAGCCTCTCTAGTACCGCGCACCTTTCGCCGGTACCATAAACCCACCATTTACCTTCCTCAAAACAGCCACCGCTACCTATTATGGCATTTCCATAGCCATTCCGAGATATATTGCCATGCAACATTCCACCGTTCCGTTTATTATGACACGCTCCATCATTGTCATATTGCCTTGCATGATCATGTAGTTGACATCGTATTTGTGGCAAAGCCACCATTCATAATTTTTTCATACATGTCACTCTTGATTCGTTGCACATCCCGGTACACCGCTAGAGGCATTCATATAGAGTCATATTTTGTTCTAAGTATAGAGTTGTAATCCTTGAGGTGTAAATAAATAGAAGTGTGATGATTATAATTATTAGAGCATTGTCCCGTGTGAGGAAAAAAAAGTGGCCAAAGAAGCCAATGAAAAAAAGAGGCCAAAGAAGCCAAACAAAAAAAGAGAGAAGGGACAATGCTACTATACTTTTTTTACACTTGTGCTTCAAAGTAGCACCATGATCTTCATGATAGAGAGTCTCTTATTTTGTCACTTTCATATACTAGTGGGAATTTTTGTTATAGAACTTGGCTTGTATATTCCAATGACGGGCTTCCCCAAAATGCCCTAGGTCTTCGTGAGCAAGCAAGTTGGATGCACACCGACTTAGTTTCTTTTGTTGAGCTTTCATACATTTATAGCTCTAGTGCATCCGTTGCATGGCAATCCCTACTCACTCACATTGATATCTGTTGATGGGCATCTCCATAGCCCATTAATATGCCTAGTTGATGTGAGACCATCTTCCTCCTTTTTTATCTTCTCCACAACCACCATTCTATTCCACATATAGTGCTATGTCCATGGCTCACGCTCATGTATTGCGTGAAAGTTGAAAAAGTGTGAGAATACTAAAGTATGAAACAATTGCTTGGCTGAAACCGGGGCTGTGCATGATTTGAATATTTTGTGTGATGAAGATGTAGCATAGCCAAACTATATGATTTTGTAGGGATGAACTTTCTTTGGCCATGTTATTTTGAGAAGACATGATTACTTTGTTAGTATGCTTGAAGTATTATTATTTTTATGTCAATATTAAACTTTTGTCTTGAATATTTCCGATTTGAACATTCATGCCACAATAAATAAAATTACATTGAAAATTATGTTAGGTAGCATTCCACATCAAAAATTCTGTTTTTATCATTTACCTACTCGAGGAAGAGCAGGAAGTAAGCTTGGGGATGCTTGATAAATCTCCAACGTATCTATAATTTTTGATTGTTCCACGCTATTATATTATCTGTTTTAGATGTTTAATAGGCTTTAATATTCTCTTTTATATTATTTTTGGGACTAACTATCGGCATTTTGGGAACGGGCGTCCCCAGACTTGCCTGCCTACGGCCCACGGCGTGGCCAAGCAGCAGGCCGTACGGCCCATCTTCGTCAACAAGGCACCCAAGACCCTCGCGAGGGTCCAAGCCTCGCGAGGCGGGCGACGCAACACCTCCTCTGGAGAGGCCTAGCTAGGCAGGCTCACGAGGAGCAGAGTTATCAAGGCGGGGCAAGCCTCACGAGGCTCTCGTGGCGTGAGCCATGATGAACGGTGCCAGGCGGGCGCCAGGCGGGCGCCGGTGCGCGCAACGTCCTTATTTCCTCTTTAGTGCTAAGGAGGCCAGCGCAGGCGAAGAGTACCGAGGCATCAGGCAAAGGTTTCTATATTGGTGCAACGAGACCAAGACCAGGAGGACAGCAAGGCGGAGGTCATCGTGGAGCCCAAGACGGCATCACCCCAGAGCTTTTTGCAGGCGAAGACTGCTTTTTTCAGGATAGCTTGTACTAGCTGCCCCCCTTCAAATTTGCCCGCCGTTGTTGGATCCCTTCCCGCTCAATATTTGGGAAGAGGACCAGGGCATATATAAGTAGAGCTAGCCGCCATGGTAGACGCATCTGATCCAAGGTTGGACAGAGCGTGATCTGATTGAATCCTCACACCACAAGTTCACACGGACAAGAACACCCAACCTCAGGAGGTTGTTCTTCCGTTGTATTGTTCATCATCAGCCCGAGAGGAAATCCACCACCACCACACTTGAGTAGGGTATTACACCACAACGGTGGCCCAAACCAGTATAAACCCCGTGCCTTTCTGTGTTTTGAGTTCGTCGAGTTCGTCCGCAAGATCTTAGCGAGCTAGAGCGTAGATCGGTAGGAGGGAAAGACTCCGCGCGCACCCCAGTGTTCGAACCTTAAGGACTTGCCGGAACCCCACATCCGACATTTGGTGCGCCATGTAGGGGTGCGCCGTAGTTTCCCTTCCGTCAGTTCATTTCTCCGTCGCTCCGACGCTTCCATGGCGGACGCTCGCTGTGCTCGAGCTGAGCGTCGGGCTGCCCTCTCCGCCCGCATCGCTCAGACGGCTCTCATAGGCACGCCACCTTGTCGATCTCCGTCTCCCGGTGCCAATGCTGCCACCGGCCCAGCGGGGAATGAGCAGCAGGCGTCCTCGCTGCATCCTTCAGTGCGGCAGGATGGCCGCACCGCTACTCCATCGCTCACCCCTGCTGGTTCTTTGTCTCACGCGCACCGCGCTCCCATGGAGGCACGAGCCGCGCTCATCGCGGTGAACGAGCTCCTGCGTTACGCCCCGTCGACGACCTCTATGAGGAGTGGCTCGACCGCATCGCCGAGCTCGTCCATGCCGTAGGGGGCTCTCCGGCGTCATCCCACTCTTTGCCTCCCCCTCAACCAGCTGCGGGCGACGGGGCTCATGGCATGCCTCCACCGCCTCAACCCCAAGACGGTGCCTTGGCACCAAGGCGTGCGCCTCCGCGGCATGATCCCCCGCGCCCAGCACCCGCGCATGAAAAAAGAAGCTGCCAAGAAATCCCACGGCCACGAGAAGCTGCACCGTTGCTCCCCGCGCCACCTCGTCAAGACGGCGTGCCGCCTGCGGTGGCGTAGCGCGGACCACGCCAAGATCAAGCTCCGCCTCGGAAGAGGGCCCCGGCGACCATGGCCGGTTGCCGTGCCTTCACCCCCGAACTGCGTAGCGTCGCCTGGCCAGGCAAGTTCAAGACGGATCTACCTCCTCGGTATGACGGCACCGCCGACCCCGTGGAGTTCCTGCAGCTCTATGAGCTGAGCATCGAAGCGGCCAATGGCGATGAAAAGGTCATGGCCAACTGGTTTCCCATGGCTCTCAAGGATGGGGCCCGCTCCTGGCTCCTGAACTTGCAGCACCGATCGATCTCCTCCTGGGACGAGATGCGCGACTGCTTCATCGCCAACTTCCAGGGCACTCGCGACCGCCCACCAGCCGCAGGTGATCTGCACCGCATCAAGAAACAACCAGGAGAAACCCTCCAGAAGTACATTCATCGCTTCAACAACACCGGCCTCAAGATCCCCAAGGTCACGGACAAAGCCATCATCTCCGCGTTCTCAGACGACATCCATGACGTCAAGATGAAGGAAGAGCTGGCTATACACGAGGAGCTTTGCACATCTCAGGAGCTGTTCAACCTGGCGACCAAGTGCGCAAGACCTGAGGAGTGGCGCCTCTCTCTCCTTGAGCTACCAGCTGCAGGAGTGGAGGAGAAGAAGACCAAGGCCAAGGACGTGAAGCGCAAAGAGGCAGTAGTGCTCGCAGCGGAGCCCGACACCAAGCGAGGCAGAGATCAGCCTGAGTCGTCCAAGAACGGCCGGCCATTCTGCACCTTCCACAACCTGAACACCCACAACACCACCAACTGCCAAGAGCTCAGAGCCATACGGGAAGGACGCTATGGTCGACGCCCCGAGAGCAACGACCGTGGCCCGCGCCAGGAGTGGCGCGACCGGCCTCGTGAGGACCGCAGGCAGGACCAACCTCGCAAGGGCGCCTGGAGGGACCCGCCTTGTGAGGATTGCCCCCAGGGCAACGCCGGTCTTCCCCCGTTGCCGCCACCAAGAAGGAACAATGACCACCACCAGCACGAGGGGGCTGGGGGCTTCTAGGAGCCGCGTGCGATCGCTTGCATCTTGGGCGGAGCTCAGGCCCTAGCCTCAAAGCGCATCTTCAAACAGTTCGCTCGCGAGGTGAACACGGTGCTCCCCAAGCTCGAGGCCATGCGCCCGCTCAGGTGGTCCCAATGCGCCATCACCTTCAACTCGGCAGACCAGCTCAAGTGCGCAGCCACCGTTGGCGCACTCCCTATGTTGTGCTCCCCAGTCATCAGCAATGTGTAGGTCACCAAGACTCTCATCAACGGCAGTGCAGGGCTCAACGCCCTATCCGTCGACACATTCGACAGCCTCCAAGTGCCCTATGAGCAGCTCCAGCCAACCAAGCCTTTCTCAGGAGTGATTGGCGGTTCCACCACACCAGTAGGGCAAGTCCACCTGCCTGTCACCTTCGGGGAGCGCAAGAACTACCGCACCGAGCTCATTGACTTCGACGTCGGGCACATCCGCTTGTCGTACAATGTCGTCCTCGGGTATCCAGCCTTGGCCAAGTTCATGGCAGTCACTCACCACGGCTACAACGTTCTCAATATGCCAGGAAGCCAGGGAATCATCACGGTCCCATGTGAAGAGAGGGATGCGGTGTGCTCCCTTGAGCGCGCCTTCCAAGCCACAGCGATCGACAACCCTAACAGCAGAAGTGAAGGCCCTCCGGAGACCATCCCCAAGAAGAAGCTGCCGCGCCGCGCAGGACCCCAAGAAGATGGAGTCGCGTCAGGACCCTCGTCAGGATCAGCGCCCGCTCCAGGGGCGCCTCCCTCCACCGCATAGGAAAGCGCGCCCGGCGCCCTCCTCAGGCAGGACTCGGGGGCTCTCTCCTGGAGAGCCTAAGACCTTGCCAACCTCACGAGGGAGGCGCTTGGGCACCACTTGGAAGCGTGCTTCACGGCACACCTTCCTCAGGAGAGCACAGGGCAAGGAGTGCCCACCACCCAGGAGTTCATCAACAAGACCACCCAGGAACTGCAAGAAGTAAGAGCCATGCGCGGCCACAGCCGCTCACAAGCGCAGCTCCACATCCAGGCGAGGATGCCAGGCTGCGTGTCTGCATCGACGTCCCAGGGCTCAACAGGGCCGCATCTCAGGAACGCTTCTGCCATCACGTGTGGGCCACTGTGAGGGTCCACCACATAGCTACATTCGCATGCCCTTCGGCTTGCCGAGCGTGGCGTCGGCCTATCAGCGCAACGTACGGCAAGTCCTGGCGGCTCAGGAGGCCAGGTTCAACGCCGTTCTGGAGGAGATGGAGACGGTCTTCAGGGAACCTCCTGAGCCCCTAGAGCCTCTCGAGGCTCAGGGTCCCGGTGGCTCTTGAGGAGCCACTCCTCCAACGCGTGGCTTTAGCTCCACCAACTCTACTTCGTCTACAGAACCAAGTGACATCTTCCAAGTTCCTTTAAGCTGGGAGCGCCCCTCGGGTTGCATTATTCCCAGGCCACAGGGGTCTGTCCCTGTGGCATGTATCCCTTTTGCTTAAGTCTTTAGCTTACCTTGCTCGGGGCGCCCCTCGGGCTGCATCATCCCTAAGCCGCTCGGGCCAGACCCCGTGGCATGTATCTTCCTGCATTTATCCAAGTCGATCTGCTCTTCATGCTTAACCTGCCAGCGGCTATCAACTGCTCGGTTGCCGCCCGCCGCGGATCTGTTTATCCCATGAAACCTGCTTGCACGTTAAAAGGGGGGGTCCTAAGCATCGCGACTCAGGAGGTCTTACTGGCTCTCCAGCCCTCACCCCCTGGCCTTGACCACGGCATCGCGACCTGGCATACCAGCAGCGGCTGAGCTCGCTCGAGGGCGGGGACCTGAGGACGTAGAGTTCTTGCATCTAATCACCTTGCAGGTGAAGGAAATATGCCCTAGAGGCAATAATAAAGTTATTATTTATTTCCTTAATTCATGATAAATGTTTATTATTCATGCTAGAATTGTATTAACAGGAAACATAATACATGTGTGAATACATAGACAAACAGAGTGTCACTAGTATGCCTCTACTTGACTAGCTCATTAATCAAAGATGGTTATGTTTCCTAACCATGAACAAGGAGTTGTTATTTGATTAATGAGGTCACATCATTAGTTGAATGATCTGATTGACATGAGCCATTCCATTAGCTTAGCACCCGATCGTTTAGTATGTTGCTATTGCTTTTATCCATGACTTATACATGTTCCTATGACTATGAGATTATGCAACTCCCGTTTACCGTAGGAACACTTTGGGTACTACCAAACGTCACAACGTAACTGGGTGATTATAAAGGAGTACTACAGGTGTCTCCAAAGGTAGATGTTGGGTTGGCGTATTTCGAGATTAGGATTTGTCACTCCAATCGTCGGAGAGGTATCTCTGGGCCCTCTCGGTAATGCACATCACTCAAAGCCTTGCAAGCATTGCAACTAATGAGTTAGTTGCGGGATGATGTATTACAGAACGAGTAAAGAGACTTGCCGGTAACGAGATTGAACTAGGTATTGGATACCGACGATCGAATCTCGGGCAAGTAACATACCGATGACAAAGGGAACAACGTATGTTGTTATGCGGTCTGACCGATAAAGATCTTCGTAGAATATGTAGGAACCAATATGGGCATCCAGGTCCCGCTATTGGTTATTGACCGGAGACGTGTCTCGGTCATGTCTACATTGTTCTCGAACCGTAGGGTCCGCACGCTTAACGTTACGATGACAGTTATTATGAGTTTATTCGTTTTGATGTACCGAAGGAGTTCGGAGTCCCGGATGTGATCACGGACATGACGAGGAGTCTCGAAATGGTCGAGACGTAAAGAATGATATATTGGAAGCCTATGTTTGGACATCGGATGTGTTCTAGGTGAAATCAGGATTTTACCGGAATACCGGGAGGGTTACCGGAACCCCCCGGGAGCATAATGGGCCAACATGGGCCTTGGAGGAGAGGTGAGAGGGCTGCCCTCATGGGCTGCGCGCCTCCCCCTTCCCCTAGTCCTATTAGGACTAGGAGAGGTGGCCGGCCCCCCTCTCTCTCTCTCCCCCTTGGAGAATCCTAGTCCAACTAGGATTGGGGGGGGGGGGGAATCCTACTCCCAGAGGGAGTAGGACTCTCCTGGCGCGCCAGGCTTGGCCGGCCAGCCCCTCCCCCTTGGCTCCTTTATATACGGGGGCAGGGGGCACCCCATAGACACACAATTGATCATTGAGATCTTTCCTTAGCCGTGTGCGGTGCCCCCTTCCACCAAATTCCACCTCGGTCATATCGTTGCAGTGCTTAGGCGAAGCCCTGCGCCGGCAACACATCAAGATCGTCACCACGCCGTCGTGCTGACGGAACTCTTCCCCGACGCTTTGCTGGATCGGAGCCCGGGGATCGTCATCGAGCTGAACGTGTGCCAAGAACTCGGAGGTGCCGGAGTAACAGTGCTGTGATCGGTTGGATCGCGACGAGAACGTACGACTACTTTCTCTACGTTGTGTCAACGCTTCCGCTTCGGTCTACGAGGTTACGTAGACAACACTCTCCCCTCTCGTTGCTATGCATCACCATGATCTTGCGTGTGCGTAGGAAATTTTGAAATTACTACGTTCCCCAACAGTGGTATCAGAGCCTAGGTTTTTATGGTTTGATGTTATTTGCACGAGTAGAACACAAGTGAGTTGTGGACGATACAAGTCATACTGCCTACCAGCATGTCATACTTTGGTTCAGCGGTATTGTTGGACGAGACGATCCGGACCAACCTTACGCGTACGCTTACGCGAGACCGGTTCCCTCGACGTGCTTCGCACATAGATGGCTTGCGGAAGACTGTCTCTCCAACTTTAGTTGAACCGAGTGTGGCTACGCCCGGTCCTTGAGAAGGTTAAAACGGAGTCTATTTGACAAACTATCGTTGTGGTTTTGATGCGTAGGTAAGATGAGTTCTTGCTTAAGCCCGTAGCAGCCATGTAAAACTTGCAACAACAAAGTAGAGGACGTCTAACTTGTTTTTGCAGGGCATGTTGTGATGTGATATGGTCAAGACATGATACTGAATTTTATTGTATGAGATGATCATGTTTTGTAACCGAGTTATCGGCAACTGGCAGGAGCCATATGGTTGTCGCTTTATTGTATGCAATGCAATCGCGATGTAATGCTTTACTTTATTACTAAGCGGTAGTGATAGTCGTGGAAGCATAAGATTGGCGAGACGACAACGATGCTGCGATGAAGATCAAGGTGTCGCGCCGGTGACGATGGTGATCATGACGGTGCTTCGAAAATGGAGATCACAAGCACGAGATGATGATGGCCATATCATATCACTTATATTGATTGCATGTGATGTTTATCTTTTATGCATCTTATCTTTCTTTGTTTGACGGTAGCATTATAAGATGATCTCTCACTAATTATCAAGAAGTGTTCTCCCTGAGTATGCACCGTTGCGAAAGTTCTTCGTGCTGAGACACCACGTGATGATCGGGTGTGATAGGCTCTACGTTCAAATACAACGGGTGCAAAACAGTTGCACACGTGGAATACTCAGGTTTAACTTGACGAGCCTAGCATATAACAGATATGGCCTCGGAACACGGAGACCGAAAGGTCGAGCGTGAATCATATAGTAGATATGATCAACATAGTGATGTTCACCATTGAAACTACTCCATCTCACGTGATGATCGGACATGGTTTAGTTGATTTGGATCACGTGATCACTTAGAGGATTAGAGGGATGTCTATCTAAGTGGGAGTTCTTAAGTAATATGATTAATTGAACTTAAATTTATCATGAACTTAGTCCTGGTAGTATTAGCATATCTATGTTGTAGATCAATAGCTCGCGTTGTTGCTTCCCTATGTTTATTTTGATATGTTCCTAGAGAAAATTGTGTTGAATGATGTTAGTAGCAATGATGCGGATTGGATCCGTGATCTGAGGTTTATCCTCATTGCTGCACAGAAGAATTATGCCCTTGATGCACCGCTAGGTGACGGACCTATTGCAGGAGCAGATGCAGACATTATGAACGTTTTGCTGGCTCCATATGATGACTACTTAATAGTTTAGTGCACCATGCTTAACTGCTTAGAATCGGGACTTCAAAGACGTTTTGAACGTCATGGACCATATGAGATGTTCCAGGAGTTGAAGTTAATATTTCAAGCAAATACCTGAGTTGAGAGATATGAAGTCTCCAACAAGTTCTATAGCTAAAAGATGGAGGAGAATCGCTCAACTAGTGAGCATCTGCTCAGATTGTCTGGGTACTACAATCGCTTGAATCAAGTGGGAGTTAATCTTCCAGATAAGATAGTGATTGATAGAATTCTCTAGTCACCATCACCAAGTTAGTAGGACTATGTGATGAACTATAGTTTTCAAGGGATGACGAAAACGACTCCCGAGTTTTTCATGATGATGAAATTGATGAAGGTAGAAATCAAGAAAGAGCATCAAGTGTTGATGGTTGACAAGATCACTAGTTTCAAACAAAAAGGGCAAAGGGAAAAAGGGGAACTTCAAGAAGAACAGCAAGCAAGTTGCTGCTCAAGTGAAGAAGCCCAAGTCTAGTCCTAAGCCTGAGACTAAGTGCTTCTACTGCAAAGGGACTGGTCACTGGAAGCGGAATTACCCCAAGTGATTGGCGGATAAGAAGGATGGCAAAGTGAACATAAGTATATTTGATATACATGTTATTGATGTGTACTTTACTAGTGTTTATAGCAACCTCTCAGTATTTGATACTAGTTCAGTTGCTAAGATTAGTAACTCGAAACGGGAGTTGCAGAATAAACAAAGACTAGTTAAGGGTGAAGTGATGATGTATGTTGGAAGTAGTTCCAAGATTGATATGATCATCATCGCACGCTCACTATACTTTCGGGATTAGTGTTGAACTTAAATAAGTGTTATTTGGTGTTTTGCGTTGAGCATAAATATGATTTGATCATGTTTATTGCAATAGGTTATTCATTTAAGTTAGAGAACAATTGTTGTTCTGTTTACATGAATAAAACCTTCTATGGTCATACACACCAATGAAAATAGTTCATTGGATCTCGATCGTAGTGATACACATATTCATAATATTGAAACCAAAAGATGCGAAGTTAATAATGATAGTGCAACCTATTTGTAGCACTGCCATTTAGGTCATATTGGTGTAAAGCGCATGAAGAAACTCCATGCTGATGGGATTTTGGAATCACTTGATTATGAATCACTTGATGCTTGCGAACCATGCCTCTTGGGCAAGATGACTAAAACGACGTTCTCCGCAACAATGGAGCAAGCAACAGATTTGTTGGAAATCATACATACTGATGTATATGGTCCGATGAATATTAAGGCTCGCGACAAGTATCATTATTTTCTAACCTTCACAGATGATTTGAGCAGATATGGGTATATCTACTTGATGAAAACATAAGTCTGAAACGTTTGAAAAGTTCAAATAATTTCAGAGTGAAGTGGAGAATCATCGTAACAAGAAAATAAAAGTTTCTACGATATGATTGTGGAGGAGAATATTTGAGTTACGAGTTTGGTCTTCAATTAAAACAATGTGGAATAGTTTCACAAACTCATGCCACCTGGAACACCACAGCATAATGGTGTGTCCGAACGTCATAACCGTACTTTATCGGATATAGTACAATCTATGATGTTTCTTACCGATTTACCAATATCGTTTTGGGATCATGCATTAGAGACAGCTGCATTCACGTTAAAAAGGGCACCATCTAAGTCCGTTGAGACGACACAATCAGAACTATGGTTTGGCAAGAAACCAAAAATTGTCGTTTCTTAAAGTTTGGGGTTACGATGCTTATGTGAAAGAGTTTCATCCTGATAAGCTCAAACCCAAATCGGAGAAATGTGTCTTCATAGGTACCCAAAGGAGTCTGTTGGGTACACCTTCTATCACAGATCCAAAGGCAAGATATTCGTTGCTGAGAATGGATCCTTTCTAGAGAAGGAGATTCTCTCGAAAGAAGTGAGTGGGAGGAAAGTAGAAAACTTGATAAGGTAATTGTACCTTCTCCCTTATTGGAAAGTAGTTCATCACAGAAATCTGTTCTTGTGACTACTACACCAATTAGTAAGGAAGCTAATGATGATGATCATGTAACTTCAAGATCAAGTTACTACCGAATCTCGTAAATAAACTAGAGTGAGATCCGCACCAGAGTGGTACGGTAATCCTGTTCTGGAAGTCATGTTACTAGACCATGGCGAACTTGCGAACTATGAGGAAGCGATGATGAGCCCAGATTCCGCGAAATGGTTAGAGGCCATGAAATCTGAGATATGATCCATGTATGAGAACAAAGTATGGACTTTGATGGATTTGCCCGATGATCGGCAAGCCAAAGAAAATAAATGGATCTTCAAGAGGAAGACGGACACTGATAGTAGTGTTACTATCTACAAAGCTAGAATTGTCGCAAAAGGTTTTCGACAAGTTCAAAGTGTTGACTACGATGAGAGTTTCTCACTCGTATCTATGCTTAAGTCTGTCCGAATCATATTAGCAATTGCCGCATTTTATGAAATCTGGCAAATGGATAAACAAAACTGCATTCCTTAATAGATTTATTAAAGAAGAGTTGTATATGATGCAACCAGAAGGTTTTGTCAATCCTAAAGGTGCTAACAAAATATGCAAGCTCCAGTGGTCCATCTATGGACTGGTGCAAGCATCTCGGAGTTGGAATATACACTTTGATAAATTGATCAAAGCATATAGTTTTATACAGACTTGCGGTGAAGCCTGTATTTACAAGAAAGTGAGTGGGAGCACTACAGCATTTCTGATAAGTATATGTAAATGACATATTATTGATCGGAAATAATGTAGAATTATTCTGTGAAGCATAAAGGAGTATTTGAAAGGAGTTTTTCAAAGAAGAACCTCGGTGAAGCTGCTTACATATTGAGCATCAAGATCTATAGAGATAGATCAAGACGCTTGATAAGTTTTTCAATAAGTACATACCTTGAAAAGATTTTTGAAGTAGTTCAAAATGGAACAGTCAAAGAAAGAGTTCTTGCCTATATTACAAGGTGCGAAATTGAGTAAGACTCAAAGCCCGACCACGGCAGATAATAGAAAGAGAATGAAAGTCATTTCCTATGCCTCAGCCATAGATTCTATAAAGTATGCCATGCTATGTACCAGATCTATTGTATACCCTACACTGTGTTAAGCAAGGGAGTACAATAGTGATCTAGGAAGTAGATCACTGGACATCGGTCAAAATTATCTTTAGTAAAATAAGGATATGTTTCTCGATTATGGATGTGACAAAAAGGTTCGTCGTAAAAGGTTACGTCGATGCAAGTTTTGACACTAATCTAGATGAGTCTAAGTCTCAATCTAGATACATATTGAAAGTGGGAGCAATTAGCTAAAGCAGCTCCGTGCAGAGCATTGTAGACATAGAAAATTGCAAAATACATAACGGATCTGAATGTGGCAGACCCGTTGACTAAACTTCTCTCACAAGCAAAACATGATCACACCGTAGTACTCTTTGGGTGTTAATCACATAGCGATGTGAACTAGATTATTGAATCTAGTAAACCCTTTGGGTGTTGGTCACATATCGATGTGAACTATGGGTGTTAATCACATGGTGATGTGAACTATTGCTGATAAATCACATGGCGATGTGAACTAGATTATTGACTCTAGTGCAAGTGGGAGACTGAAGGAAATATGCCCTAGAGGCAATAATAAAGTTATTATTTATTTCCTTAATTCATGATAAATGTTTATTATTCATGCTAGAATTGTATTAACAGGAAACATAATACATGTGTGAATACATAGACAAACAGAGTGTCACTAGTATGCCTCTACTTTACTAGCTCATTAATCAAAGATGGTTATGTTTCCTAACCATGAACAAGGAGTTGTTATTTGATTAATGAGGTCACATCATTAGTTGAATGATCTGATTGACATGACCCATTCCATTAGCTTAGCACCCGATCGTTTAGTATGTTGCTATTGCTTTTATCCATGACTTATACATGTTCCTATGACTATGAGATTATGCAACTCCCGTTTACCGTAGGAACACTTTGGGTGCTACCAAACGTCACAACGTAACTGGGTGATTATAAAGGAGTACTACAGGTGTCTCCAAAGGTATATGTTGGGTTGGCGTATTTCGAGATTAGGATTTGTCACTCCGATCGTCGGAGAGGTATCTCTGGGCCCTCTCGGTAATGCACATCACTTAAAGCCTTGCAAGCATTGCAACTAATGAGTTAGTTGCGGGATGATGTATTACAGAACGAGTAAAGAGACTTGCCGGTAACGAGATTGAACTAGGTATTGGATACTGACGATCGAATCTCGGGCAAGTAACATACCGATGACAAAGGGAACAACGTATGTTGTTATGCGGTCTGACCGATAAAGATCTTCGTAGAATATGTAGGAACCAATATGGGCATCCAGGTCCCGCTATTGGTTATTGACCGGAGACGTGTCTCGGTCATGTCTACATTGTTCTCGAACCGTAGGGTCCGCACGCTTAACGTTACGATGACAGTTATTATGAGTTTATGCGTTTTGATGTACCGAAGGAGTTCGGAGTCCCGGATGTGATCACGGACATGACGAGGAGTCTCGAAATGGTCGAGACGTAAAGAATGATATATTGGAAGCCTATGTTTGGACATCGGATGTGTTCCAGGTGAAATCAGGATTTTACCGGAATACCGGGAGGGTTACCGGAACCCCCCGGGAGCATAATGGGCCAACATGGGCCTTGGAGGAGAGGTGAGAGGGCTGCCCTCATGGGCTGCGCGCCTCCCCCCTTCCCCTAGTCCTATTAGGACTAGGAGAGGTGGCCGTCCCCCCTCTCTCTCTCTCCCCCTTGGAGAATCCTAGTCCAACTAGGATTGGGGGGGGGGGAATCCTACTCCCAGAGGGAGTAGGACTCTCCTGGCGCGCCAGGCTTGGCCGGCCAGCCCCTCCCCCTTGGCTCCTTTATATACGGGGGAAGGGGGCACCCCATAGACACACAATTGATCATTGAGATCTTTCCTTAGCCGTGTGCGGTGCCCCCTTCCACCAAATTCCACCTCGGTCATATCGTTGCAGTGCTTAGGCGAAGCCCTGCGCCGGCAACACATCAAGATCATCACCACGCCGTCGTGCTGACGGAACTCTTCCCCGACGCTTTGCTGGATCGGAGCCCGGGGATCGTCATCGAGCTGAACGTGTGCCAAGAACTCGGAGGTGCCGGAGTAACGGTGCTGTGATCGGTTGGATCGCGAGGAGAACGTATGACTACTTCCTCTACGTTGTGTCAACGCTTCCGCTTCGGTCTACGAGGGTACGTAGACAACACTCTCCCCTCTCGTTGCTATGCATCACCATGATCTTGCGTGTGCGTAGGAAATTTTGAAATTACTACGTTCCCCAACAGCAGGAACATACAACCACCAAGACTTGTCGGCGTTCTGGGAACGGGGGTCCCCAGCCTGCCTGGGGCCTGCGGCGTGGCTCGAAAGGGGGCCCAGCACGGCCCATCTTCATCAACACAGACCCAAGACCCTTGCGAGGGGCCAAGCCTCGCGGGGCGGATGACACGGAGCTTCCTCAGGCACGTCCTCATCAGGCTGGCTCGCGAGGAGGCGGAGAGATCCAGGCGGGGTACCTCACGAGGTGCCCGTGACGCAAGCCATGACGACCAAGGGCCCGCGCAGTGTCCTCCTTTCCTCTTTGGTGCAAAGGGAGCAAGCGCAGGCGAGAGAATCAAGCAAAGGCACCCGTTTTGGTGCAACGAGACCAAGACCAGCCCAACGGCAGGGAGGAAGTAATTGTGGAGCCCAAGCCAGCGTCACCACCAGAGCCTTTGGCAGGCGAGGACCAACTTTAGTCAGGATAAGTGTACCAGATGTTCCCCTTCAAAATGGCCAATTGTTGGCGCCCTTCCCGCTCAATATTTGGGAAGAGGCCCAGGGCCTTTTCCTATAAATAGGACTAGCCACCCCCAGGGTAGAGGCAATCAGAGGAGCCAACCCAGAAACAAGCTGGGATCGGATCGAGTAGCATCACATAGAGAGAGAGAGAGAGAAGGGTGATTGAACTCCTCCTAGCAAGTCATCGCCCCAGCCAAGAACAGACCCTCGCGAGGCTATTCTTCCTTGTATTGCTCATCATCATCAGCCCAAGAGGTAATCCACCACACCACACACTTGAGTAGGGTGTTACACCACAACGGTGGCCCGAACCAGTATAAACCCTGTGTCTCTTGTGCTGTTCTTTCCATAGCTTAGATCTTAGCGAGGCGGTGGGGTACAGGTAGGTAGAAGGCAAAATCTCCGCGCGCACCCCAGTGTTCGAACCTCAAGGGTCTGCCGGAACCAGAAATCCGACATTTGGTGCACCAGGTAGGGGTGCGTTGGAATTCGTCTTCCACCGCCTCGTTCTCCTCCGACCGCCGCGTCCAAGTCTGACGCTCGTCGGGCCCGCGCCGAGCGCCGAGCCGCTCTCACTTCCCGCGTCGCCCAGACGGCTCCTGTCGGCGAGCATCCTCGCCTTTCCCCGTCGCCTGCGTGAACGCCACCACCGGCCCGGCGGCGAACGAGCAGCAAGCGTCGTCTCAGCATCCGTGCGTGCGGCAAGACGGCCACACCGCTACTCCCTCGCTCACCCCAGTTGGTTTTTCGTCCCTCGCGCTCCACGCACCCATGGAGGCTCGAGTGGCGCTCATCGCGACAAACGAGCTCCTTCGCTACCGTCCCGTCGACGACGTCTACGAAGAATGGCTCGACCGCGTCGCCGAGCTCGTCCGCGCCGCAGGGGGCTCTCCTGCGCCGTCCTTTCCGCTACACCGCACCCCGCCCTGCACGGGCGACGAAGCTCCGGGGGCGCTCCAGCCGCCTCCTCCTCAAGAAGGCGCCCCGGCTCCAAGGCGTGTGGCCCCTGGGCGGAACCCGTTCTGTCAGGTGCCAGCGCGGCAAGAGCAGAGCTGCCAAGAAGTCCCTCGCCCGCAAGAAGCTGCCCGGGCGCTCCCTGCTCCAGTACGTCGTGACCATGCTCCTGCTCCCGCACGTCAAGACCCCGCGCTGCTCCCAGCTGCAGCGCATGGGGACCTGCAAGACAAAGCTCTCCGTCACCCAAGGCCTCCCGTGGCCACATCACGCTGCCATGCCTTCACCACCGAGCTGTGCAGCGTCACGTGGCCCGGCAAGTTCAAGCCAGACCTACCTCCTCGTTACGACGGCACGGCCGACCCTGCGGAGTTCCTCCAGCTCTACGAGCTGGGCATCGAAGCTGCCAACGGAGACGAGAAGGTCATGGCGAACTGGTTTCCCGTGGCGCTCAAGGAAGGGGCCCGCACCTGGCTCCTCAACCTGGCTCCAGGCACGATCTCCTCCTAGGACAAGATGCGCACCCGCTTCATCACCAACTTCCAAGGTACTCGCAATCGGCCACCCGCCGTGAGCGACATGCTCCGCATCAAGCAACAACCCAGAGAGACCCTGCAAAAGTACATCCAGCACTTCAACAACGCAAGCCTCAAGATTCCCAAGGTGACCGAGGAGGCCATCATCTCGGCCTTCTCCGACGGCGTGCGCGACGTCAAGATGAAGGAGGAGCTGGCGATGCATGAAGACCTGTGCACTTCCTTGGAGCTGTTCAACTTGGCGACCAAGTGCGCCAGGGCTGAGGAAGGGTGTATCTCCCTCCTCGAGCTGCCTGCCGCAGACCCAGAAGAGAAGAAATCCAAGGCCAAGGATGTGAAGCGCAAGGGGGCTGCCGTGCTCGCGGCAGAACCAGACACAAAGCAGGGCAGGAATCAGCCCGAATCTTCCAAGGGCAGTCGGTACTGTGTGTACCACGACCTCCGTACCCACAACACCAACGAATGTCAAGAGCTCCGAGCCGTGCGAGAAGAAAGGATCGGCAGTCGCCCCGACCGCGGTGACCGGGGCTACGGACCAGGAGGAGGAAGGAACGCGGGACGCTGGGAAGACCGCGGCCCGCGCCAAGGGTGGCGCGATCGACCTCGCGAGGACCGCTGGCAAGACCCACCTCGCGAGGGAGGCTGGAGGGATCAGCCTCGCGAGGATCACCCGCAAGGCAACGCAGGCCTCCCTCTGCTGCCGCCGCAGCCAAGAAGAAACGAGGACCGCCATCAGGACGAGGGGGCTGGGGGCTTCCAGGAGCCGCGCGCGATTGCCTGCGTCCTGGGCGGGGCTCAAGCAGTTCACCCACGAAGTAAATGCAGCCTCGCCAAGCTCGAAGCCACGCGCCCTCTCAGGTGGTTGGCGTGCGCCATCACGTTCAGCTCAGCGGATCAGCTCAAGTGTGCGGCCACAGCCGGAGTCCTCCTGATGCTTTGTTCCCCAATCATCAGCAACGTGGTGGTCACCAGGACCCTCATCGATGGCGGGGCAGGGCTCAACGTCCTGTCCGTGGAAACATTCAACAATCTCCAAGTGCCCTACAACCAGCTTCAGCCAACCAAGCCTTTCTCCGGAGTCACCGACGGCTCCACGGTCCCAATTGGGCAGGTCCTCCTCCCTGTCACCTTCGGGGCATGCGACAACTACCGCACCGAGCTCATCGACTTCGACATCGCTCACATTCGCCTGCCGTACAACGCCATCCTTTGGTACCCAGCGCTGGCCAAATTCGTGGCCATAACTCACCACGACTACAACGTCCTCAAGATGCCAGGAAGTGGCAGAGTCATCATGGTGCCTTGTGAAGAGAAGGACGCGGTGTGTTCCCTAGAACGAGCCTTTCAGGCCGCATCACTAGAAGACCCGGATCGAGGAAGCACGAGGCTTCCTGAGACCACCCCCAAGAAGAAGAAGACATCGTCCGGCCCGGCCCCTCAGGGCCCGCGCCTGCCCAAGGGGAACCTCCTTCCATCGCACAGGAAAGCGCGCCCGGCGCCCTCCTCAGGCAGGGCTTGGGGGCTTTCCCCTGGAGGGCCACCGACCTGGCTAAGGTCACGAGGGAGGCGCTTGGGCACCACATGGAGGCGTGTTTCGAAGCACATTTCCCCCAAGAAGGAGTAAGGCAAGGAGGGCTAGACCCTCAGGAGTTCGTCAACAATGCCATTCAGGAGCTACAGGAGTCAAGATTCATGAGAGGCGGCCGCCGCCTACCAGCTGTGGCTCCCCATCCAGGCGAGGATGGTGGGCTGCGCGTCTGCAACAACATACCAGGGCTCAATCGAGTCGCCTCTCCGGAGCACCTCTGGCCCTCGCGAGTGGGGCGCTGCGAAGGTCCACCCCACAGCTACGTTCGCATGCCTTATGGCTTGCCGAACACAGCTGCCACTTACCAGTGCCTCATGAGGGACATCATGAAGGCTCAAGAGGCCAGGTGTTCCGCAGCCTTGGCGGAGATGGAGATGGTCCGCGAGGAGCCACCAGCGCCTCCGGATCCTCCCGAGGCCCCTGGGCCTGGGGGCTCGTGAGGATCGGCTTCCGCAGCCCACCGAGTCTGCTACACCAACACTCCTTCGTCCTCAACATCATCAGGTGACATCTTTCAAGTTTCATTTCCAGCTGGGAGCGCCCCCCAGGGCTGCACTATTCCCAGGCCGCGTGGGTCCGTCCCTGCGGCATGTATCCCTTTTATTTCATGTTGTTAGCTCACTTTGTTGGGGGCGCCCCTCGGGCTGCATCATCCCCAAGTCGCTCGGGCCAGACCCAGCGGCATGTATCCCTTTTGTGTTTATTTCCGGCTATGCATTCGACCCACCATGCTTCATTATTTGATGCCGGTCCACGGCACCTCTTCTTCTCCATGCCGACCACTTTCACGTTAAAGGGGGGGTACCTGAGCATCATGACTCAGGGCTCTTACTGGCTCTCTAGCCCTCACCCTATGGCCTTGTCCATGGCATCGCGACCTGGCATACTAGCGACGACTGAGACCAGCTCAAGGGCCGGGACCCGAGGACGTAGAGTGCACGCATCTAACCAAATTTGCAGGAACACATCACAAGATAAGGCCCAGTGCCAGGCACAACCCGCCTAGAGGTAGGGCCCCCTGAGTCCCGCGTTGGCTCACGGGTGCCCAGAAACACCTCGCCAGGCCCTACCGTGCCAGCCACGTGTCAGGGCGGGGCTGTACACGCCCCGGGGGCTCCTCCCGGAGGGGAGCACCCTCCCACGTACCAGTGGAAGCACTATGCTCCGTGCTGGCTGACGACACTGCCGAGGAGCGGCTATGCCCGTACACATACAGAAGCGCTGGTGATAAACAACTGAGGGTGGCCCCCGGGCCGCATCAACCTCAGGGAGCCCAGAGCTCAGTGTCTAGCCTCATCGTAACGCCTCCCCTCGGGAGCGCCGCGCGAGGGGGCTGGGCATGGGGGCTGCGCCTGGGTCACGCCCAGATGCACGCCACCCAGCCAGGCCCCCCCGGGCCTGGTTCGTCGCGCGTCTCTCCCCTAGCGGAGCCAAGGTACGAAGGCCGTTTGAGCGTCAAGGGGGACTCCTGAGCATCGCGACTCAGGAGCCTAACTGGTCACGTAGCCCCTCACTCCTTAGTTCCGAAAGGCTAACGGCGGTTGAGGTATGCGCGGGGCCGGGCTCTATAGACGTAGAACGGTAGATCCACCCACATCTCACCTCCCTACTTGCTGTTCGTGCACCAAGGGGGACTCCTGAGCATCGCGACTCAGGAGCCTAACTTGTCACGTAGCCCTCACTCCTTGGTCCCGTCCTGGTTTCCGGTCGGGGCTAATGGCGGCTGAGGTATGCGCGGGGCCGGGCTCTGTCGGCGTAGGATGGAAAAGCGTAAAATTCAAGGAATTCAAAAGACAGTCTCCTTCACTCTCATCCACGCGAACCGCTTGCACGTTAAAGGGGGGGTGCCTGAGCATCGCAACTCAGGGCTCCTACTGGCTCTCTAGCCCTCACCCTCCGGCCTTGTCCACGGCATCGCGACCTGGCATACCAGCGACGGCTGAGACTCGCTCGAGGGCTGGGACCCGATGACGTAGAGAAGAAAGGGGAGCAAAGGCGAGAGGGGAGCGCCATCTTAAATTTCAAGGAGTTCAAAAGAAAATATTACAGTCCACACTGTTATCTCAATGCCAAACGCAACTTTAAACGCCTCCCCGAGGCATGATACATGTGCAGGAATTGAAAGCAGGATAGGAGCCGCAACGGAGTCACTTGTCGGTGGTGGAGCAGCACGGAGTGGGTTCGCCTCATGGAGCAGTAGGGTCGGCAGCGCCTCGCTTCGGCTTGGTGCCGAAGGCCCGGAACTTCCCCAGCAGAGCCTCCGCGCGACCCTTCACGGCCTCGGCAGCGGCAGCGGCACGCTCGCCGCTTGTTGGCTCCAGCAGGCTGTCGAGGTCGACGCTGGGGTCGCGAAGGTAGATATGGGTGAAGACCCGTGTCAGCGCTGCAGAAGACAGGACACGCGCCTCAGCCTCGGCCGTGGGGCCAAGGCCAAGGGCGACATCTTGAAGAGCGCGAACCAGGAAGGGAAGCAGCTTGGCGGGGCCGTCCTCGGCGCCAGCCAGCGGGCTCTCCAGGCTGCTATCGTAAAGCGTATTTAGCAAGGAACGAGCCTTCTCCTCCATCTCCGTGAAGGCCGCGCGGTCCTCGGCAAGGACCCGGGCCTTGTCGTCCAGCTCGACCTTGCTCGCTCCCAACTCCTGCTCCAGCGCGCCTAGGCGGTCACGGCGCTTCCTGAGCTTGGCCTCCAGGACCTTGACGGCCGCCTCGAGAGCCTTCATGCCTTCTCCCTGCTTTTGGCGAAGGCGGGCCTCTTTCGCGAGCTGGTCCCGCAGGCCTTGCAGCTCGTCCTCCAGCACCTTGGAGCGGCCACGGACGTCGGCCACCTCCCCTAGGGCTACGTCACGAGAAGCCTTCGCCTCAAGGACGGCCTGCCTCTGCTCGTCGCATGCCGTCGAGGCCTGGACCAGCGCCGCCCGAATTGAAGCGTCGGAGTGAATCCATCTTGAAGCCAGCTCCAAGCGCCCGGCCACCAAGCGAGGGTCGGTGCCAAGAAGATCCTGGCGTAGCCGGTCCAGCTCAGCAGTAGCACAATCCAGAACGGCGGGAGGAGTCGGAGAGACAACAGTCGATGGAGGAGTAGGCGGCAGCATGACCACAGCATCCTGAGGCGGAGCCTGTTGCGCCCCAACGGCTGTGGTGGCGGTAGCAGGCAAAGGCACCTCGGGAGTCGCTTGGGCCATGGGAGCTGAGCTCGCCCCAGCCGGCTCAGCCAGGCCTCGCGAGGACGACTGGGCAGGAGAGGCCCGTGCGTCGCGGTCACCTTCCTTCGTGGGCAGAGGCGCTGCCCCGGATGGAACCTCAGGAGCTCCCTTCGGCTTCTTTGCTGCGGACGCCAGCCTATCCAAGAGATGCGGACGTCAAGCCTTAGCAGCAGAACAAGAAATAGGGACAAGAATCAAGAGTTTACGGGTCGTCGCTAGTGAGCTCAAGCTGCCTCCGGCCAAATTTGAAGCCCGAATGCCGGCTGGAAGGGTCAACCTTGGGAAGCTCGGGAGCGGAAGGCGCGTCTGCGGTCCGCCTCGGGGTCGGGGCAGACCCGCGGGAGATCAGCCCGGTCCTGTCCTTCTTCGGGACCGGGGGCGAGCTCTCGCCGCCCTGCTCGTCATCATCCTCGTCGTCATCGCTCGGAGAAAGGCGGAGAACGCGGGACCTGCACCGGGGGAGGGGAGCCCTCGACTCTCCGTCAGTCGCCTCGGAGTTAGGCCCTTTTTCTCGCTCCTCTCCTTCCTCCTCTTCGCCGGAGTCTTCGGAGGACACGTCCACCAGTTTCTCGGGAGCTTCCGTGGGCACGGGCCCGTCCCCGTTGAAGACGGGCATGGACTCCACTACCTGCTCCGAGTCGTCGCGGAGGAACAAGGGCGTAGGAGCGCCCTCCAACCTCGCCACATCGCCCCCGACCAGAGATTGGAGGACCAGATCTTCGTCGGCCAAGGCCGCGGGGCTCGGATGGGGCCTCCACATCGGAAGTGAGTACTGCCGAAGCGGAGCCAGCTGGTGCTCCAGGAATTCCCTCAGCAGCGACGCGCCAGTCAGCTTCGCCGCCGCCATGTTGGCCGGCCTCAGATCCGCGTCCATCTTCTCCAACACCAGCTTCGCGCGGGGGTCCGCGAGCTCCGGTCGACCCCAATCGCGGGAGCTCGTGGGTTGCTCTGTGGGCAAGATCAGCCGAGGGTGGATGCGCCCAACATCTGCCAAGACCCACTTGCTCCAGAAGCCAGCAATCCTTTTCCTGGGGATCGAAATGGCAATGGCGCCACCATACGCGACGAGGCTCGCGCACGTGGAAGCAGGACCGCGAGTGGTCCGGAGATAGAAGTAGTGGCGTGGCAAGGCCACTGAGGGCTGCACCCCTACGTGAGCCTCGCAGTAATAGGTGAAGATTGCCAGGAGAAGGCCGGAGTTGGGGTGGAGATGGAGAGCCTGTAGCTTATAATGGCGGAGGACTGAGAAGAAGAACTCGGAGAAGGGAGGCACCAGGCCAGCAGCAATGGCGCTTACAAAGAGCGGATAGAAGGTGCTCCCTTGGCCCTCAGGGGTGGCGGAGCCAGCCTCGAACACCTTCGCCCCGTCGACGCCCTGCGCTGCCGCCATCCGGCGCAACCGGGCGAGGCTCGACTCCGACACGTTCGGCGACTCCAGGGCAGACGAGTACCAAGCTCCGGCCGGAGACTGACGAGGCGCCATGGCTTCCTAGGTCACGCGGTCGGAGTAGATCTGGAAATTTTGGAGGAAGGAAGGAGAGGCGCAAGAAAGGGGATCTGAGCAGCAACCGGAGAAAGCGGAAAAAAGCAAAACTAGGCAGATGCCTCTCCTTTATCAACTCACGCGGTAGCTGAGGCGCTCACGTCCAATCAACCGCCACGCGACGCCCAAGGCCGCAGGCTGTTAGGGCCCACAGCGCATCGCCCTTGCCCTTTCGCCTCCCTGCACGGCCATGTCCGGGCGCGCCTTGGGCCCGGGGGCTACTGTCGGCGTTCTGGGAACGGGAGTCCCCAGACTTGCCTGCCTGCGGCCTGCGGCGTGGCACGAAAGGGGGCCCAACACGGCCCATCTTCATCAACACAGACCCAAGACCCTCGCGAGGGGCCAAGCCTCGCGGTGCGGACGACACTGAGCTTCCTCAGGCACGGCCTCATCAGGCTGGCTCGCGAGGAGGCGGAGAGATCAAGGCGGGGTACCTCACGAGGTGCCCGTGACGTAAGCCATGACGACCAAGGGCACCAGGCGGGCGCCAGCCCGCGTAGTGTCCTCCTTTCCTCTTTGGTGCAAAGCGAGCAAGCGCAGGCGAGAGCATCAAGCAAAGGCACCCGTTTCGGTGCAACGAGACCAAGACCAGCCCAACGGCAGGGATGAAGTCATTGTGGAGCCCAAGCCAACGTCACCACCAGAGCCTTTGGCAGGCGAAGACCAACTTTAGTCAGGATAAGTGTACCAGATGTTCCCCTTCAAAATGGCCAATTGTTGGCGCCCTTCCCGCTCAATATTTGGGAAGAGGCCGAGGGCCTTTGCCTATAAATAGGACTAGCCACCCCCCAGGGTAGAGGCAATCAGAATCAGAATCAGAATCAATCAGAGAGAGAGAGAGAGAGAGAGAGAGAGAGAGAGAGAGAAGGGTGATTGAACTCCTCCTAGCAGTTCATCGCCCCAGCCAAGAACAGACCCTCGCGAGGCTGTTCTTCCTTGGGCTGATGATGACGAGCAATACAAGGAAGAACAACCTCGTGAGGGTCTGTTCTTGGCTAGGGCGATGAACTGCTAGGAGGAGTTCAATCACCCTTCTCTCTCTCTATGTGATGCTACTCGATCCGATCCCAGCTTGTTTATGGGTTGGCTCCTCTGATTGCCTCTACCCTGGGGGTGGCTAGTCCTATTTATTGGCAAAGGCCCTGGTCCTCTTCCCAAATATTGAGCGGGAAGGGCGCCAACAATTGGCCATTTTGAAGGGGAACATCTGGTACACTTATCCTGACTAAAGTTGGTCCTCGCCTGCCAAAGGCTCTGGTGGTGACGCTGGCTTGGGCTCCATAATGACTTCCTCCCTGCCGTTGGGCTGGTCTTGGTCTCGTTGCACCGAAACGGATGCCTTTGCTTGATGCTCTCGCCTGCGCTTGCTCCCTTTGCACCAAAGAGGAAAGGAGGAAACTGCGCGGGCTGGCGCCCGCCTGGCGCCCTTGGTCGTCATGGCTTGCGTCACGGGCACCTCGTGAGGTACCCTGCCTTGATCTCTCCGCCTCCTCGCGAGCCAGCCTGATGAGGCCATGCCTAAGGAAGCTCCGTGTCGTCCGCCCCGCGAGGGTCTTGGGTCTGTGTTGATGAAGATGGGCCGTGTTGGGCCCCACTTTGAGCCACGCCACAGGCCGCAGGAAGGCAAGTATGGGGACCCCCGTTCCTATAACGCTAACAGTAGCCCCGGGCCTAAGGCACGCCCGGACTTGGCCATGCAGGAAGGCGAAAGGGCATGGGCGAAGCACCGCGGGCCCTCACAGCCTGCTGCCTTGGGCGCCACGTGGCGGTTGATTGGACGTGGGCGTCTCCGCTTCCCCACGACGCCTCAGCAACTGCACGGATTGGACAAGTCCCTGCATGCAAAGCGGGTCATGATTACCTGCGATCGTGGAGGTCGGCGGTTGGCCTTCACCGGCCATAAATACGGAATGGCACGCGCCCTTCCAGTCCATTTCTTCTTGCTTCTCCTTCTTCTCGGTCCTTGCTCCGTCTTGCTGTGATGGTTCCGTTGAGGAGGTTCTCGGCCACAGAGAAAGGGAAGGCTCGCCAGGTTGAGCCTGCCTCTCCCCCGCCCAAGCACGGCCGAGGGCGCCCACGCAAACATCCCGTGGCCACCACGGCAGCTCCCCGCGGCTGTGGAGATGGTTTCCAGCACGGTGACGGGCGGACAGCTGCGGCCGGGGGGCACGCTTCGGTCACGCGTCCCCCCTAGGCCGCGCTTTCATGCTGCAGAGGTGCTGCCGGAGTTTGTTGTGTGGTCGGCGGAGCCGACCAGCACCCGGCTTCAACTTCCTCGCTTCCTCCTCGGCGAGCTCCCGGCCGGCGCCCCGGGTGGCCTCTGGCTTCAGGCAGACGGCTGCTGCAGCCGGGCCTCATGGGCTTCACTGGAGGTCTCCGCAGCCGGGAGCCTGGCCTTGACCCGCGGATGGCAAACGTTTGCCCGCGCGCGTGGCCTGAGCTGTCGGTGCACCCTGCACTTCAAGTTTGACGGTGATGCCACCCTCTACGTGAGGGTGTTTGGGGAAGATGGTCGCCGCGCAGGGTGCTGCCCTAAGGACGACGAACGCGGCCAGGGACCTAGCCCCGGCGATGACGGAGAGGACTGCGCTCGCGTGATTGGCGGCGCTCAGGGTTCCCCAAGCTTCACCGGTTCTTCTTCAGGCGGCGACTCTTCTAGCAGCGGCCGCGGTCGGGCTCCACGCCGTCGTACCTGTTTGGTAGGTGGTGGCGCGTCTGCCTGCCGTCGCGCCTCGGTGAAGCGCGAGAGGGAGTCTGCTTGAGCCCCGAAGGCGGCTCGAATCTTCCCTGCAGGCCGGTGTGAGGCGAGCTGCGCCTGATTTGCTCTTTCTTTTCCTTTTTCCTGTGTAAAAAGACAGTAGCATGGAGCCCCGCGGGGGCGTGTTTGGGTTATTGCTGTTAGTCATCGCTTTGCTTTCGTTATCGTGCCTTCCGGCTATGTGCCCGCGCGTGGATAGTTCTCGACCCCAGCCGTGGGGGGGCGACCGACCCAGGCCCTGTGTTCGTGTCGCAGTGTCCGTGGGGCACGGACTGGAGGGGTGCTCCTGTAATGGACCCAGGTCACGAAACCTTTGAACGACTAGGACAGAAACACTCACAAGGGCGCTCGGCTGCCCCACTCGCGAGGCCTTGCATAAGAGAAATCGAGGCAGGAGAGTGAAAAGGCGAAGAACCACAAGTCAAAGACGGTAACAGCTTCAACAAAACTTTGAATGAGAATGAACAAGCCAACTGCGGAAAGCAAATGAAAAACCCGCGTCCGGCACCTAATCTAGTCTTCGACGTCTTCTCACCAGCGCGGAGCTAAGTGCTGCCACTGGGCGTGGGAGGGAGCCCCAGGGCCTGAGGCCGGCGCTCCTGAGACTCCGGGGCATGTACAGCCCCAACTCATTATTACATGAGAGTATCACGGGCGGCGAGCTTCACAGGCGTTGGCCTTCTTCACAGGCTCCGGGCCTTTCTTGGGGGAAGCAAGCTTCACGAGCATTTTCCCTCTTCACATGCTCTGGGCCTTTTCCAAAATGCGACAGCTTCACAGGCATTTGCCTTCTTCACAGGCTCTAGGCCTTTTCCAAAAAGGATAATCTTCACAGGCATTCGCCTTCTTCACAGGCTCTGGGACTTTTCCAAAAAGGATAATCTTCACATGCATTCGCCTCTTCACAAGCTCTGGGCCTTTTCCAAAAAGGATAATCTTCACAGACATTCGCCTTCTTCACGGGCTCCGGGCCTTTTCCAAAAAGGATAATCTTCACAGGCATTCGCCTTCTTCACAGGCTCTGGGCCTTTTCCAAAAAGGACAATCTTCACAGGCATTCGCCTTCTTCACAGGCTCTAGGCCTTTTAGGGGTAGAACCTCTGGAGGTGCTGGTTGTTCCATGCGTTCTGGACCTGCACCCCCTCCTGAGTCTCCAAGCGCGTGGAGCCAGGCCTGGAAACATGAACAACCTTGAACGGGCCCTCCCACATGGGAGAGAGCTTGTGCAGTCCCTCCCTGGAGAGAACCCGCCTGAGCACGAGGTCTCCTACCTTGAGAGTTCTTGGGCGAATGTTGTGGCAGTGATATCGTCGCAGTGCTTGTTGGTACCTCGCCACTCGCAGCGCGGCTTCTCGGCGACGTTCCTCCCCCAGCACGAGGTCCATCCCCCGCTTGGCGTCCTGCTGCGCCTCGTCGAACGCTAGGACCCGTGCGGAGCGACGTCTGACCTCATGAGGGAGGATTGCTTCGGCTCCGTAGACCAGGAAGAATGGGGTCTCTCGAGTCGGCTTGGTCGCGGTGGTGCGTATGGACCACAACACGGACTGAAGCTCATCGTACCAACCTCTGCCGCAGGCCTCCAGCTTCTTCTTGAACGTCCTGGTCTTGAGGCCCCTCAGGACCTCTGCGTTGGCTCGCTCGGCCTGGCCGTTGCTTCGGGGGTGCGCCACCGAAGCGTAGCATATCTACGTTCTAAGGTTAGCACAGTATGTTTTGAAGAGGTTACTGGTGAACTGCGAACCGTTGTCTGTGATGATGTGGTTCGGCACCCCGAACCGACTCACGATGCCCCTGATGAAATTGACCGCGGAACCCGCGGGGATGGTGCGGACGGCCTCTACTTCAGCCCACTTGGTGAACTTGTACACGGCGACGTAGAGGTAGCGGTAGCCCCCTGGCGCCCGAGGAAACGGGCCCAGGATGTCCAGCCCCCAGACTACGAACGACCACGAAAGGGGTATAGTCTGCAGGCCTCCCGCCGGCTGATGGATCTGCTTGGTGTGGAACTGGCAGGCCTCACAAGCCTTCACCAGTTCGACGGTGTCATTGAGTGCAGTGGGCCAATAAAACCCACTACAGAACGCCTTGCCGACGAGGGTCCGTGATGATGAATGATGTCCACAGTCTCCGCTGTGTATATCTTCCAGCAGTTCCTTTCCTTGCTCCCTGGAGATGCAGCGCAGGGATACATCGTTTGGTCGCTTGCGGTAGAGCTCTCCATCCTTGATGCAGTATGCCGTGGCCAGCTGTGCTACATGCTCCGCTTCCTCCTCCTTCTCCGGCAGGGTCCCTTGTGTTAAGTAACTCCGGAGCTCCATGATCCAGGACCCCTCCTGAGGCTCCATCGTCAGGAGCAGGCGTGCTCCTGAGGCCGGGCCACAGACCGGGGCTCCTAAGGCAGGTGGCTGGGGGAGCTCCTCCGGAGGCTGAGCCGTGTTTGACAATGACGGCAGGGCTGAGGGCTTGAAGAGCCGCTCCTCGAAGACGCCAGGCTCCTGAGGTAACCGCCTGGACGCCCGTCTGGCGATGTGGTCGGCCTCCTGATTGGTGCCACGGGGCACATGCTGCAACTCCAACCCCCAGAACTGCTTCTCCATCCTGCGGACCTCCGCAAGGTAGGCTTCCATGTGCTCATCTTTCGGCTCGTACACCTTGTTGGACAAATTGACAAGGAGCTGTGAATCGCCCTTGATGGTGAGGCGTTTCACCCCTAGGGCAGCTGCGGCCTTCAAGCCCGCTATTAGTTCTTCATACTCCGGTATGTTGTTGGAGACCTTTTCACCTTGCTGGAAACATAGTTGTATAGCGTAGTAGAGCTTGTATTGAGTGGGCGATATAAGCACCACCCCAGCCCCAGCGCCATGCCTGGAGAACGCCCCATCAAAGTACATGACCCAGCCTTCCGGCGCCTCGCTTCCCGGGGAGAGGGATCGATCCTCGTCGGCCTTGAGGCCTGGTGCCTCCGTCCATTCTGCCACAAAATCCGCTAATGCTGCTCCCTTGATGACTCTGGTCATGCTGAATTCGAGCTGAAACGCTTGCAGTTCTATGTTCCACTCAGCGACCCTTCCGGCTGAGTTAGGGCTCCTGAGCACTCTCTCCAAGGGGTATGACGAGACAACCTTGATGGGGTGACCCTGAAAATAGTGCCGCAGCTTGCGCGAGGCCACCAGTAGCGCGAGGAGGAGCTTCTGAGGCATGGGGTACCGTGCCCTCGCGTCCCGTAACACCGTGCTGACGAAGTACACTGGGTGCTCAACGAGGTTGGGTGCGTCAGTGCTGGTGGCGCCCTCCGGAGACCATGGCGCCTCCTGAGGCGATGAGGTCTCCGGAGGCTGGCCATCTGGGAGCGGGGCCTCTTCCGCCTCCAGTGCACTCCTCTGTGGCGGTTGATCTTCCTCAGCCGCGGTGGAGTTTTCTGTGGGCCTTCCTTGTTCCTGTTTTGCCTTGTCCTGGGCTGCTGCCGTGGTTTTGACTCGACGCTCCTCCCTAACCGCCCCTAGGGCAGCGCTGGCGGAGTAGGGAGTGGTGGCGAGGTAAAGCACCAGGAGCTCTTGAGGGCGTGGAGCCACCATGAGCGGAGGGCTGGTCAGGTATCTCTTGAGATCTTGGAACGCCTTGTCAGCCTCTTCAGTCCATTCAAAGGGCCCCTTTTTCTTCATTAGCTGGAAGAAGGGCAGCGCTCGCTCCCCCAACTTGGAGATGAAGTGCCCTAGCACGGTCACGCGCCCAGTGAGCTTCTGCATTTCTCTGAGGGTCTTTGACGGGCTCACGTCCTCGACCGCCTTGACCTTTTCCGGGTTAGCCTCGATGCCTTGGTGGGACACGAGGAAACCCAAGAGCTTGCGCGAGGGGACTCCGAACACACACTTCTCTAGGTTGAGCCGCAGGTTCACTGCGTTGAGGCTCGCGAAGGTTTCCTCCAATTCTTGTCTCAGGGTCCTGGCCTCCCGAGACTTCACCACAATGTCATCGACGTAAGCCTCAACATTCTTCCCGAGCTGCGGGCCCAAGGTGATGTGCATCAGCCGCTGAAAGGTCGCCCCTGCGTTACGCAGCCCAAACGGCATGCATGTGTAGCATTACACTGTTGGAAATATGCCCTAGAGGCAATAATAAAAGGATTATTATTATATTTCCTTGCTCATGATAATTGTCTTTTATTCATGCTATAATTGTGTTATCAGGAAATCGTAATACATGTGTGAATACATAGACACCAACATGTCCCTAGTAAGCCTCTAGTTGACTAGCTCGTTGATCAACAGATAGTCATGGTTTCCTGACTATGGACATTGGATGTCATTGATAACGAGATCACATCATTAGGAGAATGATGTGATGGACAAGACCCAATCCTAAGCATAGCACAAGATCGTGTAGTTCGTTTGCTAGAGCTTTTCCAATGCCAAGTATCTTTTCCTTAGACCATGAGATCGTGAAACTCCCGGAAACCGTAGGGGTGCTTTGGGTGTGCCAAACGTCACAACGTAACTGGGTGACTATAAAGGTATACTGCGGGTTTCTCCGAAAGTGTCTGTTGGGTTGACACGGATCGAGACTAGGATTTGTCACTCCATATGACGGAGAGGTATCACTGGGCCCACTCGGTAATGCATCATCATAATGAGCTCAATCTGATCAAAGTGTTTGATCATGGGATCATGCATTACGGTACGAGTAAAGTGACTTGCCGGTAACAAGATTGAACGAGGTATTGGGATACCGACGATCGAATCTTGGGCAAGTAAAATACCGATTAACAAAGGGAATTGTATACGGGGTTGCTTGAATCCTCGACATCGTGGTTCATCCGATGAGATCATCAAGGAGCATGTGGGAGCCAACATGGGTATCCAGATCCCGCTGTTGGTTATTGGCCGGAGAGCTATCTCGGTCATGTCTACGTGTCTCCCGAACCCGTAGGGTCTACACACTTAAGGTTCGGTGACGCTAGGGTTGTATAGACATAAGTATGCAGTAATACGAAAGTTGTTCGGAGTTCCCGGATGAGATCCCGGACGTCACGGGGAGTTCCGGAATGGTCCGGAGGTAAAGAATCATATATAGGAAGTACAGTTTCGGCCATTGGGAGAATTCGGGGTCACTGGTATTGTACCGGGACCACCGGATGGGTCCCGGGGGTCCACCAGGTGGGGCCACCCATCCCGGAGGGCCCCATGGGCTGAGGTGGGGAGGGTAACCAGCCCATAGTGGGCTGGTGCGCCCCCCTTGGCCCATCCCCCGTGCCTAGGGTTGAAACCCTAGGGTGGGGGGGCGCCCCACTTGCCTTGGGGGGTACTGCACCCCCCTGGCCGCCGCCCCCCTTGGGAGATGGGATCTCCAGGGCCGGCGCCGCCCCAGGGGCCTATATAAGGGGGGAGGGGCAGCCGCACCCTGAAGCTTTGGCGCCTCCCTCTCCACTGCTACACCTCTCTCTCTCTCTGGCAGAAGCTCGGCGAAGCCCTGCTGCGGTGACTGCTGCATCCACCACCACGCTGTCGTGCTGCTGGATCTTCATCAACCTCTCCTTCCCCCTTGCTGGATCAAGAAGGAGGAGATGTCATCCGCTCCGTACGTGTGTTGAACATGGAGGTGCCGTCCGTGCGGCACTTGGTCATCGGTGATTTGGATCAAGGCGAGTACAACTCCATCATACACGTTCTAGTGAACGCTTCCGCTCGCGATCTACAAAGGTATGTAGATGCATCCGATCACTCGTTGCTAGATGAACTCATAGATGGATCTTGGTGAAACCGTAGGAAAATTTTGTTTTTCTGCAACGTTCCCCAATAGTGGCATCATGAGCTAGGTCTATGTGTAGTTCTCTATGCACGAGTAGAACACAATTTGTTGTGGGCGTAGATGTTGTCAACTTTCTTGCCGCTACTAGTCTTATTTTTCTTCAGCGGTATTGTGGGATGAAGCGGCCCGGACCAACCTTACACGTACACTTACGTGAGACCGGTTCCACCGACTAACATGCACTAGTTGCATAAGGTGGCTGGCGGGTGTCTGTCTCTCCCACTTTAGTTGGAGCGGATTCGACAAAAAGGGTCCTTATGAAGGGTAAATAGAAGTTGACAAATCACGTTGTGGCTTTTATGTAGGTAAGAAAATGTTCTTGCTAGAACCCTATTGCAGCCACGTAAAACTTGCAACAACAATTAGAGGACGTCTAACTTGTTTTTGCAGCAAGTGTTTTGTGATGTGATATGGCCAAAGTTGTGATGAATGGTGAATGATATATATGTGATGTATGAGATCATGTTCATGTAATAGGAATCCCGACTTGCATGTCGATGAGTATGACAACCGAAAGGAGCCATAGGAGTTGTCTTTATTTTTTGTATGACCTGCGTGTCATTGAGAAACGCCGTGTAAATTACTTTACTTTATAGCTAAACGTGTTAGGCGTAGTAGTAGAAGTAATAGTTGGCGAGCAACTTAATGGAGACACGATGATGGAGATCATGATGATGGAGATCATGGTGTCATGCCGGTGACAAGATGATCATGGAGCCCCAAGATGGAGATCAAGGAGCTATATGATATTGGCCATATCATGTCACTATTATTATTTGATTGCATGTGATGTTTATCATGTTTTTTCATCTTGTTTACTTAGAACGATGGTATTAAATAAGATGATCCCTCATAATAATTTCAAGAAAGTGTTCCCCCTAACTGTGCGTCGTTGCGACAGTTCATTGTTTCGAAGCACCACGTGATGATCGGGTGTGATAGATTCCAACGTTCACATACAACGGGTGTAAGACAGATTTACACATGCAAACACTTAGGTTAACTTGACGAGCCTAGCATGTACAGACAAGGCCTCGGAACACAAGAGACCGAAAGGTCGAACATGAGTCGTATGAAAGATACGATCAACATGGAGATGTTCACCGATGATGACTAGACCGTCTCACGTGATGATCGGACACGACCTAGTCGAGTCGGGTCATGTTTCACTTAGATGACTAGAGGGATGTCTAATCTGAGTGGGAGTTCATTAAATAATTTGATTAGATGAACTTAATTATCATGAACTTAGTCTAAAATCTTTGCATAAATGTCTTGTAGATCAAATGGCCAACGCTAATGTCAACCTCAACTTCAACGCGTTCCTAGAGAAAACCAAGCTGAAAGACGATGGCAGCAACTATACGGACTGGGTCCGGAACCTGAGGATCATCCTCAGAGATGCTAGGAAACATTATGTCCTCGAAACACCGCTAGGTGATGCACCCGTCCCAGAGAACCAAGACGTTATGAATGCTTGGCAGCAGCGTGCTGATGATTACTCCCTCGTTTAGTGCGGCATGCTTTACAGCTTAGAACCGGGGCTCCAAAAGCGTTTTGAGCAACACGGAGCATATGAGATGTTCGAAGAGCTGAAAATGGTTTTCCAAGCTCATGCCCGGTTCGAGAGATATGAAGTCTCCGACAAGTTCTACAGTTGTAAGATGGAGGAAAATAGTTCTGTCAGTGAACACATACTCAAGATGTCTGGGTTGCACAACCGCTTGACTTAGCTGGAGATTAACCTCCCAGACGAGGCGGTCATTGACAGAATCCTTCAGTCGCTCCCACCTAGCTACAAGAGCTTTGTGATGAACTACAATATGCAGGGGATGGAAAAGACCATTCTTGAGGTATTTGCTATGCTGAAATCAGCGGAGGTAGAAATCAAAAAGGAACATCAAGTGTTGATGGTCAATAAAACCACCAACTTCAAGAAAGGCAAGGGTAAGAAGAACTTCAAGAAGGACGGCAAGGATGTTGCCGCGCCCGGTAAGCAAGTTGCCGGGAAGAAGTCAAAGCATGGACCCAAGCCTGAGACTGAGTGCTTTTATTGCAAGGGGAAGGGTCACTAGAAGCGGAACTGCCCCAAATACTTAGCAGACAAGAAGGCCGGCAACACTAAAGGTATATGTGATATACATGTAATTGATGTGTACCTTACCAGTGCTCATAGTAGCTCCTGGGTATTTGATACCGGTGTCGTTGCTCATATTTGTAACTCAAAGCAGGAGCTGCGGAATAAGCGGAGACTGGCGAAGGACGAGGTGACGATGCGCGTCGGGAATGGTTCCAAGGTCGATGTGATCGCCGTCGGCACGCTACCTCTACATTTACCTACGGGATTAGTTTTAAACCTCAATAATTGTTATTTAGTGCCAAGTTTGAGCATGAACATTGTATCTGGATCTCGCTTAATACGAGATGGCTACTCATTTAAATCTGAGAATAATGGTTGTTCTATTTATATGAGTGATATGTTTTATGGTCATGCTCCGATGGTCAATGGTTTATTCTTAATGAATCTCGTATGTGATGTTACACATATTCATAGTGTGAATACCAAAAGATGTAAAGTTGATAATGATGGTCCCACATACTTGTGGCACTGCCGCCTTGGTCACATTGGTGTCAAGCGCATGAAGAAGCTCCATGCGGATGGACTTTTAGAGTCTCTCGATTATGAATCATTTGACACATGCGAACCATGCCTCATGGGCAAAATGACCAAGACTCCGTTCTCCGGAACAATGGAGCGAGCAACCAACTTATTGGAAATCATACATACTGATGTGTGCGGTCCAACGAGTGTTGAGGCTCGCGGAGGATATCGTTATGTTCTCACTCTTACTGATGAGTTGAGTAGATATGGGTATGTCTACTTGATGAAACACAAGTCTGAGACCTTTGAAAAGTTCAAGGAATTTGAGAATGAGGTAGAGAATCAACGTGACCGAAAAATAAAGTTCTTACGATCAGATCGTGGAGGAGAATATTTGAGTCACGAATTTGGAACACAGTTAAGGAAATGTGGAATCGTTTCACAACTCACGCCGCCTGGAACACCTCAACGCAACGGTGTGTCCGAACATCGTAATCGCACTCTATTGGATATGGTGCGATCTATGATGTCTCTTACTGATTTACCGCTATCATTTTGGGTATACGCTCTAGAGACAACTACATTCACTTTAAATAGGGCACCGTCTAAATCCGTTTAGACGACACCGTATGAATTATGGTTTGGGAAGAAACCTAAGCTGTCATTTCTAAAAGTTTGGGGATGTGATGCTTATGTCAAGAAACTTCAACCTGAAAAGCTCGAACCCAAATCGGAAAAATGCGTCTTCATAGGATACCCTAAGGAAACCATTGGGTATACCTTCTACCTTAGATCCGAAGGCAAGATCTTTGTTGCCAAGAACGGATCCTTTCTGGAAAAAGAGTTTCTCTCGAAAGGAGTAAGTGGGAGGAAAGTAGAACTCGATGAAGTACTACCTCTTGAACCGGAAAGTAGTGCAGCTCAGGAAAATGTTCCTATGGTGCCTACATCCACTGGAGAGGAAATTAATGATGATGATCAAGGTACATCAAATCAAGTTGCTACTGAACTTCGTAGGTCCACAAGGACACGTTCCACACAAGAGTGGTATGGCAACCCTGTCCTAGAAATCATGTTGTTAGACAACGGTGAACCTTCGA
Organism: Aegilops umbellulata; assembly: GCA_032464435.1. Taxonomy (NCBI): domain Eukaryota; kingdom Viridiplantae; phylum Streptophyta; class Magnoliopsida; order Poales; family Poaceae; genus Aegilops; species Aegilops umbellulata. The sequence goes on along the minus strand of CP136054.1, from coordinate 152,712,825 downwards.
ACTATGAAGAAGCGATGGCGGGCCCAGATTCCAACAAATGGCTAGAAGCCATGCAATCCGAGATAGGATCCATGTATGAAAACAAAGTATGGACTTTGACAGACTTGCCTGATGATCGGCGAGCGATAGAAAACAAATGGATCTTTAAGAAGAAGACGGACGCGGATGGTAATATTACCATCTATAAAGCTCGACTTGTCGCTAAGGGTTATCGGCAAGTTCAAGGGGTTGACTACGATGAGACTTTCTCTCCCGTAGCGAAGCTGAAGTCCGTCGAAATCATGTTAGCAATTGCCGCATACTATGATTATGAGATATGGCAAATGGACGTCAAAACGGCATTCCTTAACGGTTATCTTAAGGAAGAACTGTATATGATACAGCCGGAAGGTTTTGTCGACCCTAAGAATGCTAACAAGGTATGCAAGCTCCAGCGATCCATTTATGGGCTGGTGCAAGCATCTCCGAGTTGGAACATTCGCTTTGATGAGATGATCAAAGCGTTTGGGTTTATGCAGACTTATGGAGAAGCCCGCGTTTACAAGAAAGTGAGTGGGAGCTCTGTAGCATTTCTCATATTATATGTAGATGACATACTTTTGATGGGAAATGATATAGAACTTTTGGACAGCATTAAGGCCTATTTGAATAAGAGTTTTTCAATGAAGGACCTTGGAGAAGCTGCTTATATATTAGGCATCAAGATCTATAGATATAGATCAAGACGCCTCATAGGTCTTTCGCAAAGCACATACTTTGACAAGATATTGAAGAAGTTCAATATGGATCAGTCTAAGAAGGGGTTCTTGCCTGTGTTGCAAGGTGTGAAATTGAGCTCAGCTCAATGTCCAACCACGGCAGAAGATATAAAAGAGATGAGTGTCATCCCCTATGCCTCAGCCATAGGGTCTATTATGTATGCCATGCTGTGTACCAGACCTGATGTAAACCTTGCCGTAAGTTTGGTAGGAAGGTACCAAAGTAATCCCGGCAAGGAACACTGGACAACGGTCAAGAATATCCTGAAGTACCTGAAAAGGACTAAGGACATGTTTCTCGTTTATGGAGGTGACGAAGAGCTCATCGTGAAGGTTATGTAGACGCTAGCATCGACACAGATCTGGATGACTCTAAGTCACAAACCGGATACGTGTATATGTTGAATGGTGGAGCAGTAAGCTGGTGCAGCTGCAAGCAGAGCGTCGTGGCGGGATCTACAAGTGAAGCGGAGTACATGGCAGCCTCGGAGGCAGCACACGAAGAAATTTGGGTGAAGGAGTTCATCACCGACCTAGGAGTCATACCCAATGCGTCGGGGCAGATCAAACTCTTCTGTGACAACACTGGAGCTATTGCACTTGCCAAGGAGCCCAGGTTTCACAAGAAGACCAGGCACATCAAGCGTCGCTTCAACTCCATTCGTGAAAATGTTCAAGATGGAGACATAGATTTTGCAAAGTGCATACGGATCTGAATGTCGCAGATCTGTTGACTAAACCTCTTCCGCGAGCAAAACATTATCAACACCAGAACTCTATGGGTGTTCGATTCATAACAATGTAACTAGATTATTGACTCTAGTGCAATTGGGAGACTATTGGAAATATGCCCTAGAGGCAATAATAAAAGGATTATTATTATATTTCCTTGCTCATGATAATTGTCTTTAATTCATGCTATAATTGTGTTATCAGGAAATCGTAATACATGTGTGAATACATAGACACCAACATGTCCCTAGTAAGCCTCTAGTTGACTAGCTCGTTGATCAACAGATAGTCATGGTTTCCTGACTATGGACATTGGATGTCATTGATAACGAGATCACATCATTAGGAGAATGATGTGATGGACAAGACCCAATCCTAAGCAAAGCACAAGATCGTGTAGTTTGTTTGCTAGAGCTTTTCCAATGTCAAGTATCTTTTCCTTAGACCATGAGATCGTGTAACTCCCGGATACCGTAGGGGGTGCTTTGGGTGTGCCAAACATCACAACGTAACTGGGTGACTATAAAGGTATACTGCGGGTATCTCCGAAAGTGTCTGTTGGGTTGGCACGGATCGAGACTAGGATTTGTCACTCCATATGACGGAGAGGTATCACTGGGCCCACTCGGTAATGCATCATCATAATGAGCTCAATGTGATCAAAGTGTTTGATCACGGGATCATGCATTATGGTACGAGTAAAGTGACTTGCTGGTAACAAGATTGAACGAGGTATTGGGATACCGACGATCGAATCTTGGGCAAGTAAAATACCGATTAACAAAGGGAATTGTATACGGGGTTGCTTGAATCCTCGACATTGTGGTTCATCCGATGAGATCATCAAGGAGCATGTTGGAGCTAACATGGGTATCCAGATCCCGCTGTTGGTTATTGGCCGGAGAGCTGTCTCGGTCATGTCTACGTGTCTCCCGAACCCGTAGGGTGTACACACTTAAGGTTCGGTGACGCTAGGGTTGTATAGAGATAAGTATGTAGTAATCTGAAAGTTGTTCGGAGTCCCGGATGAGATCCCGGACGTCACGAGGAGTTCCAGAATGGTCCGGAGGTAAATAATCATATATAGGTAGTGCAGTTTCGGCCATCGGGAGAATTTCGGGTCACCGGTATTGTACCGGGACCACCGGATGGGTCCCGGGGGTCCACCGGGTGGGGCCACCCATCCCGGAGGGCCCCATGGGATGAAGTGGGGAGGGGAACCAGCCCATAGTGGGCTGGTGCGCCCCCCTTGGCCCACCCCCTGCGCCTAGGGTTGAAACCCTAGGGTGGGGCGCCCCACTTGCCTTGGGGGGTACTCCACCCCCCTGGCCGCCGCCCCCTTGGGAGATGGGATCTCCAGGGCCGGCGCCCCCCAGAGGGCCTATATAAAGGGGGGAGGGGCAGCCGCACCCTGAAACAATGGCGCCTCCCTCTCCCCTGCTACACCTCTCTCTCTCTCGCAGAAGCTCGATGAAGCCCTGCTGCGGTGACTGCTGCATCCACCACCACGCCGTCGTGCTGCTGGATCTTCATCGACCTCTCCTTCCCCCTTGCTGGATTAAGAAGGAGGAGACGTCATCCGCTTCGTACGTGTATTGAACGCGGAGGTGCCGTCCGTTCGGCACTTGGTCATCGGTGATTTGGATCACGGCGAGTACAACTCCATCATCCACGTTCTAGTGAACGCTTCCGCTCGCGATCTACAAAGGTATGTAGATGCATCCGATCACTCGTTGCTAGATGAACTCATAGATGGATCTTGGTGAAACCGTAGGAAATTTTTTTTTTCTGCAACGTTCCCCAACATACACCCTACACGGGGTTAGGAATGCTGTCTTTTCGATGTCTTCTACCGCCATCTTGATCTGGTGATACCCAGAGAAGGCATCCAAGAAGCATAGCAGGTCGCATTCTGCGGATGAATCGACGATCTGGTCGATGCGGGGGAGCGGGAACGGATCTTGCGGGCATGCCTTGTTGAGGTTGTTGAAGTCTACACACATGCGCTCCTTCCCTCCCTTCTTTGGCAAAACGACATGGTTGGCCAACCAATCCGGGTATCGGACCTCGCGAATGACCCCAGCGGCCTCTAGTTTGCGGGTCAATTGGACGATGAAGGCCTGCTTTTCTTTGGACTGCCGCCTTGCCTTGTGCTTCACAGGGCGCACTTTGGGGCACACGTTGAGGTGATGCTCGATTACGCTCCTAGGGATCCCTGCCAACTGGTCAGGCTCCCAAGCGAATACCTTCTTGTTCGCGCACAGGAACTTGACCAGGGCCTCCTCCTGCTCGGGCTCGAGGTTGGCGCCTATGGTGAAAGTGGCATTGGTGGACCCGTCCTCATCGACGGGTATCTGCTTGGTTTCTGCCTTGTCTTGGGTGAACAACTGTTTCTTCTTGGTGGGTGCAGCCCCCTTGGGCTCGGGGGTCTCCGAGTCGGCGGGCTGTGCCGACACCGCCGTCTTGAAGGCGAGCTTAAGCACTCGCAGCGCGTCTCCGGTGTCCCCGTGCACGGTGAGGACACCGCTGCTCCCGGGCATCTTCATGAGGTTGTACGCCGGGTGCGTTGCGGCCATGAACTGGGCCAGCGCTGGATAGCCGAGGATGGCGTTGTAGGGGAGGCCGATGGGGGTGATGTCGAAGTTGAATAGCTCCGTGCGGAAGTTGTCGTAGGTGCCGAAGGTTACTGGGAGCCGGATCTGTCCCAAGGAGCTGGATGACCCGCCCCCAACGCCTGAGAAGGGCCGGCTGGGTTGCAGCCGTTCCAGGGCTATGCAGAGGAGGTTGAAGGCCTCAACCGAGAGCAAGCTGAGGCCCGCGCCGCCATCGATGAGAGTTCTGGTGACGGCCACCTGGCAGATGGTGGGGGTGCACAGCATGGGGAGCGCACCCGAGCAGGCCGAGTTGGAGGGGTGGTCCTCCGAGCTGAAGGTCAGGCCGGCCTTGGGCGCCGCCCGGTCCGGGAGAGCCCCCTGCCGCGTGGAAGTGGCGCTGACCCGGCGGATGAACCGCTTGACGTGGTGACTTGTAGGCGGCGCCTGCGAGCTGCCCAGGAGGGCCGCAACGATCGGGGGTGTTGGTGTAGCGTGCTGGGCGAGGAAGAGGCCGCGGAGCTCTTCCCAAGAGGCCACGGAGGCTGCCGGCAGGTGGAGCGGCCATGCGCGCAGAGCGCCGGTGAGGGCTGTCGGATCACGGGTTCTGGCAGACCCTTAAGGTTCGAACTCTGGGGTGCGCGCGGAGATCAAGCCCTCTACCTCTCCGTCTCATTAGGATCTAAACTACTGCAAGAACAACACAAGAGACACAGGGTTTATACTGGTTCGGGCCACCATTGTGGTGTAATACCCTACTCCAGTGTGGTGTGCTGGATTGCCTCTAGGGCTGATGAGGAAGAACAGTACAAAGGGGAACAACCTCGCGAGGGTATGTTCTTGGCTAGGGGATGAACTGCTGGGGGAGTTCGATCGCCCTTCTCTCTCTCTCTCTCTCTCTCTCTCTACTTGCTCTAGATGCTCAATCAGATTGCATCCTCCGTGCCCGTCTCTTCTGTCTAGCTGATGCCTCTACCCTGGGGGTGGCTGATCCTATTTATAGGCAAAGGCGCTGGGCCTCTTCCCAAATATTGAGCGGGAAGGGTGCCAACAATTGGCCAATTTGAAGGGGAACATCAGGTACACTTATCCTGACTAAAGTTGGTCTTCGCCTGCCAAAGGCTCTGGTGATGACGCCGGCTTGGGATCCACAGTGACATCCTCCTTGTCGTGGAGCTGGTCTTCGTCTTGTTGCACCGAAATGGGTGCCTTTGCTTGATCCTCTCGCCTGCGCTTGCCCCCTTTGCACCAAAGAGGAAATGGAGGATGTTGCGCGGGCTGGCGCCCGCCTGGCACCTTTGATCGTCATGGCTTGCGTCATGGGCACCTCGTGAGGTACCCTACCTTGATCTCTCCGCCTCCTCGCGAGCCAGCCTAAGGTGGCCGTGCCGGAGGAAGCGCCGTGTCGTCTGCCTCGCGAGGCTTGGCCCCTCGCGAGGGTCTTGAGCCTTGTGTTGATGAAGATGGGCCACGTTGGGCCCCCACTCGAGCCACGCCGCAGGCCGCAGGCAGGCAAGTCTGGGGACCCCCGTTCCCAGAACGCCGACAGTAGTCCCCGGGCCCAGGGTGCGCATGGACTTGGCCGTGCGGAGATGCGAAAGGGCAAGGGAGAAGCGCCGCGGGCCCTAACAGCCTGCGGCCTTGGGCGCCGCGTGGCGGTTGATTGGACGTGGGCGCTTTTGCAACCGCACAGGATACTAAAGGCGTGGCATCTGCTCGGGCTTTGTTCCTCTCCTTCTTCATCCGCTGCTCAGATCCCCTTCCTCGCGCTTGTTCTCCCTTCCTCCAAGCTTCCAGATCTGCTCCTCCGTTCATCACAGGTAGCCATGGCGCCTCGCCGGACCCCGGCTGAAGCTTGGTTCTCGCCCGCTTTGGACTCGCCCAATGTGTCAAAGGCGAGCTTCACCCTACTGCACCGGATGGCCGTGGCGCAGGGCATTGACGGGGCGCAGATGTTCAAGGCCGGCTCCGATGTCCCTGAAGGCCAAGGGAGCACCTTCTATCCTTTCTTCGTGAGCTCCATTGCAGCGGGCCTGGTGCCTCCTTTCTCTGAGTTCTTCCTCGCCGTCCTCCGCCATTACAACTTGCAAGCTTTGCATCTCCACCCCAACTCCGTCCTTCTCTTGGCGATCTTCGCCTACTACTGCGAGGCGCATGTGGGGGTGCAGCCTTTAGTGGCCTTGCTACGCCACTACTTCTACCTCCGGACCTCCAAGGGTTCTCTTTCTGCGTGCGCGGGCTTCGTCGTGTGCGGCAGCTCCATGGCCATCTCGAATCCAGGGAAGAGGATCGAGGGCTTCCGGAGCAAGTGGGTATTGGTTGACGCCGGGTGCGTTGATCCTCGGTTGGCCCTTCCCACGGAGCCGGCCGTGAGCTCGGAATACTGGAGCCGGGCGGAGCTCACGGATCCCCGCGCGAAGTCGGTGCTGGCGAGGATGGACGCTGATCTGAAGCCGGCCAACTTGGCGGCGGCGAAGCTAACAGGGGCGTCGTTGCTGAGGGAGTTCCTGGAGCACCAACTGGCTCCGCTTCGGCGGTATTCTCCTCCGATGTGGAGGCCTCACCCGAGTCCCGCAGCCGTGGGCGAAGGAGATGTGACTGCGGTTCTCCAGTCCCTGGTCAGGGGAGAGGCAATGATGCCGGAGGGCGCGCCTTCGCCCTTGTTCCTCTGCGACGACTGGGAGCAAGTGGTGGAGTCCATGCCCTTCTTCGACGGAGACGGGCTCGTGTCCGGGGTGGCTCCTGAGGATCTGGTGAATGTGTCTTCCGGCGACACCAGCGGAGGTGGGGGCGAGGAGGAGGAGGAAGCAGCCCCCGACTCCGAGGCGACCGATGGAGAGTCTAGGACTCCCTCGCTCCAGCGCAAGCCCCGTGCTCTTCGCCTCCCGCTGAGTGACGATGATGACGATGACGACGTGCTGGGCAGAGGGAGCTCGCCTCCGGTCCGGAAGAGGGGCAGGACCGGGTTGATCCCCCGCGGGTCCGCCCTGACTCTGGGGCGAACCGCGGACGCGCCTTCTGCTTCCGGGGTCGACCCCTCCAGCCGGCTCTCCGGCTTCAAGTTTGGCAGGAGACCACCGGAGCTTTCTGCCGACGACCTGAAGCGCTTGATCCTTGATTCCTGGTTTCTAGTTCCGCTGACGAGGCTTGACGATCACTCCTCTTGAGCAGGCTGGCGCCCGCGACGAAGAAGCTGAAGGGGGCTCCTGAGGCCCCGGCTGCGACGACACCCCCACCTGCAGGGGAGGGCGACCGCGACGCACAGGTTCCCCCTGCCCACTCGCCCTTGCGGGGCTTGGCTGATCTGGCTGGGGCCTCAGCCCCCATGGCTCGGTCGACCCTAGAGGTGCCCTTGTCTGGTGCTGCTGCTACAGCTGGGGAGGCACATCAGACTCCGCCTCGGGATACTGCAGCCTCACCGCCGCTACCTTCTCCTCCTGTTCCGCCGGCTGCTGGTTCCAGGACTCCTCCTGCTGCCCCGAAGCGCCCTGACGCTTCCCCGCCTTCTTCTTCCGTCCTGGAGCGAGCTGCTGCTGGACTGGACAGGTTGCGGCAGGATCTTCCAGGCGCCGACCCTCGCCTGGTGGCCGGGCGCCTGGAGCTGGCCTCGGGGTGGATTCGCTCCGACACCTCGATCTAGGCAGCGCTGGTTCAGGCCTCGACGGCCTGTGACGAGGAGAAGGAGGCTACCCTCGAGGCGAAGGCTGCCCGTGACGCGGCCCTGGGAGAGGCGGTTAGACTCCGCGGCCGCTGCAAGGAGCTGTAGGACGAGTTGCAAGGCCTGCGTGGTCAGCTTGCAGAAGAGACTCGCCTTCGCTAAGAGCAGGAGAAGGAGGTGAAGGCTCGCGAGGCGGCGCTCGAGGACCAGGAGGCGAAGCTCAAGAAGCGCCGCAGCCACCTGGGTGCGTAGAAGAAGGAGTTGGAGACGACGAAGGCCGAGCTGGATGCCAAGGCTCGGGTCCTTGCCGAGGATCGCGTGGCCTTTGCGGACATGGAGAAGGATGCCCACGCTTCACTGAAGACGCTTTACGAGAGTGGCTTGGATTGCCCGCTGGCTGGCGACGGGGACGGCCCCGCCAAACTGCTTCCCTTCTTGGTGAAGGCTCTTGGAGATGTCGCCCTCGGACTCGTCCCCACGGTCGAAGCCAAGGCGCGTGTCCTGTCTTCCGCCACGCTGACGCGGGTCTTCGCCCATGTCTACCTTCGCGACCCCAGCGCCGACCTTGACAGCCTGCTGGAGCCGGTGAGCGGTGAAGGCGCCGCTGCTGCCGTCGAGGACGTGAAGGGGCGCGCGGAGGCGCTGTTGTGGAAGTTCCGGGCCTTCAGCACCAAGCCGAAGCGAGGCGCTGCCGACCCTACTACCCCGCAAGGTGAAGCCACTCCACGCGACTCCGCTGCCGCCAAGTGACTCTGCTATCGTTCCTGTTCTTCTTTCGATTCCTGCACATGCACGACGCCTCGAGGAGGCATTTAAATTTGCGTTTGGAACCAAGGCGACATTATGGGTTGTAATATTCATTTTTAAGTACCTTGAATTTTATGTTCCTCTTCCCTACTTGCTTATGCTCTACGCCGGCAGAGCCCGGCCACGCGCATGCCTCACCCAGCATCAGCCCCGACCGGAAACCAGGACGGGACAAAAGGAATGAGGGGCCACGTGACAAGTTAGGCTCCTGAGTCGCGATGCTCAGGAGTCCCCCTTAGCACACGAGCAACAAGTAGGGAAGCGTGATGTAGGTGCGTTTTCGTTCTACGTCTGCAGAGCCCGACCCCGGGCGTACCTCACCCAGCATAGCCTTTCGGAACTAAGGAGTGAGGGGCAACGGAGCCAGTTAGGCTCCTGAGTCGCGATGCTCAGGAGTCCCCCTTGACGCGCGAACAACAGGTGGCGAGATGAAATGCAGGCGGTGCTACCGTTCTACGTCTGCAGAACCCGACCCCACACGTACCTCACCCAGCATAGCCTTTCGGAACTAAGGAGTGATGGGCTTCGGAGCCAGTTAGGCTCCCGAGTCGCGATGCTCAGGAGTCCACCTTGATGCGCAAACGGCCTTCGTACCTTGGCTCCGCTCGGGGAGAGACACGCGACGAACCAGGCCCGAGGGGCCTGGCTGGGGCGTACGGCTGGGCGTGACCCAGTCGTAGCCCCCGTGCCCAGCCCCCTCGCACGGCGCTCCGAGGGGGAGGCGTTGCGATGAGGCCGGCCACTGAGCTCGGGGCTCCCTGAGGTTAACGCGGCCCGGGGGCCACCCTCAGTTGTTTATCACCAGCGCGGAGCATAGCGCTTTCGTATGTGTACGGGCATAGCCGCTCCTCGGCAGTGTCGTCAGCCAGCGCGGAGCATGGTGCTTCCACTGGTACGTGGGAGGGGGCTCCCCTCCGGGAGGAGCCCCCGGGGCGTGTACAGCCCCGCCCTGACACGTGGCTGGCACGGTAGAGCTAGGTGACGTGTATCTGGGCACCCGTGAGCCAGCGCGGGACTCACGAGGCCCTACCTCTAGGCGGGTTGCGCCTGGCACTGGGCCGTATCTTGAGATGTGTTCCTGCAAAATCTGGTTAGATGTCGGCACTCTACGTCCTCGGGTCCCGGCCCTCGAGCTTGTCTCAGCCGTCGCTGGTATGCCAGGTCACGATGCCGTGGACAAGGCCAGAGGGTGAGGGCTGGAGAGCCAGTAAGAGCCCTGAGTCGCGATGCTCAGGCACCCCCCCTTTAACGTTCAAGTGTTCGACATGAAGAAGAAGGGCGCCGAAGACGGCATCGAGTAATGATGCATAACTAGAAATAAACACGGGATGGATACACGCCGCTGGGTCTAACCCGAGCGGCCTGGGGATGATGCAGCCTGAGGGGCGCCCCCAGCAAAGCAAGCTAGCGACTGAAAAGATAAAAAGGGATACATGCCACAGGGACGGACCCACGTGGCCTGGGAATGACGCAACCCTGGGAGGGCGCTCCCAGCTGAGAATGAAACTTAAAAGATGTCACCTGAAGATGTCGTTGACGCAGTGGCGCTGGTGCGGCAGACTCGGTAGGCTGCGGAAGCTGATCCTCACGAGCCCCCAGGCCCGGGGGCCTCGGGAGGCTCCGGAGGCACTGGCGGCTCTTTGTGAGCGGCCTCCATCTCCGCCAGGGCTGCGGACCGCCTGGCTTCTTGCGCCTCCAAGATGCCCCTCATGATGCGCTGGTATGCCGCAGCCACGCTCGGCAGGCCATAAGGCATGCGAACATAGCTGTGGGGTGGTCCTCCGCAGCGCCCCACTTGTGAGGGACAGAGGCGCTCCGTCGCGGCGATCTGATTGAGCCCTGGTATGTCGACGCAGACGCGCAGCCCACCATCCTCGCCTGGATGGGGAGCCACAACTGGCGGGCGATGGCAAACCCTCATGATCCTTGACTCCTGTAGTTCTTGTATGGCCTTGCTAACAAACTCCTGCTCGTCTGACCTTCCCTTCCTAGCTTCATTCCGAGGGAAGCGTGTTTCGAAACACGCCTCCACATGGTGCCCCAGCGCCTCCCTCGTGACCTTGGCGAGGTCGGTGGCTCTCCAGGTGAGAGCCCCCGGGCCTGCCTGAGGAGGGCGCCGGGTGCGCTTCCCTATGCGATTGAAGGAGGGTCCCCCTGGGCGAGCGCGGACCTTGAAGGGCCTGCCTCCAGAGTGTCTGAGCCTGGCGTTGTCTTCTTCTTCTTGGGGGTGGTCTCGGGAAGCCTCCTGCTTCCGCGATCTGGGTCTTCTAGTGACGCCGCCTGAAAGGCTCGCTCCAAGGCACACACTGCATCCTTCTCTTGACATGGCACCGTGATGACGCCGCCGCTTCCTGGCATCTTGAGGACGTTGTAGCCATGGTGAGTCACAGCCATGAACTTGGCCAGCGCCGGGTACCCGAGGATGGCGTTGTACGGTAGGCGGATGTGGGTTGTCGTAGGTGCCGAAGGTGACTGGGAGGCGGACTTGCCCGATCGGGATCGTGGAACCGTCGGTGACTCCGAAGAAGGGCTTGGTTGGCTGAAGCTGGTCATAGGGCACTTGGAGGCTATTGAACGTTTCCACGGACAAGACATTGAGCCCTGCCCCTCCGTCGATGAGGGTCCTGGTGACCAGAAAGTTGCTGATGACTGGGGAACAAAGCATTGGGAGGACTTTGGCTGTGGCTGTGCATTTGAGCTGGTCTGCTGAGCTGAACGTGATGGTGCAGGCCGACCACCTGAGGGGACGCGTTGCTTCATGCTTGGGGAGGACCGCATTCACTTCGTGAGCAAACTGCTTGAAGATGCGTTGGGAGGCCGGGGCTTGAGCTCCGCCCAGGATGCACGCGATGGCGCGAGGCTCCTGGAAGCCCCCAGCCCCCTCGTCTTGGTGGCGGTCTTCATTCCTTCTCGGCTGGGGCGGCAACGGCGGCAGGCCTGGGTTGCCGTGGGGGCGATCCTCACGAGGCTGATCCCTCCAGTCCCCCTCACGAGGCGGGTCGTGCCAGCGGTCCTCGCGAGGTTGGTCGCGCCAGCCCGGACGTGAGCCGCGGTCTTCCCAGCGTCCCGGGTTCCTTCCTCCTCCTCCGCCGTAGCCCCGGTCAGCACGGTCAGGGCACCGGCCGACTCTTCCTTCTCGCACGGCACGGAGTTCTTGGCATTCATTGGTGTTGTTGGTGTGGAGGTCGTGGTACACACAGTACCGGCTGCCCCTGGAGGATTCAGGCAGATCCTTTCCCCGCTTGGTTTCCGGTTCTGCCGCGAGCACGGCAGCCCCCTTGCGCTTCATGTCCTTGGCCTTGGGCTTCTTCTCTTCTGGGTCTGCGGCAGGCAGCTCGAGGAGGGAGACGCGTCCCTCCTCAGCTCTGGCGCACTTGGTCGCCAGGTTGAACAGCTCCAGGGAGGTGCAGAGGTCTTCATGCATCGCCAGCTCCTCCTTCATCTTGACGTCACGCACGCCATCAGAGAAGGCCGAAATGTTGGCTTCTTCGGACACCCTGGGGATCTTGAGGCGGGCGTTGTTGAAGCGCTGGATGTACTTCTGCAGGGTCTCTCCAGGTTGCTGCTTGCAGCGGCGCATGTTGCTCACGGCGGGAGGCCGGTCGCGGGTACCTTGGAAGTTGGCGATGAAGCGGGTACGCATCTGGTCCCAGGAGGAGATCGTGCCTGGGGCCAGGTTCAGGAGCCAAGTGCGAGCACCTTCCTTCCGTGCCATGGGGAACCAGTTCACCATGACCTTCTCGTCCCCGCTGGCAGCTTCGATTCCCAGCTCGTAGAGCTGGAGGAACTCCGTGGGATCAGTTGTGCCGTCGTAGCGAGGAGGCAGGTCCGGCTTGAACTTGCCGGGCCACGCGACGCTACGCAGCTCGGGGGTGTAGGCGCGGCTACCAGCGGTGGCCGCGGGAGGTTTTGGTTGAGGGAGAGCTTGGCCTTGTGGGTCCCCTTGCGCCGCAAGTGGGAGCAGCGCGGGGTCTTGACATGCCGGAGCTAGAGCAGGGTCTTGGCGAGCCGGGGCCAGGAGCGCCCGGGCGGCCTCTTGCGGTCGCGGGACTTGTTGGCAGCTCCGTTCCTGCTGGGCCGGTGCATGGCGGAGCGGCTTCCGCCCAGGAGCTGCGCGCCTTGGGGCCATGGCCTCTTCTTGGAGAGGTAGTGGCTGGAACGCCCCCGGGGCTTCATTGCTCATGCGGGGCGGGGTGCGGCGCAATGGTGCAGAAGGCGCAGGAGAGCCCCCTGCGGCACGGACGAGCTCGGCGACGCGGTCGAGCCACTCCTCGTAAACGTCGTCGACGGGGCGGTAGCGCAGGAGCTCGTTCGCCGCGATGAGCGCAAATCGAGCCTCCGAGGGCGCGCGCAGCGCGTGCGACGAAGAACCGGCTGGGGTGAGCGACGGAGTGGCGGTACGGCCATCCCGCCGCATGGACGGGTGTTGAGAGGACGCCTGCTGCTCGTTCCCCGCCGGGCCGGTGGTGGAGTTGACGGCAGGCGATGGGGAACGACGAGGACGCCCCCCAACAGGGGCCGTCTGGACGGCGCGGGAGGCGATGGCGGCCCGGCGCTCGGCGCGGGCCCGATGAGCGTCAGACATGGATGCGGTGGTCGGAGGAGAGCGAAGCGGTGGAAGACTGATTCCGGCGCACCCCTACCTGGCACGCCAAATGTAGGATCATGGGTTCCGGCAAACCCTTAAGGTTCGAACTCTGGGGTGCGCGCGGAGATCAAGCCCTCTACCTCTCCGTCTCGTTAGGATCTAAACTACTGCAAGAACAACACAAGAGACACAGGGTTTATACTGGTTCGGGCCACCATTGTGGTGTAATACCCTACTCCAGTGTGGTGTGGTGGATTGCCTCTAGGGCTGATGAGGAAGAACAGTACAAAGGGGAACAACCTCGCGAGGGTTTGTTCTTGGCTAGGGGATGAACTCCTGGGGGAGTTCGATCGCCCTTCTCTCTCTCTCTCTCTCTCTCTCTCTCTCTCTCTCTCTCTCTCTCTACTTGCTCTAGATGCTCAATCAGATTGCATCCTCCGTGCCCGTCTCTTCTGTCTAGCTGATGCCTCTACCCTGGGGGTGACTGATCCTATTTATAGGCAAAGGCCCTGGGCCTCTTCCCAAATATTGAGCGGGAAGGGCGCCAACAATTGGCCAATTTGAAGGGGAACATCGGGTACACTTATCCTGACTAAAGTTGGTCTTCGCCTGCCAAAGGCTCTGGTGATGACGCCGGCTTGGGCTCCACAGTGACTTCCTCCTTGTCGTGGAGCTGGTCTTGGTCTTGTTGCACCAAAATGGGTGCCTTTGCTTGATCCTCTCGCCTGCGCTTGCCCACTTTGCACCAAAGAGGAAAGGGAGGACGCTGCACGGGCTGGCGCCCACCTGGCACCTTTGATCGTCATGGCTTGCATCATGGGCACCTCGTGAGGTACCCTACCTTGATCTCTCCGCCTCCTCGCGAGCCAGCCTAAGGTGGCCGTGCCGGAGGAAGCGCCGTGTCGTCCGCATCGCGAGGCTTGGCCCCTCGTGAGGGTCTTGATCCTTGTGTTGATGAAGATGGGCCACGTTGGGCCCCCACTCGAGCCACGCCGCAGGCAGGCAAGTCTGGGGACCCCCGTTCCCAGAACGCCAACAAGGGCCATGGGAAGCCAGTTGGCCATGACCCTATCATCACCTCCAGCTTCGAGGATGGCCTCCTCGTACGCCAGCAAGAAGGCCAACGGATCAGTCGCGCCGCTGTAGCGCGACGATGTCGTTGTCTTGAACTTGTCCGGCCACCGTACCCGTTGCAGGACTGGGGCCAGGGCTCGCAGCCCCCTGGCCCCCGTGCTGGCACCGGCGGCCGGAGCGGGCGACGCGCTACTCATCGCGAGGCATGTCGTGGCGTTGGCGGAAGGGAAAACTCCGGTGCACCCCTACCTGGCGCGCCAAATGTCGGATTTCGGGCTCCGGCAGACCCTTGAGGTTCGAACACTGGGGTGCGTGCGGAGATTTCGCCTTCTACCTACCTGTACCCCACCGCCTCACTAAGATCTAAGCTATGGAAAGAACAGCACAAGAGACACAGGGTTTATACTGGTTCGGGCCACCGTTGTGGTGGAATACCCTACTCCAGTGTGTGGTGTGGTGGATTGCCTCTTGGGCTGAGGATGATGAGCAATACAAGGAAGAACAGCCTCGCGAGGGTCTGTTCTTGGCTGGGGCGATGAACTGCTAGGAGGAGTTCAATCACCCTTCTCTCTCTCTATGTGATGCTATTAGATCTGATCCCAGCTTGTTTCTGGGTTGGCTCCTCTGATTGCCTCTACCCTGGGGGTGGCTAGTCCTATTTATAGGCAAAGGCCCTAGGCCTCTTCCAAAATATTGAGCGGGAAGGGCGCCAACAATTGGCCATTTTGAAGGGGAACATCTGGTACACTTATCCTGACTAAAGTTGGTCCTCGCCTGCCAAAGGCTCTGGTGGTGACGCTGGCTTGGTCTCCACAATGACTTCCTCCCTGCCGTTGGGCTGGTCTTGGTCTCGTTGCATCGAAACGGGTGCCTTTGCTTGATGCTCTCGCCTGTGCTTGCTCCCTTTGCACCAAAGAGGAAAGGAGGACATTACGCGGGCTGGCGCTCGCCTGGCGCCCTTGGTCGTCATGGCTTGCGTCACGGGCACCTCGTGAGGTACCCCGCCTTGATCTCTCCGCCTCCTCGCGAGCCAGCCTGATGAGGCCGTGCCTGAGGAAGCTCCGTGTCGTCCGCTCCGCGAGGCTTGGCCCCTCGTGAGGGTCTTGGGTCTGTGTTGATGAAGATGGGCCGTGCTGGGCCCTCCTTTGAGCCACGCCGCAGGCCACAGGCAGGCAAGTCTAGGGACCCCCATTCCAAAAATGCCGATAGGGCGGGGCCGTCCTCGTCGGTGTCGAGCGGCTTCTCCAGGCCGTGCTCGTAGAGTGTCTTCAGTGCCTTGCGTGACCTCTTCTCGAGATCAGCGAAGGCCATGCGATCTTCGGCCAGGACTCGCGCCTTGGCATCAAGATCGGCCTCCCTCGTCCCCATCTTCCGCTCCAACTCTTCCAACCGGTTGCGCTCGGCGGCCTGCTTCTTCCCCAGCTCCGCCAGTTCAGCATCACGGTTCTTGACAGCTTCCTCCCGGACTTTCATCTCCTCCTCCTTCGCTTGGCGGCAGCGGACCTCCTCAGCGTGTTTGTCGCGCAGGCTCGGCAGCTCGCCCTCCAGCACTTGGCAGTGGTCATGGGCGGCCTTGGCGTTCTTCAGCGCCGCCTCATGATCGGCCGAAGCATTGGCGGCTCCTTGCTTCTCCTTCTCGGAAGCCGCAGCAGCCTGGCCCAGCGCCGCCTGAACTGCCAGATCAGAGTGAAGCTAGCCAGAGGCCAGCTCCAGACGCCCGGCCACCAGGCGCGGGTCCATGCTCAGAACATCCGCCTACGGCTGGGTCATCTCCGAAAGGGCATGCTACAAGATGGCAGCAGGAGCAGAAGGGACAGGAAGTGGACATGCAGCAGTAGGAGGAAGCGACATCATCACCAGGGCTTGGGAGACCGCGGGTTCCGGAGCAGCTGGGACCTCGTCAGCCCCGCCAAGTACCGGCACCTCCGAAGCCAACGGGGCCATGGGGGCTGACTCCACGCGGCGATGCTCCTCTTGGCCCTGTGAGGACGACCGGGCTGGAGAGATGCGGAATGTTGCTGCCTCCTTTCCCTGTGGAGGGAGGCACGGCCGTCGTATCCTCCTTCCTATTCTTCGCTGAAGAGGTCGGCCTGATCAACCAGGGGCAAGCATCAGGAAACAACAAGTGCAAAGAAGGGCTAGGCGAAGCTGAAGACACTTACCGATCCACTGCAATGTATTCCACCGACCGCTTGGGAAGCTTGAAGCCTGACAGTGTCGGGACCTAAGGAGCAGGCGATCGGGCTCCGGCGGCGTCAGGCGGAGAAGAGACAGAACCGGAGCCTGCCCTAGGAGGCGCCGGGACGGGGGCTGCATCGCGGGCCACCAACGATGACCTACCCTTCGTCAGGATGAGGGGTTGCTCCCTCTCCCCTTGGAAGGCGTCGGCCTCGGCATCATCAGGAAGGGCGTGGAGAATCTCGGCCTTGCTCAGGGGGGATGTCTCCCCCACCTCTTCTAGAGTCTTCTCCGAGTCCTCCTCCTCTTCTCCCTCGCTGCGGGAATCACCAGAAGACACCTGCACCGGTTTCTGTGCCGATGGAGCTCTGGGAAGCATTGGTGGCACCAGCCCACGCGTGTCAAAAGTTGGCCTGGAGGCGACGAATTCCTCCTGATCCCTGCACTGAAACAAGGGAACAAAGGCACTAGGCGGGTACTCCTGGTTGTCCCCGACTATGAGGCGCAGGACGACATCCAATTCATCGCCAGGCAGGTCCCTCGTCCTCAGGCGGGTCTTATTTCCCCCTTCTTTGAGCCCCCACAGGGGGTGCCTGCGCGCCTGGAGAGGGGCGACCCGCAGCATCAGGAACTCCCTCAGGAGCATCGCCCCCGTCACCTTGGCCGCCCTTGCGTTACCCGGCCTTAGGTCGGTCATCATCTGCCCCAACACCAACAACGCCCGCTCGTCGACAAGCTCTGTCTTGGGCCACCCCCAGTTGGGAGGAGGCACCGCTGTTGGCAACGCCAAATGTGGGTCGGCGCGTCGGGCATCCATCATGACCCATTTGGATCGGATGTTGTCGGCCCTCTTCCCGGTGCTCGAGATCGAGTTGGCCTTGCCGCAGGCAACGAAATTAGTGCATCAGGTGATATGCTCGTCGTTGACACGAAGGAAGAAGAAATGGCGCAAGAGCGCCACAGACGGCATGACGCCCAGGTATGCCTCACAGTAGTAGGCGAAGATGGACAGGAGGAGGACATAATTGGGATGGAGATGCAACGCCTGCAGACCATAGTGGTCAAGGACTTCATAAAATAAATCGGAAAAAGGAGGGACCAACCCAACGGCGATGTTGCTCGAGAAGAAGGGGAAGAAGGTGCTCCCATCAGGCTCCGGCTCGTCGGAGGCAAGCCGGAGCTCCGTCTTCCCCCACTCATTGCTCTCGCCCGCTGTCAGCAGGCGCATGGAGGCGAGGCTCTTCTCTGTAACGGTGGGTGCTTCGAGGCCGACTCATACCAAGCCGGTGCCGAGGAAGACTTGACCTTGCGTGGCGCCATAGGCGGCAAAAGCAGAGCAAGGGTGGGGCAGATCTGGAGATAGTAGCGGCGAAGAGCGAGAAAGGGGATCTGGAGCGAGGCAAGGAAGAAGCAATGAAGAAAAGAACTGCCCGCGCTAGCCTTTGTCAGGGCAAGCAGTTGCCGAGGCAGCGTGGGGAAGCGGAGACACCCACGTCCAATCAACCGTCACGCGTCGACCGAGGCCGCGGGCTTTTGGGGCCCGCGGTGCTCCGAGCTTGACCCTTGGATTCGTCGCGAAGCCTAGCCCGAGCGCACCTTGGGCCCGGGGGCTACTGAAGGCGTTTTGGGAACGGGGGTCCCCAGACTTGCCTGCGTGCAGCCCACGGCGTGGCCAAGCAGCAGGCCGTACGACCCATCTTCGTCAACAAGGCACCCAAGACCCTCGTGATGGTCCAAGCCTCACGAGGCGGGCGATGCAAGACCTCCTCTGGAGTGGTAGCTAGGCAGGCTCATGAGGAGCGGAGAAATCAAGGCGGGGCAAGCCTCATGAGGCTCTCATGGCGTGAGCCATGACGAACGGTGCCAGACGGGCGCCAGGCGGGCGCCGGTGCACGCAGCGTCCTTATTTCCTCTTTGGTGCTAAGGAGGCCAACGCAGGCAAAGAGTATCGAGGCATCAGGAAAAGGTTGCTATATTGGTGCAACAAGACCAAGACCAGGAGGACAGCAAGGCGGAGGTCGTCGTGGAGCCCAAGACAGCGTCACCCCAGAGCTTTTCGCGGGCGAAGACCGCTTTTGTCAAGATAGCTTGTACTAGCTTTCCCCCTTCAAATTTACCCACCGTTGTTGGCTCCCTTCCCACTCGATATTTGGGAAGAGGACCAGGGCATATATAAGTAGAGCTAGCCGCCATGGTAGAGGCATCTGATCCAAGGTTGGACAGAGCATGATCTGATCGAATCCTCACACCTCAAGTTCACACGCACATGAACACCTCAACCTCAGGAGGATGTTCTTCCCTTGTACTATTCGTCATCAGCCCGAGAGGCAATCCACCACCACCACACTGGAGTTGGGTAATACACCACAACGGTGGCCCAAACCAGTATAAACCCCGGGTCTTTCTATGTTGTGAGTTCGTCGAGTTCGTCCGCAAGATCTTAGTGAGCTAGAGCGTAGATCGGTAGGAGGGAAAGACTTTGCGCGCACCCCAGTGTTCGAACAATAAGGGTTTGCCGGAACCCCACATCCGACACTAACCTATTAACCGGAGGCCCAGTGCTGTCGGATCACGGGTTCCGGCAGACCCTTAAGGTTCGATCTCTGGGTTGCGCGCAGAGATCGTGCCCTCTACCTCTCCGTCTCGAAAGGATCTAACTACTGCAAGAACAACACAAGAGACACAGAGTTTATACTGGTTCGGGCCACCATTGTGGTGTAATACCCTACTCCAGTGTGGTGTGGTGGATTGCCTCTTGGGCTGGTGATGAAGAACAGTACAAGGAAGAACAGCCTCGTGAGGGTCTGTTCTTGGCTAGGGGATGAACTGCTAGGGGCAGTTCTATCACGCTTCCCTCTCTCTCTGTGTGTGTGTGTCTCTCGATACTGAATCCGGTCCCCCTACCCTGGAGGCGGCTAGTCATTTTTATAGGCAAAGGCCCTAGGCCTCTTCCCAAATATTGAGCGGGAAGGCCGCCAACAATTGTCCAATTTGAAGGGGAACATCTGGTACACTTATCCTGACTAAAGTTGGTCTTCGCCTGCCAAAGGCCCTGCGGTGACGTCGTCCTGGGCTCCATGGTGACCTCCTTCCCACCGTTGGGCTGGTCTTGGTCTCATTGCACCGAAACGGGTGCCTTCGCTTGATCCTCTCGCCTGTGCTTGCCCCCTTTGCACCAAAGAGGAAAGGGAGATGCTGCGCGGGCTGGCGCCCGCCTGGCACCCTTAGTCGTCATGGCTTGCGTCATGGGCACCTCGTGAGGTACCCCACCTTGATCTCTCCGCCTCCTCGCGAATGAGCCTGAGGAGGCCGTGCTTCAGGAAGCGCCATTTCGTCCGCCTCGCGAGGCTTGGCCCCTCGCGAGGGTCTTGAGCCCTGTGTTGATGAAGATGGGCCATGCTGGGACCCCATTCGAGCCATGCTGCAGGCCGCAGGCACGCAAGTCTGGGGACCCCCGTTCCCAGAACGCCGACAGTAGCCCCCGGGCCCAAGGCGAGCACGGACTTGGCCGTGCCGAGAGGCGAAAGGGCAAGGGCGAAGCGCCGCGGGCCCTAACAGCCTGCGGCCTTGGGCGCCGCGTGGCGGTTGATTGGGCGTAGGCGCTTTTGCAACTGCGCAAGTTATTAAAGTGTGGCATCCGCTCGGGCTTTGTCCTTCTCCTTCTCCATCTGCTGCTCAGATCCCCTTTCTTGCGCTTCTCCTCCCTTCCTCCAAGCTTCCAGATCTACTCCACCCGCTCGACCCAGGTAGCCATGGCGCCTCGTCGGGCCCCGGCCGAAGCTTGGTTCTCGCCTGCTTTGGATTCGCCCAACGTGTCGAAGGCGAGCCTTGCCCTACTGCACCGGATGGCTGCGGCGCAGGGCATTGACGGGGCGCGGATGTTCAAGGTCGGCTCTGATGCCCCTGAAGGCCAAGGGAGCACCTTCTAACCATTCTTCATGAGCTCCATTACAGCGGACCTGGTGCCTCCTTTCTCTGAGTTCTTCCTCGCCGTCCTCCGCCACTACAACTTGCAAGCTTTGCATCTCCACCCCAACCCCGTCCTTCTCCTGGCGATCTTCGCCTACTACTACGAGGCGCATGTGGGGGTGCAGCCCTCAGTGGCCTTGCTGCGCCACTACTTTTACCTCCGGACCTCCAAAGGTTCCCCTTCTACGTGCGCGGGCTTCGTCGCGTTCGGAAGCTCCATGGCCATCTCGAATCCAGGGAAGAGGATCGAGGGCTTCCGGAGCAAGTGGGTACTGGTTGACGCCGGGCACGTCCACCCTCGGTTGGCCCTCCCCACGGAGCCGCGCGTGAGCTCAGAAGACTGGTGCCGAGCGGAGCTCACGGATCCCCGCGCTAAGTCGATGCTGGCGAAGATGGACGCCGATCTGAAGCCAGCCAACATGGCGACGGCGAAGCTGACCGGGGTGTCGCTGCTGAGGGAGTTCCTGGAGCACCAGCTGGCTCCGCTTCGGCAGTACTCTCCACCGATGTGGGGGCCTCACCCGAGCCCCGCAGCCGTGGGCGAAGAGGACGTGACTGCGGTTCTCCAGTCCCTGGTCGGGGGCGAGGCAGCAAGGCTGGAGGGCGCGCCTTTGCCCCTGTTCCTCCGCGACGATTGGGAGCAAGTGGTGAAGTCCATGCCCGTCTTCAACGGGGACGGGCTCGTGCCTGTGGTGGCTCCCGAGGATCTGGTGGATGTGTCTTCCGGTGATTCCAGCGGAGACGGGGGCGAGGAGGAGCAGGAGGCAGGCCCCGACTCCGAGGCTACTGACGAAGAGTCTAGGGCTCCCCCGCTCCAGCGCAAGCCCCGCGCTCTCCGCCTTTCGCCGAGCAATGAGGATGATGACGACGACGTGCTGGGCAGCGGGAGCTCACCCCCGGTCCCGAAGAAGGGCAGGACCGGGTTGATTCCCCGCGGGTCCGCCCTGACTCCGGGGCGAACCGCTGACGCGCCTTCTGCTTCCGAGGTCGACCCCTCCAGCCGGCTCTCCGGCTTCAAGTTTGGTAGGAGACCGCTGGAGCTTTCTGGCGACGACCTGTAAGTGCTTGATCCTTGATCCCTGGTTTCTTGTTCCGCTGACGAGGCTTCACGATTACTTCTCCTGAGCAGGCTGGCGCCCGCGGCGCAGAAGCTGAAGGGAGCTCCTGAGGCCCTAGCTGCGACGACACCTCCACCTGCAGGGGAGGGCGACCGCGACGCGCGGGCTTCTCCTGCCTACTCGTCCTTGCGGGGCTTGGCCGAGCTGGCCGGGGCGTCAGCCCCCATGGCTCGATCAACCCCAGAGGTGCCCTTGCCTGGTGGTGCTGCTATGGCTGGGGAGGCGCAGCAGACTCCATCTTGGGATACTGCAGCCTCGCCGCCGCTACCTTCTCCTCCCGTTCTGCCGGCTGCTGGTTGCGCGACTCCTCCTGCTGCCTTGAAGTGCACGGATGCTTCTCTGCCTTCTTCTTCCATCTTGGAGCGGGTTGTTGCCGGACTGGACCGGCTGCGGCAGGATCTTCTAGACACCGACCCTCGCCTAGCGGTCGGGCGCCTGGAGCTGGCCTCGGGGTGGATTCGCTCCGACGCCTCGATTCGGGCAGCGCTGGTTCAGGCCTCGACGGTCTGTGATGTGGAGAGGGAGGCCACCCTCGAGGCGAAGGCTGCCCGCGACGCGGCCCTGGGAGAGGCGGTTGGCATCCGCGGCCGCTGCAAGGAGCTGGAGGATGAATTGCAAGGCCTGCGGGATCAGCTTGCAGAGGAGACCCGCCTTCGCCAAGAGCAGGAGAAGGGGGTGAAAGCTCGCGAGGCGGCGCTCGAGGACCGGGAGGCGAAGCTCAAGAAGCGCCGCAGCCACCTAGGCGCGTTGAAGAAGGAGCTAGAGATGACGAAGGAAGAGCTGGACGCCAAGGCCCGGGTCCTCGCCGAGGATCGCGTGGCCTTTGCAGGCATGGAGAAGGATGCTCATGCTTCACTGAAGACGCTTTACGAGAGTGGCTTGCATAGCCCGCTGGCCGATGACGAGGACGGCCCCACCAAACTGCTTCCCTTCTTGGTGAAGGCTCTTGGAGATGTCGCCCTTGGACTCGCCCCCACGGCCATGGCCGAGGCGCGAGTCCTGTCTTCTGCCGCGCTGACGCGGGTCTTCGCCCATGTCTATCTTCGCGATCCCAGTGCCGACCTCGATAGCCTGCTGGAGCCGATGAGCGGCGAGGGCGCCGCTGCCGCTGTCGAGGCCGTGAAGGGGCGCGCAGAGGCGCTGCTAGGGAAGTTCCGGGCCTTCAGCACCAAGCCGAAGCGAGGCGCTGCCGGCCGCACTACCCCACAAGGCGAAGACACTCCACGCGACTCCGCTGCCGACAAGTGACTCCGCTATCGTTCCTGTCCTTCTTTCGATTAATGCACATGCACGACGCCTCGGGGAGGCATTTAAATTTGCGTTTGGTACCAAGGCGACAGTATGGGTTGTAATATTCTCTTTTAAGTTCCTTGAATTTTATGTTCCCCTTCCTTACTTGCTTATGTTCTACGCCGGCAGAGCCCGGCCACGCGCATGCCTCACCTAGCATCACCCCCGACCGGAAACCAGGACGGGACCAAAGGAATGAGGGGCCACGTGACAAGTTAGGCTCCTGAGTCGCGATGCTCAGGAGTCCCCCTTGGCGCACAAACAACAAGTAGGGAAGCGCGATGTAGGTGCGTTTCCCGTTCTACGTCTGCACAGCCCGGCCCCGCGCGTACCTCACCCAACATAGCCTTTCAGAACAAAGGAGTGAGGGGCTACGGAGCCAGTTAGGCTCCTGAGTCGTGATGCTCAGGAGTCCCCCTTGACGCGCGAACAACAGGTGAGGAGATGAAATGCAGGCGGGGCTACCGTTCTACGTCTGCAGAGCCCGACCCCGCGCGTATCTCACCCAGCATAGCCTTTCGGAACTAAGGAGTGAGGGGCTACGGAGTCAGTTAGGCTCCTGAGTCGCCATGCTTAGGAGTCCCCCTTGACGCGCAAACGGCCTTCGTACCTTGGCTCCGCTCGGGGAGAGACGTGCGACGAACCAGGCCCGAGGGGCCTGGCTGGGGCGTACGGCTGAGCGTGACCCAGGCGTAGCCCCCGTGCCCAGCCCCCTCGCGTGACGCTCCCGGGGGGAGGCGTTGCGACGAGGCCGGCCACTGAGCTCGGGGCTCCCTGAGGTTAACGCGGCCCGGAAGCCACCCTCAGTTGTTTATCACCAGCGCGGAGCATAGCGCTTCCGTATGTGTACGGGCATAGCCGCTCCTCGGCAGTGTCGTTAGCCAGCGCGGAGCATGGTGCTTCCACTGGTACGTGGGAGGGGGCTCCCCTCCGGGAGGAGCCCCCGGGGCGTGTACAGCCCCGCCCGGACACGTGGCTGGCACGGTAGAGCTAGGTGAGGTGTATCTGGGCACCCGTGAGCCAGCGCGGGACTCACGAGCTCCTACCTCTAGGCGGGTTGCGCCTGGCACTGGGCCGTATCTTGAGATGTGTTCCTGCAAAATCTGGTTAGATGCCGGCACTCTACGTCCTCGGGTCCCGGCCCTCGAGCTTGTCTCAGCCGTCGCTGGTATGCCAGGTCGCGATGCCGTGGACAAGGCCAGAGGGTGAGGGCTGGAGAGCCAGTAAGTGCCCTGAGTCGCGATGCTCAGGCACCCCCCTTTAACGTGCAAGTGGTCGACATGAAGAAGAAAAGGTGCCGTGGACGACATCGAGTAATCAAGCATGATGCATAATTGGAAATAAACGTGGAAGGGATACATGCCGCTGGGCCTAGGCCGAGTGGCTTGGGGATGATGCAGCCCGAGGGGCGCCCCCAGCAAAGCAAGCTAGCGACTGAAAAGATAAAAAGGGATACATGCCACAGGGACGGACCCACGCGACCTGGGGATGATGCAACCCTGGGAGGGCGCTCCCAGCTGGGAATGAAACTTGAAAGATGTCACCTGAAGATGTCGTCGGTGCAGTGGCGTTGGCGCAGCAGACTCGGTGGGCTGCGGAAGCCGATCCTCACGATCCCCCAGGCCCAGGGGCCTCGGGAGGCTCCGGAGGCACTGGTGGCTCCTCATGAGCAGCCTCCATCTCCGCCAGGGCTGCGGAACGCCTGTCTTCTTGCGCCTCCAAGATGCTCCTCATGATGCGCTGGTACGCCGCAGCCACGCTCGGCAGGCCATAAGGCATGCGAACACAGCTGTGGGGTGGTCCTCCGCAGTGCCCCACTTGCGAGGGCCAGAGGCGCTCCGTCGTGGCGATCTGATTGAGCCCCGGTACGTCAACGCAGACGCGCAGCCCACCATCCTTGCCTGGATGGGGAGCCTATAACGCCCTCGATGCGGCTATATCTCCCACGTGTCGAAGCATGACTTAGAGGCATAACCGCAT
Source organism: Aegilops umbellulata (assembly GCA_032464435.1). Taxonomy (NCBI): domain Eukaryota; kingdom Viridiplantae; phylum Streptophyta; class Magnoliopsida; order Poales; family Poaceae; genus Aegilops; species Aegilops umbellulata. Next base: position 152,688,082 of record CP136054.1, on the reverse strand, counting down.
CGAAAGCAATGTCGCAAGTGAGGTAATCTTCACACAACCCATGTAATACATAAGGGAAAGAGATACATAGTTGGCTTACAATCGCCACTTCACACAAATACATGAATAAAAGATTACATCTTACAGTTACAATCAGGGCCCGACTACGGAACCAAAATAAAAGAAGAACCCCAAAAGCGACAAAGGTCCCCGATCGACCCCAACTGGGCTCCACTACTGATCAACTAAAACGAAACAACACAATGAACAAGATCTTCATCGAACTCCTCCTAGAGCTCGGGTGCGTCACCTGCACGGGTTCATCGGCACCTGCAAACTGGTTTTGGAAGTATCTGTGAGTCACGGGGACTCAGCAATCTCACACCCGCGAGATCAAGACTATTTAAGCTTAAAGGTAGGACAGGGTAGTGAGGTGGAGCTGCAGCAAGCGACTAGCATATATGGTGGCTAAACATACGCAAATGAGAGCGAGAAGAGAAGGCAAAGCACGGTCGAACAACTATGATCAATAAGTGATCCTGAACTACTTACGCCAGGCATAACTCCAACAACCGTGTTCACTTCCCGGACCCCGCCGAGAAGAGACCATCACGGTTACACACGCGGTTGGTGTATTTTAGTTAAGATCAACTTCGGGTTTTCTACAACCGGACATTAACAAATTCCCATCTGCCACATCACCGCAGGCACGACTTTCGAAAGATCAAGCCCTGCAGGGGTGTCCCAACTTAGCCCATGATAAGCTCTCGCGATCAACGAAGGATATTCCTTCTCCCCGGGAAGGCCCAATCAGTCTCGGAATCCCGGCTACAAGACATTTCGACAGTAATAAAACAAGTCCAGCAAAGCCGCCCGATGCGCCGACATCCTGATAGGAGCTGCACATATCTCGTTCTCAGGGCAACACCGGATGAGCAGTCCGTACAGCTAAAACCAAGTCTCAAGTTTCCTTGAGAGGGCGCTGCAAAGGGCTCTAGTTCGGACCAACACTTAGACAAGCATTGGCCCGGGGGGGGGGCTGAATAAAGATGACCCTCGGGCTGATCAAACCCAAGGGAAAGGGATAGGTGGTAGGCAAATGGTAAAACCAAGGTTGGGCCTTGCCGGAAGAGTCTTATTCAAAGCGAACTGTCAAGGGGGTCCCATAAATCACTCGACCGCGTTAGGGACGCAAAATCCGGGAACATAACACCGATATGACGGAAACTAGGGCGGCAAGAGTGGAACAAAACACCAGGCATAAGGCCGAGCCTTCCACCCTTTACCAAGTATATAGGTGCATTAATTAAATAAGATATATTGTGATATCCCAACAAGTAAACATGTTCCAATCAAGGAACAACATCTCCATGTTCCAACAAGGAACAAAGTTCATCTTCACCTGCAACTAACAACGCTATAAGAGGGGCTGAGCAAAGCGGTAACATAGCCAAACAACGGTTTGCTAGGACAAGGTGGGTTAGAGGCTTGGTTTAACAATATGGGAGGCATGATAAGCAAGTGGTAGGTATCGCAGCATAGGCATAGCAAAAGAGCGAGCAACTAGCAGGCAAAGATAGAAGTGATTTCGAGGGTATAGTCATCTTGCCTGAGATCCCGCAAGGAAGAGGAACGAGTCTATGAAGAAGACAAACGGACATAGACGAACGGATTCTCACAAACGCAACGTTATCGGAACTAACCCGAAGAAGCAACACCGGAAAGAAGCAAACAACAAAGTAAACAACCACCACATAAACATGGCATGATATGCGAGATGTGGTATGCAATGCATATGCATACTTCGGAAGGAAAAGATGAACAAGGCATAATCTTGGCAAACCAAGTATGCCACTGGAAAGGTGAGGTGATTTCGGTTGAAATCGATATAAAGATCACCGGAATCGGATGCACGGTTTGCAAATGACAAGCAAAACAAGAATGACAAGATTCTGCCATTAACAGCATGATGCTACTTAGCAAGCAACAAGAAATTAAGCTACTGCAACCAAACATAACAACAAAGCATATTACAGTAACCTACTCAAGATGCTTGACAAAAGATTAACACTGAGCTACGGCTAAATCACATCACAACAGGTTCAAACAAGCATGGCAAAAGTGCAAAAGATAACAGGTTCACAGACGGTGAAAATACTAACATGCCAGAAATTAACATCAGGATGACAAGTTTAGAGCAATGAAACAACATGCTACAGGAACAGGACATGCCAAAGCAAGACATGGGATGAATCTACTCAAACCACTTAACAAAAGTCCCTTCCTGACCATAAGCAAAAAAGGATCAAAAAATATAATATCACCCATGTCAATTAAGCAAGTTTCTTTACAGGTTTCGGACAGCAGAAAACTGGACATGTCAAAAACAGATAACAAGTAGGCATGTTTACGAGCTCGATGCACTCACTACAGAGAATTGCATGATAAACTAAGCATACATACATCAAGAAGACATGGCATAGAAGCTATACATGGCAAGAACAACATCGTAGCATGCAAGGATCAACTACAATAAGCTTGGCAAAATCGAATAACATGTAAACAATCTGCCAGTAACATTTAATAGCAAAAGTAGAGCTCGATTGACTCAGGCTATGGCACTCCAAAATTACAAACAAAGCCATGGATTGATAGAGCAAATCAATATGCTCAAAACAATCTTACTGATCATGCTCAAAAGAGGCATAGATCTCTCTGAAAGAACATGAACACATGGCATAAAAATAACAGCAGGTAGGGACTTAGTGAAATTATTAAGTCTCCGAAATCAGCAACATTAAGTACCCTAGTTTGCATGCTTGTGCTAGTCACCACAAAGATCACAAAAAGACATGGCTTAAATATCTGGAAAGATGGCATGGCATATTACAAAACACATGTAGAGCTCAACTCCATAGGATGCACACATCAATCATGGCAAAAATGACAAAAGTGCATCTCCTGAAACAGATCTGAAATTAACATCACATAGGCCTCTTCTAACAGCATTACGGGCATCAAGATTAGCTCAAATGAAAATGACGCAATGATATTAAATGATGTACTCATCGAGGCGAACAATTTGACATATTACACGCCCAAAACTGAGCAGCGGATGCAGAGATATGGCATGATGAACATGACAATAAAATGATAGAATGTCGGGGACTTAGGCAAAAATCCAACCTCCGAAAAACTGGACGGGACGAAGCGGTTTCGAACGGGGACGAGGGCGTTTGGATCGGGGGGAGTGGTGGATCTCATCCCACTCCTCGGATCCGGCGCCGGCGAGAGCTCCAGCGATCTCTCCGGCGAGGAGAAGGCCGGCGAGGGCGCGAGACGAGGAGGAGGCGACGCGGCGCGCGCGGAGGAGCGGGGCAGCGGAGAACGGCGCGCGGCGGGGCGGCAGAGGACGAGGAGGCGCGGCGAAGGGCGGCGGTGCTCCGGCGAGCAGGAGGCGGGGCGCGCGGGGCGGGGCGGCGCGCGAGCGGCGGCGGGCGAGCGCGGCGCTGGCGGCACGGTGCGGGCGGCGGCGAGGTTGGCGGCGGAGCGCGCGGGGCGGGGGCGGCGCGCGGGCGGCGGCGCGGCGCGGTGGGGCGGTGCAGCGCGGCGGAGGTGGCGGCGGCGCGGTGTGGGCCCCGCGGGCCGGCCTCGGGCCCCACGGGCCGCGGGCGGCGGAGGAGAGAGGAGGGCCGGCGGAGCCACGTGGCGGCGGGGGATAGGCTGTGGAGGCGGCGATTGCTGAGGTGGCGCACCCTGATTGGCCGGGGTGAGGTGGAGGCTGGACGCGTCCGGCGCGGACGGACGTGTCCGGCCGCGGAGAGGGAGCGGGGCTAGGGTTTGATCTGCGATTTGGACGGGGGAGGCACATATTTATAGGTAGAGGGGGCTAGGAAGCTCCAAATGGAATGCGGTTTTCGCCCACACGATCGTGATCCGACGACCGAGAGGATGGAGATGACTTTGATGGGTTTTGGGCCACTTTGAAAGGGGTGTTGGGCTGCACACCAAAGAGGCCTTTACGGTTACCCGGTTAACCGTTGGAGTATCAAACGACCTCCGAGTGACCCGAAACTTGACAGGCGGTCTACCGGTGCTATACCAAGGCCGCTTGACAAACCTCGGTCCATTCTGAGAAAGTTTAACACCCGCACATGAAAAGAGGTAAAAGGGGACGCCGGGGGACATAGGAGCGCCGGATTGCAAAACGGACAACGGGGAAAATGCTCGGATGCATAAGACGAACACGTATGCGAATGCGATGCACATGATGACATGATATGAACTGCAGATGATGACATGGCAAAGTGCAACACGCAAGCACATGACATGGCAACGACGGCAAATAACTGACGGACACCTGGCGCATCAGATCCGAGGCGTTACAGACCCACAGCTGGTGGGCGACGGCAACCTCTCATGATCCTTGACCCCTGTAGTTCTTGAATGGCCTTGCTAACAAACTCCTGCTGGTCTGACCTTCTTTCCCTGGCTTCCTTTCGAGGGAAACGTGCTTCGAAACACGCCTCCACATGGTGCCCCAGCGCCTCCCTCGTGACCTTGGCGAGGTCGGTGGCCCTCCAGGTGAGAGCCCCCGAGCCCTGCCTGAGGAGGGCGCCGGGCGCGCTTTCCTATGCGATTGAAGGAGGATCCCCTTGGGCAGACGCGGGCCTTGAAGGGCCTGCCTCCTGAGGGGCTGAGCCTAACGTTGTCTTCTTCTTCTTGGGGGTGGTCTCAGGAAGCCTCCTGCTTCCGCGATCTGGGCCTTCTAGTGACGCGGCCTGGAAGGCTCGCTCCAGGGCACACACTACGTCCTTCTCTTGGCATGGCACCGTGATGACGCCGCCGCTTCCTGGCATCTTGAGGACGTTGTAGCCATGGTGGGTCGCGGCCATGAACTTAGCCAGCGCCGGGTACCCGAGGATGGCGTTGTACGGCAGGCGGATGTGGGCGACGTCAAAGTCGATGAGCTCGGTGCGGTAGTTGTCGTAGGTGCTGAAGTTGACTGGGAGGCGGACCTGCCCGATCGGGATCGTGGAACCGTCGGTGACTCCGGAGAAGGGCTTGGTTGGATGAAGCTGGTCATAGGGCACTTGGAGGCTATTGAACGTTTCCACGGACAAGACATTGAGCCCTGCCCCTCCGTCGATGAGGGTCCTGGTGACCAGAATGTTGCTGATGACTGGGGAACAAAGCATTGGGAGGACTCCGGCTGTGGCCGCGCACTTGAGCTGGTCTGCTGAGCTGAACGTGATGGTGCAGGCCGACCACCTGAGGGGACGCGTTGCCTTGAGCTTGGGGAGAACTGTGTTCACTTCGCGAGCAAACTGCTTGAAGATACGTTGTGAGGCTGGGGCTTGAGCTCCGCCCAGGATACATGCAATTGCGCGAGGCTCTTGGAAGCCCCCAGCCCCCTCGTCTTGGTGGCGGTCTTCGTTCCTTCTTGGCTGAGGCGGCAATGGTGGCAGGCCTGGGTTGCCATGAGGGCGATCCTCACGAGGCTGATCCCTCCAGTCCCCCTCGCGAGGCGGGTCACGCCAGCGGTCCTAGCGAGCTTGGTCACGCCAGCGGTCCTCGCGAGGTTGGTCACGCCAGCCTTGACGTGGGCCACGATCTTCCCAACGTCCCGGGTTCCTTCCTCCTCCTCGGCCGTAGCCCCGGTCAGCATGATCAGGGCGTTGGCCGACTCTTCCTTCTCGCATGGCGCAGAGTTCTTGGCATTCATTGGTGTTGTGGGTGTGGAGGTCGTGGTACACACAGTACCGGCTACCCCTGGAGGATTCGGGCAGATCCTTGCCCCGCTTGGTTTCCGGTTCTGCTGCTAGCACGGCAGCCCCCTTGCGCTTCACGTCCTTGGCCTTGGGCTTCTTCTCTTCTGGTTCTGCGGCAGGCAGCTCGAGGAGGGAGAGGCGTCCCTCCTCAGCCCTGGCGCACTTGTTCGCCAGGTTGAACAGCTCTAGGGAGGTGCAGAGGTCTTCATGCATCGCCAACTCCTCCTTCATCTTGACGTCGCGCACGCCATCGGAGAAGGCCGAAATGATGGCTTCCTCGGACACCCTGGGGATCTTGAGGCGCGCACTATTGAAGCGCTGGATGTACTTCTGCAGGGTCCACCCAGGTTGCTGCTTGATGCGGCGCATGTCGCTCACGGCGGGAGGCCGGTCGCGGGTACCTTGGAAGTTGGCGATGAAGCGGGTACGCATCTGGTCCCAGGAGCAGATCGTGCCTGGGGCCAGGTTCAGGAGCCAAGTGCGAGCACCTTCCTTCAGCACCATGGGGAACCAGTTCGCCATGACCTTTTCGTCCCCGCTGGCAGCTTTGATTCCCAGCTCGTAAAGCTGGAGGAACTCTATGGGATCAGTCGTGCCGTCGTAGCGAGGGGGCAGGTCCGGCTTGAACTTGCCGGGCCATGCGACTCCGCGCAGCTCGGCGGTGTAGGCGCGACAGCCGGCGGTGGCCGCGGGAGGTTTTGGTTGAGGGAGAGCTTGGCCTTGCGGGTCCCCTTGCGCTGCCGCTGGGAGCAGCGCGGGGTCTTGACGTGCCGGAGCCGGAGCGGGGTCTCGGCGAATCGGAGCTGGGAGCGCCCGGGCGGCCTCTTGCGGTCGTGGGACTTCTTGGCAGCTCTGTTCCTGCTGGGCCGGCGCATGACGGAGCAGGTTCCGCCCAGGAGCTGCGCGCCTTGGGCCCATGGCATCTTCTTGGAAAGGAGGCGGCTGGAATGCCCCCGGGGCTTCATTGCCCATGCGGGGCGGAGTGCGGCGCAGCGGTGTGGAAGGCGCGGGAGAGCCCCCTGCGGCGTGGACGAGCTCGGCGACACGGTCGAGCCACTCCTCGTAGACGACGTCGACGGTGCGGTAGCGCAGGAGCTCGTTCGCTGCGAGGAGCGCAGCTCGAGCCTCCAAGGGCGCGCGAAGCGCCTGCGACGAAGAACCGGCCGGGGTGAGCGACGGAGTGGCGGTGCGGCCATCTCGCCGCACGGACGGGTGCTGAGAGGATGCTTGCTGCTCATTCCCCGCCGGGCCGGTGGCGGCGTTGACGGCGGGCGACGGGGAACAACGAGGACGCCCATCGACGGGGGCCGTCTGGACAGCGCGGGAAGCGATGGCGGCCCGGCGCTCGGCGCGGGCCCGACGAGCGTCGGACATGGATGCGACGGTCGGAGGAGAGCGGAGCGGTGGAAGACGGACTCCGGCGCACCCCTACCTGGCGCGCCAAATGTCGGATCATGGGTTCCGGCAGACCCTTAAGGTTCAAACTCTGGGGTGCGCGCGGAGATCATGCCCTCTACCTCTCTGTCTCGAAAGGATCTTACTACTGCAAGAACAACACAAGAGACACAGAGTTTATACTGGTTCAGGCCACCATTGTGGTGTAATACCCTACTCCAGTATGGTGTGGTGGATTGCCTCTCGGGCTGGTGATGAAGAACAGTACAAGGAAGAACAGCCTCGTGAGGGTCTGTTCTTGGCTAGGGGATGAACCGCTAGGGGGAGTTCTATCGCCCTTCCCTCTCTCTCTCTCTCTGTGTCTCTCGATACTGAATCCGGTCCCCCTACCCTGGGGGAGGCTAGTCCTATTTATAGGCAAAGGCCCTGGGCCTCTTCCCAAATATTGAGCGGGAAGGGCGCCAACAATTGGCCAATTTGAAGGGGAACATCTGGTACACTTATCCTGACTAAAGTTGGTCTTCGCCTGCCAATGTCCCTGTGGTGACGCCGTCCTGGGCTCCATGGTGACCTCCTTCCCACCGTTGGACTGGTCTTGGTCTCGTTGCACCGAAACAGGTGCCTTTGCTTGATCCTCTCGCCTGCGCTTGCCCCCTTTGCACCAAAGAGGAAAGGGAGACACTGCGCGGGCTGGCGCCCGCCTGGCACTCTTAGTCGTCATGGCTTGCGTCATGGGCACCTCGTGAGGTACCCCACCTTGATCTCTCCGCCTCCTCGCGAACCAGCCTGAGGAGGCCGTGCTTGAGGAAGCGTCGTGTCATCCGCCTCGCGAGGCTTGGCCCCTCGCAAGGGTCTTGAGCCCTGTGTTGATGAAGATGGGCCATGCTGGGCCCCCATTCGAGCCACGCTGCAGGCCGCAGGCAGGCAAGTCTGGGGACCCCCGTTCCCAGAACGCCGACAAGTGCCAATTTCTGTTTTTTTGTCTATTTTAGAGTTTTGTAGAAAAGGGACACCAAACAGAGTCCAAACAGAATGAAACCTCCGCGAGGATCTTCCTTGGACTGAAAGCAATCCAGAAGACTTGGAGTCAAAGTATGGAACTCCACGAGGAAGCCACGAGGCAGGAGGGTGCGCCCAGGGAGGTAGGTGCGCCCCCCACCCTCGTGGGCCTCTCGTAGCTCCACCGACGTACTTCTTTCGCCTGTATATACTCTTATACCCTAGAAACATCAGGGGGAGCCACTGCTACCTCTTGAGCACTGTGTTGGTTTTCCCTTAAAGCGGAAAGGGTGATGCAGTAAAGTAGCATAAGTATTTCCCTCAGTTTTTTAAAACCAAGGTATCAATCCAGTAGGAGACCACGCTCGAGTCCCACACACCTACACAAACAAATAAGAACCTCGCAACCAATGCGATAAAGGGGTTGTCAATCCCTTCACGGTCACTTACAAGAGTGAGATCTGATAGATATGATAAGGTAATATTTTTGGTATTTTTATAATAAAGAGAAATAAAGATGCAAAGTAAAAATAAACGGCAATAGAAATAGCTAAGTGTTGGAAGATTAATATGATGGAAAATAGACCCGGGGGCCATAGGTTTCACTGGTGGCTTCTCTCAAAAGCATAAGTATTACGGTGGGTGAACAAATTACTGTCGAGCAATTGATAAAATTGAGCATAGTTATGAGAATATCTAGGTATGATCATGTATATAGGCATCACGTCCGCGACAAGTAGACCGACTACTGCCTGCATCTACTACTATTACTCCACACATCTACTGCTATCCAGCATGCATCTAGAGTATTAAGTTCATAAGAACAGAGTAACGCTTTAAGCAAGATGACGTGATGTAGAGGGATAAACTCATGCAATATGATATAAACCCCATCTTGTTATCCTCGATGGCAACAATACAATATGTGTCGTTTCCCTTTCTGTCACTGGGATCGAGCACCGCAAGATTGAACCCAAAGCTAAGAACTTCTCCCATTGCAAGAAAGATCAATCTAGTAGGCCAAACCAAACTGATAATTCGAAGAGACTTGCAAAGATAACCAATCATACATAAAAGAATTCACAGGAGATTCAAATATTGTTCATAGATAAACTTGATCATAAACCCACAATTCGTCGATCTCGACAAACACACCGCAAAAGAAGATTGCATCGAATAGATCTCCAAGAGAATCGAGGAGAACTTTGTATTGAGATCCAAAGAGATAGAAGAAGCCATATAGCTAATAACTATGGACACGAAGGTCTGAGGTAAACTACTCACACATCATCGGAGAGGCTACGGTGTTGATGTAGAAGCCCTCCATGATCAATGCCCCCTCCGGCGGGGCGCCGGAAAGGCCCCAAGATGGGATCTCATGGGTACAGAAGGTTGCGGAGGTGGAATTAGTTATTCGTGGATGCCCCTGATGGTTTGGGGGTACGTAGGTATATATAGGAGGAAGAAGTACGTCGGTGGAGCAACAAGGGCCCCACGAGGGTGGAGGGCGCGCCTGGGGGGGTAGGCGCGCCGCCTGCCTCGTGCTCTCCTCGTTGATTTCTTTACGTGGACTCCAAGTCCTCTGGATCAGGTTTGTTCCGAAAATCACGTTCCCGAAGGTTTCATTCCGTTTGGATTCCGTTTGATATTCTTTTTCTATGAAACACTAAAATAGGCAAAAATAACAGCAATTTGGGTTGGGCCTCCAGTTAATAGGATAGTCCCAAAAATAATATAAAAGTGTATAATAAAGCCCATTAAGCATCCAAAACAGAATATAATATAGCATGGAACAATAAAAAATTATAGATACGTTTGAGACGTATCAAGCATCCCCAAGCTTAATTCCTGCTCGTCCTCGAGTAGGTAAATGATAAAAATAGAATTTTTGATGTGGAATGCTACTTAGCATAATTTCAATGTAGTTCTTCTTATTGTGGCACGAATATTCAGATTCGATATGATTCAAGATAAAAGTTTAATGTTGACATAAAAACAATAATACTTCAAGCATGCTAACCAAGCAATTATGTCTTATCAAAATAACATAGCCAAAGTAAGTTATCCCTACAAAATCATATAGTCTGGCTATGCTCCATCTTCACCACACAAAATATTCATATCATGTACAACCCCGGTTTTAGCCAAGCAATTGGTTCATACTTTTTAACGCGCTTCAGCATTTTCAACTTTTACGCAATACATGAGCGCAAGCCATGGATATAGCACTATGGTGGAATAAGGTATAATGATAGGGGTTATGTGGGAAGACAAAAAAGGAGAAAGTCTCACATCGACGAGGCTAATCAATGGGCTATGGAGATTCCCATCAATTGATGTCAATGCAAGTAGTAGGGATTGCCATGCAACGGATGCACTAGAGCTATAAGTGTATGAAAGCTCAAACAAAAGAAACTAAGTGGGTGTGCATCCAACTTGCTTGCTCATGAAGACCTCGGGCATTTGAGGAAGCCCATCATTGGAATATACAAGCCAAGTTCTATAATGAAATTTCCCACTAGTATATGAAAGTGACAAAATGAGAGACTCTCTATCATGAAGACCATGGTGCTACTTTGAGGCACAAGTGTGGTAGAAGGATAGTAACATTGTCCCTTCTCTCTTTTTCTCTCATTTTTTTGGGCCTTCTCTTTTTTTTCGTGGCCTCTTTTTTTTAGTCCGGAGTCTCATCCCGACTTGTGGGGGAATCATAGTACCCATAATCCTTTCCTCACTTGGGACAATGCTCTAATAATGATGATCATCACACTTTTATTTACTTACAACTCATGAATTGCAACTCGATACTTAGAACAAGATATGACTCTGTCGGATTTCGGGTTCCGGCAGACCCTTGAGGTTCGAACACTGGGGTGCGCGCGGAGATTACGCCTCCTACCTACCTATACCCCACCGCCTCGCTAAGATGTAAGCTATGGAAAGAATAGCACAAGAGACACAGGGTTTATACTGGTTCGGGCCACCATTGTGATGTAATAACCTACTCCAGTTTGTGGGGTGGTGGATTGCCTCCTGGGCTGATGATGATGAACAATACAAGGAAGAACAGCCTCGCGAGGGTCTGTTCTTGGCCGGGGAGATGAACTTCTAGGAGGAGTTCAGTCACCCTTCTCTCTCTCTCTCTGATTGATCTATATCTCTAACTTCTGATTGCCGATCGATTCGTCCCTACCCTGGGGGTGGCTAGTCCTATTTATAGGCAAAGGCCCTGGGCCTCTTCCCAAATATTGAGCGGGAAGGGCGCAGACAGTCGGCCATTTTGAAGGGGAACATCTGATACACTTATCCTGACTAAAGTTCGTCTTCGCCTGCCAAAGGCTCTGGTGGTGACACAGTCTTGGGCTCCACAAAGACTTCCTCCCTGCCGTTGGGCTGGTCTTGGTCTCGTTGCACTAAAACGGGTGCCTTTGCTTGATGCTCTCGCCTGCGCTTGCTCCCTTTGCACCAAAGAGGAAAGGAGGACACTGCGCGGGCTGGCGCCCGCTTGGTGCCCTTGGTCATCATGGCTTGCGTCACAGGCACCTCGTGAGGTACCCCGCCTTGATATCTCCGCCTCCTCGTGAGCCAGCCTAATGAGGCCGTGCCTGAGGAAACTCCGTGTCGTCCGCCCCGCGAGGCTTGGCCCCTCGCGAGGGTCTTGGGTATGTGTTGATGAAGATGGGCCGTGCTGGGCCCCCTTTGAGCCACGCCGCGGGCCGCAGGGAGGCAAGTCTGGGGACCCCCGTTCCCAGAACGCCGACAGTAGCCCCCGGGCCCAAGGCGCGCCCGGACTTGGCCGTGCAGGAAGGCGAAAGGGCAAGGGAGAAGCGCCGCGGGCCCTAACAGCCTGCGGCCTTGGGCGCCGCATGGTGGTTGATTGGATGTGGGCGTCTCCGCTTCCCCACGACGCCTCGGCAACTGCGCGGATTGGACAAGTCCCTGCATGCAAAGCGGGTCATGATTACCTGTGATCATGGAGGTCGGCGGTTGGCCTTCGCTGGCCATAAGTACGGAACGGCACGCGCCCTTCCTGTCCATCTCTCTTCGCTCCTCCTTCTTCCCGGTCCTTGCTCCGTCCTGCTGCGATGGCTCCGATCTGCCGGTTATCGGCGGGAGAGAAGGGAAAGGCTCCCCGAGAGGAACCAGACCCGCTCCCGCCGAAGAAACGGCTCGCCCTCCGCCGCCGGGATGAAGGGGCCCATCAGGTGGTGTCGAGGCCCAGGGGCGAGCGGGCACCGCCGGGGTTCCCGCTCCCCTTGTATGACCACATCGAGGGCTCTGAAGGAGTCGATGCCGATCGCCACGGGTGGCGCCGCCGTCAGCGCCGACGGGTCACGAAGGTGTGGGTCGTCCACCCTAGGGTCCACACCGAGGGCTCCTCCCGAGAGTTCGTGCTCCACGCCGCCATGCCTCCTTAGTCTTGGATTTGCCTTCCTCCCTTCTTCTCCTCCATCATCCCGCAAGGAGAACTCCTGGAACTTTGGCGGCACGCCGGCTGCAGCACTCTTGCGACCGAGGCGGAGGTCGCGGTCGTTGCCCCGGGTGAGGTCTTCATGACTCGAGGCTGGGGCGAAATCGCCCGGGTTTGCAGGACAAGAGGCGCCTTCATGATCCACTTGGAGTACGACGGTGCTTCGGTGATGTCCTTCAAGGTCTTCAATGCGAACGGGCGCCGCCTGGAGTGCTGCCCCAGGAGAGGTGGTCGGGACCCTGCTACGGCGAGGACTGGCCCCACCAACCGCTCCCTTGGTGGCTCCTCGGGCGCCGGAGGCGTAGGAGGATCCAGCGACTCAGGCGAGCTCTTCGCGACTCCGGAGACGAGCTACGAGCCCCCGAGCCGGCGCCGCTCCTGGAGCAGGGCGGGCTCGTCTGGCCGTCGCCGACTCTGATCTGGATGGGGTTGGCGCCGGTGCTTGACGGCCCACTGTTGATGATGGCATCTTTTGCAGGGGCGCGAGTAGTTAGCGTCCCCTTAGGATCTGTTCCCTGCGAGGAATCAAAGACGCGCCCCGTGGGGGCTTGTAAGGTGCCTGTGATCCTGTTTGTTAATATAACCCTTGTCGTAGAATTGTGCGAGTTGCTCATTCCGGCTTAGCTCAGTTCTCCCTTTCGAACCTCACGAGGGCTTGGTGCTCTGCGCCGGCAGGTCCCAGTCCCAAGGCGGCTTCAGTCGTCGCTGGTATGCCAGGTCGCGATGCCGTGGTCAAGGCCAGGAGGTGAGCGACCCAGGGTCCGGTAATAGCCCCTAAGTCGCGATGCTCAGGAGGTCCCCTTTGGCGCTCAAGCAGCCGTCGTTCGGTGAGAAAGCATAACGGCGTCGCTAACACGGGATTGCATTAGGTGCGGGGACAGTGCCACGATAGCTAGTACTTCTGGGTAGTGACTTATGTCGAGAATCAAGGACCGCTCCCTAGTGTGTCGCCGGGTCCGTGCATCGGCAGGCGTGAGGTTGCTCGGCGAGGTCCTCGCGTGTCTCTCCCCTCTTGCCTTAGCTCCCCTTTATGCTCTACATCCTCGGGTCCCGGCCCTCGTGCGAGTCTTAGCCGTCGTTGGTATGCCAGGTCGCGATGCCGTGGTCAAGGCCATAGGGTGAGGTCTGGAGAGCCAGTAGGAGCCCTGAGTCGCGATGCTCAGGCACCCCCCCTTTAACGTGCAAGCGGTTCGCGCGGATGAGAGTGAAGGAGGCACCGCAAGGGCCTCGCCTGACGCAGCTCCTTTAGGAGATCATGTAGACTCATCATAGAAAGAACGAGGGGTTGCCATGACACTCGATAGTCAGCCATTGGTTGCTTCCGAGGGGTGATGAGGCACTAAAGGCTTGACGAGGTGGCGCCATGCGGGGCTGCCGCGGCCAGAGCTCAGCCATTCAGGTTTGTCGGCGTTGCAGGGACGGACCCATGCGCAAGCGTCGTGCCGTTTTGGGAGCAGCTCCGTCAGTTGGCGTCAGTTGAGTGGGAAACTAGATCAAACACATTAGCCGCGAAGGAGTGGATTCATTCAAATAGATGCTGGGAAGGTGGACGTCACTTGGTCAGGCCCGTGCGACTTGGGGATGATGCAGCCCGAGGGGCGCCCCCAACGAAGTAAGCTAACAACATGAAATAAGAGGGATACATGCCGCAGGGATGGACCCACGTGGCCTGGGAATATTGCAGCCCTAGGGGGCGCTCCCATTTGGAAATGAAACTTGAAAGATGTCACCTGATGATGTTGAGGATGAAGCAGTGTTGGTGTAGCAGACTCGGTGGGCTGTAGAAGCTGATCCTCACGAGCCCCCAGGCCCAAGGGCCTCGGGAGGCTCTGTAGGCGCTGGTGGCTCCTCGCGGACCATCTCCATCTCCGCCAGGGCTGCGGAACGCCTGGCCTCTTGAGCCTCCATGATGCCCCTCGTGATGCGCTGGTACGCGGCAGCCGCGTTCGGCAAGACGTAAGGCATGCGAACGTAGTTGTGGGGTGGACCTTCGCAGCGCCCCACTCGTGAGGGCCAGAGGTGCTCCAGAGAGGCGACTCGATTGAGCCCTGGTATGTCGATGCAGACGCGCAGCCCACCATCCTCGCCTGGATGGGGAGCCACAGCTGGTAGGCCGCGGCCGCCTCATATGACTCTTGACTCCTGTAGCTCCTGAATGGCCTTGCTGACGAACTCCTGAGGGTCTGGCCCTCCTTGCCTTACTCCTTCTTGAGGGAAACGTGCATCGAAACACGCCTCCATGTGGTGCCCAAGCGCCTCCCTCGTGACCTTAGCCAGGATGGTGGCCCTCTAGGGGAGAGCCCCCGAGCCCTGCCTGAGGAGGGCGCCGGGCATGCCTTCCTATGCGATGGACGGAGGTTCCCCCTGGGTAGGCGCGGGCCCTCAGGGGCCTGCCTCCTGAGGGACCGGGTCGGACGATGTCTTCTTCTTCTTGGGGGTGATCTCGGGAAGCCTCCTGCCTCCGCGACCCGGGTCTTCCAGTGATGCGGCTTGAAAGGCTCGTTCCAGGGAATACACCGCGTCCTTCTCTTCACAGGGCACCGTGATGACTCCGCCATTTCCTGGCATCTTGAGGACGTTGTAGCCGTGGTGAGTCACGGCCATGAACTTGCCAGCGCTGGGTACCTAAGGATGGCGTTGTACGGCAGGCGAATGTGAGCGACGTCGAAGTCGATGAGCTCGGTGCGGTTGTTGTCGCGTGCCCTGAAGGTGACAGGGAGGTGGACCTGCCCAATCGGGACCGTGGAGCCGTCGGTCACTCCGGAGAAACGCTTGGTTGGCTGAAGCTGGTTGTAGGGCACTTGGAGATTGTTGAATGTTTCCACGGACAGGATGTTGAGCCCCGCCCCGCCATCGATGAGGGTCCTGGTGACCACCACGTTGCTGATGATTGGGGAACAAAGCATCGGGAGGACTCCGGCTGTGGCCGCGCACTTGAGCTGATCCTCTGAGTTGAACATGATGGCGCATGCCGACCACCTGAGAGGGCGCGTGGCTTCGAGCTTGGGGAGGACTGCATTTACTTCATGGGCGAACTGCTTGAAGATGCGCTGAGAGGCTGGGGCTTGAGCTCCGCCCAGGATGCAGGCGATCGCGCGCGGCTCCTAGAAGCCCCCAGCCCCCTCATCCTGATGGCGGTCCTCGTTTCTTCTTTGCAGCGGCGGCAGCGGAGGGAGGCCTGCATTGCCTTGCGGGCGATCCTCCTGAGGCTGGTCCCTCCAGTCTCCCTCGCGAGGCGGGTCTTGCCAGCGGTCCTCGCGAGGGCGATCACGCCACCCTTGGCGTGGGTAGCGGTCTTCCCAGCATCCTGTGTTCCTTCCTCCTCCTCGACCATAGCCCCGGTCACCGCAGTCAGGACGACGGCCGATCCTTCCTTCTCGCACGGCTCGGAGCTCTTGACATTCGTTGATGTTGTGGGTGTGGAGGTCGTGGTACACACAGTACCAACTGCCCTTGGAAGATTCGGGCTGATCTCTGCCCCGATTGGTGTCTGGTTCTGCAGCGAGCACGGCAGCCCCCTTGCGCTTCTTGGCCTTGGACTTCTTCTCTTCTGGGTCTGCGGCAGGCAGCTCGAGGAGGGAGAGACGCCCTTCCTCAGCCCTGGCGCACTTGGTCGCCAAGTTGAATAGCTCCAAGGAAGTGCACAGGTCTTCATGCATCGCCAGCTCCTCCTTCATCTTGACGTCGCGCATGCCGTCAGAGAAGGCTGAGATGATGGCCCCCTCGGTCACCTTGGGAATCTTGAGGCGTGCGTTGTTGAAGCGCTGGATGTACTTCTGCAAGATCTCTCCGGGTTGTTGCTTGATGCGGCGCATGTCGCTCACGGCGGGTGGCCGGTCGCGAGTACCTTGGAAGTTGGCGATGAAGCGGGTGCGCATCTCGTCCCAGGAGGAGATCGTGCCTGGGGCCAGGTTCAGGAGCCAGGTGCGGGCCCCGTCCTTGAGCGCCATGGGAAACCAGTTCTCCATGACCTTCTCATCTCCGTTGGCAGCTTCGATGCCCAGCTCATAGAGCTGGAGGAACTCCGCAAGGTCGGCCGTGCCATCATAACGAAGAGGCAGGTCTGGCTTGAACTTGCCGGGCCACATGACGCTGTGTAGCTCGGTGGTGAAGGCACGGCAGCCTGCTGTAGCCACGGGAGGCCTTGGGTGACGGAGAGCTTGGTCTTGCAGGTCCCCATGCACTGCAGCTGGGAGCAGCGCGGGGTCTTCACGTGCGGGAGCAAGAGCATGGCCGCGACGTGCTGGAGCAGGGAGCGCCCAGGCAGCTTGTTGCGGGCGAGGGACTTCTTGGCAGCTCTGCTCTTGGCGCGCTGGCACCTGACGGAGCGGGTTCCGCCCAGGGGCCACGCGCCTTGGAGCCAGGGCGCCTTCTTGAGGAGGAGGCGGCTGGGGTGCCCCCGGAGCTTCGTCGCCCGCGCAGGGCGGGGTGCGGTGCAGCGGGAAGGACGGCGCAGGTGAGCCCCCTGCGGCACGGACGAGCTCGGCGATGCGGTCGAGCCATTCTTCATAGATGTCGTCGACGGGACGGTAGCACAGGAGCTCATTTGCCGCGATGAGCGCAGCTCGAGCCTCCATGGGTGCGCGGAGCGCGCGGGACGAAGAACCAGCTGGAGTGAGCGAGGGAGTAGCGGTGCGGCTGTCTTGCCGCACGGACGGATGCTGAGACGACGCTTGCTGCTCGTTCCCCGCCGGGCCGGTGGCAGCGTTGACGGCAGGCGACGGGGAACGGTGAGGACGCCCGCCGACAGGGGCCGTCTGGGTGACGCGGGAAGCGAGAGCGGCTCGGCGCTTGGCGCGGGCCCGGCGAGCGTCAGACATGGACGCGATGGTCGGAGGAGAACGGGGCAGTGGAAGACGAATTCCGGCGCACCCCTACCTGGCGCGCCAAATGTCGGATTTCGGGTTCCGGCAGACCCTGGAGGTTCGAACACTGGGGTGTGCGCGGAGATTACGCCTCCTACCTACCTGTACTCCACCGCCTCGCTAAGATCTAAGCTATGGAAAGAACAGCACAAGAGACACAGGGTTTATACTGTTTTGGGCCACCATTGTGGTGTAATACCCTACTCCAGTTTGTGGGGTGGTGGATTGCCTCTTGGGCTGATGATGATGAAAAATACAAGGAAGAACAGACTCGCGAGGGTCTGTTCTTGTCCGGGGCGATGAACTGCTAGGAGGAGTTCAGTCACCCTTCTCTCTTTCTCTCTGATTGATCTATATCTCTAACTTCTGATTGCCGATCGATTCGTCCCTACCCTGGGGGTGGCTAGTCCTATTTATAGGCAAAGGCCCTGGGCCTCTTCCCAAATATTGAGCGGGAAGGGCGCCAACAATCGACCATTTTGAAGGGGAACATCTGGTACACTTATCCTGACTAAAGTTGGTCTTCGCCTGCCAAAGGCTCTGGTGGTGACGCTGGCTTGGGCTCCACAAAGACTTCCTCCCTGCCGTTGGGCTGGTGTTGGTCTCGTTGCACCGAAACGGGTGCCTTTGCTTGATGCTCTCGCCTGCGCTTGCTCCCTTTGCACCAAAGAGGAAAGGAGGACACTACGCGGGCTGGCGCCCGCCTGGCGCCCTTGGTCGTCATGGCTTGTGTCACAGGCACCTCGTGAGGTACCCCGCCTTGATCTCTCCACCTCCTCGCGAGCCAGCCTGATGAGGCCATGCCTGAGGAAGCTCCATGTCGTCTGCCCCGCGAGGCTTGGCCCCTCGCGAGGGTCTTGGGTCTGTGCTGATGAAGATGGGCCGTGCTGGGCCCCCTTTGAGCCACGCCGCGGGCCGCAGGCAGGCAAGTCTGGGGACCCCCGTTCCCAGAACGCCGACAGACTCTATGTGAATGCCTTCAGCGGTGTACCAGGATATGCAATGAATCAAGAGCGACATGTATGAAAGAATTATGAACGGTGGCTTTGCCACAAATACGATGTCAACTATATGATCATGCAAAGCAATATGACAATGATGGAGCGTGTCATGATAAACGAAACGGTGGAAAGTTGCATGGCAATATATCTCGGAATGGCTATGGAAATGCCATAATAGGTAGGTATAGTGGATGTTTTGAGGAAGGTATAAGGAGGTTTATGTGTGATAGAGCGTATCATATCACGGGATTTGGATGCACCGGCGAAGTTTGCACCAACTATTAAGATGAGAAAGGGCAATGCACGGTACCGAAGAGGCTAGAAAATTGCAGAAAGTAAGTGTGTGTATAGTCCATGGACTCGCATTAGTCATAAAGAACTCATATACTTATTGCAAATATTTATTAGCCCTCCAAGCAAAGTACTACTACGCGTGCTCCTAGGGGAAGGGTTGGTAGGAGTTAACCATCGCGCGATCCCGACCGCCACACAAAGGATGACAATCAATAAATACCTCATGCTCCGACTTCATTACATAATGGTTCACCATACATGCATGCTACAGGAATCACAAACTCCAACACAAGTATTTCTCAATTTCACAATTACTCAACTAGCACAACTATGATATTACCACCTTTATATCTCAAAACAGTTATCAAGCATCAAATTTCTCATGATATTATAATTAAAGCAAATTGCCATGCTGTTTTAAGACTCTCAAAATAATATAAGTGAAGCATGAGATATCAATAGTTTCTATAAAACAAATCCACCACCGTGCTCTAAAAGATATAAGTGAAGCACTAGAGCAAAAACTATATAGCTCAAAAAATATAAGTGAAGCACATAGAGTATTCTAATAAATTCCGATTCATGTGTGTCTCTCTCAAAAGGTGTGTACAGCAAGGATGATTGTGGTAAACTAAAAAGCAAAGACTCAAATCATACAAGACGCTCCAAACAAAACACATACCATGTGGTGAATAAAAATATAGCTCCAAGTAAAGTTACCGATCGAAGTAGACGAAAGAGGGATGCCTTCCGGGGCATCCCCAAGCTTTGGCTTTTTGGTGTCCTTAGATTATCTTGGGCTGCCATGGGCATCCCCAAGCTTAGGCTCTTTCCACTCCTTGTTCCATAATCCATCAAATCTTTTACCCAAAACTTGAAAACTTCACAACACGAAACTTAACAGAAAATCTCGTGAGCTCCGTTAGCGAAAGAAAACAAAACACCACTTCAAGGTACTGTAATGAACTCATTATTTATTTACATTGTTGTTAAAATTATTGTATTCCAACTTCTCTATGGTTTATAAACTCTTTTACTAGCCATAGATTCATCAAAATAAGCAAACAACACACGAAAAACAGAATCTGTCAAAAACAGAACAGTCTGTAGTAATCTGTAACTAACACAAACTTGTGGAACTCAAAAAAATCTACCAAAATGGGAAGACCTAGAAAATTTGTTTATTGATATACTGCAATTGGAATAAGTATTTTATCACGTTCTGGTGATTTTTAACAATTGTTTTCGTGAACAGAAAGTTTCTGGAATTTTCAGCAAGATCAAATAACTATCATCCAAGAAGATCCTATAGGTTTAACTTGGCACAAACACTAATTAAAACATAAAAACAAATCTAACCAGGCTAGATAAAATATTTATTCCTAAACATAATCAAAAAGCAAAACTAAAATAAAATTGGGTTGCCTCCCAACAAGCGCTATTGTTTAACGCCCCTAGCTAGGCATAAAAACAAGGATAGATCTAGGTATTGCCATGATAATAGGATAGATCACGAAAACTCATTTCATATTCTGTACGTTCAGCAGCAAGTATTCTTTGAGACAAGCAAAAGTAATCAAAAGGGCTAAATTTAATGGGACAAAAGTCCCCAAGATCAACTTTGGGAGGTATAGGTTCCTCCTTCGGCCCTTCGTGTTGCACAACCAATTCATCATTATAAGCACTTCTGACAGAACTTTGTGAGCCTATACTCAAGAGAATATCCTAGCTCATTATTTCGAATAAAAAAATCATTATTAAGTTCGGAAATTCTATCAACTAGAACATTGGTAGGAACCATTTTTCTTAGGTTGTCATTAAAAGCAACATAGTCTAGAGATTGAAAACGCATTATTTCCTCTTGATCAAAGAGGATTGCCTCTATGGGAGGACGACCAGCGTTCACCCTATAGTGCGCAAAGATTTCTTTGGCCTCTTTTATTATAAATTTGAATTCATGAGCCAAGAAGATAGTAGCGTCACGCTTAACAAAAGAATGCTCGATATTAGAAAATTCTAAGAAAATCCTTTGTATGCAAGGATGCATGTGCATAAATTGTCTCTCAAGTTCAACTAAAAGCATGGCGATAGCGTCCGCAAGACTACTAGTTCTATGAAGAATAGAACTACCCATAGAAGGCAAAGCACCGGCACAAGTAAAGAAATCTTGGATAACTCCTTTTCCAATAATATTACCACTACCAATTCGGAATTTTTTTGTATGTAAGATAGGGGGTTCTTCAGCAAGAGCATCCAAATTTTCCATGTTATTGTTATTGTCCATATCGACAATAATTTCCCCAATTTCAGACATAACGGCAAAAAGTGCGAGGAGCAAAAGAAAGAAGAAGGCGAGCTGAAAGGAGAGGGTCAATAAAACGGCAAGGGTGAAGTGGGGAAGAGGAAAACAAGAGGCAAATGGCAAATAATGTAATGCGAGGGATAAGAGTTTGTGATGGGTACTTGGTATGTCTTGACTTGTGTGTAGACTCCTCGGCAACGGCGCCAGAAATCCTTCTTGCTACCTCTTGAGCACTGCGTTGGTTTTCCCTTGAAGAGGAAAGGGTGATGTAGTAAAGTAGCGTAAGTATTTCCCTCAATTTTTGAGAACCAAGGTATCAATCCAGTAGGAGACCACGCTCGTGTCCCATGCACCTACACAAACAAATAAGAACCTCGCAACCAACGTGATAAAGGGGTTGTTAATCCCTTCACGGTCACTTACGAGAGTGAGATCTGATAGATATGATATGATAATATTTTTGGTATTTTTATAATAAAGAGAAATAAAGATGCAAAGTAAAAATAAATGGCAATAGAAATAGCTAAGTGTTGCAAGATTAATATGATGGAAAATAGAGCCGGGGGCCATAGGTTTCACTAGTGGCTTCTCTCAAAAGCATAAGTATTATGGTGGGCGAACAAATTACTGTCGAGCAATTGATAGAATTGAGCATAGTTATGAGAATATCTAGGTATGATCATGTATATAGGTATCACGTCCGTGACAAGTAGACCGACTCCTGCCTGCATCTACTACTATTACTCCACATATCTACCGCTATCCAGCATACATCTAGAGTATTAAGTTGATAAGAATAGAGTAACGCTTTAAGCAAGATGACCTGATGTACAGGGATAAACTCATGCAATATGATATAAACCCCATCTTGTTATCCTCGATGGCAACAATACAATACGTGTCGTTTCCCTTTCTGTCACTGAGATCGAGCACCGCAAGATTGAACCCAAAGCTAAGCACTTCTCCCATTGCAAGAAAGATCAATCTAGTAGACCAAACCAAACTGATAATTCGAAGAGACTTGCAAAGATAACCAATCATACATAAAAGAATTCAGAGGAGATTAAAATATTGTTCATAGATAAACTTGATCATAAACCCACAATTCATCGGTCTCGACCAACACACCACAAAAGAAGATTACATCGAATAGATCTCCAAGAGAATCAAGGGGAACTTTGTATTGAGATCCAAAGAGAGAGAAGAAGCCATCTAGCTAATAACTATGGACCCGAAGGTCTGAGGTAAACTACTCACACATCAATAGAGAGGCTACGGTGTTGATGTAGAAGCCCTCCGTGATCAATGCCCCCTCCGGCGGAGCGCCGGAAAAGGCCCCAAGATGGGATCTCACGGGTACAGAAGGTTGCGGCGGTGGAATTAGGTTTTCGTGGATGCCCCTGATGGTTTGGGGGTACGTAGGTATATATAGGAGGAAAAAGTATGTTGGTGGAGCAACATGGGCCCCACGAGGGTGGAGGGCGCGCCTGGTGGGGTAGGCGCGCCCCTGCCTCTTGCTCTCCCGTTGATTTGTTTACGTGGACTCCAAGTCCTCTGGATCACGTTTGTTCCGAAAATCACGTTCCCGAAGGTTTCATTCCGTTTGGACTCCGTTTGATATTCTTTTTCTGCGAAACACTAAAATAGGCAAAAAAAAACAGCAATTTGGGCTAGGCCTCCAGTTAATAGGTTAGTCCCAAAAATAATATAAAACTGTATAATAAAGCCCATTAAACATCCAAAACAGAATATAATATAGCATGGAACAATAAAAAATTATAGATACCTTGGAGACATATCAGCCATGAAACCACTTTTCCACTTCCGCAACCTTCTGTACCCTTGAGATCCCATCTTGGGGCCTTTTCGGGCGATCTGTCGGGTGTGTGGGGGGGGGAATCGATCACGGAGGGCTTCTACATCAACACCATTGCCTCTCCGTTGAAGCTTGAGTATTTTACCACAGACCTTCGGGTCCATAGTTATTATCTAGATGGCTTCTTCTCTCTCTTTGATTCTCAATACAAAGTTCTCCCTGATGTTCTTGGAGATCTATTCGATGTAATACTCTTTTGCGGTGTGTTTGCCGAGATCCACTGAATTGTGGATTTATGAACAAGATTATCTATGAATATTATTTGGTTCTTCTCTGAATTCTTATATGCATGATTTGATATCTTTGCAAGTATCTTCGAATTATCGGTTTAGTTTGGCCTACTAGGTTGATCTTTCTTGTAATGGGAGACGTGCTTAACTTTGGGTTCAATCTTGCGGTGTCCTTTCCCAGTGATAGTAGGGGTAGCAAGGCACGTATTGTATTGTTGCCATCAAGGATAAAAATATGGGGTTTATATCATATTGCTTGAGTTTATCCCTCTACATCATGTCATCTTGCTTAATGCATTACTCGGTTATTATGAACTTAATACTCTAGATGCATGCTGGATAGCGGTCGATGTGTGGACTAATAGTAGTAGATGGGGAATCGTTTCGGTCTACTTGACACGGACGTGATGCCTGATGACCCACAAGTATAGGGGGTCTATCGTAGTCCTTTCGATAAGTAAGAGTGTCGAACCCAACGAGGAGTAGAAGGAAATGACAAGTAGTTTTCAGTAAGGTATTCTCTGCAAGCACTGAAATTATTGATAACAGATAATTTTGCGATAAGGTAATATGTAACGGGTAACAAGTAATGAAAGTAAATAAGGTGCAGCAAGATGGCCCAATCCTTTTTGTAGCAAAGGACAAGCCTGGACAAACTCTTATATGAAGGAAAACGCTCCCGAGGACACATGGGAATTATCGTCAAGCTAGTTTTCATCACGCTCTAATGATTCACGTTCGTTACTTTGATAATTTGGTATGTGGGTGGACCGGTGCTTGGGTGCTGCCCTTTCTTGGGCAAGCATCCCACTTATGATGAACCCCTATTGCAAGCATCCACAACTACAAAAGAAGTATTAAGGTAAACGTAACCATAGCATGAAACATATGGATCCAAATCAGCCCCTTACGAAGCAACTCATAAACTAGGGTTTAAGCTTCTGTCACTCTAGCAACCCATCATATACTTGTTACTTCCCAATGCCTTCCTCTAGGCCCAAACAATCGTGAAGTGGCATGTAGTCGACATTCACATAACACTACTAGAGGAAAGACAACATACATCTCATCAAAATATCGAACGAATACCAAATTCACATGACTACTTATAGCAAAACTTCTCCCATGTCCTCAGGAACAAACGTACCTACTCACAAATCAAATTCATGTTCATAAGTAGAGGGATATTAATATGCATAAAGGATCTGAACATATGATCTTCCACCAAATAAACCAACTAGCATCAACTACAAGGAGGAATCAACACTACTAGCAACCCACAGGTACCAATCTGAGGTTTTGATACAAAGATTGGATACAAGAGATGAACTAGGGTTTTAGAGGAGATGGTGCTGGTGAAGATGTTGCTGGAGATTGACCCCCCTCCAGATGAGAGGATCGTTGGTGATGACGATGGCGATGATTTCCCCCTCCCGAAGGAAAGTTTCCCCGGCAGAACAGCTCCGCCGGAGCCCTAGATTGGTTCCGCCAAGGTTCCGCATCGTGGCAGCGGTGTTTCTTCCCGAAAGCTTCCTTATGATTTTTTCTAGGGTAAAATACTTCATATAGCAGAAGATGGGCACCGAAGACCTGCTAGGGGGCCCACGAGGCAGGGGCGCGCCCCCCACCCTCGTGGATGGTGGATGGTCCCCCTCTGGTACTTTCTTCACTCAGTATTTTTTATTAATTCCAAAAATGACTTCCATGGAGTTTCAGGACTTTTGGAGTTGTGCAGAATAGGTCTCTAATATTTGCTCCTTTTCCAGCCTAGAATTCCAGCTGCCGACATTCTCCCTCTTCATGTAAACCTTGTAAAATAAGAGAGAATAGGCATAAGTATTGTGACATAACGTGTAATAACAGCCCATAATGTAATAAATATCTATATAAAAGAATGATGCAAAATGGACGTATCAACTCCCCCAAGCTTAGACCTCGCTTGTCCTCAAGCGGAAGTCGATAACGATAAATATGTCCACATGTTTAGAGATAGAGGTGTCGATAAAATAAAATACGGACATGAGGGCATCATGATCATTCTTATAACTGCAACATATATAGATATTGTCCTATGATCTCTTATGCTAAAGTAACAATCTATTCACAATGTCAAGTATGAATTCGAAACTTCAATGAAAACTAACAAACTATAATCTCGGTCATTGAAGCAATTGCAATTTATCATAACATCGGAAAGAGTCAACAAGAGCTTTTAAGCAAGTCCACATACTCAACTATCATTTAGTCTTTCACAATTGGTAACACTCACGCAATACTTATGGGTATGGAGTTTTAATCGGACACAGAGAAAGATAGGGGCTTATAGTGCTGCCTCCCAACCTTTTACCTCAAGGGTAATGTCAACAATAATAGTTCATGATAACTTACATCCAATTGGATATATATATATATATATATATATATATATATATATATATATATATATATATATATATATATATATATATATATATATATATATATCAGGATCTTTCTAACACATTGTGCTTGCCAAAGGATAAAATGTAAAAAAGGAAAGGTGAAGATCACCATGACTCTTGTATAAGGTATAAGACAAGAATAAGAGATAGGCGCTTCGCAGAGGGAAGCAGAGGTTGTCATGTGCTTTAATGGTTTGATGCACAAGATCTTAATGCGAAAGAACGTCACTTTATATTGCCACTTGTGATATGGACCTTTATTATGCAGTTCGTTGCTTTTATTTCTTCCACATCACAAGATCGTATAAAACTTATTTTCTCCACACTAGTAAATCATACATATTTAGAGAGCAATTTTTATTGCATGCAACAATGACAACTTACGTGGAGGATCTTACTCAATCCATAGGTAGATATAGTGGACTCTCATGGCTAAACTGGGTTTAAGGATATTTGGAAGCACAAGTAGTATCTCCACTTGGTGCAAAGAATTTGGCTAGCGTGCAGACCCTATGTGTTCAAGAACTATGTAGACATGACCGAGACACATCTCCAGTCAATAACCAATAGCGGAACCCAGATGCTCATATTGGCTCCTGCATATTCTACGAAGATCTTTATCGGTCAAACTGCATACAAACATACGTTATTCCCTTTGTCATCGGTATGCTACTTGCCCGAGATTCGATCATCGGTATCATCATACCTAGTTCAATCTCATTACCGGCAAGTCACTTTACTCGTTCCGTAATGCATCATCTCGTAACTAACCCATTAGTCACATTGCTTGCAAGGCTTATAGTGATGTGCATTACTGAGAGGGCCGAGAGATACCTCTCCGACAATCGGAGTGACAAATTCTAATCTCGACCTATGCCAACTCAACAAACACCATAGGAAACACCTGTAGAGCATCTTTATAATCACCCAGTTAAGTTGTGATCTTTGATAGCACACTAAGTGTTCCTCCGGTATTCGGGAGTTGCATAATCTCATAGTCATAGGAACATGTATAAGTCATGAAGAAAGCAATAGTAATAAACTAAACAATCATAGTGCTAAGCTAACAGATGGGTCTTGTCCATCACATTATTCTCTAATGATGTGACCCCGTTCATCAAATGAAAACACATGTCTATGCCCAGGAAACTTAACCATCTTTGATTAACGAGCTAGTCAAGTAGAGGCATACTAGAGACACTCTGTTTGTCAATGTATTCACACATGTACTAAGTTTCCGCTTAATACAATTCTAGCATGAATAATAAAGATTTATCATGATATAAGGAAATATAAATAACAACTTTATTATTGCCTCTAGGGCATATTCCCTTCAGTCTCCTACTTGCTCTAGAGTCAATAATCTAGTACACATCGCCATGTGATTTAGCACCAATAGTTCACATCTTTATGTGATTAATACCCATAGTTCACATCGCCATGTGACCAACACTCAAAGGGTTTACTAGAGTCAATAAGTTCACATCGCTATGTGATTAACACCCAAGAGTAATAAGGAGTGACCATGTTTTGCTTGTGAGAGAAATTCAGTCAACGGGTCTGCCACATTCAGAGCCGTATGTATTTTGCAAATTTTCTATGTCTACAATGCTCTGCACGGAGCTACTCTAGCTAATTGCTCCCACTTTCAATATGTATCTAGATCAAGACTTAGAGTCATCCAGATTGGTGTCAAAGCTTGCATCGCGTAACTCTTTACGACAAACTCTTTATCACCTCCATAATCGAGAAATACTTCCTAATTCCACTAAGGATAATTTTTGACCGCTGTCTAGTGATGCACTCCTGGATCACTATTGTACCCTCTCATGGTGAGGTACAACATAGCATACTTTATAGAACCTATGGCTGAGCATAGGGAATGACTTTTCGTTCTCTTTCTATATTCTACCGTGGTCGGGTTTTGAGTCTTTACTCAACTTCACACCTTACAACACAGGCAAGAACTCTTTCTTTGACTGTTCCATTTTGAAGTACTTCAAAATCTTGTCAAGGTATGTACTCATTGAAAAAACTTATCAGGCGTCTTGATCTATCTCTATAGATCTTGATGCTCAATATGTAAGCAGCTTCACCGAGGTCTTTCTTTGTAAAAATCCTTTCAAACACTCCTTTATGCTTCCCAGAAAATTCTACATTATTTCCAATCAACAATATGACATTCACATATACTTATCAGAAATGTTGTAGTGCTCCCACTCACTTTCTTGTAAATACAGGCTTCACTTCAAGTCTGTATAAAACTATATGCTTTGATCGACTCATCAAAGCATATATTCCAACTCTCAGAGGCTTGCACCAGTCCATAAATGGATCGCTGGAGCTTGCACACTTTGTTAGCACCTTTTGGATCGACAAAACCTTCTGGTTGCATCATATACAACTCTTCTTTAATATATCCATTAAGGAATGCAGTTGACATCCATTTGTCAGATTTCATAAAATGTGGCAATTGCTAACATGATTCGGACAAAATTTAAGCATCGATACGAGTAAGAAAATCTCATCGTAGTCAACATCTTGAACTTGTAAAAAAAAACCTTTTCGACAAGTCGAGCTTTGTAGATAGTAACACTACTATCAGCGTCCTTCTTCCTCTTGAAAATCCATTTATTCTCTATGGCTTGCCGATCATCGGGCAAGTCAACCAAAGTCCACACTTTGTTCTCATACATGGATCCCATCTCAGATTTCATGGCCTCAAGCCATTTCGCAGAATCTGGGCTCTTCATCGCTTCCTCATAGTTCATAGGTTTGTCATGGTCAAGTAACATGACCTCCAGAACAGGATTACCGTACCACTTTGGTGCGGATCTTACTCTAGTTAACCTACGAGGTTCGGTAGTAACTTGATCAGAAGCTTCATGATCATCATCATTAGCTTCCTCACTAATTGGTGTAGGAATCACTGGAACCGATTTATGTGATGAACTACTTTCCAATAGGGGAGAAGGTACAATTACCTCATCAAGTGCTACTTACCTCCCACTCACTTCTTTCGAGAGAAACTCCTTCTCTAGAAAGGATCCATTCTTAGCAACAAATATCTTGCCTTCGGATCTGTGATAGAAGGTGTACCCAACAGTATCCTTTGGGTATCCTATGAAGACGCATTTCTCTGATTTGGGTTCGAACTTATTAGGTTGAAGCTTTTTCACATAAGCATCGAAGCCCCAAACTTTAAGAAACGACATCTTAGGTTTTTTGCCAAACGACAGTTCATATTGTGCCATCTCAACGGATTTAGATGGTGCCCTATTTAACGTGAATGCAGCTGTCTCTAATGCATAACCCCAAAACGATAGTGATAAATCGGTAAGAGACATCATAGATCGCACCATATCTAATAAAGTACGATTATGGCGTTCGGACACACCATTACGCTGTGGTGTTCTAGGTGGCGTGAGTTGCAAAACTATTCCACATCATTTCAAATGAAGACCAAACTCGTAATTCAAATATTCGTCTTCGTGATCAGATCGTAGAAACTTTATTTTCTTGTTATGATGATTTTACATTTCACTCTGAAATTCTTTGAACTTTTCAAATATTTCAGACTTATGTTTCATCAAGTAGATATACCCATATATGCTCAAATCATCTACGAAGGTTAGAAAATAACGATACCCTCCGCGAGCCTTAACACTCATCGGATCGCATACATCAGTATGTATTATTTACAATAAGTCATTTGCTCGCTCCATTGTTCTGAAGAACAGAGTCTTAGTCATCTTGCCCATGAGGCATGGTTCGCAAGCATCAAGTGATTCCTAAAGCCCATCAGCATGGAGTTTCTTCATGCACTTTACACCAATATGACCTAAATGGCAGTGCCACAAATATGTTGCACTATCATTATCAACTTTGCATCTTTTGGCATCAATATTATGAATATGTGTATCACTACGATCGAGATTCAATAAACCATTCACCTTCGGTGTATGACCACAGAAGGCTTTATTCATGTAAACAGAATAACAATTATTCTTTGACTTAAATGAATAACCGTATTGCAATAAACATGATCCAATCATATTATGCTCAACGCAAACACCCAATAACATTTATTTTAGGTTTAACATTAATCCCGAAGGTAAAGGGAGTGTGCGATGGTGATCTTATCAACCTTGGAATAACTTCCAACACACATCGTCACCTTGCCCTCAACTAGTCTTTGTTTATTTTGTAACTCATGTTTTGAGTTAGTAATCATAGCAAATGAACCAGTATCAAATACCCAGGGGCTACTATGAAGACTAGTAAAGTACACATCAATAACATGTATATCATATATACTTTTGTTCACTTTGCCATCCTTCTTATCCGCCAAGTATATGGGGCAGTTCCGATTCCAGTGACCATTTCCTTCGCAGTAGAAGCACTCAGTTTCATGCTTGGGTCTAGCTTTGGGATTCTTCATGGGAGTGGCAACTTTCTTGCCATTCTTCTTGAAGTTCCCTTTCTTTCCCTTGCCCGTTTACTTGAAACTAGTGGTCTTGTCAACCATCAACATTTGATGCTTTTCCTGATTTCTACCTTCGTTGATTTCAGCTTCACGAAGAGCTCGGGAATCGTTTTCGTCATCCCTTGCATATTATAGTTCATCACAAAGTTCTAGTAACTTGGTGATAGTGACTAGAGAACTCTGTCAATCACTATTTTATCTAGAAGATTGTAACATCCCAAATTTTCAATTCGGAATGTTATACATAGGTCATTCTTCCATATCATATTTTATTGCATTTTCGTTCCGCAATCCTTGAAATCCTAAGCAACTCAAGGACCCTCGGAGAGAGTTGGGGATTTTCTGGTTTTTCATATTTGATTTTTATAAAATAATGAAACAAGGATTTTGATTTTAATTATTTTTCTCTCTGAAAAATATTTCATATTAAAAATAT
Source organism: Aegilops umbellulata (assembly GCA_032464435.1). Taxonomy (NCBI): domain Eukaryota; kingdom Viridiplantae; phylum Streptophyta; class Magnoliopsida; order Poales; family Poaceae; genus Aegilops; species Aegilops umbellulata. The sequence continues at coordinate 152,657,536 of CP136054.1, read as the reverse complement.
ATGAGAGGAGATAATATGACTTCTCGAAAATAATTGAAATTTTGGAGGGAAAATGTTAAAATCATTTATTTGATTTTATTTGGATTTTATTTGCATTAGAAAAATTGCACGTTTTCAAAATTGCATTTAGGGCCAAGAAAATGTTCATCTCGTCCTAAATATTTTATTTAAACGGTGAAAATTTGTTTTGGCATTTTTTAGATTTTTATTTTATTTTCTAGGATTTTATTTCTGTCGGCGAAATTGTTTGAAAAAAAATCCCGCGCACAACTGGGCCGAAGCCCAGCCAAGCCAGGTCGGCCTTCCCTGCGCACCGCCTCCCCTCGCGCGCACCGGCGTGGTCGGCACGGACGCCGTGGAGAGTCCGGCTCGGACTCCTCCCTGGGCGCCCCTCGCCCAAGCTAGCCGCCACCTCCCCCCCTTTAAATCCCCGCTGCAGCCGAGCCCTGCCGCCCCGCAAGACGCCGCCCCGCCGCCCGACCCCGCCTCGTCGAGGTACCGCGCCGATCCGAGCCGCCGGTTTAAATAAACCGTTTGGTTTTTTTAGAAACCCTGGTTCGTTTTTTTAGATCGGTTTGCCGGTTTTTCTTGGTTCTTCTAATTAGCGGACGTTCGTCTATACGTTCGTTTAAACGAACGATTATCGCCCGTTAGTTACAGCTAATGAACGCTCATTCGTTAGTCTGTTCGTCAGTTTTCTTTTTATCGGATTTTTCCGCGATTATTCTCGATCGTGATTTCTGATCCGATCTTCGTTTCTGTTTATCTTTTCGCTCGTTAGTCGGAATCAGGCGATTCAATCGCCTAGATCTTCTCTTGAGACCCTCTTTCTGTTAAACCAACTTAAACAAGATTTTCGTACTGTAAAATTTGACCTTAGTTCAGATTAGTAAATGGATCTAGTTTCTTTCGCCATTTGAGTTTCGTTGCTCCGTTTGATTTGATTCTTTTTGCAAACCGGAGTTCTTAAGTTGAACTTTCTGGTCAACCTCTCTTATTTGAGTTTTGGCTGTGCATCTTTGCTTGTAGCTTATGTATACTATTGTTTGTTTGCGATAGAATTCCCGGAGTGCGATGCGTGTTACTACGAGTCCCTAGGATTCGCGGATCGTCAGCAAGGCAAGTAACACATTGATCATACTCTTTTCATACCCAGTGGGTTGGGAAGTAGTTATTGAGGTAGAACCTATTGCCCTGTTATATTCAAACCCTTGGGAGTTACTTCTACGTGTCGCTTATATTGCTATGCTATGCTCGTAGATGTGGTTTGGGTTTGAGTGAAATCCATGACAAATGTGAGATTGTTAATTAATGGTTCAACTTAATGTGGAAACTTTAATACACATCTGGGTGGATTGAGGCACCTGGGGAACCCAGTGTTGCCTGTATTTTTTGGAAATCCCAGGGTACCCGTGTGATCTTCCTATGGACGGCCACCCATGCTCAAAGCGAACTGAGACGATTCATGCTAGAAACTTCCGTGTGCAGCCACAAGCTATTATGGGCTCTAGCATAGTTGAGTAAGTTACGTGAAGGTCTTGAAGAGGTGGATCGGTAGGTAGTGGGTTTGTAGGTTTGGTATGGTCTGCCCGGAGTAGAGAGTTAATGTTTCTGAAAGATTGTGTCTCAGTCATCCGTTTCTCAAACACCATGTAGTGCGAGAAATCCAACGGAGGCGATCGAGTCTTGTGGGTAAAAGTGCGCAAACCTCCGTAGAGTGTACAATCTAATCATGGTTAGCCGTGTCCCCGGTTATGGACAATCTTGAGTATCTAGTACTTGGGTTATCACATGTATCTCATCATTTTTAATCAATATTGTTGGGTTGTTAATTACTTTAATTGGGATTGAGTTGGGGGTACCTTCCCAATGTTGTTCAACCACCATGATAGTTAAATTAAAATCTATTCCTTTGTTGTAGGGAAAAATTGGCTTTTCGCAAAAACTATAACCATAGAGCTTTCCACCAGCCAAATATGCATGTAGTGATAGCATTATTCTGTTTATGCTCTACTGTGTTATATTGCCAGCATATTCCATGTGCTGACCTGTTTTCGGGCTGCAACGTATTATGTTGCAGAATTTTCAGACGAGGAGTAAGGTTCGTTAGGTCGTTGCCGTGCAGCTCAGCTATGCCGTTGGAGTTGATGGACTCAGTTTATCTTCCAAGCCTTCCGTTGTTATCGTATTAGATGGCCTTAAGCCATATTGATTGTAATAAGATCTCTTTCGAGACATTCGATGTAATAAGTGTGTGATTGCTACTCTGTTATAAACCCTTCGAGTACTGTGTGTGTCAGCATTACCAATCCAGGGATGACACTGAGCATAGAGACTTGACCGTTTGAGGTCGGGTCGCTACAAGATGGTATCAGAGCACACGCTGAGTGTAGGACACGGCCACTAAGATAAAACCATAGGTCACTCTTCTCTACTCATTTCTGACTCCTCTCCATTTTCTACTCTTTAAGATGGCGGAGATGAAGAACAAGTTTGCACAACCAGATGAAGACACCCCTTTTGGACGCCATTTGAAGGAAGTCACTAGGTACTTGAATATTGGAATACCAAGCTTCACCGGACGTACAACACCACACTACCAGAAGAGGAGTGCTGGATGATTCAAGTACAAGTTCCAGGAAGGATGTTCTCGCCAACTTCTAAACCCATAGAATTTTCTTTCGAAGCACCCACCTGGAGTCTAGGCAAGAGCATGGGAGCCCACATTACCATGGGACGCATTGGAGAAGTATACAACAGGGAACTTAAGGACACTATCTACCAGATATGTGGGCGCCGAGACGAGCAATGGGAAGTGATCAGCACCAAGAAGGATAGATCCATTGCAGCTTTCATCCAGGAGTTAAACCAGCACATTCGACGTCAGGAGAACCAGATGTGCGCGGACATGATGGAATTGAAGAAGGCGAAGGCTAGGATCATCGAGCTGGAGGAAGAACTCAAGTTTACACGCGATGGATATGAGTAGGAAATCAAGACGCTGCTGGAGAAGAATGACGACCTGGTTAAGAAGATCGGAGTATTCATGGGAGGTCCAACACCGGGGATAGAAGACGACGATTCCACTTGCCCGGAAAACTACATCATCATCGACGACACCGATACCGATCCTAGTGATGATGACTTTGAAGATGAAGCTGGAGCAGACATCATGGAGTCTTCCACCGATCAAAATTTCTAGATGACCACCAAATATTAGTAGTATTCCCCCATGTATTTAGTAGTAGTTGAGCAACTTTGCGATAGTTCTAGACCGCTTGTATGCCCTTGCTTGATTGATTGAGTGAAATGATTGTGTTTGTCTCATGTGCATATGGGTAGTGATTTCTCATTAGACCCCTTTTCTATTCTGATCTCTTCCATTTAAACCCCTCAGATGCCTCCGAGACATGATACCGGTTTTGCCTTCCCGCCGGAGCTCACTCAGTTGATCCAGCAGCAGAATGCCTTGATGCAATTGCTAGTTCAGAACCAGGGCAACAACAACAACAACCCGCCGCCAGTGGACAACCTAGCCCGTTTTCTAAGGTTACAGCCGCCGGTGTTTTCCAGTAGCACCGAGCCTATAGTTGCTGATGATTGGCTCGCCGTATTGGAAGGGAGTTGACCACCGCAGGTTGCACAGATGCTGAGAAGGTGCGCTTTGCCGCACATCAATTGGATGGACCAACAGCCTCATGGTGGGAGAATTACACGGCCACTTTCCCCATAGCTAATGTCACTTGGGATCAGTTTCAGCAAGCTTTCCGCACAGCCATGTCTCAACTGGAGCTATGAGTATGAAGAAGCGAGAGTTTCGCAATCTACGCCAGGGGAACCGTACTGTGGCTCAGTACGTGGATGAAGTTAGCAAATTATCTCGCTATGCCACTGATGATGTGGCCACAGATGCCCTCCAAGCAGGAAAAGTTTATGGAAGGGCTGAATGATGAGATGGGCATGCAGTTGTTGGTAGCAAACTTCAACAACTACCAGGAGTTGGTAGATAAGGCTCTTATTATTGAAGGGAAGCAACAGCAGATTGAGAGCCGTAAGAGGATGTATGGACAAGGTAGGTATAACTCTGGAGCTCAGCAGAAGCCTCGCCTAACCCCGAACTCGGGAGGACTTGTTCATAACCATGGAGGACATAACCACACCGGAGGAGGATCGCATAACCACAATGGTTTAAAGAATGGGAATGGGAACGGAAGTAACAACAGTCAGAATCGCTCCAACCCAGCCACACCCGCCAAAAGAGACCTAAGTCAAGTTACTTGCTTTAAGTGCGGGAAGACAGGGCACTACACCAATGATTACCCTGAAGGAAGGAATGGAAACGGAAATGGGAGCGCTGGGAAGAAGCCCAATCCATTCAACAAAGGACAAGTGAACCACGTTAACATGGAGGAGGTTGAAGAGCAGCCGGATGCCGTAATAGGTAAGTTTCTGGTTAAGTCATTTACCGCTCTTGTTCTTTTTGATACTGGTGCATCGCATTCATACATATCAAGGGGATTCGTGGATAAGTCTAAACTACCCACCCAAACCCTTAGGACCCCTCTCCTAGTGAGTTCACCTGGAGCAGAGTACATGGCTAACCGATGGTGCGACCAAATACCCCTAACCATTGGCACACATGTTTTTCCGTCCGACCTAATTATCTTGGAGTCACAAGGATTGGTTGTGATATTAGGTATGGACAGGATGTCAAAGTATGGAGGAAGTATTGATTCTGCTAGTAAGTCGATTTATCTGACCACCCCGGAGGGAAAAAGGATTAAGTATGTATCAAGGCATGTGCCTAGGAGGAGCCAAGTGAATACCCTCATGGGAGTTGTTCAGGAGGAAGTGTCTGTAGTGAAGGATTACCCGGATGTTTTCCCAGAGGAGTTACCAGGAAAGCCACCGGATAGAGACATTGAGTTTTTGATAGAGCTATTGCCAGGTACCAGGCCAATATCCAAGAGACCCTATTGGATGCCCGCAAATGATCTGGAAGAGATTAAGAAACAGATCAAAGAGTTATTGGAGAAAGGTTACATTCGAAGGAGTTCGTCACCTTGGGGAGCCCCAGTACTTTTGGTTGAGAAGAAGGATAAATCCCTAAGGATGGTTGTTGATTATCGAGCTTTGAATGAAGTAACGATTAAGAACAAGTACCCACTTCTGATGATCAATGATATGTTTGATTAGTTGCAAGGAGCTAAGGTGTTTTCAAAGATTGATCTACGATCAGGATAACTTGAGTTGAAAATTTGAGAGAAGGATATACCAAAAACAGCGTTCACCACACCGTATGGATTATACGAGTATACGGTCATGTCGTTTGGACTGACTAACGCCCCTGCCTATTTAATGAGCATGATGAACAAGGTGTTCATGGAGTATTTGGAGAAGTTTATTGTGGTGTTTATTGATGATATTATGGTATACTCGAAGAATGAAGAGGAGCACAAGGAGCATTTGCGGTTAGTTCTCGAGAAACTCAGGGAACACCAGTTGTATGCTAAGTTTAGCAAATGCGAATTTTGGTTGAAGGAAGTCGGATTCCTTGGACACGTTATATCAGGAGAAGGTATAGCAGTAGACCCCAGCAAGGTTCAGTCAGTCACTGAATGGTTGGCAGCCACTTCAGTTAACGAGATCCGCAGTTTCCTTGGACTCGTAGGATACTACCGGAGATTCGTTGAGAATTTTTCCAAGATTGCGAAGCCAATGACTGAACTATTGAAGAAGGATACTAAGTTTAAATGGACAGAATATTGCGAGACAAGTTTCCGGGAATTGAAGAAACGTTTGACTATAGCCCTAGTGCTAACACTGCCAGATATACATAAGGATTTCCAAGTGTATTGTGATGCCTCTCGCTTAGGACTTGGATGCGTGCTTATGCAGGACAGAAGAGTTGTTTCGTATGCCTCGCGACAACTAAAACCTCATGAGTTGAATTATACCACGCATGATTTGGAGCTAGCAGCCATAGTGCATGCGTTGAAAACTTGGAGACATTACCTTATTGGAAACCGTTGTGATGTGTACACGGATCATAAGAGTTTGAAGTACATCTTCACCCAGAAGGAGTTGAACCTCAGACAGAGGAGATGGTTGGAGATTATAAAGGATTTCGACATGAAGCTACACTATCACCCAGGAATGGCCAATGTCGTAGCAGACGCTTTGAGCCGGAAGAGTTATGCTAATATCCTAGAGAGCACGGGACTACCAAGGGAGTTAGCAAAGGATATCATGGAACTTCGATTGGAGATTGTTCCTAGAGGTTTTGTTGCAACAATGGAGGTCTAGTCGACATTGTTGGGTAAGATTCGGGAAGCCCAGAAGGATGACAAAGAGATTGCCGAGATAAAGGAGAAAATGAGCAAAGGAAAGGCCAAAGGTTTTCGTGAGGATGAGCACGATACCTTATGGTTTGAGGACCGAGTTTATGTGCCCAATTACATTGAGATCAGGAAGTTAATACTTCAAGAGGCTCATGACTCACCATACTCGATACACCCCGGAAACACCAAGATGTATTTGGATTTAAAGGAACATTTCTGGTGGACTGGTATGAAGAAGGATATTGCCGAGTATGTAGTCGTATGTGATGTATGTCAGAGAGTGAAGGTAGAGCATCAGAAGCCAGCAGGATTGCTACAGCCTATGCCGATACCCGAGTGGAAGTGGGATAAACAAGGCATGGATTTTATCACCGGATTGCCTAGGACCAAATCAGGATATGATTCTATATGGGTAGTAGTTGATCGCTTGACCAAAGTGGCTCACTTTATCCCAGTGAAAACCACACATACAAGTGCGAAGTTGGCCAAGATACATATGTCCAGGATAGTATGTCTACATGGAGTCCGAGGACCATCGTATCAGATAGAGGAACATAGTTTACTTCAAAGTTTTGGCATCAGTTGCACCAGACTTTGGGTACGAGATTGGAGTTCAGTACCGCGTTTCACCTGCAGACGGATGGACAGACCGAGAGAGTCAACCAGATTTTGGAGGACATGTTGAGAGCCTGTGCGCTAGATTATGGATCTAGTTGGGATGACAATTTGCCTTACACAGAGTTCTCATACAACAATAGCTACCAAGCCAGTTTGAAGATGGCACCGTTCGAAGCCCTGTATGGAAGAAGGTGCAGAACGCCGTTGATGTGGGATGAAGTAGGAGACCGACAATTATTTGGACCAGACTTGCTCAAGGAGTCTGAGGAGACGGTGAAGTTGATTCGTGATAGATTGAAGATTGCTCAGTCCAGGCAGACGAGTTATGCAGATTCAAAACGCAAGGAGGTAACCTGTGAAATTGGAGATAGAGCATATCTGCGAGTATCACCCTTGCGAGGAGTGAAATTGGAGATAGAGCATATCTGTGAGTCAAGGGAAAGTTGGCCCCAAGATTTGTAGGACCGTATCGTGTTTTGGAACGGATGGGAGAAGTTGCCTACAAGTTGGAATTACCGGAGGGACTGTCAGGAGTTCACGATGTGTTTCATGTTTCACAGTTGAAGAAGTGTCATGCTGAGAAGGCCGATATACCGTTAAGAGATACAGTACCCTTGGAGGCGATTCAGTTGGACAGTGATTTGACTTATGAGGAGAAGCCAGTTAAGATTCTTGAGTTTGCTAGCCGAGTCACCCGCAATAAGGTTATTAAGTTTTGCAAAGTTCAGTGGAGCCATCATACCGAGGATGAAGCCACATGGGAACGAGAGGATGATCTTCGCAAAGACCACCCACACCTATTTTCTCGCCAACCCGAATCTCGAGGGCGAGATTCATCTTAAGGGGGGTAGGTTTGTAACATCCCAAATTTTCAATTTGGAATGTTATACATAGGTCATTCATGCATATCATATTTTATTGCATTTTCATTCCACAATCCTCGAAATCCTAAGCAACTCAAGGACCCTCGGAGAGAATTGGGGATTTTCCGGTTTTTCATATTTGATTTTTATCAAATAATGAAATGAGGATTTTGATTTTAATTATTTTTCTCTCCAAAAAATATTTCATATTAAAAATATATGAGAGGAGATAATATGACTTCTCCAATATAATTGAAATATTGGAGGAAAAATGTTAAAATCATTTATTTGGATTTTATTTGCATTAGAAAAATTGCACGTTTTGAAAATTGCATTTAGGGCCAAGAAAATGTTCATCTCGTCCTAAATATTTTATTTAGACATTGAAAATTTGTTTTGGCATTTTTTAGATTTTTATTTTATTTTCTAGGATTTTATTTCTGCCGGCGAAATTGTTTAAAAAAAAACTTCCCGCGCTCGACTGGGTCGAAACCCAGCCGAGCCAGGCCAGCCCTCCTCGCGCACCGCCTCCCCTCGCGTGCGCCGCCATGCTCGGCACGGACACCGAGGAGATTCCGGCTCGGACTCCCCCCCGGGCGCCCCCTCGCCCAAGCTAACCCCACCTTTTACTCCGCGCCGCAGCCGAGCCCCGCCGCCCCGCAAGATGCTGCCCCACCGCCCGACCCCGCCTCGCTAGAGCCGCCTCGTCTAGGTACCGCGCCGATCCGAGCCGCCGGTTTAAAAAAATGTTCGGTTTTAAAAAAAACCGTTCGGTTTTTTTAGAAACCCTAGTCCGTTTTTTTAGATTGGTTCACCGGTTTTTCTCGGTTCTTCTAATTAACGGACGTTCGTCCGTACGTCCGTTTAAACGAACGATTTTCGCCCGTTAGTTACAGCTAATGAACGTTCGTTCGTTAGTCTGTTCGGCAGTTTTCTTTTTATCGGATTTTTCCGCGATTATTCTCGATCGCGATTTGTGATCCGATCTTCGTTTCTATTTATCTTTTCGCTCATTAGTCGGAATCAGGCGATTCAAGCAAATAGATCTTCGTCTCGAGACCCTCTTTCTGTTAAACCAACTTAAACAAGATTTTGGTAGTGTAAAATTTGACCTTAGTTCAGATTAGTAAACAAATCTAGTTTCTTTCGCCGTTTGAGTTTCGTTGCTCCGTTTGTTTTGATTCTTTTTGCAAAGCGGAGTTCTTAAGTTAAAATTTCTGGTCAACCTCTCTTATTTGAGTTTTGCCTGTGCATCTTTGCTTGTAACTTATGTATGCTATTTTTTGTTTGCGATAGAATTCCCGGAGTGTGAAGCGTGTTACTACGAGTCCCTAGGATTCGCGGATCGTCAGCAAGGCAAGTAACACATTGATCATACTCTTTTCATACCCAGTTTTTATGCATTAGTTTCAAATCCTCAAACATTGCATGATTAGGATGTCATTAACATGTGGGTTGGGAAGTACTTACTGAGGTAGAACCTATTGCCCTGTTATATTCAAACCCTTGGGAGTTACTTCTACATGTCGCTTATATTGCTATGCTATGCTCGTAGACATGGTTTGGGTTTGAGTGAAATCCATGACAGATGTGAGATTGTTAATTAATGGTTCAACTTAAGGTGGCAACTTTAATACACATCTGGGTGGATTGAGGCACCTGGGGAACCCAGTGTTGCTTGAATTTTTTTGGAAATCCCGGGGTACCCGTGTGTTCTTCCTATGGACCGCCACCTAGGCTCAAAGCGAACTGAGATGATTCATGCTAGAAACTTCCGTGTGCAGCCACAAGCTATTATGGGCTCTAGCATTGTCGGTGTACTAAAGTAGGGGTACCTTAGTACCCCGAACTTGTGCACGGGCAGTAGTAGCGTCCCGCGGCAGGGCTTGCCAGGGGAGCGACAAGAGCCTCCACGGCCCTTTCTGGGCCAAACGAAGGCCAAGTGATCGAGCCAAGAAGACCAAGCCCCGGCAAGAGGAGCTTGCCGGGCCAAGAAGGCGAGGTCCGGCAAGAGGAGCTTGCCGGGCCAAGGCGACAAGGCCCCGGCAAGAGGAGCTTGCCGGGACGACTAAGCCGAAGCACCAAGGCCCCGGCGGGAGGAGCTCGCCGGGACGACCAAGCCAAGGCACCCCAAGAGAAGCCCGCCGCGGCGCTCCGCGCGCCCCGGCAAGGCCTGACGAGCGGCAAGCTCTCAGGTGCGGCAAGGCAACTACCGCGGCAAGCCACTTGCCGCGGCAAACCACCACCTTAGGCATGCGCTCCAACTCACCTGCCCACGCGTCACTCTGGGGTTTCCCCGGAGACACGTGGCGGGGCACCGCGCAACCTGAGACGCGCGGTGGCATACGATGTTGGCAGAGTCGCCCCTGTGGCAAGCGGAGGCGCTCCTAACGGTCCGCCTCGGCACTGTTCAGGCGATCCAGACGGGCATTTAATGCCTTTGTCCCCCGCCGTCAGAGTTAGGTGCGATAGCACTGTGTGGCCACTATTCGCACAGTTCCTTGCCATTTTTACCCTCACCTACGTCGCTACCTGTGGGAAACCCCTTAGCATATAAAAGGAGGCCCATGCGCACGTAGAGGGGGGCCGACCCCGGAGGAGAGGGAGGGGAGACCCCGGGGCAGACCAAGGGGAACCCTAAAGAAGGAGGAAGGAAAGGATCGAACCCTAGAGGAGAGACCAGAGAAGGAAGACACCCAGTAGACCCTCGTCTACGTCCAGCTCCGACTTACTGTAGCTTCTTGCGTTCCAGAGCAAGAACTCCAATCAACCAGACATGCAGCATTAGGGTTTTACGCATCCGTGCGGCCCGAAGCTGGGTAAAATCGTTGTGTGTGTGTGTCGCCTCGATCTGCTCTTTGTGCAACCTCCGCCCCCCGCCGAACCGACAAGGGGCTCCGTCCCCATAGGTGCTCGTGGAGGCCGATATCCCCCGACATCTTTGGCGCGCCAGGTAGGGGGTGCGTCGAGGTTGTGCGAACAAGATTTGGCGACCATAGGCAAGCTCAGGTATGTCCAGGGACCTTTCCGCTCCGACCCGCTGAGCGGAGGCATTCCTCCTCACGGACTCGCGCACGGCCCTCCTCGAGTACCCACTCACGCAGAGTCCGGGCAAGAGCAGCTGCTCCTTGAGGAGGACCGCCTTCCGGCCGCTGAGCGAGTTTCTCGCTTCCAGCAAACTCTGCGCCGCTCCCGTAGCCGCAGAAGTTAGCGCCGGAAGATGCGGGAAAGGCGACCTCGTTCTTCGGCGAGCCCAGGCCGCCAAGATCCAAACGAGTCGACGCCGACCATGGGAGGGACCTTGCCAGCGCGGCAGTCGGAACCCATTCCGTTGGCCATCCTCTCTGTCCAAGTCTTGCCGCAGTTGCATGTAATCCTTGGTACAGAGACGGGCGCAGATCCCGAGCATAGCTTATGTGCCCCGCACATCTTGTCGATTTCGCACCTCTCCGCTTGGCGCATGCATCATTCGGCATGATTGTGCAGCACTCGACTCCGGCAAGCGATGGCGGGCCGCGAAGCCCCGAGCCTTCATTATTCCCTTACCTCGAGAAGGGGGGGATGACAGGATAGGCTGGGCGTCGCCCGAGGAAGCTGCGCCTTGCCGGCCTGCGAACGACAGAGAAGCTAAGTCGCCAAAGTTTGAGCGATTAAGCTCCTTTTTATTCTTAAGTTATCTTCCTCGAACGACCGAGCTTCGTATGGGAAACCTGTGCGCGGAGGGGCCGGCTCGTGGCTGGTTGCGCCCTTATTTTGTTTCGAGTCCGCCTCAACGACTTAAGTGTGCTACATCCCGAGTAGCGTCCTTATTTGTTTCGAGCTCGCTCGGTAGCTTGAGTGTGCCGCGACTGCAGTCGCCACGCTTACCTCGCCCTGAGCCTGCTCAACATTTAAGTGAGTTGCGCCAGCCGCGGCAAGGTTTCTTGCCAGTGGAGGCTCCGTCAGCGGGTTGCTGATGTCCCGCACTCGGCACCTGTGGCAAGGCGGAGACTTGCGCCGACAAGTTCCCGGAAGCGTAGGGCGTGAACGTACGAAGCACAAGGTCGAACGAGGGAGATAACATCGCAATGAACTGCCTAAGATAAAAGTTATATTACAAAATAACTTGCCGCTGCTCTAATCAGCTGTTTCTATGGCATGCTCAGCAGCGACAAGGGAAGAAAAGAATGAGGTGGGCGGCCTAATCCGCGCGGTCGCCCGCGACCCGCCTGATCCCGGCCACCCTTTCCACGATGGGGGTGACGAGGGCCTTGATCTCCGTCAGGTCAGCGTCTTCCGGCAAGTGCCGGAGGACGTTGGTGAGCCTGATGGTGGGGTTGCGGAAGACGATCTTCACCAGCACCCTCTCGAGGGCCCCGGAGACAGCTTCCCGCGTCTCCTCGGCCAGCTGCTCCGGGATCTTTTCCCGGAGGTGCTGGAGCACCCCAACCAAGCCCTTGAAGAAGTAAGTGAGCTTGGCGCTCGCCGGGACGTTCTCGCCGGAGGGGTACTCGTGGCCCTCCATCCCCAGCAGCTTCAGCTCCTTGTCGATGGTGGTGGCGATGTCGACGAGGCCTTCGGTCCATCGCTCCACCGTCTCTCGGAAGGCGTTCTGGGTAACGGCAGCGCTCCTCAACAGCTCCTCGTTGCCAGCAACCTCCTTCCGCAAGGTCGCTTCCTGCTCCTTGGCGCTCTCCAGCGCCTTGGACAGGGTGTCCAGCTTCAGCTCAAGGACGGCCTTAGAATCCTTGGCAGCGTCGAGCTCCTGGATCTTCTCGGCGAAGCGGCCCTGCAGCTCGCCAAGGGTGTGAGCGCCCTTCTCGCGCTCTTGTTTGAGCGCGGCAAGCTCCTCGCCGCTCGCCTTGAGGTCGCTGACGAGCTGCGCCACCCATGCCTCCAGCTCCCCCTTGGCGACCTCGGCGGCCGCGGCAGCGTCCTGCGCTTCCTGCAGGGCCCCGCCGAGCGCCTGCTCGCGCGCGGCAACCTCCTCCTCATGGCTGGCGAGGATGGCCCTCTGCTGCACCAGTTCGCTTTCCCGCGCGGATAGCCCCGCAGCGGCAAGCCTCTGCTGCTCTTCGGCCTCTGCCTTCTCGAGGAGGAAGGCCGTCCGCGCCTCATCGAGCAGCCTCCGCTCCTCCGCCAAGGACCGGAGAGCCTCTTGGTTGAGCTCCCGGAGCTCCTCGGCACGCTTCTCCATGTCCGCGCCGGCCCTCGCGATGAGTGCCTCTTGGCGCTCCACCTTGGCCTGCCGGGCGCGGTAGAGCGACACCAGCTTCCGGAGCAGCCTCTCCTCCTCAGGCTCGCCGCTGCTGGCTCTTGGCGCGTCGACCACTATCAGCCCGACGGAGGCGAGCACTTCTCCGTCCAAGGCCTCCCCCTCGACCGGCACCCTAGAACTAGGCTCCCAGGGGAGCCTGATGAAGACGCCATCGCCGGCCCGCAGGTAGGCACCCGCCGGGGGCTCCTCGGGGCCCAACGCGGTGGCAGCAGCGGGATCGCCGGACTGCGGAGTGCTTGACGCCCCGGCCTCCCCGGGGCCGTCGGCGCGGTCGCCGGACCCCTCGCCGCCTGCTGCCGCGGCGGCCTTGGCGGCTTCGGCCTCCCCGCCGCCTGCGGGGTCGTCGGTGCCTTCCGCCTCCTCGGTGACGACGACGTCGTCGGCGTCGCCACGCGCGCCCTCCCCGACGACGACCTCGGTCTCCATCGGGTCCGCGGTGGGCGGGTCTGATGGCCGGAAGAGGGGAGAAGAGTCATCTGAACAGCCGACAAAGAAGCTCATGAGGAAAGATAACCAAGGAAAGTTTTCCGTGCAGGGGGACTTACCGGTGGCAGGGTCCGTGGCCGCGGCCACCGTTAACGGGGGATCGCTGGCCGCGTCCCTCGCCGGAGATCCCCCAATTGCCGGAGAGGTCTTCCTTGCCGGGGGCTCCTCCCTTGCCGGGGAGGTCTCCCCTGCCGGGGGGCTCCTCCCTTGCCGGAGATTTCTCCCTAGGCGGGGTGGTCGAAGCGGACGGCGCGGCAGGAGTGCCCCCCGGGGTCGCCTGCTGGGGCTGCTCTGCTCCTACCCAACGACAACAACAACCACATGTCAACAAAGAGAAGGGAAGCTCGCGCGCGCCAAACGGCAAAGCTGGCCGTGCCCTCACCCTGGAGGCTGCGCTGTGGGCTGCCCTACGGGCCCGCTGCCAGGTCCGGCAAGGTCGTCTCCGGCACCTCCCCAGTTGCCGGGGGAGATTCGCCCTCAAGGACGACCAGCGGGATCTTGGCTCTCTTCGCCCTCCTCTGGGCCAGGGTCCTGAAAGGGAACGCTTTTGGGGAGGATGAGTGGGCCGCGAAACAAGACGAAGCAACAGAAATCAAGAAGATACAAGCTCTACCAGGAACTTACTCTCCGTCCTCCTCTTCGTCGTCGGAGCTGAGCGCGGAATAATCAAAAACCGGCTTGCTCCAGGCGCGGGGAGACAGGGGAGTGGGTTCCCGGGACCGCTTCGCGGGGGCGGTAGACGACCCCGCCCCCGTTGCCGCCGCGGAACGGGGAGCGGCAGGAGCAGAAGCCATGGCCCGTGAGGACCCCGCTCCCGCTGCTTCAGAGGCGCGCGTCACCCGGGGCTGCGGTTGCAAGTCGGCCTGCCGCACCACCTCTCCGGCCCTGCGGAGACGCCTCCTCGGCTGGGCAGGGGGCTCCACCTGCGACGAGGGCGCGTCAGCCTCCGGCAAGCCACCCGCGTCTTAGGCAGGCTCGCCCGCACCACCGTGCCCGGCTGGCTCCTCCGCGCCGGCGAGCTCCATTTGGTCAGCGAGGCTCTCCGCCTCCGCCGCGTCTGCCTCGGCCAGGGTGAAGCCAGACTCGCCCGCGGTCGCGGCGGCCGCCGCCTCCTCCATCCTGGAGGCGATGTAGGCCAGCTCCTCGGGAGTGGTGTCCCGCGTGAGGCCCCTCTTTTCGTCGGGGTCGACCGGCACCTCCTCCAAGTTGTCGAAGAAGGCCTGCACGACGTCGTCCGCCGGCTCCTGCCAGGTCGCGTCGATCCCGTGCGAGTCGCACAGCAGCATCATCGCAAGGATGCGGCTGAGCACCGAGTTGTTGCACAGGGGGCCGACGCCCGACGGCAACCTGAACCATTCTGGGTGCTCGGAGTCGTGCTTGAACAGCTCCTTCAACACTCCGTCGAGCTCCAGAACGGTGAAGTTGTAGTTAAGGCCCGGGCGCAGCCTCATGATGTCCGCCGCGTTCTGGAATTCCCAAGCCGGCTTCCCCCTCTCCTGCAGGGGGGCGATACGCCGGCGAAGGAAATCCGCGCCGACGGCGCCGACGGTGAGCCCGGCAAACCTGAGGCGCAGGATTCGGGTGGCGGCAATCTTCAGCTTGG
Source organism: Aegilops umbellulata (assembly GCA_032464435.1). NCBI lineage: Eukaryota > Viridiplantae > Streptophyta > Magnoliopsida > Poales > Poaceae > Aegilops > Aegilops umbellulata. Next base: position 152,642,368 of record CP136054.1, on the reverse strand, counting down.
CGTCGTCCGGGGCCAGGTCGCTCCAGTCGTGGCCGCGCACCACTGGAGTTCGCTGCACGGCGGTGAACGGCGGTGGATTCTCCTCGACGATCAGGCACCACTCGGCCCTCCACTCCTCCCATCTGCCACGGAGTTCCCCCTCCAAGTAGGCCTCTTTCTTGCCGGTCCTGGAGATCCAGGCGACTCCGCTGGACAGCGGTTCTCCTTTCTCCACCCGGGGAGTAAAGAAGTGCCGGAAGAGGGCTACGTTGGGGCAGACTCCGACAAAGTTCTCGCAAAGGTGTGCGAAAACCGCCATTGTCAGAACGGCGTTGGGGGTGAAGTCAAGGAGGTGGAAGTTGTAGGTGTGCATGATGTCGTAGAAGAACTCCGAAAAAGGCGGGCAGAGCCCGCAGAGGAAGAACACGACGAAGAAAGGGTACCCGGTCGGGTACAGCTTCTGGGCGATGGCGGGAAGAACTCGCGTGCGCGGATGCGCTCGCGTCGCCGTCGACCAGAAGAGGAGGTATTCGTTCTTCAGCCTCAGCGCATCGAGCTGAGGGGGGAACGTCGCCGTCTCCTTCCAAAGTGCTTCCAGTCGCAGCGCCTCGGCCGACTTCACGGCCTTCCCCTTCGCCTTGTCGCTCTTCGGGGCCATGGCAGAAACGGGGAGGGGGAGTTGCCGGCGTGGGCGGCTCCGGGGGCGGCGAAGGCGAGTCGCTGCTTTCTCTAGTGAGGAGGAAGTGGCGGAGATTTTCGAGGAACAGCAATCGGCGGAATGGCGAGCTGCCCCTGTTCCCCTCCGCTTATAAAGGGGGGAAGGAGCGGGGGCGGACGTTCCGCCTTTCCAGATGAAGGAGTCGTGCCCGACGTGACGCATGCCTGCGGGCTCAAGCCCCGCGCACGCCACCCACGTCACGCACGTCTCGCACGCCTCGCCCCCCACGACGCCGCGATAAGCGCGCGCCACTTGGGGAGGGCCCGACGAGCACGGAGTTAAGGAGCAACGCAACCCAGGCCACGCGTGCCCGTGCACTATTAGGGCCTGGCCCAACAACGCTCGGCACCGTGTATGGCCCAGACCCGGGGGCTCCTGTCGGTGTACTAAAGTAGGGGTACCTTAGTACCACGAACTTGTGCACGGGCAGTAGTAGCGTCCCGTGGCAGGGCTTGCCAGGGGAGCGACAAGAGCCTCCACGGCCCTTTCCGGGCCGAACGAAGGCCAAGTGATCGAGCCAAGAAGACCAAGCCCCGGCAAGAGGAGCTTGCCGGGCCAAGAAGGCGAGGTCCGGCAAGAGGAGCTTGCCGGGCCAAAGCGATAAGGCCCCGGCAAGAGGAGCTTGCCGGGACGACTAAGCCGAAGCACCAAGGCCCCGGCGGGAGGAGCTCGCCGGGACGACCAAGCCAAGGCACCCCAAGAGAAGCCCGCCGCGGCGCTCCGCGCGCCCCGGCAAGGCCTGACGAGCGGCAAGCTCTCAGGTGCGGCAAGGCAACTACCGCGGCAAGCCACTTGCCGCGGCAAACCACCACCTCAGGCATGCGCTCCAGCTCACCTGCCCACACGTCACTCTGGGGTTTCCCCGGAGACACGTGGCGGGGCGCCGCGCAACCTGAGACGCGCGGTGGCATACGACGTTGGCAGAGTCGCCCCCGTGGCAAGCGGAGGCGCTCCTAACGGTCCGCCTCGGCACTGTTCAAGCGATCCAGACGGGCATTTAATGCCTTTGTCCCCCGCCGTCAGAGTTAGGTGCGATAGCACTGTGCGGCCACTATTCGCACAGTTCCTTGCCATTTTTACCCTCACCTGCGTCGCTACCTGTGGGAAACCCCTTGGCATATAAAAGGAGGCCCATGCGCACGTAGAGGGGGGCCGACCCCGGAGGGGAGGGAGGGGAGACCCCGGGGCAGACCAAGGGGAACCCTAGAGAAGGAGGAAGGAAAGGATCAAACCCTAGAGGAGAGACCAGAGAAGGAGGACACCCAGTAGACCCTCGTCTACGTCCAGCTCCGACTTACTGTAGCTTCTTGTGTTCCAGAGCAAGAACTCCAATCAACCAGACATGCAGCAGTAGGGTTTTACGCATCCGTGCGGCCCGAAGCTGGGTAAAATCGTTGTGTGTGTGTGTCGCCTCGATCTGCTCTTTGTGCAACCTCCGCCCCCCGCCGAACCGACAAGGGGCTCCGTCCCCATAGGTGCTCGTGGAGGCCGATATCCCCCGACAAGCATAGTTGAGTAAGTTACGTGAAGCTCTTGAAGAGGTGGATCGGTAGGTAGTGGGTTTGTAGGTTTGGTATGGTCTGCCCGGAGTAGAGAGTTAATGTTTCTGAAAGATTGTGTCTCGGTCATCCGTTTCTCAAACACCATGTAGTGCGAGAAATCCAACGGAGGCGATCGAGTCTTGTGGGGAAAAGTGCGAAAACCTCTGTAGAGTGTACAATCTAATCATGGTTAGCCGTGTCCCCGGTTATGGACAATCTTGAGTATCTAGTACTTGGGTTATCACATGTATCTCATCACTTTTAATCAATATTGTTGGGTTGTTAATTACTTTAATTGGGATTGAGTTGGGGGTACCTTCTCAATGTTGTTCAAACACCATGATAGTTAAATTAAAATCTATTCCTTTGTTGTAGGAAAAAATTGGCTTTTCGCAAAAACTATAACCATAGAGCTTTCCACCAGCCAAATATGCATGTAGTGATAGCATTATTCTGTTTATGCTCTATTGTGTTATATTGCCAGCATATTCCATGTGCTGACCCGTTTTCGGGCTGCAACGTATTATGCTGCAGAATTTTCAGACGAGGAGTAAGGTTCGTTAGGTCGTTGCCGTGCAGCTCAGCTATGCCATTGGAGTTGATGGACTCACTTTATCTTCCAAGCCTTCCGTTGTTATCGTATTAGATGGCCTTAAGCCATATTCATTGTAATAAGATCTCTTTAGAGACATTCGATGTAATAAGTGTGTGATTGCTACTCTGTTATAAACCCTTCGAGCACTGTGTGTGTCAGCATTACTGATCTAGGGATGACACTGAAGCACAGAGACCTGACCGTTTGAGGTCGGGTCGCTACAAAGATTAACTCCCACTTGATTCAAGTGATTGTAGCACTCAGACAATCTGAGCATATGCTCACTGGTTTAGCTATTCTCCTCCATCTTGTAGGCAAAGTACTTGTTAGAGGTCCCGAACCTCTCGACTCGGGCATGAGTCTAAAATACCAATTTCAGCTCTCGGAACATCTTATATACTCTGTGGAGTTTAAAACGTTTTTGAAGTGCCGGTTCTAAGCCGTAAATCATGGCACACTAAACTATCAAGTAGTTATCATACTGATCTTGCCTAACGTTCATAATGTCTATATCTGCTCCAGCAATAGGTGTTGGGGAACGTAGTAATTTCAAAATTTTCCTACGCACACACAGGATCATGGTGATGCATAGCAACGAGAGGGGAGAGTGTTGTCCACGTACCCTCGAAGACCGAAAGCGGAAGCGTTAGCACAACGCGGTTGATGTAGTCGTACGTCTTCACGATCCAACCGATCAAGTACCGAACACACGGCACCTCTGAGTTCAGCACACGTTCAGCTCGATGACGTCCCTCGAACTCCGATCCAGCCATGCTTTGAGGGAGAGTTTCGTCAGCACGACGGCGTAGTGACGATGATGACGTTCTACAGGCGCAGGGCTTCGCCTAAGCACCGCTATGATATTATCGAGGTGTACTCTGGTGGAGGGGGCACCACACACGGCTAAGAGATAAAGAGACCGATTGTGGTGTCTATGGGGTGCCCCCCTCCTCCGTATATAAAGGGGGAGGAGGAGAGGGCCGGCTAAAGGGGTGGCGCGCCGTAAGAGGGGGAAACCTACTCCAAGTAGGTTTGCCCCTCCCTTTCCTAGTCCAAGAAGGAGGGGGAAGGAAGGAGTGGGAGAGGGGAAAGGCAAGGGGGCGCCGCCCCCCTTCCTTGTCCTATTTGGACTCAAGGGGAGGGGGCATGCCTCTTGCCCTGGCCGGCCCCTCTCTCTCTCCACTAGGGCCCAACAAGGCCCATTAGTTCCCAGGGGGGTTCCGGTAACCCCCAGTACTCCGATAAATGTCCGAAAACTTCCGGAACCTTTCCGGTGTCCAAACATAGTCGTCCAATATAATGATCTTTACGTCTCGACCATTTCGAGACTCCTCGTCATGTCCAGGATCACATCCGGGACTCTGAACAACCTTCGGTACATCAAAACACATAAACTCATAATATAACCATCATCGAACTTTAAGTGTGCGGACCCTACGGGTTCGAGAACTATGTAGACATGACCGAGACACGTCTCCGGTCAATAACCAATAGCGGAACCTGGATGCTCATATTGGCTCCCACATACTCTATGAAGATATTTATCGGTCAGACCGCATAACAACATACGTTGTTCCCTTTGTTATCGGTATGTTACTTGCCCGAGATTCGATCGTCGGTATCTCAATACTGTAACGCCCCGGACACACCCGCCGGTGGTCGTTACTCCTGGCGGGATCTAGACTGGCCCCACAGATCAATACTTGTCTTTTCTGCACACTTTGTCCTCACATGTGCGCACCCGGGAGCAACTTCCCGGTCGGTCACCCATCCTGACACTACTCCAAGCTGAGCACGCTTAACTTTGGAGTTCTGTCCGAATGGGCTCCCGGAAAAGAAGGAATTCCTTATTGATATGAGTAGTCTATCATCCCTAATAAGCCAGGCTATCACATACACCCCCACTCAGAGGAACCGATGTCCTCGTCGGGCCACAGGAACGTTCCCTCTTGGCACAAACGTCTGTGCTTCCAGTCCGGTACATGTGCCATGCCGGGTGCCACGACGGGTCACAAACGTCATGAACAACATGACCGCGCACCTGTCCGCAAACATCCGTGTAACCGCGAGGGTCGGCTCTGGTACCAACTTGTAACGCCCCGGACCCACCTGCCGGTGGTCGTTACTCCTGGCGGGATCTAGACTGGCCCCACAGATCAATACTTGTCTTTTCTGCACACTTTGTCCTCACTCGTGCGCACCCGGGAGCAACTTCCCGGCCGGTCACCCATCCTGACACTACTCCAAGCTGAGCACGCTTAACTTTGGAGTTCTGTCCGAATGGGCTCCCGGAAAAGAAGGAATTCCTTATTGATATGAGTAGTCTATCATCCCTAATAAGCCAGGCTATCACAAATACCTAGTTCAATCTCGTTACCGGCAAGTCTCTTTACTCGTTCCGTAATACATCATCCTGCAACTAATTCATTAGTTGCAGTGCTTGCAAGGCTTATAGTGATGTGCTTACCGAGTGGGCCCAGAGATACCTCCCCGACAATCGGAGTGACAAATCCTAATCTCGAAATACGCCAACCCAACAAGTACCTTCGGAGACACCTATAGAGCACCTTTATAATCACCCAGTTACGTTGTGACGTTTGGTAACACACAAAGTGTTCCTCCGGTAAACGAGAGTTGCATAATTTTATATTCATAGGAACATGTATAAGTCATGAAGAAAGCAATAGCAGAATACTAAACGATCGTGTGCTAAGCTAACGGAATGGGTCAAGTCAATCACATCATTCTCCTAATGATGTGATCCCGTTAATCAAATGACAACTCATGTCAATGGCTAGGAAACATAACCATCTTTGATCAATGAGCTAGTCTAGTAGAGGCATACTAGTGACACTCTATTTGTCTATGTATTCACACAAGTATTATGTTTCCGGTAAATACAATTCTAGCATGAATAATAAACATTTATCATGATGTAAGGAAATAAATGATAACTTTGTTATTGCCTCTAGGGCATATTTCCTTCCGTCTCCCACTTGCACTAGAGTCAATAATCTAGATTACATAGTAATGATTCTAACACCCACGGAGCCTTGGTGCTGATCATGTTTTGCTCGTGGAAGAGGCTTAGTCAACGGGTCTATAACATTCAGATCCTTACGTATCTTGCAAATTTCCATGTCTCCCACCTAGACTAGATCCAGGATGGAGTTGAAGCGTCCCTTGATGTGCTTGGTTCTCTTGTGAAATCTGGATTCCTTTGCCAAGGCAATTGCACCAGTATTGTCACACAAGATTTTCATTGGACCCGATGCACTAGGTATGACACCTAGATCGGATATGAACTCCTTCATCCAGACTCCTTCATTTGGTGCTTCCGAAGCAGCTATGTACTCCACTTCACACGTAGACCCTGCCACAACGCTTTGTTTAGAAGTGTACCAACTGACAGCTCCATCGTTCAACGCAAACACGTATCCGGTTTGCGATTTAGAATCGTCCGGATCAGTGTCAAAGCTTGCATCGACGTAACCATTTACGACTAGCTCTTTGTCACCTCCATAAACAAGAAACATATCCTTAGTCCTTTTCAAGCATTTCAAGATGTTCTTGACCGCTGTCCAGTGATCCACTCCTGGATTACTTTGGTACCTCCCTGCTAAACTTATAGCAAGGTGTTGGGGAACGTAGTAATTTCAAAAAAAATCCTACGCACACGCAAGATCATGGTTATGCATAGCAACGAGAGGGGAGAGTGTTGTCTACGTACCCTCGTAGACCGAAAGTGGAAGCGTTATGACAACGCGGTTGATGTAGTCGTATGTCTTCACGGCCCGACCGATCAAGCACCGAAACTACGGTGCCTCCGAGTTCTTGCACACGTTCAGCTCCATGACGATCCATGGACTCCGATCCAGCAAAGTGTCGGGGATGAGTTCCGTCAGCACGACGGCATGGTGACGATCTTGATGTTCTACCGTCGCAGGGCTTCGCCTAAGCACCGCTACAATATTATCGAGGATTATGGTGGAGGGGGGCACCGCACACGGCTAAGAGATCTCAAGGATCAATTGTTGTTGTCTAGAGGTGCCCCCTTGCCCTCGTATATAAAGGAGCAAGGGGGGAGGCCGTCCAGCCCTTGCAGGGCGCGCCAGGAGGAGGAGTCCTCCTCCTAGTAGGAGTAGGACTCCCCACTTTCCTACTCCTACTCTTTCCTACTCCTACTAGGAGGGGGGAAAGGAAGGGGGAGAGGGAGAAGGAAAGGGGGGCGCCGCCCCCCTTCTCCTAGTCCAATTCGGACCAGAGGGGGAGGGGGTGCGCGGCCTACCCTGGCCGCCCCTCCCTCTCTCCACTAAGGCCCATAAGGCCCATTACTTCTCCCAGGGGGTTCCGATAACCCTCCGGCACTCCGGTTTTCTCCGAAATCACCCGGAACACTTCCGATGTCCGAATATAGTCGTCCAATATATCAATCTTTATGTATCGACCATTTCAAGACTCCTGGTCATGTCCGTGATCACATCCAGGCTCCGAACAACCTTCGGTACATCAAAACATATAAACTCACAATGAAACTGTCATCGTAACGTTAAGCGTGCGGACCCTACGGGTTCGAGAACAATGTAGACATGACGGAGACACGTCTCCGGTCAATAACCAATAGTTGAACCTGGATGCTCATATTGGCTCCCACATATTCTACGAAGATCTTTATCGGTCAGACCGCATAACAACATACGTTGTTCCCTTTGTCATCGATATGTTACTTGCCCGAGATTCGATCGTCGGTATCTCAATACCTAGTTCAATCTCGTTACCGGCAAGTCTCTTTACTCGTTCCGTAATACATCATCTCGCAACTATCTCATTACTTGTATTGCTTGCAAGGCTTAAGTGATGTTTATTACCAAGAGGGCCCAGAGATACCTCTCCGATAATCGGAGTGACAAATCCTAATCTCGAAATACACCAACCCAACATATACCTTTGGAGACACCTGTAGAGCACCTTTATAATCACCCAGTTACGTTGTGACGTTTTATAGCACACAAAGTGTTCCTCCGGTAAACGGGAGTTGCATAATCTCATAGTCATAGGAACATGTATAAGTCATGAAGAAAGCAATAGCAACATACTAAACGATCAGGTGCTAAGTTAATGGAATGGGTCATGTCAATCACATCATTCTCCTAATGATGTGATCCCGTTAATCAAATGACAACTCATGTCTACGGTTAGTAAACATAACCATCTTCGATAGCGAGCTAGTCAAGTAGAGGCATACTAGTGACACTCTGTTTGTCTATGTATTCACACAAGTATTATGTTTCCGGTTAATACAATTCTAGCATGAATAATAAACATTTATCATGATATAAGGAAATAAATAATAACTTTATTATTGCCTCTAGGGCATATTTCCTTCAGTCTCCCACTTGCACTAGAGTCAATAATCTAGTTCACAACACCATGTGACTTAACACCAATAGTTCGCATCACCATGTGACTAACACCCATAGTTCACATCGTCTTGTGACCAACACCCAAAGGGTTTACTAGAGTCAATAATCTAGTTCACATCGCTATGTGATTAACAACCAAAGAGTACTAAGGTGTGTTCATGTTTTGCTTGTGAGATAAGTTTAGTCAACGGGTCCGCCACATTCAGATCCGTATGTATTTTGCAAATTTCTATGTCAACAATGCTCTGCACGGAGCTACTCTAGCTAATTTCTCCCACTTTCAATATGTATCCAGATTGAGACTTAGAGTCATCTGGTTCAGTGTCAAAACATGCATCGACGTAACCCTTTACGACGAACCTTTTTGTCACCTCCATAATCGAGAAACATATCCTTATTCCACTAAGGATAATTTTGACCGTTGTCCAGTGATCTACTCCTAGATCACTACTATACTCCCTTGCCAAAATCAGTGTAGGGTATACAATAGATCTGGTACACAACATGGCATACTTTATAGAACCTATGGCTAAGGCATAGGGAATGACTTTCATTCTCTTTCTATCTTCTGCCGTGGTCTGGCTTTGAGTCTTACTCAATTTCACACCTTGTAACACAGGAAAGAAACTCTTTCTTTGACTGTTCCATTTTGAACTACTTAAAAATCTTGTCAAGGTATGTACTCATTGAAAAAACATATCAAGCATCTTGATCTATCTCTATAGATCTTGATGCTCAATATGTAAGCAGCTTTATCGAGGTCTTTCTTTGAAAAACTCCTTTCAAACACTCCTTTATGCTTTGCAGAATAATTCTACATTATTTCCGATCAACAATATGTCATTCACATATACTTATCAGAAATGTTGTAGTGCTCCCACTCACTTTCTTGTAAATACAGGTTTCACCGCAAATCTGTATATATAACTATATGCTTTGATCAACTTATCAAAGCGTATATTCCAACTCCGAGATGCTTGCACCAGTCCATAGATGGATCGCTGGAGCTTGCATATTTTGTTAGCACCTTTAGGATTGACAAAAACTTCTGGTTGCATCCTATACAACTCTTTTTTAATAAATCCATTAAGGAATGCAGTTTTGTTTATCCATTTGCCAAATTTCATGAAATGCGGCAATTGCTAACATGATTCAGACAGACTTAAGCATAGATACGAGTGAGAAACTCTCATCGTAGTCAACACCTTGAACTTGTCGAAAACCTTTTGTGACAATTCTAGCTTTGTAGATAGTAACACTACTATCAGCGTCCGTCTTCCTCTTGAAGATCCATTTATTTTCTAACCAAAGTCCACACTTTCTTGTCATACATGGATCCCATCTCAGATTTCATGGCCTCTAGCCATTTTGCGGAATCTGGGCTCACCATCGCTTCTTCATAGTTCGTAGGTTCGTCATGGTCAAGTAACATGACCTCCAGAACAGGATTACCGTACCACTCTGGTGCGGATCTCACTCTGGTTTACCTACGAGGTTTGGTAGTAACTTGATCTGAAGTTACATGATCATCATCATTAGCTTCCTCACTAATTGGTGTAGGAGTCACAGGAACAGATTTCGGTGATGAACTACTTTCCAATAAGGGAGCAGGTACAGTTACCTTATCAAGTTCTACTTTCCTCCCACTCACTTCTTTTCGAGAGAAACTCCTTCTCTAGAAAGTATCCATTCTCAGCAACGAATGTCTTGCCTTCGGATCTATGATAGAAGGTCTACCCAACTGTCTCCTTTGGGTATCTTATGAAGACACATTTCTCCGATTTGGGTTTGAGCTTATCATGATGAAACTTTTTCTTATAAGCATCGCAACCCCAAACTTTAAGAAACGACAACTTTGGTTTCTTGCCAAACCACAGTTCATATTGTGTCGTCTCAACGGACTTAGATGGTGCCCCTTTTTAACGTGAATGCAACTGTCTCTAATGCATGACCCCAAAACGATAGTGGTAAATCGGTAAGAAACATCATAGATTGTACTATATCCAATAAAGTATGGTTATGACGTTCGGACACACCATTATGCTGTGGTGTTCCAGGTGGCATGAATTTGTGAAACTATTCCACATTGTTTTAATTGAGGACCAAACTCGTAACTCAAATATTTGTCTCCACGATCAGATCGTAGAAACTTTATTTTCTTGTCATGATGATTTTCCACTTCACTATGAAAATCTTTGAAGTTTTCAAATGTTTCAAACTTATGTTTCCTCAAGTAGATATACCCATGTCTTCTCAAATCATCTGTGAAGGTCAGAAAATAACGATACTTGCCGTGAGCCTCAACACTCATCGAATTGCATACATCAGTATGTATTATTTCCAATAAGTCAGTCGCTCTCTCCATGTCGTGGGAAATCTGCCTCCACAAACACCTATGGGGACCGAGCACCTTTCTTGGTTCGGCGTGGGGTGGAGGTCGCTCGAAGAGCGGATCGAGGCGATGCACACAAGGGGGTTTACCCAGCTTCGGGCCGCACGGATGCGTAAAACCCTACTGTTGCTTTGTGATTTGTATTGTGTTCTTGTTGCGGGAGCGCTGAGTGCTACAGTACACTCAGGCAACTGATCAGACCGAGCGTGAGTGGCCTTATTCCCTCTCCTTTCCCTCCGTTGCGCATGGGGCCTCCTTTTATATGTGCAAGGGGTTACCCACAGGTGGCAACGTAGGCGGGGGCAAAACTGGAAAACGATGTGTTGGGTACAGTTGTTTGCATAGTGCTATCATACCTAACTTTGACGGCAGGGGACAAGGGCATTAAATGCCCATCCGGGTCGCCCAAACAGTGCAGAAAAGGGACCGTCCGGGGCGCTACCGTTTGCCACGACGGCTACCCTGTCAGCGTTGCTTTGCCACCGCATGCCCCTGGCTGCGCAGCCTCTCGCCACGTACGCGTGGAATGGCCCTAGAGCGACGCGTGGGTGGATGAGCTGGAGCGCAGGCGCGGGGTGGTGACTTGCCGTGGCAAGCGCCTTGCCACGGTTGATGCCTTGTCGCGCCCGGGAGCTTGTCGCTCACCGGTCCTTGCCGGGACGCAGGGCACGTCGCAACAAGTCTCTTGTCGTGCCTCGGTCGGCCTTCCTGGCAAGCTCCTCTTGTCGGGGCCTTGTGCTTCGAGCGGTCGTCCCGGCAAGCTCCTCTCGTCGGGGCCTTGCTCTCTTCGGGTGGCCTTCCCGGCAAGCTCCTCCTGCCGGGGCCTTGGCTCAAATAGTTTGTTCTTGGATGGCCCAAAAAGGGGCCGTGGAGAGTTTTGGCGATCACCTGGCAAGCCTTGCCGCTGGGTGCTACGACTGCCCGTGCACAAGTTCGGGGTACTAAGGTACCCCTACTTTAGTACACCGACAGGAGCCCCCGAGCCTGGGCCATACACGGTGCCGAGCGCTGTTGGGCCAGGCCCAAAATAGTGCACGGGCACGCGTGGCATGGGTCACGCTGCGTCTTCTTCTGCGTCCACCACGTCCTCCCCGAACGGCACGCGTCGAACGCGGCATTCTGGGGAGAGGCGTGCGTGACGTGGGTGGCGTGCGCGGGGCTGTGCCCCACAGGCACGCGTCATGTCGCAGGTGATTTGTTTATTCGGAAAGGCGAAACGCCCCCTCCCCCCCTTATAAGCAGGGGAAACAGGGGCAGTCCGCCCACCCGCCAGTTGTGATTCCTCGAAAATCTCCACCACTTCCCAAAGAGAAGCAGCGTTCCGCCCCTTCCGTCGCCACCAGTGCTACCGACGCCGCCGACCTCCCTCCCTGCTTCCGCCATGGCCCCGAAGGGCGACAAGGGAAAAGGGAAGGCTGTGAAGTCGGCCGAGGCGCAGCGACTTGAGGCGCTGCGAAAGGAGCAGGCAACCTTCCCCCCCGAGCTCGAGGTGTTGGACCTGAGGGAGGAATTCTACCTCTTCTGGTCGACGGGGACGCGAGCGCATCCGCGCACGAGGGTTCTTCCCGCCGCCACCCAGAAGGAGTATCCGACCAGGTATCCCTTCTTTCCTCTGTTCTTCTATTGTGGGCTCTGCCCGCCCTTCTCTGAATTTTTCTGCGACATCATGAACACCTACAGGTTCCACCTCCTTGATTTCACCCCCAATGTTGTCCTGACCATGGCAATTTTAGCACATCTTTGCGAAAACTTTGTCAGAGTCTTTCCAAACGTAGCCCTCTTCCGCCATTTCTTCATGCCTCGAGTAGAGAGAGGAGAGCCCCTCTCCGGCGGAATCACCTGGATCTCGAAGCCCGGCAAGAAGGATGCTTATCTGGAGGGAGAACTCCGCAGCAAATGGGAGGAGTGGAGAGCAGACTGGTGCCTGATCATCGAGGAGAACCCGCAGCCATTCACTGCCATGCGCCGAACTCCTGTGGTGCGCGGCGGGGATTGGAGCGACGTGGCTCTGGATGACGACAAGCTGAAGATTGCCGTTACCCGTATCCTGCGGCTTAGGCGTGTCGGGCTCACAGTTGGCGCCGTTGGCGCAGATTTCCTCCGCCGCCGCATCGCTCCCCTGCAGGAGATAGGGAGACCCGCCTGGGAGTTCCAGAATGCGGCAGACATCATGAGGTTGCGCCCTGGCCTCAACTTCAATTTCACCGTCTTGGAGCTTGACGGGACGCTCAGGGAGCTGTTCAAGCATGACCCCGACCACCCCGAATGGTTCAGGCTGCCGCAAGGCGTCGTCCCATTGTGCAACAATTCGTCGCTCAGACGCATCCTTGCAATGATGCCGTTGTGCAACTCGCACGGGATCGACCCCACCTGGCAGGAGCCCGCTGGCGATGTCGTGCGGGCATTCTTTGACGACTTGGTGGAGGTGCCGGTCGACCCCGACGAGCAGAAGGGCCTCACCCGGGACACCACCAACGAGGAGTTGGCGCGCATCGCCTCCAGGATGGAAGAGGCGGCTGCAGCCGCGGCCGCGGGCCAATTTGGCTTCACATTGGCGGAGGCGGCCGCAGCGGAGGTGGAAAGCCTTGCCGATCAAGCGGAGTTTGTCGGAGAGGAAGAGTCTGCCGGGCACGGCGTCGGGGCAGACAAGCCCACCGAGGACACGAGCGGCTTGCCGGAGGTTGACGCCTCTTCCTCCCGACCTTCGGGCAGCTCGTCGCAAGCGGAGCCCCCGGCTCAACCACGGAGGCGTCTTCGCAAGGCTGGAGAGGTGGTGAGGCGGTAGACGAGCCAGCAGCCGCAGCGCCGCGTGTCACGCTCCGCTGTGGCAGCAGGAGCGGGGTCTTCGCGGGTCGCCGCTTCTGCTCCTGCCGCCCCTCGCACCACGGCGGCAGCCGGGGCAAGGCCGTCTCAGGCTAGCGCCACCACTGCCTCCGCCAAGCGGCCGAGGGAGCCTACTCCTCCGCTTCCTCGCGCCAGAAGCGGGCCAGTCTTCGACTTCTCCGCGCTTAGCTCCGACGAGGAAGAGGGAGAGGAGTAAGATCCCCGCTGTACTTGTGTTTCTTCAATTCTTGCCATTGTGTCTCGCATCTCATTTGCGTTTCTCTGAATTTGCTCCTTTTCAGGACTCTGGCTCAGAGGGCGGCAAAGAGAGCCAAGGTCCCGGTGGTCATCCTTGATGACGAGCCCACCATGACGGCAGGGGGTGCGCCTGAGACGACCTTGTCGGACCCGCCAACTAATCCTTAGAGCAGCCCCCAGCGCAGCCCCCAGCGTTAGTATATGGTTCACTTCCGCTGTTTGGCGCGCATGGGAGTTCTTCTTCTCTTTTGTTGTTGATATCTGGTTGTTGCTTCGTGTAGGAGCAGAGCAGCCCCAGCAAGAGCGCCCGGAGAGCACTCCCGCCGCGGCGTCTGCGTCGACTACACCGCCAAGGGAGAGTTCTCCGGCAAGGGAGGAGCCCCCGGCAGGGGAGATCTCTCCGGCAAGGGGGAGCTCCCCGGTAGGGGAGGATTCTCTGGCGAGGGATGGCACCAACGACCCCCCGGCAACGGAGGCCGCGACCGCAGATCCTGCTACCGGTAACCTTTCCCGCACGGAAACTTCCCTTGGCTCTTCTTTCTTTTGATCTTCTTGTCGGGTAGTCGGTTGACTTCTCTCCCTTCTCCGGCCATCAGACCCGTCCGCCACGGACCCGATGGAGACCGAGGTCGTCGTCGAGGAGGGCGCGCGTGGCGATGCCGACGATGTCGTCGTCATCGATGAAGCGGACGGCGCTGATGATCCTGCCGGTGACGGAGATGCCGAGGCCGCCAAGGTCGCCGCTGCAGTAGCTGGCGAGGGGACTGGCGACCGTACTGACGGCCCCGGGGCCGCAGGAGCGCCAAGCGCTTCACCGACCACCGATCCTACCGCTGCCACAACGTCGGCCCCCGAGGAGCCCCAGCAAGGCGTCTATCTGAAGGCCGGCGACGATGTCTTCATCAAGCTTCCCTGGGAGTCGAGCTCCAGGGCGCCGGTCGAGGGAGAGACCTTGGATGGGGAGGTGCTTGCCTCCGCGGGGCTGACGCTGGTCGATGCGCCAAGCAGCAGCGGCAGCGAGCCTGAGGAGGAGCGGCTGCTCCGGAAGCTGGTGTCACTCTACCGCGCCCGGCAAGGCAAGGTGGAGCGCCAGGAAGCGCTCGTCGCGAAGGCGGGAGTAGACATGGAGAAGCGCGCCGGGGAGCTCCGGGAGCTCAACCAGGAGGCCCACCGATCCTTGGCGGAGGAGTGAAGGCAGCTTGATGAGGCGCGGACGGCCTTCATCCTCGAGAAGGCAAAAGCCGAAGAGCAGCAAAGGCTTGCCGCCGCGGGGCTATCTGCGCGGGAAGGTGAGCTGGTGCAACAGAAAGCCAGCCTTGCCAGCCACGAGGAGGAGGTTGCCGGGCGCGAGAAAGCGCTCAGTGGGGCCCTCAAGAAAGCGCAGGATGCTGCCGCAGCTGCCGAGTCCGCCAAGAAGGCGCTGGAGGCGAAGGTGGCGCAGCTCGACACTGATCTCAAGGCGAGCGGTGAGGAGCTCGCCGTGCTCAAACAGGAGCGCGAGAAGGGTGCCCACACTCTCGGTGAGCTGTAGGGCCGCTTCGCCGAGAAGATCAAGGAGCTTGATGCCGCCAAGGACTCCAACGCTGATCCCGAGCTGAAGCTGGACACCTTGACTAAGGCGCTGGAGAGCGCCAAGGAGCATGAGACAACCTTGCGGAAGGAGGTCGCGGACAACGAGGCGCTGCTGAAAAGCGCCGCAGTTACCCAGAACAACTTCAAGGCGACGGTGGAGCAGTGGACTGAGGGTCTCGTGGACATCGCCGCCGCCATCGACATGGAGCTGACGCTGCTGTGGATGGAGGGTCACGAGTATCCCTCTGGCGAAAGTGTCCCACCCAGCGCCAAGCTCACTTCATTCTTCAAAGGCATGGCGGCGGCCCTTCAGCATCTCCGGAACGCGATCCCAGAGCAGCTGGCCGGCGAGACGTGCGATGCCATCACCGGAGCCCTCGAGAAGGTGTTGGTGAAGATCGCCTTCCGCAACCCCGGCATCAGGCTCACCAACGTCCTCAAATCCCTGCCACCAGACGCTGATCTGGAGGAGATCAGGGTTCGTCGCGCCCATTGTGGAGAAGGTGGCCGGGATCAAGAGGATCGAGGGCGACCGTGTGGATTCGGCCGCCTCCCCTTTTCTTTTCTTGTCGCTGCTGGCCAAGTTGTGGAAGCGACTCATTAGGGCCGCGACAAACTATTTTGTAATATAACTTTATCTTAGGTAGTGATTGCACTGTTATCTCCTCTACTTGATTCCGTGCTTTGTATGTTTTTGCCCTACGCTTTTGGGGACTCGCCGGCGTAGGCCTCCGCCTTGCCGCGGGCTCTGAGTGCGGGACATCAGCAGCCCGACAGCGGCGCCATTACCGGCAAGAAACCTTGCCGCGGCTAGCTGCAGCTCACTTAAATTGTTGAGCAGGCTCAAAACAAAGTAAGTGTTGCGACTGCAGTCGCAGCACACTTAAGCTGCCGAGCGAGTTCGAAACAAAGTAAGGATGCCACTCTGGTTGTAGCACACTTAAGTCGTTGAGCAGACTCGAAACAAAGTAAGGGCGCAACTAGCCACGAGCCGGTCCCTCCGCGCACAGGTTTTTCATACAAAGTACGGTCGTTCAAGGGAGATAACTCAAAAATTTAAAAACTTAATTGCTAAAACTTTGGCAACTTAGCTTTTCCATGGTTCGCTGCCCGGCAAGGTCGCTTTCTGGCGAGGCGAAACATGGGGCTCGCCATCGCTTATCGGGGGTCAGTGCTGCACAGAGTGTCAGATAATGCATGCAAAGAATAAAGAGCATGAGATCGACAAGGTGCACGGAACACATGAACTCAATCTGCGCACAGGGTCTGCGCCTGGCTCTGTGCAAAGGATCACATGCAACAGCGGCAAGACTTGTACAGAAGGGTGGTTGCCGGACGGGGTCCGACAACCGCGCGTTACGGGCGAAACTCACGAAGATGCCCAGCGTTCCAGGAGTTGCTCACCGGAGTGGCATCTTCGGTCTCAAGGCGGACAGCGCCAGGCCTAGCGACTTGTTTCACCCGGTAAGGGCCTTCCCACTTCCTCGAAACTTTTGGCACTAACTTTGCGGCTATAAAAGCAGTGCAAAGCTTGCTGGTAGCGAGCAGCTCGCACAGCGGCCTTAAGACGGTCCTCCTCGAGGAGCAGCGCGTCATCTCGTCGCAGTTGCTCTCGCTCGAGCTCAGCGTGAGCGAACACTCGAGGTGGCCCGTATGCGAGATCCGTGGGGCTAAATGTCCCCGCTCCATGGAGTGGAGCGAAAGGTTGCCTGGTCATACCAAGGCTTACCTGCGCCGAGAGGTGTCGGCGTATGTTCGGACGCCGTGGCACCATGAGCTCGGTGCATGTTCGGACGCCGCGGCACCATGAGCTGGCCCGCCGACGCCCGTTCCGCCGCCGGTGCCGTCCCCACCACCCGTTTGCTCCAAGGGCGGTGGGCTCGACGCGGACGGACCAGCCACCTCCGGAGACTTCTTCTTCGGTGGAATGTCGATGAAGATGATGGAGATCTAGCTGGTGCAGACGCCGGATCAGGTTCACACAATCTTGACGCCCGCTACCTGGCGCGCCAAAGATGTCGTGGGAAATCTGCCTCCACGAACACCTATGGGGACCGAGCCCCTTTCTTGGTTCGGCGGGGGGCGGAGGTCGCGCGAAGAGCGGATCGAGGCGATGCACACAAGGGGGTTTACCGAGCTTCGGGCCGCACGGATGCGTAAAACCCTACTGCTGCTTTGTGGTTTGTATTGTGTTCTTGTTGTGGGAGCGCTGAGTGCTACAGTACACTCAGGCAACTGATCAGACCGAGCGTGAGTGGCCTTCTTCCCTCTCCTTTCCCTCCGTTGCGCATGGGGCCTCCTTTTATATGTGCAAGGGGTTACCCACAGGTGGCAACGTAGGCGGGGGCAAAACTGGAAAACGCTGTGTTGGGTACAGCTGTTTGCACAGTGCTATCATACCTAACTCTGGCGGCAGGGGACAAGGGCATTAAATGCCCGTCTGGGTCGCCCAAATAGTGCAGAAAAGGGACCGTCAGGGGCGCCACCATTTGCCACGACGGCTACCCTATCAGCGTTGCTTTGCCACCGCATGCCCCTGGCTGCGCAGCCTCTCGCCACGTACGCCTGGAATGGCCCCAGAGCGACACGTGGGTGGATGAGCTGGAGCGCAGGCGCGGGGTGGTGACTTGCCGCGGCAAGCGCCTTGCCGCGGTTGATGCCTTGTCGCGCCCGGGAGCTTGTCGCTCACCGGTCCTTGCCGGGACGCAGGGCGCGTCGCAGCAAGTCTCTTGTCGTGCCTCGGTCGGCCTTCCCGGCAAGCTCCTCTTGCCGGGGCCTTGTGCTTTGAGCGGTCGTCCTGGCAAGCTCCTCTCGCCGGGGCCTTGCTCTCTTCGGGTGGCCTTCCCGGCAAGCTCCTCCTGCCGGGGCCTTGGCTCAAATACTTTGTTCTTGGATGGCCCAAAAAGGGGCCGTGGAGAGTTTTGGCGATCACCTGGCAAGCCTTGCCGCGGGGTGCTACGACTGCCCGTGCACAAGTTCGGGGTACTAAGGTACCCCTACTTTAGTACACCGACACTCCATTGTTCCGGAGAACAGAGTCTTTAGTCATCTTGCCCATAAGGCATGGTTCGCAAGCATCAAGTGATTCATAATCAGTTGATTCCAAAATCCGATCAGCATGGAGTTTCTTCGTGCGCTTTACACCAATATGACCTAAACGACAGTGCCACAAATAAGTTGCACTATCATTATTAACTTTGCATCTTTTGGCTTCAATATTATGAATATGTGTATCACTACGATCGAGATCCAACGAACCATTTTCATTGGGTGTGTAACCATATAAGGTTTTATTCATGTAAACAGAACAACAATTATTCTCTAACTTAAATGAATAACCGTATTGCAATAAACATGATCAAATCATATTCGTTCTCAACGCAAACACCAAATAACAGTTATTTAGGTTCAACACTAATCCCTAAAGTATAGGGAGTGTGCGATGATGATCATATCAATCTTGGAACCACTTCCAATACCCATCGTCACTTTATCCTTAACTAGTTTCTGTTCAATATGCAACTCCCGTTTCGAGTTACTACTCTTAGCAACTGAACCAGTATCAAATACCGAGGGGTTGGTATAAACACTAGTAAAGTACACATCAATAACATGTATATCCAATATACCTTTGTTCACTTTGCCATCCTTCTTATCCGCCAAATACTTGGGGCAGTTCCGCTTCTAGTGACCAGTCCCTTTCTAGTAGAAGCACTTAGTCTCAGGCTTAGGACTAGACTTGGGCTTCTTCACTTGAGTAGCAACTTGCTTGCCGTTCTTCTTGAAGTTCCCCTTCTTCCCTTTGCCCTTTTCTTGAATCTAGTGGTCTTGTCAACCATCAACACTTGATGTTTTTCTTGATTTCTACCTTCGTCGATTTCAGCATCACGAAGAGCTTGGGAATCGTTTCCTTTATCCCTTGCATATTATAGTTCATCACAAAGTTCTACTAACTTGGTGATGGTGACTAGAGAATTCTGTCAATCACTATTTTATCTGGAAGATTAACTCCCACTTGATTCAAGTGATTGTAGTACCCAGACAATCTGAGCAGATGCTCACTGCTTGAGCTATTCTCCTCCATTTTTTAGCTAGAACTTGTTGGAGACTTTATATCTCTCAACTCGGGTATTTTCTTGAAATATTAACTTCAACTCCTAGAACATCTCATATGGTCCATGACGTTCAAAATGTCTTTGAAGTCCCGATTCTAAGCCGTTAAGCATGGCGCACTTAAACTATCAAGTAGTCATCATATTGAGCTAGCCAAACGTTCATAACGTCTGCATCTGCTCCTTCAATAGGTCTGTCACCTAGCGGTGCATCAAGGACATAATTCTTCTGTGCAGCAATGAGGATAAACCTCAGATCACGGATCCAATCCGCATCATTTCTACTAACATCTTTCAACATAGTTTTTCTCTAGGAACATATCAAAATAAATGGGGAGCAATATCGCGAGCTATTGTTCTACAACATAGATATGCTAATACTACCAGGACTAAGTTCATGATAAATTAAAGTTCAGTTAATCATATTACTTAAGAACTCCCACTTAGATAGACGTCCCTCTAATCCTCTAAGTGATCACGTGATCCAAATCAACTAAACCATGTCCGATCATCACGTGAGATGGTGTCGTTTCAATGGTGAACATCACTATGTTGATCATATCTACTATATGATTCATGCTCGACCTTTCGGTCTCCGTGTTTCGAGGCCATATCTGTTATATGCTAGGCTCGTCAAGTTTAACCTGAGTATTATGCGCGTGCAACTGTTTTGCACCCGTTGTATTTGAACGTAAAGCCTATCACACCCGATCATCACGTGGTGTCTCAGCACGAAGAACATTCACAACGGTGCATACTCAGGGAGAACACTTATACTTTGATAATTTAGTGAGGGATCATCTTATAATGCTACCGTGAATCAAAGCAAGTTAAGATGCATAAAAGATAAACATCACACGCAATCAATATAAGTGATATGATATGGCCATCATCATCTTGTGCTTCTGATCTCCATCTCCGAAGCACCTCCATGATCACCATCGTCACCGGCGTGACACCTTGATCTCCATCGTAGCATCATGGTCGTCTCGCCTATCTTATGCTTCTACGACTATCGTTATCGCTTAGTGATAAAGTAAAGCATTACAGGACAATTGCATTGCATACAATAAAGCGACAACCATATGGCTCCTGCCAGTTTCCGATAACTCGGTTAAAAAACATGATCATCTCATACAATAAAATTTAGCATCATGTCTTGACCATATCACATCACAACATGCCCTGCAAAAACAAGTTAGACGTCCTCTACTTTGTTGTTGCAAGTTTTACGTGGCTGCTACGGGCTTAGCAAGAACCGTTCTTACCTACGCATCAAAACCACAACGATAGTTTGTCAATTTGGTGTTGTTTTAACCTTCTCAAGGACCGGGCATAGCCACACTCAGTTCAACTAAAGTTGGAGAAACTGACACCCGCCAGCCACCTATGTGCAAAGCACGTCGGTAGAACCAGTCTCGCGTAAGCGTACGCGTAATGTTGGTCCGGGCCGCTTCATCCAACAATACTGCCGAACCAAAGTATGACATGCTGGTAAGCAGTATGACTTATATCGCCCACAACTGACTTGTGTTCTACTCGTGCATATGACATCTACGCATAAAACCAGGCTCGGATGCCACTGTTGGGGAACGTAGTAATTTCAAAAAAATTCCTACGCACACGCAAGATCATGGTGATGCATAGCAACGAGAGGGGAGAGTGTTGTCTACGAACCCTCGTAGACTGAAAGCGAAAGCGTTATGGCAACGCAGTTGATGTAGTCGTACGTCTTCACGGCCCGAACGATCAAGCACCGAAACTACGGCACCTCCGAGTTCTTGCACACGTTTAGCTCGATGACGATCCCCGGACTCCGATCCAGCAAAGTGTCGGGGATGAGTTCCATCAGCACGACGGCGTGGTGACGATCTTGATGTTCTACCGTCGCAGGGCTTCGCCTAAGCACCGCTACAATATTATCGAGGATTATGGTGGAGGGGGGCACTACACACGGCTAAGAGATCTCAAGGATCAATTATTGTTGTATAGAGGTGCCCCCCTGCCCCCGTATATAAAGGAGCAAGGGGGGAGGCCGGCCCTCCCTTGCAGGGCGCGCCAGGAGGAGGAGTCCTCCTCCTAGTAGGAGTAGGACTTCCCTCTTTCCTACTCCTACTAGGAGGGGGAAAGGAAGGGGGAGAGGGAGAAGGAAAGGGGGGCGCCGCCCCCTTCTCCTAGTCAAATTCGGACCAGAGGGGGAGGGGTGCGCGGCCCACCCTGGCCGCCCCTCTCTCTCTCCACTAAGGCCCTTTCTTCTCCCGGGGGGTTCCGGTAACCCTCCGGCACTCCGATTTTCTCCGAAATCACCCGGAACACTTCCGGTGTCCGAATATAGTCGTCCAATATATCAATCTTTATGTCTCGACCATTTAGAGACTCCTCGTCATGTCCGTGATCACATCCGGGACTCCGAACAATCTTCGGTACATCAAAACATATAAACTCATAATGAAACTGTCATCGTAACGTTAAGCGTGCGGACCCTACAGGTTCGAGAACAATGTAGACATGACCGAGACATGTCTCCGGTCAATAACCAATAGCGGAACCTGGATGCTCATATTGGTTCCCACATATTCTACAAATATCTTTATCGGTCAGACCGCATAACAACATACGTTGTTCCCTTTGTCATCGATATGTTACTTGCCCGAGATTCGATCGTCGGTATCTCAATACCTAGTTCAATCTCGTTACCAGCAAGTCTCTTTACTAGTTCCGTAATACATTATCTCGCAACTAACTCATTAGTTGTATTGCTTGCAAGGCTTAAGTGATGTGTATTACCGAGAGGGCCCAGAGATACCTCTCCAACAATCGGAGTGACAAATCCTAATCTCAAAATATGCCAACCCAAAATGTACCTTTGGAGACACCTATAGAGCACCTTTATAATCACCCAGTTACGTTGTGACATTTGGTAGCACACAAAGTGTCCCTTCGGTAAACGGGAGTTGCATAATCTCATAGCCATAGGAACATGTATAAGTCATGAAGAAAGCAATAGCAACATACTAAACGATCGGGTGCTAAGTTAACGGAATCGGTCAAGTCAATCACATCATTCTCCTAATGATGTGATCCCGTTAATCAAATGACAACTCATGTCTATGGTTAGGAAACATAACCATCTTCGATTAGCAAGCTAGTCAAGTAGAGGCATACTAGTGAAACTCTGTTTGTCTATGTATTCACACAAGTATTATGTTTCCGGTTAATACAATTCTAGCATGAATAATAAACATTTATCATGATATAAGGAAATAAATAATAACTTTATTATTGCCTCTAGGGCATATTTCCTTCACAAGGCACACATCAGGTCTGGTACACATCATTGCATACATGATAGAGCCTATGGCTGAAGCATAGGGAACATCTTTCATCTTCTCTCTATCTTCTGCAGTGGTCGGGCATTGAGTCTTACTCAACTTCACACCTTGTAACACATGCAAGAAACCTTTCTTTGCTTGATCCATTTTGAACTTCTTCAAAACTTTGTCAAGGTATGTACTTTGTGAAAGTCCAATTAAGCATCTTGATCTATCTCTATAGATCTTGAAGCCCAATATATAAGTAGCTTCACCGAGGTCCTTCATTGAAAAACTCTTATTCAAGTATCCCTTTATGCTATCCAGAAATTCTATATCATTTCCAATCAGCAATATGCCATCCACATATAATATCAGAAATGCTACAGATCTCCCACTCACTTTCTTGTAAATACAGGATTCTCCAAAAGTCTGTATAAAACTAAATGCTTTGATCACACTATCAAAGCATTTATTCCAACTCCGGGAGGCTTGCACCAGTCCATAAGTGGATCATTGGAGCTTGCACAGTTTGTTGGCTCCTTTTGGATCGACAAAACCTTCCGGTTGCATCATATACAACTCTTCTTCCAGAAATCCATTCAGGAATGCAGTTTTGACGTCCATTTGCCAAATTTCGTAATCATAAAACGCGGCAATTGCTAACATGATTTGTATAGACTTAAGCATCGCTACGGGTGAGAAAGTCTCATCGTAGTCAATCCCTTGAACTTGTCGAAAACCTTTCGCAACAAGTCGAGCTTTATAGACAGTAACATTACCGTCAGCGTCAGTCTTCTTCTTGAAGATCCATTTATTCTCAATGGCTTGCCGATCATCGGGCAAGTCAACCAAAGTCCACACTTTGTTCTCATACATGGATCCCATCTCAGGTTTCATGGCCTCAAGCCAATTTGCGGAATCTGGGCTCACCATCGCTTCTTCATAGTTCGTAGGTTCTTCATGGTCTAGTAACATAACCTCCAGAGCAGGATTACCATACCACTCTGGTGCGGATCTTACTCTGGTTGACCTATGAGGTTCAGTAACAACTTGATCTGAAGTTTCATGATCATCATCATTAACTTCCTCACTAATTGGTGTAGGTGTCACAGGAACCGGCTTCTGCGATGAACTAATTTATAATAAGGGAGCAGGTACAGTTACCTCATCAAGTTCTACTTTCCTCCCACTCACTTATTTCGAGAGAAACTCCTTCTCTAGAAAGATTCCAAATTTAGCAACAAAAGTCTTGCCTTCAGATCTGTGATAGAAGGTGTACCAAAAGTCTCTTTCACGTATCCTATGAAGACACATTTTTTTGAATTTGGGTTCGAGCTTATCAGGTTGAAGCTTTTTCACATAAGCATCGCAGCCCCAAGCTTTAAGAAACTACAACTTTGGTTCCTTGCCAAACCATAGTTCATAAGGCGTTGTCTCAACGGATTTAGATGGTGCCCTATTTAACGTGAATGCAGCTGTCTCTAGAGCATAACCCCAAAACGATAGCGGTAAATCAGTAAGAGACATCATAGATCGCACCATATCTAGTAAAGTACGATTACGACGTTTCGATACACCATTTTGCTGTGGTGTTCCGGGTGGAGTGAGTTGCGAAACTATTTCACATTGTTTGACATGAAGACCAAACTCGTAACTCAAATATTCTCCTCCACGATCAGATCGTAGAAACTTTATTTTCTTGTTATGATGATTTTCATCTTCACTCTGAAATTCTTTGAACTTTTCAAATGTTTCAGACTTATGTTTCATTAAGTAGATATACCCATATCTGCTTAAATCATTTGTGAAGGTGAGAAAATAACGATACCCGCCGCGAGCCTCAATATTCATTGGACCACTTACATCTGTATGTATGATTTCCAATAAATTTGTGGCTCGCTCCATAGTTCCGGAGAACAGTGTTTTAGTCATCTTGCCCATGAGGCATGGTTCGCAAGTACCAAGTGATTCATAATCAAGTGGTTCCAAAAGTCCATCAGTATAGAGTTTCTTCATGCGTTTTACACCAATATGACCTAAACGGCAGTGCCACTAATAAGTTGCACTATCATTATCAACTTTGCATCTTTTGGCTTCAATATTATGAATATGTGTATCACTACTATCGAGATTCAACAAAAATATACCACTCTTCAAGGGTGCATGACCATAAAATATATTACTCATATAAATAGAACAACCATTATTCTCTGATTTAAATGAATAACCATCTCGCATCAAACAAGATCCAGATATATTGTTCATGCTCAACGCTGGCACCAAATAACAATTATTTAGGTCTAAAACTAATCCTGAAGGTAGATGTAGAAATAGCGTGCCGACCGCGATCACATCGACTTTGGAACCATTTCCCATGTGCATCGTCACCTCGTCCTTAGCCAATCTTTGCTTAATCCATAGTCCCTGTTTCGAGTTGCAAATATTAGCAACAAAACCAGTATCAAATACCCAGGTGCTACTACGAGCATTAGTAAGGTACACATCAATAACATGTATATCACATATACCTTTGTTCACCTTGCCATCCTTCTTATCCACCAAATACTTGGGGTAGTTCCGCTTCCAGTGACCAGTCTGCTTGCAGTAGAGGCACTCAGTCTCAGGCTTAGGTCTAGACTTGGGTTTCTTCTCCTGAGCAGCAACTTGTTTGCTGTTCTTCTTGAAGTTCCCCTTCTTCTTCCCTTTGCCCTTTTTCTTGAAACTGGTGGTCTTATTGACCATCAACACTTGATTCTCCTTCTTGATTTCTATCTCCGCACCTTTTAGCATTGCGAAGAGCTCGGGAATCGTCTTATCCATCTCTAGCATGTTATAGTTCATCACGAAGCTCTTGTAGCTTGGTGGCAGTGATTGAAGAATTCTGTCAATGACGCTATCATCTGGAAGATAAACTCCCAGTTGAATCATGTGATTGTTATACCCAGACATTCTGAGTATATGCTCACTGACAAAACTATTCTCCTCCATCTTGCAGCTGTAGAACTTATTGGAGACTTCATATCTCTCAATCTGTGCATTTGCTTGAAATATTAACTTCAACTCTTGGAACATCTCATATGCTCCATGACGTTCAAAAAATCGTTGAAGTCCCGGTTCTAAGCCGTAAAGCATGGCACACTGAACTATCGAGTAGTCATCAGCTTTGCTCTGCCAGACGTTCATAACATCTGGTGTTGCTCCTGCAGCAGGTCTGGCACCTAGCGGTGCTTCCATGACATAATTCTTCTGTGCAGCAATGAGGATAATCCTCAAGTTATGGACCCAGTCCGTGTAATTTCTTCCATCATCTTTCAACTTTGCTTTCTCAAGGAATGCATTAAAATTCAACGGAACAACAACACGAGCCATCTATCTACAGTCAACATAGACAAGCAAAATACTATCAGGTACTAAGTTCATGATAAATATAAGTTCAATTAATCATATTACTTAAGAACTCCCACTTAGATAGACATCCCTCTAATCCTCTAAGTGATCACGTGATCCAAATCAACTAAACCATGTCCGATCATCACGTGAGATGGAGTAGTTTCAATGGTGAACATCACTATGTTGATCATATCTACTATATGATTCACGCTCGACCTTTCGGTCTCAGTGTTCCGAGGCCATATCTGTTATATGCTAGGCTCGTCAAGTTTAACCTGAGTATTCCGCGTGTCCAACTATTTTGCACCCGTTGTATTTGAACGTAGAGCCTATCACACCCAATCATCACGTGGTGTCTCAGCACGAAGAACTTTCGCAACGGTGCATACTCAGGGAGAACACTTATACCTTGATAATTTAGTGAGAGATCATCTTATAATGCTACCATCAAACAAAGCAAGATAATATGCATAAAAGATAAACATCACATGCAATCAATATAAGTGATATGATATGGCCATCATCATCTTGTGCTTGTGATCTCATCCTCCGAAGCATCATCATGATCACCATCGTCACCGGCGCGACACCTTGATCTCCATCGTAGCATCGTTGTCGTCTCGCCAACTTATGCTTCTACGACTATCGCTACCGCTTAGTGATAAAGTAAAGCATTACAGGGCGTTTGCATTGCATACAATAAAGCGACAACCATATGGCTCCTGCCAGTTGCTGATAACTCGGTTACAAAACATGATCACCTCATACAATAAAATATAGCATCATGCCTTGACCATATCACATCACAACATGCCCTGCAAAAACAAGTTAGACGTCCTCTACTTTGTTGTTGCAAATTTTAAGTGGCTGCTACGGGCTGAGCAAGAACCGTTCTTACCTATGCATCAAAACCACAACGATAGTTTATCAAGTTGGTGATGTTTAACCTTCGCAAGGACCGGGCGTAGCCACACTCGGTTCAACAAAAGTTGGAGAAACTGACACCCGCTAGTCACCTGTGTGCATAGCACAGCGGTAAAACTAGTCTCGCGTAAGTGTACGCGTAATGTCGGTCCGGGCCGCTTCATCCAACAATACCGCCGAACCAAATTATGACATGATGGTAAGAAATATGACTTATATCGCCCACAACTCACTTGTGTTCTACTCGTGCATATAACATCTACACATAGAACCTGGCTCGGATACCACTATTGGGGAACGTAGTAATTTTAAAATTTTCTTACGCACACACAGGATCATGGTGATGCATAGCAACGAGAGGGGAGAGTGTTGTCCACGTACCCTCGTAGACCGAAAGCGGAAGCGTTAGCACAACGCGATTGATGTAGTCGTACGTCTTCACGATCCGACCGATCAAGTACCGAACACACGGCACCTCCGAGTTCAGCACATGTTCAGCTCGATGACGTCCCTCGAACTCCGATCCAGCCAAGCTTTTAGGGAGAGTTCCATCAGCACGACGGCATGGTGATGATGATGATGCTCTACTGACGCAGGGCATCACCTAAGCACCGCTACAATATTATCGAGGTGTATTATGGTGGAGCGGGGCACCACACACGGCTAAGAGATCAAGAGATCAATTGTTGTGTCTATAGGGTGCCCCTCCTCCGTATATAAAGGGGGTAGGAGGAGACGGCCGGCCAAGGGGGTGGCGCGCCCTAGGAGGGGGAAACATACTCCAATTAGGTTTGCCCCTCCCTTTCCTAGTCCAAGAAGGAGGGGAAGGAAGGAGTGGGAGAGGGGAAAGGCAAGGGGGGGGGCGCCCCCCCTTCCTTGTCCTATTCGGACTCAAGGGGAGGGGGGCGCCTCTTGCCTGGCCGACCCCTCTCTCTCTCTCTCTCTCCACTAGGGCCCAACAAGGCCCATTAGTTCCCGGGGGGTTCCAGTAAACACCGGTACTCCGATAAATGTCTGAAACCTTCTGGAACCTTTTCGGTATCCAAACATAGTCGTCCAATATATAGATCTTTACGTCTCGACCATTTCGAGACTCCTCGTCATGTCCGTGATCACATCCGGGACTCCGAACAACCTTTGGTACATCAAAACACATAAACTCATAATATAACCGTCATCGAACTTTAAGCGTGCGGACCCTACAGGTTCGAGAACTATGTAGACATGACCGAGACACGTCTCCGGTCAATAACCAATAGCGGAACCTAGATGCTCATATTGGCTCCCACATATTCTACGAAGATCTTTATCTGTCAGACAGCATAACAACATGCGTTGTTCCCTTTGTCATCGGTATGTAACTTGCCCGAGATTCGATTGTCGGTATCTCAATACCTAGTTCAATCTCATTACCGGCAAGTCTCTTTACTCATTCGGTAATACATCATCCCGCAACTAACTCATTAGTTGCAATGCTTGCAAGGCTTATTGTGATGTGCATTACCGAGTGGGCCCAGAGATACCTCTCCGACACTCGGAGTGACAAATCCTAATCTTGAAATACGCCAAACCAACAAGTACTTTCGGAGACACCTGTAGAGCACCTTTATAATCACCCAGTTACGTTGTGATGTTTGGTAACACACAAAGTGTTCCTCCGGTAAACGGGAGTTGCATAATCTCATAGTCATAGGAACATGTATAAGTCATGAAGAAAGCAATAGCAGAATACTAAACGATCGTGTGCTAAGCTAACAGAATTGGTCAAGTCAATCACATCATTCTCCTAATGATGTGATCCTATTAATCAAATGACAACTCATTTTAATGGCTAAGAAACATAAACATCTTTGATCAACGAGCTAGTCAAGTAGAGGCATAGTAGTGACACTCTGTTTGTCTATGTATTCACACAAGTATTATGTTTCCGGTTAATACAATTCTAGCATGAATAATAAACATTTATCATGATATAAGGAAATAAATAATAACTTTATTATTGCCTCTAGGGCATATTTCCTTCAATAGGTCCGTCACCTAGCAATGCATCAAGGACATAATTCTTCTGTGCAGCAATGAGGATAATCCTCTGATCACGGACCTAATCTGCATCATTGCTACTATCATCTTTCAACATAGTTCTTCTCTAGGAACATATCAAAAATAAACAGGGAGCTATATCGCAAGCTATTGATCTACAGCATAGTTATGCAAATACTATCAGGACTATGTTCATGATAAATTAAAGTTCAATTAATCATATTACTTAAGAACTCCCACTTAGATAGACATCCCTCTAGTCATCTAAATGATCACGTGATCCATATCAACTAAACCATGTCCGATTATCACGTGCGATGGAGAAGTTTTCAATGGTGAACATCACTATGTTGATCATATCTACTATATGATTCACGCTTGACCTTTCGGTCTCAGTGTTCCGAGGCCATATCTGCATATGCTAGGCTTGTCAAGTTTGACCCGAGTATTCTGCGTGTGCGAAACTGGCTTGCACCCGTTGTATGTGAATGTAGAGCTTATCACACCCGATCATCACGTGGTGTATCAGCACGAAGAACTGTCGCAGTGGTGCATACTCAGGGAGAACACTAATACATTGAAATTTTAGTAAGTGATCATCTCATAATGCTACCGTCGTACTAACCAAAATAAGATGCATAAAAGATAAACATCACATGCAATCAAAATATGTGACATGATATGGCCATCATCATCTTGTGCCTTTGATCTCCATCTCCAAAGTACCATCATGATCACTATCATCACCGGCATGACACCATGATCTCCATCATCTTGATCTTTATCAATGTGTGGCCACATGGTCATCTCGCCAACTATTGCTTTTGCAACTATTGCTATCGCGTATAGATAAAGTAAAGCAATTATATGGCGCTTGCATCTTATGCAATAAAGAGACAACCATAAGGCTCCTGCCAGTTGCGGATAACTTAGAAAAAACATGATCATCTCATACAACAATTTATATCTCATCACGTCTTGACCATATCACATCACAACATGCCCTGCAAAAACGAGTTAGACATCCTCTACTTTGTTGTTGCAAGTTTTACGTGGCTGTAATAGGCTTCTAGCAAGAACCGTTCTTACCTACACATGAAAACCACAACGATTTTTCATCAAGTGTGCTATTTTAACCTTCAACAAGGACCGGGCGTAGTCAAACTCGATTCAACTAAAGTTGGAGAAACAGACACCCACTAGCCATCTGTGTGCGAAGCACGGCGGTAGAACCAATCTCATGAACACGGTCATGTAATGTCGATCTAAGCCGCTTCATCCAACAATACTGCTGAATCAAAGTATGACATGCTGGTAAGCAGTATGACTATTATTGCCCACAACTCTTTGTGTTCTACTCGTGCATATAACATCTACACACAGACCTGGCTTAGATGCCTCTCTTGGGGAACGTAGTATTTAAAAAAAATCCTACGATCGCGCAAGATCTATCTAGGAGAAGCATAGCAATGAGTGGGGAGAGTGTGTCCACATACCCTCATAGAACGAAAGTGGAAGCGTTTAGTAACGCGGCTGATGTAGATAAATGTCTTCATGATCCAACCGATCCAAGTACCGAACGCACGGCACCTCCGCGATCTGCACACGTTCAGCTCGGTGACGTGCCTCAAACTCTTGATCCAGTTGTGGCCGAGGGAGAGTTTCGTCAGCACGACGGCGTGGTGACGGTGATGATGAAGTTATCGACGCAGGGCTTCGCCTAAGCACTACGACGATATGACCAAGGTGTGTTTCTATAGAGGGGGGCACCGCACACGGATAAAAGATCAACTTGTGTGTTTGGGGTGCCCCTTGCTCCCGTATATAAAGGAGGGGAGGAGGAGGCCGGCCAACAAGGGGTGCGCCAGGGAGAGGGGAGTCCTACTAGGACTCCAGTCCTAGTAGGATTCGGCCCCCACCCTTTTTTCCTTTCTACCGGAGGGGGAAAAGGGGAAGGAGAGGGAGTAGGAGAAGGAAAGGGGGGTGGCGCCCCCTTCCCAAGTCCAATTCGGCCTCCTCCCTTGTGGGGGGTGCACCAGCCCCTTGTGGACTGGTTAGCCTCCATCCTATGGCCCATAAGGCCCATATCTTTCCCCGGGGGGTTCTGGTAACCCCTCCGGTAATCCGGTATGTACCTGATACACTCCAGAACCCTTCCGGTGTCTGAATACTACCTTCCAATATATCAATCCTTACCTCTCGACCATTTCAAGACTCCTCTTCATGTCTGTGATCTCATCTGGGACTCTGAACAAACTTCGGTCATCAAATCACATAACTCATAATACAAATCGTCATCGAACGTTAAGCAAGCGGACACTACGGGTTCGAGAACTATGTAGACATGACCGAGACACATCTCCGGTCAATAACCAATACTGGAACCTGGATGCTCATATTGGCTCCTACATATTCTACGAAGATCTTTATTGGTCAAACCGCATAACAACATACATTATTCCCTTTATCATCGGTATGTTACTTTCCCGACATTCAATCATCGGTATCATCATACCTAGTTCAATCTCGTTACCGGCAAGTATCTTTACTCGTTCCGTAATGCTTCATCCCGTAACTAACCCATTAGTCACATTGCTTGCAAGGCTTATAGTGATGTGCATTACCAAGAGGGCCTAGAGATACCTCTCCTACAATCGGAGTAACAAATCCAAATCTTGATCTATGCCAACTCAACAAACACCATCGGAGACACCTGTAGAGCATATTTATAATCACCCAGTTACGTTGTGACATTTGATAGCACACTAAGTGTTCCTCCGGTATTCGGGAGTTGCATAATCTCATAGTCATAGGAACATGTATAAGTCATGAAGAAAGCAATAGCAATAAACTAAACGATCATAGTGCTAAGCTAACAGATGGGTCTTGTCCATCACACCATTCTCTAATGATGTGACCCCGTTCATCAAATGACAACACATGTCTATGGCCAGGGAACTTAACCATCTTTGATTAACGAGCTAGTCAAGTAGAGGCATACTAGGGACACTCTGTTTGTCAATGTATTCACACATATACTAAGTTTCCGGTTAATACAATTCTAGCATGAATAATAAACATTTATCATGATATAAGGAAATATAAATAACAACTTTATTATTGCCTCCAGGGCATATTTCCTTCACCTTGGGGCTGAGGGTTTGTACCAGTAGCTATGTGTTTAATCTCTCTCTCTCTCTCTCTCTCTCTCTCTCTCTCTCTCGTGTTCTTGAGATGTCACGACCTTGTTGTATCGTGGGCTTTGTTAATATAGTCGGATCATATGGTGTTTTCACTCTTCTTATTGTTGTGATGAATTGAGTTTTTCCCTTTGAGATTTCCTTGTTATCGGATTGAATACTTTTATGGATTTGAGAACACTTGATATATGTCTTGCAATTGAATACTCGTGGTGACAATGGGGTATCATATTGATTCACTTGATATATGTTTTGGCACTCAACTCGCGGATTCCCGAGGTGACATTGGGGTAATCTATGCATAGGGGTTGATGCATGTTCTTGTCTTTGTTTTCCGGTAGAAATCTTGGGGCACTCTTTGAAGTTCTTTGTGTTGGATCGAGTATTATGAGTATGATTTTTCTTTGGTGTTATTTCAGTACGAACTCTAGGATAGATCAATTGGAAAGAATAGCTTTGTGTCATTTTAGTACAAACTCTTGAATAGATCAAATGGAAAGAATAGCTTTGAGGTGGTTTCGTACCCTACAAATAATTTATTCTTATGTTGTCCGCTAGATAGGAACTTTGGAGTGATTCTTCATCGCACTTTGAGGGGTGGTTATATGATCCAAATATATTAGCATTGTTGAGAGATTGCACTAGTGAAAGTACGAACCCTAGGCCTTGTTCTCAAGCATTGCAATACCGGTTTTTGCCCGTTTACTATTTGCTACCTTGCTGTTTTTATTTATTCAGATTATAAAAATATATTTCTTCCATCCATATTACACTTTTATATCAATCTCTTCGCCGAACTAGTGCACCTATACAATTTGCCATTGTATTGGGGGTGTTGGGGACACAGGAGATTTCTTGTATTTGGTTGCAGGGTCGTTTGAGAGAGACCATCTTCATCCTACACCTCTCACGGATTGATAAACCTTAGGTTATCCACTTGAGGGAAAATTGCTATTGTCCTACAAAACTCTGCACTTGGAGGCCCAACACGTGTCTACAAGAATAAAGTTGCATAGTAGACATCAGTGATTATAAAGATGCTCCACATGTATCTCCGAAGGTGTTTGTTGGGTTGGCATAGATTGAGATTAGGATTTGTCACTCCAAGTATCGGAGAGGTATCTCTGGGCCCTCTCGGTAATACACATCAAAAGAAGCCCTGCAAGCAAAGTGACTAATGAGTTAGTTGCGGGATGATGTATTACGGAACGAGTAAAGAGACTTTCCGGTAACGAGATTGAACTAGGTATGAAGATACCGACGATCGAATCTCGGGCAAGTAACATACCGATGACAAAGGGAATAACATATGTTGTCATTACGGTTTGACTGATAAAGATCTTCGTAGAATATGTAGGAGTAAATATGAGCATCCAGGTTCCGCTATTGGTTATTGACCGAAGAGGTGTCTCGGTCATGTCTACATTGTTCTCAAACCCGTAGGGTCCGCACGCTTAACGTTCGATGAGGATTTTGTATTATATGAGTTATGTGATTTGGTGACCGAATGTTGTTCGGAGTCTCAGATGAGATCAACTACATGACAAGGAGTCTAAAAATGGTTGAGAGGTAAAGACTGATATATAGGATGATAGTATTCGGACACCAGAAGTGTTCCGAATTGTATCCGGTATTTATCGGACTACCTGGGAGGTTACCGGAACCCCAGAGGGTATAATGGGCCTTATGGGCCATAAGAGGGGAGCACACCAGCCCAGAAGGGGTGGCGCTCCCCCCTTTAGGCAGGAGGCAGAATAGGAGAAGGAAGAGGGGGCTCGGCCCCCCTTTCCTTCCTCTCTCCCCTCTTCCCTTTTCCCCTGCGGTGAAATATGGAAGGGGGGGGGAATTGGGATAGGACCCCAAGTAGGATTCCTCCTACTTGGGCCGCCCCAAGGCTGATCCCCTCCCCCTGCCACCTATATATACGTGGGGAGGGGGCTCTTAGAACACAGAACAACAATTGTTAGCCGTGTGCAGCGCCCCCCTCCATAGTTTACGCCTCCGGTCATATCTTCATAGTGCTTAGGCGAAGCCCTGCGCGGACCACTTCACCATCACTGTCACCACGCCGTCGTGCTGACAAAACTCATCTACTTCCTTGACACTTTGCTGGATCAAGAGTTCTAGGGACGTCATCAAGTTGAACGTGTATAGAAATCGGAGGTGCCGTACGTTCGGTGCTTGATCGGTCAGAATGAGAAGAAGTTCGACTACATCAACCGCGTTGTCAAACGCTTTCGGCTTTCGGTCTACGAGGGTACATGGACACACTCTTCCCCTCTCGTTTCTATGCATCTCCTAGATAGATCTTGCGTGAGTGTAGGATTTTTTTTTTGAAATTGCATGCTACATTTCCGAACAATACTTGCACCCAACATGGGCAAGAGGGTTGTCAATTCCCTTGTACTCGTTAATTGCAAGGATCAAATCTGGTATAGGTAGACATATAAATTGCAAAGTAAATAAAAAGAAAGAAAATTGCAGCAAGGTATTTTTGGTTTTTGTAGTATGATTAAAATAGATTCGGGCCATAGTTTTCATTAGAGGCGTCTCTCTCATAAAAATAGCATGTGGTGGGTAGACAAATTACTGTTGGCCAGTTGATAGAAAAGTGCATAGTTATGACATTATTCGTGGCAATGATCATATGATTTTGATAGATAGAATTTGAGGCAGAAGCATAGAAGAGGTTAGGGTCCGATCACATTCACTTAGATCAAAAGATTCAAGCAACGAGACATAGCTATAAGTGAATGCTGTAGAGGACAGAACACAAATATATATATATATATATATATATATATATATATATATATATATATATATATATATATATATATATATATATATATATGAGTAAGACCAAATCAACAAAGTGAAGATCAACATGAAACAAATCAATGTTGAAGATAAATCAAATGCGAAGACTTAGCAAATGTAACGCCAAATGAAACACTCCAAACAAAAGTTTGGTGGAGGCGTTACCCACCGTATAGGAAGTATTAGACCCAGACATGGCGCATACTTATCGTGGCGCTTCGAAGTCAAATTCCGCATTAATGTATTCACACTTAGAGTGTATGTCTTCATTGATTGAAGATATGCGTTACTTTGTGTGTTGCACATGTAAGTAATCAACATGCATAAGTGTCAGGATGTGTGTCCAATTAAAGGACATTTGAGGATTCTAAGATATTTAGCTCACACCGCAACTTGCAAAACCTTTTCTCATCCAAGGGATTTGTGAAGATATCTGCCAATTGCTCTTCTGTGTTGACGTGAGTGATATTAATATCTTCCTTCATAACATGATCTCTGAGAAAGTGATGACGAATTTCAATGTGCTTTGTCTTCGAGTGCTGAACTGGGTTGTTGGCAATCTTGATGGCGCTTTCATTGTCACAGTAGAGTGGTACTTGCTTCAGATGGATGTCATATTCCTTAAGAGTTTTCTTCATCCATAGAAGCTGAGCGCAGCAAGATCCAGCAGCAATGTATTCGGATTCAGCAGTGGAGAGAGATACACAGTTCTGCTTCTTTGAAGACCAACAGACAAGTGACCGTCCCAGAAAGTGACATGTGCCTGATATAGACTTGCGATCCACCTTGTCACCAGCATAATCAACATCTAAGAATCCAACTAGATCAAACTCTGAGCCCTTTGGATACTATAATCCTAGTGTTGGGGTGTAAGCCAAATATCGAAGAATTCGCTTCAGAGCTAAGTGATGCGATTCCTTTGGTGCCGCTTGGAATCGGGCACACATGCAAACACTAAGCATTATATCTGGCCTAGATGCACATAAATAAAGTAAAGAACCAATCATGGAGCGATATACCTTTTGATCAAACTCTTTACCATTGGCGTAGGGACTCAGATGACTCTTGGTTGGCATTGGCGTCGTGTATCCCTTGCAGTCTTGCATTACAAACTTCTCCAGGCAGTCTTTGAGGTATTTCTCTTGAGATATGAAGATGTCGTTGCTTTGTTGATGAATTTGAAGACCAAGGAAGAACTTCAGCTCACCCATCATGGACATCTGATATTGCTCTTGCATCATGCGTCCAAACTCATCACTTTATCTCTTGTCAATGCAGCCGAAGATAATGTCATCCACATAGATTTGGCACACAAATAGTTCTCCATCATATGTCTTCGTGAAGAGTCTAGGATCTGGAGAACCAGGTTTGAAGCCTTTGCTCTTCAGGAAGTCTTTGAGTGTGTCATACCAAGAACGAGGGGCTTGTTTGAGGCCATACAGTGCCTTGTTGAGCTTGTATACCATATCAGGATGTTTTGGATCTTCAAAGCCA
Source organism: Aegilops umbellulata (assembly GCA_032464435.1). Classification (NCBI taxonomy): domain Eukaryota; kingdom Viridiplantae; phylum Streptophyta; class Magnoliopsida; order Poales; family Poaceae; genus Aegilops; species Aegilops umbellulata. The sequence continues at coordinate 152,605,773 of CP136054.1, read as the reverse complement.
GGTGGTTGTGCAACTGTCGGATTACGGGTTCCGGCAGACCCTTAAGGTTCGAACTCTGGGGTGCGCGCAGAGATTATGCCCTCTACTTCTCCGTCTCGCAAGGATCTAAACTACAGAACGAACAACACAAGAGACACAGGGTTTATACTAGTTCGGGCCACCATTGTGGTGTAATACCCTACTCTAGTTTCTGGTGGATGGATTGCCTCTTGGGCTGATGAGGGTGAACAGTACAAGGAAGAACAGCCTCGCGAGGGTCTGTTCTTGGCTAGGGGATGAACTGTTGGGGGAGTTCGATTGCCCTTCTCTCTCTCTAAGTGTGTTGCTAACTCTGTTTGTGGATGCTACATTCTAGCTGGTTTCCTCCTCTCTCTCTACCCTGGGGGTGGCTAGTCCTATTTATAGGCAAAGGCCCTGGGCCTCTTCCCAAATATTTGAGCGGGAAGGGCGCCAACAATTGGACTATTTGAAGGGGAACATCTGGTACACTTATCCTGACTGAAGTTGGTCTTCGCCTGCCAAAGGCCCTGTGGTGACGCCGTTCTGGGCTCCATGGTGACCTCCTTCCCACCGCTGGGCTGGTCTTGGTCTTGTTGCACCGAAATGGATGCCTTTGCTTGATCCTCTCGCCTGCGCTTGCCCCCTTTGCACCAAAGAGGAAAGAGGAGGACACTGCGCGGGCTGGCGCCCGCCTGGCACCCTCGATCGTCATGGCTTGCGTCATGGGCACCTCGCGAGGTACCCCGCCTTGATCTCTCCGCCTCCTCGTGAGCAAGCCTGAGGAGGCCGCGCCTGAGGAAGTGCCGTGTCGTCCGTCCCGCGAGGCTTGGCCCCTCGCGAGGGTCTTGAGTCTTGTGTTGATGAAGATGGGCCACGCTGGGCCCCCATTTGAGCCACGCCGCAGGCCGCAAGCAGGCAAGTCTGGGGACCCCCGTTCCTAGAATGCCGACAGTAGCCCCCGGGCCCAAGGCGCGCATGGACTTGGCCGTGCTAAAAGGCGGAAGGGCAAGGGCGAAGCGCCGCGGGCCCTAACAGCCTGCGGCCTTGGGCGGCGTGTGGCGGTTGATTGGACGTGGGCGGCACTGTTTGCCCACGCTCCCTTATTTTGCGCCGCGCTAGGTCGCCCCACGGTTGTACACAGCCGCCCCTCTTCCTGTTGCTCGACTATCCCTTGTTCTTCCTTCCTTCGAACTCTGACTCTTGCCTCTAATCCCATCTCACATCTCCTCTCTCCCGTCCACCGCCATGGCTCCGACGAAGAAAGAGAAAGGGAAGAAGCCTGCGCCTCCATCTCGCCCGCCGCCGCCGGTGGCTCCCGCCGTCGGCCACTCAATCATACTCAATCTGGAGTGCCTGGACAAGCTCAGTCCTGCTCTAGCCACCGTCTTCAACGAGTGTGGGAGGACGACGGCTTGGCCTATGTCCCACTTCCCCACGGATAGGATTATCACCGAGGTTCACTATTTTGCCGATGCCTTGTGGGCGGGTCTGGTTCCTCCTTTCTCCGATTTCTTCAACGCCGTCCTCTCCCATTACCAGATCCACATGATGCATCTGGGTCCTGAATCCATTGCCCTCCTCTCGGTTTTTGCTTTTGTTTGCGAGGCGCTGATGGGCATCCCTCCTTATGTTGCCTTGCTGCACCATTTCTTCTCCTTGCACCTTGTCGACCCTGCTCAATGCTCGGCATGCGTGAGCTTCGTAGCTTCGCCCGAAACTGCTGCCTCTGGTATCGACTTCAACCTCCCTCCGCCTTCAGCCGGGTTCCGTGAGCGGTGGTTGTACGTTGATGTCGGGGTGCCCAGTCCCCTGCTGGTGAAGCCAACTTCGCCTGTTGTACCCAACTCTGGCTGGGGCCAGGAGACGCTCGAGAGCCCCCGGCTCGCCTTCGTTTGGCGCCGCTTCATGTTCTTGAAAAAGCTTGGCTTAACGGCGCCCAAGGTGGTGAAGGAGTTCCTATTGCGCCGCATTGCCCCTCTCCAGCGCCATTCTCGTCGAATGTGGGCCTTCAGCAGGCATGATGATCACATGAGGCTTCAGGAAAAAGACTTGACGCCCGCGACACTGAGGACGGTGCTCTTGGTCCTGACTGGCGACCCCAACCCGGGCAGCATCCAGCGGGGAGGAGCTTTGCTGTACCTCTGCCAGAACAGGAATGACTTCGTGAGGCAGATGCCCCCTTTCGACGAGTGGGGGCTGCGCCCTGCCGGCTTCCAAGGGCCTCGCGATAACCCTGTGGTGGTGATTACCCTTCCGGTCGGCCTAGGCGAATCCTCCTCAAGTGGTGGAGCAGGGAGGCAGGAGACAGCGGGGTTCCAGAGAGCCACCGATGATGTGACCGCACCCGGCGATGCCCTTGATGGGGCAGCTCCTGAGGCCCGTGCCACTGAGGCTGCGGGCGAGGTGCAGCCGCTTCCGACGCTTGAGGCCGGGGCTCCTGAGCCCCCGGCCGTGCCTTCTGGCGAGGCAACTGACTGTGCGCGCCAGGCATGCGTCCTCGACACAGGTCGCCTTGGTGCTCCGTCCTCTTCGCGGGTTGATTCCTGTGCACCTCTCCTGGGCCGCTTCCGTGTGGACTTTGAGGCCCTCCGGAGGAAAAGGGAGGCCTTGGGTGATGACTCCCCTTGTTGCCTGCTGAAGCACCGGAAGTACTTTGCCACCGACGAGTAAGCCTTCTCCTTCCCCGGCTCCTGATCCCCTTGTTGCGTCTACTGATCCTTGCTCTGCAGCCCCCTTCCTGCCGAGGTCATGGAGGCCGTTGAGGTGCCGCCTCCCTTGACTTTGTCTCCTCCGCCACCCCCGAGTGCCCCGAGCAGCACTGCCCTTGTGGTCAGGGCGAACGACGGGGTGGACCGTCACATAGCGCGCGGCGGCCCTTCTGTCCCCGCGATCTCGTTCCGCGGGCCCTCTCTTGGCATTGGCAGCCTGCCATGGGCTTCTCGTCTGGTCGCGGTCTGTGACTGGCTGAGGCACCCCTTGCGCTCTTCTCCTGAGGTCGGGCTGGACTCAGGCCGGGCTTCTGATGCGGCGCGGCCGGCCGTCCTGAGGGCCCCAGCCCCAGCCTCCTGCCCGGGGCCGGAGCGATGGTTCGCGGTCGCGACGCCTGCCTAGGGCAGGTGATGGTGTGGCAGACGTGCTTGAGCGTGCTCGGGAGCGCCGTGCCCGTCGCCATGAGTTCCTTCGTAAGGCGAGTGGCGTCGTAGACCTGCTTGGGCAGGAGCTCGCCGATGAAGACGCGCGCCTGGAAGCCGAGGGCCTGTGCCTGGCCGCAGAGAGGCGCGAGCTGGAGGCCGTCGTTGCCCTCATGCGTCATCAGCGCGACCTCGATGATGAAAAGGCGAAGGCGTCGCTGGAGGCCTCTCGGGAGTCTCGATCCCAGGCCGTCGAGGAGGCCCGGAGAGCTGACCGACAGTGAGAAGCAGCAGAAGAACAGACCCGGGAGCTCCTGGCCCGGTGCCGCTCGTTGGAGGAGCAGGTGGAGCTGCGCGAGGCGGCCCTTGTGTCGATGAAGGTGGCCTCCGGTGACCCGGTTGATCTTCTGAAGCGCTGATGTTGGAAGCCGCCGAACGCTCCCTTGAGTACGAGCGGCTGGAGACGAGGGAGCGCCTGGCGACGCAGGCGGAAGACGATGTCGCCGCGCGAGAGACGCGTGTCTTGGAGGAGGTTGGTCATCGGGTGGCGATGGCGCGCCAGGGCCTCGAGCGCGAGTTCGAGAGGAAGCTGGAGCTGATCCGGGTCGAGGCCGAGGGGAGGACCACGGCCTTGAGGGCCCAGCGGGAGGAGGCGACGCGGCGGGCCGATGCTTCTCGGGCCGCCGTTGAGGCAGCGCAGAAGGAATCGTCCGCCCTTTAGGCCGAGGTGCTCCGTCTCCGCCAGCGGGTGGAGAAGGCCAAGGCCGTCGAGCGTCAGAATGCTGATGAGATACGCCAACGGCAAGTCCTGGAGTGCACGGCCCCATGCTCACCACGCTCAGGGAAAGAGCTAACACTGCCCTGGGAAACATCTGTGAGGCAGCCGTTGGCGAGCCGCACACGATCAACTACGCCGGTAACCTGCAGTTCTTCACCGCGGTGGTGACGCAGCTGGAGGCACGGTCGGCCAGGGCCGACAGGTTGGTGGAGGAGAGGAGCCGCGCCCTGCTCGGGCGTGCCTTTTCCCACGTCTTCAGCCAGCTTCAGGACATGGACCCCCACTTCGACTTCGATGCCGCCATCGCCCCAGTCCCCCAGGCCGTCCGAGGTGACCTGGCGAATTGGGTGGAGAACAACGTGGATGCTCTCGTCCGGGCCTTCACTTCGGATGACGACGACGTGATCATGGCTGTCGACGAGGGCGGCATGGTGGATGATCCCGGCGCCGCTGGTGGTGGCGCAGACAACGAAGGCGAGTTCAGCGATGCCAGCGACAACTTAGGAGGCGCTCCCGTGGATGCATTGGGAGACTTGTCAGACTGACTATGTACCATTCCCGTCTTTTTACCCTGCATGGATAGGACTCAGGTGTTTGGCCTGACGGTTGTGAGAGCATTTTTGGGAGGGGAAGCCCCTCATGTAAGAACTTGTGTCCATTATATCAGCGGTAGTCAAATCACGTGCGTGCCCTATGGTAGGCTGGTTTACCTTCGTTCCTTGCTGGCTCCAAGGCTGCCTGCAGGAGGGCGTTGCACCTTGGGTGTCCTCTAGTCGAGATCTCAGGATGTGGAATCGTTGCTGACGGGAAACTTCACAGGTGTGGGCCTTCTTCACAGGCTCCGGGCCTTCTCCCGAGCGGGACGTCTTCACAGGCATTCGCCCTCTTCACAGGCTCTGGGCCTTTTCCTAAACGCAATGGCTTCACAGGCATTTGCCTTCTTCACAGGCTCCGGGCCTTTTCCTAAACGCAATGGCTTCACAGGCATTTGCCTTCTTCACAGGCTCCGGGCCTTTTCCTAAACGCAATGGCTTCACAGGCATTTGCCTTCTTCACAGGCTCCGGGCCTTTTCCTAAACGCAATGGCTTCACAGGCATTTGCCTTCTTCACAGGCTCCGGGCCTTTTCCTAAACGCCATGGCTTCACAGGCATTTGCCTTCTTCACAGGCTCCGGGCCTTCTTAGGAAAATACAACCTCCGCAGTCACCAAAAGGTAATCTCGTGAGGAAGCAACAGTGGCAGTCAGGGCTGCGCTCGAGCTAGGCCTGGCCCAACTCGCGAGGGGCTCGCGAGGGGAGGCAGCTATGGTGAGGCGGTGACCAGAACGCGAGAAATGGTTAGAACGAGACCAAGCACCACTTCCCCGAACACACGCAAAGCTCAAATTCGAATTCAACTTAAATCCAGTGGGGAAAAAGTTACAACCAAAGGGAAAAGGCAATGAAAGCAGACAAAAAGCCGCGTCCGGCACCTAATCTAGTCTTGGACGTCTTCTCACTAGCGCGGAGCTAAGTGTTGTCCACTGGGCGTGGGAGGGAGCCCCAGGGCCTGAGGCCGGCACCCCTGAGACTCCGGGGCGTGTACAACCCCACTCATTATTACGTGAGAGTGTCACAGGGCAGCGAGCTTCACATGCACTGGGCCTTCTTCACAGGAACCGGGCTTACTTCATATCGCGAGACGAGGGCCCCGCCTTGCGCCACACTCTAGTGCCACCAACGACGACCGGAAACCAGGATGCCGCCGGTGGGCTAGAGCGGTCGCCAGCGGTTCCCCCGACGACCACGGGTCCTCCGCCAGGGGCAGGCCCTCAGGCGCCTCCCCAGCGGAGGGCCTACCTTCTAAGAATACTTTGCTCCGAACGTCGTGGTGGTGATGTAGGATCCCTGCCCCTCTTCTGCAGCCCCCTGCGTCCTCCTCCCGAGGGGTAGGAGGCCGTGGGAGGGGGGCAGTTGCTCGCTGCGGCGACCTGCACCTCCTGTGACCCATGATTAGCGTATGCCTGCTCTTGAGGAATTAACGGTACCCGATAGTTGTCGCCTCCAACGTGGTCGGCGGAGCCGTCCTGGGGCTCCTGGAAGGGCTCGGCCTCTGGCGTCTCGTCTTCCCAGCTGGGGCTGAAGAGCGAGCCCTGCTCGCCCTCGTGAGCGTGCCCTTGGTCCATCATGCGAGGCACGTATTCTTCTGGCGCCGCCACCCCGAATGCTGTGTTGTAGTGCTCCATGTGCCATGTGGCGTTGCTTGACGTGCCCACCACGGGGTGGTAGTGCGGTTGCCCGCTGGCGCCGTGGGCCACACCGAGCCCCTCTCCTTCGCGCGCCGGGGGCGGGGGTAGTGCCACCGCCAGTCTAGCGCCGGCGGGTTCGCCGGTGTCGGGGTAGCCCTGAGGCCCGCGGGAGCGTGCGGGGCCTCCTCGTGCGCCGCCCTGGGCTTGGGGCAGAAGTTGGACGCAGAAGGGGTGAGCCCCCGAAGCGGCAAAGCCCAGGAGTTTGGCGACCCGTTCCTGCAGCACGTCGCGGCCGCCCTCCAGCAGCCTGCACTGCAGTAGCTCCCGTGCTACCATGAGCGCGGCCCTCGAGTTCGCCTGCTCCCGGCGGGTGTACGGTGTCGTAGTCGCGGCATGGTTGGAGGCCCTTGCCGCCGACCGTGCCTGCCGCGGTGTGAGGGTCGCGGAGGCCTGTCCACGTCGCCCGCGGCCTGCGGCGCCCTGCGGACCGCGAGCTACCTGGGGCGCAGGGTCGCCCGGGGCGGGCGGCTCCGCGGAGATGGGCCACGCCGCCCATGGACCTTGGTTGCCCGCCTGGTCGCCGGACATGGTGATGACGATGCGACGGGAGGCGGAGCGGTAGGGAGGCAAATTCCGGCGCACCCCTACCTAGCGCGCCAAATGTCGAATTACGAGTTCCGGCAGACCCTTAAGGTTCGAACTCTGGGGTGCGCACGGAGATTATGCCCTCTACCTCTCCGTCTCGCAAGGATCTAAACTACAGAACGAACAGCACAAGAGACACAGAGTTTATACTAGTTCGGGCCATCATTGTGGTGTAATACCCTACTCTAGTTTGTGGTGGATGGATTGCCTCTTGGGCTGATGAGGGTGAATAGTACAAGGAAGAACAGCCTCGCGAGGGTCTGTTCTTGGCTAGGGGATGAACTGCTGGGGGAGTTCGATCGCCCTTCTCTCTCTCTCTAAGTGTGTTGCTAGCTCTGTTTGTGGATGCTATGTTCTAGCTGGTTTCCTCCTCTCTCTCTACCCTGGGGATGGCTAGTCCTATTTATAGGCAAAGTCCCTGGGCCTCTTCCCAAATATTTGAGCGGGAAGGGCGCCAACAATTGGCCAATTCGAAGGGGAACATCTGGTACACTTATAATGACTAAAGTTGGTCTTCGCCTGCCAAAGGCCCTGTGGTGACGCCGTTCTGGGCTCCATGGTGACCTCCTTCCCACCGTTGGGATGGTCTTGGACTTGTTGCACTGAAATGGATGCCTTTGCTTGATCCTCTCGCCTGCGCTTGCCCCCTTTGCACCAAAGAGGAAAGGGGAGGACACTGCGCGGGCTGGCACCCGCCTGGCACCCTCGATCGTCATGGCTTGCGTCATGGGCACCTCGCAAGGTACCCCGCCTTGATCTCTCCACCTCCTCGCGAGCCAGCCTGAGGAGGTCGCGCCTGAGGAAGCGCCGTGTCGTCCGCCCCGCGAGGCTTGGCCCCTCGCGAGGGTCTTGAGTCTTGTGTTGATGAAGTGGGCCATGCTGGGCCCCCATTTGAGCCACGCCGCAGGCCGCAGGCAGGCAAGTCTGGGGACCCCCGTTCCCAGAACGCCGACAGCAACATACACTTCTTCTTCAATCTTGCCATTAAGAAAGGCACTCTTCACATACATTTGATACAGAAGGATGTTGTGATGGTTGGCATAGTCTAGCAGTATGTGAATGGCTTCAAGCCTAGCCACCGGAGCAAATGTTTCATCGAAGTCAATCCCTTCAACTTGAGTGTATCCTTGAGCAACAAGACGAGCCTTGTTTCTGACAACTTGACCATGCTCATCTTGCTTGTTGCGATATATCCATTTGGTGCCTATGATGTTGTGCTTGCGAGGATCAGGACGCTTGACCAATTCCCACACATTGTTCAGCTCGAACTGTTGAAGCTCTTCTTGCATAGCTTGAATCCTTTCAGGTTCCATGAAGGCTTCAACAACTTTCTTGGGTTCAGATATTGAGACAAATGCAAAGTGCCCACAGAAATTTGCTAGTTGTGTTGCTCTTGAATGAGTGAGTGGACCAGGTGCATTGATGCTGTCGATTATCTTCTCAATCTGTACTTCATTTGCAACATGCGGGTGAACTGGACGAAGATTTTGCTCTTGCTGATCTTTGTGTTCATTTTGAGCATTGGCTTCAGGTTGAGTATTGTCTTTAGGCTGATTAGGTGCAGAAATGATAAGTTCCTCTTCAGCCTGTGCCTCAGAAGCTATGATTTCTCTAGTTCCCATGAGCTTGATGGATTCACTAGGTGCAGAAATGTGCTTCATCTAGCACATTTGGCAGGTGCTCTCTTTGCGAGCCGTTAGTCTCATCGAACCGCACATCAACAGTTTTGACCACTTTATAGTGAAAGAGGTTGAAGACTCTGTAGGAGTGCGAATCCTTTCCGTAACCAAGCATAAAACCTTCATGTCCTTTCGGCGCAAATTTTGAAGTGTGATGTGGATCCTTGATCCAGCACCTAGCACCAAATACTCTGAAGTAACTGATGTTTGGCTTCTTACCAGTTAGGAGCTCATAGGATGTCTTCTTCAGAAGCTTGTGAAGATAAACACGGTTGATGACGTGGCATGCAGTATCAATGGCTTCAGGCCAGAACTTCCTTGGAGTCTTGTACTCATCAAGCATCGTCCGAGCCATCTCAATGAGTGTCCTGTTCTTGCGCTCCATGATGCCATTCTGCTGAGGTGTGTACGAAGCAGAGAACTCATGAGTGATGCCTAAGATATCAAGGTAAACATCGAGGCTGGTGTTCTTGAACTCTGTGTCATTATCACTTCTGATGTGCTTGATCTTGACGTCATAGTTCGTCATGGCACGATTGGGGAAGCGCCTGAAGACATCCTGCACTTCATTCTTGTAAAGGATTATATGTACCCATGTATATCTTGAGTAATCATCAACTATGACGAAGCCATAGAGGCAAGAAGTGGTAGTGAGAGTAGAGTAGAGAGTAGGGCCAAAGAGATCCATGTGTAACAGCTCGAAGGGTTGAGATGTCGTCATGATTGTCTTCGAGGGATGCTTGGCCCTAGTCATCTTTCCAGCTTCACAGGCACCACACAGATGATATTTCTTGAACTTGACGCCCTCGATGCCTATGATGTGTTTCTTCTTCGCGAGAGTGTACAGGTTCCTCGTGCCAGCATGCCCTAGCCTCCGATGCCAGAGCCAGCACTCTGAAGCTTTTGCTAGAAGACATACGACTAAATGTGGTCCTGCTGAGAAATCTACCATATATATATATATCATCTTTCCGGTATCATTCAAAGACTAGAGACTTGTCATATTCCATTAGAACAAGGCAACGATATTTTCCAAATATCACAATCATGTTCAAATCACAAAGCATTGAGACAGACATTAAGTTGAAACCAAGGGATTCAACAAGCATCACTTTATCCATGTGCTGATCCTTTGAGATTGCAACTCTACCTAGACCCAATATCTTGCTTTTACCAGTGTCAGCAAATGTGATGTGACTCTTGTCAGATGGACATAAGGTTGAGTCCATGAGAAGACTTCGATCACCAGTCATGTGATTAGTGCATCCACTATCCATAATCCATTCTGAAGAATTTGGTGTCATACCCTATAGTACAATTAGGGGATAGGCTTCACCAAGAGTATTGTGAAGCATAAACATTTGACGTACAAGAGGATTATCAAAGCTCAGATCAAGCTTAGGACTAATAAGATGATTGGCAAGCGACTCAGGAACAAAATACATAATAAGACCATTTGGGCATTTTATCTTGCGCCCCACAAGATGTTTTAGGTCCCCAGCATAAGCATCAGACGCCTTTGATTTCCGGCTGGAGACCTTTCCATGCAAAAGAAAGTTATTTTTTCTTAACCACCCACATCTTCAGGGGTGGCTTACAAGCAATGAGTCTAAGTGCAGCATTTGAGAACTTCGGCTTTGGAGCCCTAGCAAATAGCCTTGCAGGAGGTGAATAATACTCATATGAATAGGCAGAATAGTTCTTAGTCTTATGAACATAGCGGTTTGATGATACACGCTCATATTCATAAGTCTCAGTATGATTTCCCTGCAAAACATTGGCGTTAGGGTGACTCTTGTGAGTCCTCCGTCTGTATGAAGCCTTTGGACCATATGAAGCCTTTGGTCTGGGGTTTGTCTTCTTCCCTTGTGGTGTCATGATGGCATTCACAGGAAGATTCTCAAGACACCTTTTGGGCACCCATATCTTCTTCATAGGTGGCCCATTCCTGTAGTTAGTACCAATATACTTGGCAAACACTTCACCATTCTGATTCTTAAACAGTTTATAGTTTGCATCAAAGGATTCGTCAATGATAATCGGGTTAGCACAAGTGAAGCCAGATAAGGTGGATGGATCCACTGAAGGTCCCTTTGCAGCAAACCATGTTGTTTTGGGGTACTACTCAGGCTTCCAGTAAGAACCATCAACATTCATTTTCCTCTCGAACCCAACACCCTCTTTCCTAGGGTTTCGGTTCAGAATCTGCTTTTTGAGGACATCACATAGTGTCTGATGCCCTTTGAGACTTTTGCACATCCCAGTCTCAAGAAATGTCTTCAACCTAGCATTTTCATCAGCAATAGTAGTGGTATCCTCAGCAGAGGGGTTAATTACCACATTAGCAGCTGAAGATATTGTGACAGTAGTAGCAGTAGAACATTCAGCAACAGAAGTAGCGTTATCACGCTCAAGGCATTTTAGACATGGTGGTTCAAATCCTTCCTAAGCGGGACTGATCTGTTGAGCACGAAGTGACTCATTCTCTTTTTGAAGATCTTCATGAACTGCTCTCAATTTCTCAAGTTCTTGCTTCCTTTGAAGATAATCATAGGAAAGCTTTTCATGAGTTGTTGAGAGCGTTTCATGACGACTTTCAAGTTCATCGTACTTAACATGAAGATTTTTTATGTCTTCAATTAAAGACTGAGATCGGGTCATTTCCGCGTGCAACATGTCATCGCTTTTGTCTAACAGTTTTTGAATATGTTCCATAGCTTTCTGTTGTTCAGTTGCAATTTTAGCAAGTGTATTGTACCTAGGTTTGGATTCACAATCAGAGTCATCTTCACTTGATGTTTGAAAGTAAGCATCGCGTGAGTTTACCTTGGAACCACGTGCCATGAAGTAGTAGGTGGGGGCAGAGTCATCCTTGTCATTATCATCAGTGTTGGTGACGGAGCCATTGTCTTCAGCGTTGAAGATGGACTTGGAAATGTAGGTTGTGGCTAAAGCCAGACTTGCAACACCAGAGTCGGACTCCTCCTCAGATTCCACCTCTGCCTCCTCAGAAGTAGACTCCTCCCCTCAATCCATCTCCTTGCCAACAAAAGCACAAGCCTTGCCTGATGAGCTCTTCTTATGTGATGAAGACTTGGAAGAAGACTCTGAGGATTTCTTCTTCTTCTTCTTTTCATCAGAATCATATTCCTTGCTCTTCTTCTTCTTGTTGTTCTCATTGTCCCACTGAGGACACTCAGAGATGTAGTGACCAGGTTTCTTGCACTTGTGGCATGTTCTCTTCTTGTGGTCATGAGTAGAAGCTTCATCATTTCTCGAGCTGGATCTTGAAGACTTTCTAAAGCCTTTCTTCTTGGTGAATTTCTGGAACTCCTTCACAAGCATAGCAAGCTCCTTTATAAATGTCTTCAGAATCCCCAGAACTGTAGTCAGATTCTTCTTCAGATGAGGAAACAGCCTTTGCCTTCAAAGCGCGAGTTCGGCCATAGTTGGGACCATAGATGTCGCTTTTCTCAGATAGCTGAAACTCATGTGTGTTGAGCCTCTCAAGTATGTCAGACGGATCGAGTGTCTTGAAGTCAGGGCGTTCTTGAATCATTAGGGCTAGGGTGTCAAACGAGCTGTCAAGTGATCTCAGGAGTGTCTTGATGATTTCATGCTTGGTGATCTCAGTGGCGCCGAGAGCATGAAGCTCATTTGTGATATCAGTGAGGCGATCAAATGTGAGCTGGACGTTCTCATTGTCGTGTCTCTTGAAGCGGTTGAAGAGGTTGCGAAGAACACTGATCCTTGAGTCTCTCTGGGTTGAGACGCCTTCGTTGACCTTGGAGAGCCAGTCCCAGACTAGCTTCGACGTTTCCAGAGCACCCACACGGCCATATTGTCCTTTGGTCAGATGACCACACATGATGTTCTTGGCACTAGAATCTAGTTGAACAAACTTCTTGACATCAGTAGGGGTGACACCTTCACCATTCTTGGGAACACCGTTCTTGACGACATACCATAGATCGACATCAATGGCTTCAAGATGCATGCGCATCTTATTCTTCCAGTAGGGGTAATCAGTGCCATCGAAGACAGGGCACGCAGTGGAGACTTTGATTATCCCACTAGTCGACATAGCTAAAACTCCAGGTGGTTAAACCGAATCACATAGAACAAGGGAGTACTAGGCTCTGATACCAGTTGAAAGTGCTAGTAATTGACTAGAGGGGGGTGAATAGGTGATTTTTATGAAAGTATTCAAAACATGGGAGTTATGAAGACAAACAATAGAAATGAACCTATTGATATGCAGCGGAAGGTAGACTACACTAGACAAGCCATAGTCAAGTATACAATGAAGTGAAAGCAGGAAGACTAATAGCAGCTAGGCAATATGGATCAAGATGGAAGATGGTATGAAGCCGAACAACAATAGTCGTCACACAGTGAAGTCAAACAGATAAGGCAAGCAAGCCAATGACTTCACGAAGACAAACTGTAGATAAGTGAGGGAAGAGATAGAACCAGTTGCTTCAAGAGGACAAGTATTTGTTGGACGAATTCCAAATGCTGTGACAAATGTACGTCTGGTTAGGGAGGCTGAGATTCAACTCAGAAGATCGTGTCTTCACCTTATTCCCCTTGAGCTAAGGACACTTAGTCCTCGCCCAATCACTCTGGTAAGTCTTCAAGGTAGACTTCCAAACATTCACAGACTTCGTTCACCGGCAATCCACAATGACTCTTGGATGCTCAGAACGTGATGCCTAACCGGCTGGAGGATTCACAGTCCTCAAGTGTAACAAGTCTTCAGGTCACGCAGGCAGAAAGACTTCAGTGATGCCTAACACTCTTTGGCTCTGGGTGTTTTGGGCTTTGTCCTTGCAAGGATTTCTCTCTCAAATGCTTCGGAGGTGGGTTGCTCTCAAACGACAAAAGTTGTGCACTAACTCTGAGCATCCACAAATTTATGGCGTAGGGGGTGGGCTATTTATAGCCACTAGGCAACCCGACCTGATTTATTCGAAATGACCCTGGGTCACTAAGGAACTAACACGTGTTCGAATGGTCAAATTTCAAACACACGCGGCAGCTTGACTTGGGCTACAAGTAAAGCTGACTCATCCAGCTCTGGATAAGATTTGTTCTCATTGTCTTCGCTCTAAGACTTAGGATTTGGTTGAGCATCACTTCAGTGACTCTGACTTTGTTCACTTGGACCCCACTCACAGTACGGTGGTTCCTATGACTCAACAAAGAAGAAAAGGAAACTACGAAACAACTATGTCTTCGCACTCCATAGTCTTCACGTGAATGTCTTCTCTAGTCATGATCTTCGTTGTGAATATATTCACATACCACCATTGTCTTCAATGTCTTCACACATTTTTAGGGGTCATCTCCGTTAGGTAAACCGAATCAATGAGGGACTACTACCTGTGTTATCCTGCAATTCTCACAAACACATTAGTCCCTCAACTAGGTTTATCGTCGATAGTCCAAAACCAACTAGGGGTGGCACTAGATGCACTTACACTACTCTATGGTGAACACGGCATGAACCGGTGCGGGTGGTGATGCCGACTCCTGGTCGGGAGCCTCGTCCATCGTCTGGTCCTAATCTCTGAGCTCAGCGAGCTCGCCGACAAAGAAGAGGGATTAATAAGGAAAAAGAAAAAAAAGAGACGGGATTAGACTGAAACAACTGTGTTGTGTAGCAGCTTACTGCATCTACAGCTGGACATTAACCGGACAAGCCTAATATTTGCTCATCTGCATCCGGATACCTCATACTAGAAATATTAAATCCATACAAAAGCATGAAAATGAAAAAACCCAACTACTACGTAGATCAAGTAGCCTAGTTATCATCGGAGGTGTCCACTATCTATGTGCCCGTTGTCGGGTACATGGCCGGCAGCCACAGTTGCGGCTCCTGCGGCTACTCCGCATCCATCTTCGCTTCGAGCTCGTCGAAGAGGGCGTCGGTTGCCACTCATTCCTGCCAGATAAAGCGTCGGTTGGCTTCCACATAGGACTCATCCTGGATGGACTCCGGGATGGCCTTCTGCACCGTCGTATCGTCCGCGTAGGCGACAACAAACTCCGCCTCCGCATCCTTCATGTTGATGCCTGGAGCCGCTGCCAGCTCCTACTCCAGCTGCTCTGCCTCCTCCTCGTCCTCCGGATCCACCACCTCCATCATTGCCGACTGTTGCTCCTCTCCTTCCTCCTTATCCTCCTCCGCAAACTCCTCGTCCTCCTCTTGCTCCGGCGAGTCCGGAGGTAGTCTTCCAGCAATGCGAACGGTGCAGCTTGCTAGGATCTCCTCCTCGATATAGTACCGATACTCTGGCGTGAGCATAACATATGTGGTTATCTTATTCTTTGCCATGGCGAAGCCGGAGAGCGTGCGAAGGGTGCCCGAGCAAGAGGATTATTGGCCTCGAACGGCGAGTTGTACCGGCACCACGCACCATTCACACCGTGTGGGACCCTGACATCAGTCAGAAGTGGCGGACACGCCCGGGCGCCCCATATCCACCCCATATTTGGGATCTATATGAGGGGTGTTGGTTGGCCCGGGCGTTTGACGCCCGTCTGGGTCAAATTTCATGACCGAGCCGTCTGCCCTCTTGTTTGATGCGGGTTTGTTGTAAATATGCCCTAGAGGCAATAATAAAGTGGTTATTATTGTATTTCCTGAATCATGACAAAGGTTTATTATTCATGCTTAAATACATGTGTGGATACATGAACAAATACCAATCCCTAGTAAGCCTCTACTAGACTAGATCGTTAATCAAAAGATGGTTAAGGTTTCCAGACCATATACATGATTTTCGTTTGATAACAGGATCACATCATTAGAAGAATGATGTGATGGACAAGACCCATCCGTTAGCATAGCATATGATCATTCAGTTTATTGCTATTGCTTTCTGAATGTCAAATACATGTTCCGTCGACCATTAGATCATGCAACTCCCAGACTCCGGAGAATGCCTTGTGTGTATCAAATGTCACTTCATAATTGGGTGATCATAACGGTGCTCTACAGGTATCTCTGAAGGTGTCTATTGAGTTGGCATGGATCGAGATTGGGATTTGTCATTCCATATGACGGAAAGGTATCTCTGGGCCCTCTCGGTAATACGGCATCACAAGAAGCTTGCAAGCAAAGTGACTAAGGAGTTAGTTGCAAGATGATGTATTACGGAACGAGTAAAGAGACTTTTCGGTAACGAGATTGAACTAGGTATAGAGATACCAATGATCGAATCTTGGGTAAGTAACATACCGACAGACAAAGGGATTTACCCATGTTGTCGTAAAGGTTCAAATGATAAAGATCTCCATAGAACATGTAGGAACCAATATGGGCATCCAAGTCCCGCTATTGGTTATTTATCGGAGAAGCGTATTGGTCATTACTACATCATTCTCGAACCCGTAGGGTCTGCACGCTTAACGTTCGTCGATGATATAGTATTATATGAGTTATGCATGTTGGTGACCGAATGTTATTCGGAGTACCGAATGAGATCACAGACATGACTAGGAGCTCCAGAATGGTCCAGAGATAAATATTGATATATAGGATGATGGTTGGGCCAAGGGGTAAGGCCACGGGGCTTTTGATCGGTGCAAAAGGAAGTTTTGCAGAGGTCGGGTACCAGACGCCAGGGACCCTGGCGTGGCCAGACGCCGAGGACGATGGCGTGTGGGCTAGACGCCGAGGACCATGGCATCTGGTGCTCGAATCCGAGAAGGACTCTTCCTTGCGTTCCAAACCGACTTTGGGGAGGCCCTCTCCCCAACTAATGACCCAAGGGCTCAACATATATATAGAGGAGCGGGGCTAGCCCCTAGAACACAAGTTTTGGAGCCTCCTCTAGTTGTTCTAGTTCTAGTAATAGTTGGTCCTAGTTGACAAATTAGAGATGGCCCTAGCTACCTCTAATCCTCATAATTAGAAGCCCAGTATGGTACTAACCTCCTCTGCTCTAAATCCATTGTGCTTGGTAAAGCCCTGTGGAAATAGTTTCACCAGCACCATCACCATGCCATCATGTTGCAGGAACTCATCTACTACTTCGCTCCTCTTGCTGGACCAAGAAGGTGAGCACGTCACCGAGCTGAACGTGTGCTGAACGCGGAGGTGTCGTACGTTCGGTCCTTGATCGGAACAGACTGTGAAGGTGTACGACTACATCAACCGCGTTGATAAACGCTTCCACTTAGCGATCTACAAGGGTATGTAGATGCTCTCCCCCTATCGTAGCTATGCATCTCCATGGATAGATCTTGCATGTGCGTAAAAAAATTCCAGGCAACGTTTCCCAATAGTGGCATCATGAGCCAAGTTTATGTGTATATGATATGCACGAGTAGAACAAGGAGTTGTGGGTGGTGATTTTCATATTGCTTATCACCTATGTCTTTTTTGATTCAGCGGTATTGTGGGATGAAGTGGCTCGGACCAACCTTACACTTCCACGTACATGAGACCGGTTCCACCGACTAACATGCAACTTGCTTTGCATAAAGGTGGCTGGCGGGTGTTTCTTTCTCCTACTTTAGTTGAATCTAATTCCACTACGACGGTCCTTGCAGAAGGTTAAATTAGCAACCTGATTATCACCGTGTGTTTTTGTGCACGTAAGAACAGTTCTTGCTAATTGCCCATAGCAGCCACGTAAAACTTGCAACAACAAAGTAGAGGACGTCTAATTTGTTTTTGCAGGGCATGTTGTGATGTGATATGGTCAAGACGAGATATGATATATGTTGATGTATGAGAGGATCATGTTTTGTAATAAGTTCACGACTTGCATGTCGATGAGTACGACAACCGTCAGGAGCCTTAGGGTTGTATTTAATCATTATATGACCTACGTGTGAATCACTAAGCGCTATGTAATTGCTTTACTTTATCGCTATGCATTAGCAATAGTTGTAGAAGCAATAGTTGGCGAGACGACCCCGACACAATGATGGAGATCAAGGTGTCGCTCAAGTGACGATGAAGATCATGTCGTTGCTTTGGAGATGGAGATCAAAAGCACAAAATGATGATGGCCATATCATGTCACATATTTCGATTGCATGTGATGTTTATCTTTTATGCATCTTATTTTTCTTAGAACAACGGTAGCATTATAAGATGATCCCTTCACTTAATTTCATGATAAAAGTGTTCTCCCCGAGTATGCACCGTTGCTAAAGTTCGTCGTTTTGAAGCACCTCGTGATGATCGGGTGTGATAGACTCTATGTTCACATACAATGGGTGTAAGCCAGTTTTGCACATGCAGAATACTTGGGTTAAACTTGACGAGCCTAGCATGTACAGACATGGTCTTGGAACACTAGAGACCGAAAGGTCGAACATGAGTCATATAGTAGATATGATCAACATGGAGATGTTCACCATTGAAAACCACCCCATGTCACGTGATGATCGGACATGGGTTAGTTGATTTGGATCATGTACCACTTAGACAACTTGAGGGATGTCGATTTAAGTGGGAGTTCATTAGTAATTTGATTATTTGAACTAAAACTTATCATGAACTTATTCCTAATTGTCTTTGCAAATCTATATTGTAGGTCAATGGCCCGTGCTACTATTCCCTTGAATTTTAATGCATTCCTAGAGAAAGCTAAGTTGCAAGATGATGGTAGCAACTACACGGACCGGGTCCGTAACTTGAGGATTATCCTCATTGCTGCACAGAAGGATTATATCCTTGATGCACCGCTAGGTGATAGACCTGCTGCAGGAGCATTGTGAATGTTTGGCAGGCTTGATCTGATGACTACTCGATAGTTTAGTGTGCTTTGCTTTACGGCTTGGAACCGGGACTTCAAAAGCATTTTGAATGCCACGGGTCATATGAGATGTTCTAAGAGTTGAACTTGATATTTCAAACTAATGACCGCGTTGAGATATGTGAAGTCTCCAACAAGTTCTTTGGCTGTAAGATGGAGGAGAACAGTTCGGAAAGTGAACACATACGCAGAATGTCTGGGTACCACAGCCACTTGACTTAGCTGGGAATTGATCTTCTAGTTGAGAGTGTTATTGATAGAGTTCTTCAGTCACTTCCATCAAGCTACGAAGGCTTCATGATGAACTACAATATGCAAGAGATGACGAAAATGATTCCCGAGCTCTTCGCGATGCTGAAATCAGCGGAGGTAGAAATCAACAAAGAGCATCAAGTGTTAATGGTTAAGAAGACCACTAGCTTTAAGAAAAAGGGCAAGGGAAAGAAAGGGAACTTCAAGATGACCGGCAAACAAGTTACCTCTCCTGTGAAGAAGCCCAAAGCTGGACCTAAGCTGGAAACTAAGTGCTTCTACTGCAAGGGAAATGCTCACTCGAAGCGGAACTGCCCCAAGTACTTGGCAGATAAGAAGGATGGCAAAGTGAACAAAGGTATATTTGATATACATATTATTGATGTGTTCCTTACTAGTGCTCGTAGTAGCGCCTAGGTATTTGATACTGGTTCGGTTGCTCATATTTATAACTCGAAGCAGGAGCTACGGAATAAACGAAGATTGGCTAAGGACGAGGTGATGATGCTTGTCGGGAATGGTTCCAAGGTTGATGTGATCACCGTCGGCACACTACCTCTACATCTACCTTCGGGATTAGTTTTAGACCTTAATTGTTATTTGGTGCCAGCGTTGAGCATGAACATTATATCTGGATCTTGTTTATTGCGAGACAGTTATTCATTTAAGTCAGAGAATAATGGTTGTACTATTTAGATGAATAACATCTCTTATGGTCATGCACCTTTAGTGAATGGTCTATTGTTGTTGAATCTCGGTCGTAGTGATACACATATTCATAATATTGATGCCAAAAGATGCAAATTTAATAATGATATTGCAACATACTTGTGGCACTGTCGTTTAGGTCATACTGGTGTAAAGCACATGAAGAAACTCCATGCGGGTGGACTTTTGGAATCACTTGATTATGAATCATTTGATACTTGCAAACCATGCCTCATGAGTAAGATGACTAAAGCTCCGTTCTCCATAACAATGGAGCGAGCTAATGACTTATTGGAAATAATACATACAGATGTATGAGGTCCGATGAGTGTTGAACCACGCGGCGGGTATCATTATTTTCTAACCTTCACAGATGATTTGAGTAGGTATGGGCATATCTACTTGATGAAACACAAGTATGGAACATTTAAAAAGTTCAAAGAAATTCAGAGTGAAGTGGAGAATCATCGTAACAAGAAAATAAAGTTTTTACGATCTTATCGTGGAGGTGAATAATTGAGTTACGACTTTGGCCTTCATCTAAAACAATGTAGAATTGTTTCACAACTCACACCACCTACCACAGTGTAATGGTGTGTCCGAACGTCGTATCCGTACTTTATTAGATATGGTGCATTCTATGATGTCTCTTACCGATTTGCTGCTATCATTTTGGGGTTATGCATTAGAGACAGCCGCATTCACGTTAAATAGGGCACCGTCTAAATCCGTTGAGACAACACCATATGAACTATGGTTTGTCAGGAAACCTAAGTTGTCATTTCTTAAAGTTTTTGGGATGTGACGCTTATGTCAAAAGGCTTCATCCTGATAAGCTTGCACCCAAAGCGGAGAATTGCGCCTTCATAGGATACCCTAAAGAAACTATTGGGTATACCATTGTAGTGACCCGACCTGAAATCGGTCAAGTCTTTGTGTATCAATACCATCCCAAGATCATGCTGGCACACAAAGTACATTAATGAGAAATTCAAAGTTCAATCACACCTGCTTTATTACACGATTCTCATATCAAGTCTTTGTTACAATAGAATAAATTCGGCCAAAGGCCAACTCATGAGAAAAACTAAATGTTGCGGAAGCATAGACGATAAGCGAGTCTATCCGACTCCATAAGGAAACCACTGAGCGTAGATTGTAGCCTCACTCCTGGTCGGAAAACTCCTCTGCAACATGAGATGTTGTAGCCGTGTAGGTCAGCATTATGAATATGCCGACAAGTCATAGAGAGAACTACAATAATAATGCTAACATTAAATGCAATTTGGCTGTGGGGCTCTAAGTTTGAGTTTTTGGAAACAACCATTTTTTCCTACAACAAAAGGACTTGCTAGCAATTACTACAAGATGTTGGTTGTTAATGAGATGGTTCCGCCAACAAGTTTCTCATACCCAAAATTATTAATAACCCATCAATTAATTAAGTATGTTTGGCGTTGAGATTTCCAAAATACTCCAATTCCAGAGGCTCATTTGTCCGTAACCGGGGACATGGCTAATCGATTAGGTTTTCACTCTGCGGAGTCTTGTGCACTTTACCTGCAAGAATCGTTCCCTCCTTTATGTCCTCGCATAGCCTGGTGTTTGAAGACGGGACGAACGAAACTGGGTCTTCCATAGAGTTCCTCTAGGCCACTGTCGGTGCCCATCCAATCCCACCGTTCTTCTACATCTCGTAGCACCGTCCGGCAAGAGTCACGCCTAGGGTCGGCCAAGCCAGAGCCCATAATGACTTTCGGCTACACAGGTAAGCTTCTGGTCAAGTTGTATCCATCCGTCTCTTCGTGGTAGGGTGAAGCTTTCCGCAAGATGTCATGGAGCTTCTCCATGCATCCCGGCCATTGCTACCTCTTGAGCTTGCGTTGGTTTTCCCCGAAGAGGAGAGGATGATGCAACAGAGTAGCGTAAGTATTTCCCTTAGTTTTTGAGAACCAAGGTATCAATCCAGTAGGAGGCCACGCTCAAGTCCCTCGTACCTGCACAAATCGATAGCAACTCGCAACCAACGCGATTAGGGGTTGTCAATCCCTTCACGGCCTCTTACGAGAGTGAGATCTAATAGAGATAATATTTTTGGTATTTTTGATATAAAGATGCAAAGTGAAAAGTAAAAGGCAAAGTAAAAACAAAGCAAGATTAAAGTGATGGAGATTGATATGATGAGAATAGACCTGGGGGCCATAGGTTTCACTAGTGGCTTCTCTCAAGAGCATAAATTTTCTACAGTGGCTGAACAAATTACTGTTGAGCAATTGACAGAATTGAGCATAGTTATGAGAATATCTAGGCATGATCATGCATATAGGCATCACTTCCATGACAATTAGATCGAAATGATTCTGCATCTACTACTATTACTCCACTCATCGACCGCTATCCAGCATGCATCTAGAGTATTAAGTTAAAAACAGAGTAACGCTTTAAGCAAGATGACATGATGTAGAGAGATAAATTCATGCAATATGAAATAAACCCCATCTTGTTATCCTCGATGGCAACGATACAATACGTGCCTTGCTGCCCCTTTTGTCACTGGGAAAGGACACCGCAAGATCGAACCCAAAGCTAAGCACTTCTCCCATGGCAAGAACTACCAATCTAGTTGGCCAAACCAAATGGATAATTCGAACAGACTTGCAAAGGTAACTAATCATACATAAAAGAATTCAGAGAAGATTCAAATATTATTCATAGATAAACTTGATCATAAACCCACAATTCATCGATCTCAAAACACACCGCAAAAGAAGAAGATTACATTGAATAGATCTCCACAAGAGAGGGGGAGAACATTGTATTGAGATCCAAAAAGAGAGAAGAAGCCATCTAGCTAATAACTATGGACCCGAAGGTCTGAGGTAAACTACTCACACTTCATCGGAGAGGCTATGATGATGTAGAAGCCCTCCGTGATGACGGCCCTCTCCGGCAGAGCTTCGGAACAGGCCCCAAGATGGGATCTCGTGGATATAGAAAGTTGCGGCGGTGGAATTAGGTTTTTGGCTCCTGTTCTGATAGTTTGGGTGTACGTGGGTATACATAGGAGGAAGGAGTACGTCGGTGGAGCACCAAGGGGCCCACGAGGCAGGGGCGCGCCCTGTAGGGGGTCGCCCCCACCGTCGTGACCGCCTCCGGTACTTCTTGGAGTAGGGTCCAAGTCTCCTGGGTCATAATCGGGAAGAAAATCACGTTCCAAAAAGGATTTTTCTGTTTGGACTCAGTTTGATATTCTGTTTCTTTGAAACACTGAAATAGGCAAAAAAACAACAATTCTGGGCTGGGCCTCCGGTTAATAAATTAGTCCCAAAAATAATATAAAAGTGGAAAATAAAGCCCAATATAGTCCAAAACAGTAGATAATATAGCATGGAGCAATAAAAAATTATAGATACGTTGGAGACATATCAGGCATCCCCAAGCTTAATTCCTGCTCGTCCTCGAGTAGGTAAATGATAAAAAGAGAATTTTTGATGCGGTGTGCTACTTGGCATAATTTCAATGCAAAATTTCTTGATTGTGGTATGAATATTTAGATTACAAAGATTCAAGACAAAAGTTCATATTGACCTAAAAATAATAATACTTCAAGCATACTAATAAAGCAATTATGTCTTCTCAAAATAACATGGCCAAAGAAAGTTATCCCTACAAACTCATATAGTCTGGCTATGCTCCATCTTCACCACACAAAGTATTTAAATCATGCACAACCCCGATGACAAGCCAAGCAATTGTTTCATACTTTAATATTTTCAAAACTTTTTCAACCTTCACACAATACATGAGCGTGAGCAATCGATATAGCACTATATGTGGAATAGAACGGTGGTTGTGGAGAAGACAAAAAGGGGTGAAGATAGTCTCACATCAACTAGGCTTATCAACGGGCTATGGAGTTGCCCATTAATAGATATCAATGTGAGTGAGTAGGGATTGCCATGCAACAGATGCACTAGAGCTATAAGTATGTGAAAGCTCAACAAGAGAAACTGTGGGTGTGCATCCAACTCGCTTGCTCACGAAGACCTAGGGAATTTTGAGGAAGCCCATCATTGGAATATACAAGCCAAGTTTTGTAATGAAAAATTCCCACAAGTATATGAAAGTGACAACATAGGAGACTCACTATCATGAATATCTTGGTGCTACTTTGAAGCACAAGTGTGGTAAAAGGATAGTAACATTGTCCCTTCTCTCTTTTTCTCTCATTTTTTTATTTGGGCCTTTTTTTATGGCCTCTTTTTTTTCGTCCGAAGTCTCATCCCGACTTGTGGGGGAATCATGGTCTCCATCATTCTTTCCTCACTTGGGACAATGCTCTAAAAAATGATGATCATCACACTTTTATTTTTCTTACAACTCAACAATTACAACTCGATACTTAGAACAAGATATGACTCTATATGAATGCCTCCGGCGGGGTACCGGGATATGCAATGAATCAAGAGTGACATGTATGAAAGAATTATGAATGGTGGCTTTGCCACAAATACGATGTCAACTACATGATCATGCTAGCAATATGACAATGATGAAGCGTGTCATAATAAACGGAACGGTGGAAAGTTGCATGGCAATATATCTCGGAATGGCTACGGAAATGCCATGATAGGTAGGTATGGTGGCTGTTTTTAGGAAGGTATATGGTGGGTGTATGATACCGGCGAAAATTGTGCGGTATTAGAGAGGCTAGCAATGGTGGAAGCATGGGAAAAAGTGCATATAATCCATGGACTCAACATTAGTCATAAAGAACTCATATACTTATTGCAAAAATTTAGAAGTTATCAAAGCAAAGTATTGCGCGCATGCTCCTAGGGGGATAGATTGGTAGGAAAAGACCATCGCTCGTCCCCGACCACCACTCATAAGGAGGACAATCAATAAACACTTCATGCTCCGACTTCGTTACATAACGGTTCACCATACGTGCATGCTACAGGAATCACAAACTTCAACGCAAGTATTCTTTAAATTCACAACTACTTCCACCAGCATGACTCGAATATTATCACCTCCATATCTCAAAACAATTATCATGCTTCAATCTTTTCTTAGTATTCAGCACACTCAAAAGAAAATTTCACAAATCATGAATACCAAGCATATTAATATTAAGCAATTTACCATGCTATTATGACTCTCCAAGTAATTTAAGTGAAGCATGATAGATCAATAGTTTCTTTAAAAAACCACCACCATGCTCTAAAAGATCTAAGTGAAGCACATAGAGCAAAATTATAACGCTCAAAAGATATAAGTGAAGCACATAGAGCAAAACTACATAGCTCAAAAGATATAAGTGAAGCACATAGAGTATTCTAACAGATTTTAATTCATAGATGAATCTCTCAAAAGGTGTGTACAGCAAGGATGATTTTGCCACACTAACAAACAAAGACACAAATAATACAAGACGCTCCAAGAAAAACACATATCATGTTGATGAATAAAAATATAGCTCCAAGTAAATTACCGATGGAAGTGGACGAAAGAGGGGATGCCTTCCGGGGCACCCCAAGATTTGACTTTTTGGTGTCCTTGGATTATCTTGTGGTGCCATGGGCATACCCAAGCTTAGGCTCTTGCAACTCCTTATTCCATAATCCATCAAAAGAATTCACCCAAAACTTGAAAACTTCACAACACAAAACTCAATAGAAATCTCGTGAGCTCCGTTAGAGAAAGAAAACATAAAACCACTTCAAGGTAATGTAATGAACTCATTCTTTATTTATTTTGGTGTTAAACCTACTGTATTCCCACTTCTCTATGGATTATAAACTATTTTACTAACCGTAGTGTCGGTGTACTAAAGTAGGGGTACCTTAGTACCCCGAACTTGTGCACGGGCAGTAGTAGCCTCCCGCGGCAAGGCCTGCCAGGGGAGCGACAAGAGTCTCCACGGCCCTTTCCGGGCCGAACGAAGGCCAAGTGATCGAGCCTAGAAGACCAAGCCCCGGCAAGAGGAGCTTGCCGGGTCGAGAAGGCAAGGTCCGGCAAGAGGAGCTTGCCGGGCCAAGGCGACAAGGCCCCGACAAGAGGAGCTTGCCGGGACGACTAAGCCGAAGCACCAAGGCCCCGGCGGGAGGAGCTCGCCGGGACGGCCAAGCCAAGGCACCCCAAGAGAAGCCCGCCGCGGCGCGCCGCGCGCCCCGGCAAGGCCTGGCGAGCGGCAAAGATCCCAGGTGCGGCAAGGCAACTACCGCGGCAAGCCACTTGCCGCGGCAAACCACCACATCAGGCCCGCGCTCCAGCTCACCTGCCCACGCGTCGCTCTGGGGCTTCCCCGAAGGCACGTGGCGGGGCGCCGCGCAACTTGAGACGCGAGGTGGCATGCGACGTTGGCAGAGTCGCCCCCGTGGCGAGCGGAGGCGCTCCTAACGGTCCGCCTCGGCACTGTTCAGGCGATCCAGACGGGCATTTAATGCCTTTGTCCCCCGCCGTCAGAGTTAGGTGCGATAGCACTGTGCGGCCACTATTCACACAATCCCTTGCCATTTTTACCCTCACCTGCGTCGCTCCCTGTGGGAAACCCCTTGGCATATAAAAGGAGGCCCATGCGCACGTAGAGTGGGGATCGGACCCAATAGGCCCTCGCCTACGTCCATCTCCAACTTACTGTAGCTTCTTGCGCTCCAGAGCAAGAACCCGAATCAACCAGACATGCAGCAGTAGGGTTTTACGCATCCATGCGGCCCGAAGCTGGGTAAAATCGTTGTGTGTGTGTGTTGCCTCGATCTGCTCTTTGTGCATCCTCCGCCCCCGCCGAACCGACAAGGGGCTCCGTCCCCATAGGTGCTCGTGGAGGCCAGATATCCCCCGACATCTTTGGCGCGCCAGGTAGGGGGTGCGTCGAGGTTGCGCGAACCAGATTCGGCGACCACAGGCAAGCTCAGGTATGGCCAGGGACTTTTCCGCTCCGACCCGCTGGGCGGAGGCATCCCTCCTCACGGACACGTGCACGGCCCTCCTCGAGTACCCACTCACGCAGAGTCCGGGCAAGAGCAGCTGCTCCTTGAGGAGGACCGCCTTCCGGCAGCTGAGCGAGTTTCTCGCCTCCAGCAAACTCTGCGCCGCTCCCGTAGCCGCAGAAGTTAGCGCCGGAAGTTGCGGGAAAGGCGACCTCTTTCTTCGGCGAGCCCAGGCCGCCAAGATCCAAACGAGTCGACGCCGACCGTGGGAGGAACCTTGCCAGCGCGGTGGTCGGAACCCGTCCCATCGGCCATCCTCTCTGTCCAAGTCTTGCCGCAGTTGCATGTAATCCTTGGTACAGAGGCGGGCGCAGATCCCGAGCATAGCTTATGTGTCGCGCACGTCTTGTCGATTTCGCGCCTCTCCGCTTGGCGCAGGCATCATTCGACACGATTGTGCAGCACTCGTCTCCGGCAAGCGGTGGCAGGCCGTCAGGCCCCGAGCCTGGGCTGGGCGTCGCCCGAGGAAGCTGCGCCTTGCCGGACGGCAAACGACAGAGAAGCTAAGTTGCCAAAGTTTGAGCGACTAAGCTCCTTTTTATTCTTAAATTATCTTCCTCGAACGACCGAGCTTCGTATGGAAAACCTGTGCGCGGAGGGGCCGGCTCGTGGCTGGTTGCGCCCTTATTTCGTTTCGAGCCCCGCTCAACGACTTAAGTGTGC
The DNA here is from genome assembly GCA_032464435.1 of Aegilops umbellulata. Classification (NCBI taxonomy): domain Eukaryota; kingdom Viridiplantae; phylum Streptophyta; class Magnoliopsida; order Poales; family Poaceae; genus Aegilops; species Aegilops umbellulata. The sequence goes on along the minus strand of CP136054.1, from coordinate 152,578,912 downwards.
TACATCCCGAGTAGCGTCCTTACTTGTTTCGAGCTCGCTCGGCAGCTTGAGCGTGCCGCTACTGCAGTCGCCACGCCTACCGCGCCCCGAGCCTGCTCAACATTTAAGTGAGTTGCGCCAGCCGCGGCAAGGTTTCTTGCCGGTGGGAGCCCCGTCAGCGGGTTGCTGACGTCCCGCACTCGGCACCCGTGGCAAGGCGGAGACTTTCGCCGACAAGTTCCTGTGAGCGTAGGGCGCGAACGTACGAAGCATAAAGTCAAACGAGGGAGATAACAGCGCAATGAACTGCCTAAGATAAAAGTTATATTACAAAATGACTTGCCGCTGCCCTAATCAGTTGTTTCTTTCGCGCGCCAGTAGCGACAGGAGAAGAAAAGAAAGAGGTGGGCGGCCTAATCCGCGCGGTCGCCCTCGACCCGCCTGATCCCCGCCACCCTTTCCACGATGGGGGTGACGAGGGCCCTGATCTCCGTCAGGTCAGCATCTTCCGGCAAGTGCCTGAGGACGTTGGTGAGCCTGATGGCGGGGTTGCAGAAGACGATCTTCACCAACACCCTCTCGAGGGCCCCGGAGACGGCTTCCCGCGTCTCCTCGGCCAGCTGTTCTGGGATCTTTTCCCAGAGGTGCCGGAGCACCCCCACCAAGCCCTTGAAGAAGGAAGTGAGCTTGGCGCTCCGCGGGACGTCCTCGCCGGAGGGGTACTCGTGGCCCTCCATCCCCAACAGCTTCAGCTCCTGGTCGATGGTGGAGGCGATGTCGACGAGGCCTTCCGTCCACCGCTCCACCGTCTCTCGGAAGGCATTCTGGGTAACGGCAGCGCTCCTCAACAGCTCCTCGTTGCCAGCAACCTCCTTCCGCAAGGCCGCTTCCTGCTCCTTGGCGCTCTCCAGCGCCTTGGCCAGGGTGTCCAGCTTCAGCTCGAGGACAGCCTTGGAGTCCTTGGCGGCGTCGAGCTCCTGGATCTTCTCGGCGAAGCGGCCCTGCAGCTCGCCAAGGGAGTGAGCGCCCTTCTCGCGCTCTAGTTTGAGCGCGGCAAGCTCCTCGCCGCTCGCCTTGAGGTCGCTGACGAGCTGCGCCACCCTCGCCTCCAGCTCCCCCTTAGCGACCTCGGCGGCCGCGGCGACATCCTGCGCTTTCTGCAGGTCCCCTCCAAGCGCCTGCTCGCGCGCGGCAACCTCCTCCTCGTGGATGGCTAGGCTGGCCCTCTGCTGCACCAGTTCGCTTTCCCGTGCGGATAGCCCCGCAGCGGCAAGCCTCTGCTGCTCTTCATCCTCTGCCTTCTCGAGGAGGAAGGCCGTCCGCGCCTCATCGAATAGCCTCCGCTCCTCCGCCAAGGACCGGAGGGCCTCCTGGTTGAGCTCCCGGAGCTCCCTGGCACGCTTCTCCATGTCCGCGCCGGCCTTCGCGACGAGGGCCTCCTGGCGCTCCACCTTGGCCTGCCGGGCGCGGTAGAGCGACAAAAGCTTCCGGAGCAGCCGCTCCTCCTCGGGCTTGCCGCTGCCGGTGCTTGGCGCGTTGACCACTGTCAGCCCGATGGAGGCGAGCACTTCTCCGTCCAAGGCCTCCCCCTCGACTGGCGCCCTGGAGCTAGGCTCCCAGGGGAGCCTGATGAAGACGCCATCGCTGGCCTGCAGGTAGGCGCCTGCCGGGGGCTCCTCGGGGCCCGACGTGGTAGCAGCAGCGGGATCGCCGGACTGCGAAGTGCTTGACGCCTCGGCCTCACCGGGGCCGTCGGCACGGTCGCCGATCCCCTCGCCGCCTGCTGCCGCGGCGCCCTTGGCGGCTTCGGCCTCCCCGCCGCCTGCGGGGTCGTCGGTGCCTTCCGCATCCTCGATGACGACGACGTCGTCGGTGTCGCCACGCGCGCCCTCCTCGACGACGACCTCGGTCTCCATCGGGTCTACGGTGGGCGGGTCTGATGGCCGGAAGAGGGGAGAAGAGTCAGCTGAATAGCCGACAAAGAAGCTCATAAGGAAAGATAGCCAGGGGAAGTTTTCCGTGCAGGGGGGCTTACCGGTGGCAGGGTCCGTGGCCGCGGCCTCCGCTGCCGGGGGATCGCTGGCCGCGTCCCTCGCCGGAGACCCCTCCCTTGCCGGAGTGGTCTTCCTTGCCGGGGGCTCCTCCCTTGCCAGGGAGGTCTCCCCTGCCGGGGGCTCCTCCCTTGCCGGAGGTTTCTCCCTAGGCGGGGTGGTCGAAGCGGACGGCGCGGCAGGAGTGCCCCCCGGGGTCGCCTGCTGGGGCTGCTCTGCTCCTACCCAACGACAACAACAACAGCCACATGTTAGCAAAGAGAAGGGAAGCTCGCGCGCGCGCCAAACGGCAAGAGCTAGCCGTGCCCTCACCCTGGGGGCTGCGCTGTGGGCTGCCCTGCAGGCCCGCTGCCAGGTCCGGCAAGGTCGTCTCTGGCACCTCCGCAGTTGCCGGAGGAGATTCGCCCTCAAGGACGACCAGCGGGATCTTGGCCCTCTTCGCCCTCCTCTGGGCCAGCATCCTGAAAAGGGAGCGGTTTCGGGGGGGGATGAATGGGCTACGAAACAAGGCGAAACAACAGAAATCAAGAAGATACAAGCTCTACTAGGAACTTACTCTCCGTCCTCCTCTTCGTCGTCGGAGCTGAGCGCGGAATAATCAAAAACCGGCTTGCTCCAGGCGCGAGGAGACAGGGGAGTGGGTTCCCGAGACCGCTTGGCGGGGGCGGTGGACGACCCCGCCCCCGTTGCCGCTGCGGAACGAGGAGCGGCAGGAGCAGAAGCCGTGGCCCGTGAAGACCCCGCTCCCGCTGCTTCAGAGGCGCGCGTCACCCGGGGCTGCGGTTGCTGGTCGGCCTGCCGCACCACCTCTCCGGCCCTGCGGAGACGCCTCCTCGGCTGGGCAGGGGGCTCCGCCTGCGACGAGCTACCCGGGAGCTGCGAGGAGGGCGCGTCCGCCTCCGGCAAGCCACCCGCGTCCTGGGCGGGCTCGCCCGCACCACCGTGCCCGGCTGGTTCCTCCGCGCCGGCGAGCTCCATCTGGTCGGCGAGGCTCTCCGCCTCCGCCGCGTCTGCCTCGGCCAGGGTGAAGCCAGACTCGCCCGCGGCCGCGGCGGCCGCCGCCTCCTCCATCCTGGAGGCGATGTAGGCCAGCTCCTCGGGGGTGGTGTCCCGCGTGAGGCCCCTCTTCTCGTCGGGGTCGACCGGCACCTCCTCCAAATTGTCGAAGAAGGCCTGCACGACGTCGTCCGCAGGCTCCTGCCAGGTCGCGTCGATCCCGTGCGAGTCGCACAGCGGCATCATCGCGAGGATGCGGCTGAGCGCCGAGTTGTTGCACAGCGGGACGACGCCCGGCGGCAACCTGAACCATTCTGGGTGCTCGGAGTCGTGCTTGAACAGCTCCTTCAACACTCCGTCGAGCTCCAGAACGGTGAAGTTGTAGTTAAGGCCCGGGCACAGCCTCATAATGTCCGCCGCGTTTTGGAATTCCCAAGCCGGTTTCCCCCTCTCCTGCAGGGGGGCGAGACGCTGGCGAAGGAAATCCGCACCGACGGCACCGACGGTGAGCCCGGCAAACCTGAGGCGCAGGATGCGGGTGGCGGCAATCTTCAGCTTGGCGTCGTCCGGGGCCAGGTCGCTCCAGTCACGGCCGCGCACCACTAGAGTTCGCCGCACGGCGGTGAACGGCGGTGGATTCTCCTCGACGACCAGGCACCACTCGGCCCTCCACTCCTCCCATCTGCCACGGAGTTCCCCCTCCAAGTAGGCCTCTTTCTTGCCGGTCCTGGAAACCCAAGCTACTCCGCCGGACAACGGCTCTCCTTTCTCCACCCGGGGAGTAAAGAAGTGCCGGAAGAGGGCTACGTTGGGGCGGACTCCGACAAAGTTCTCGCAAAGGTGTGCGAAAACCGCCATTGTCAGAACGGCGTTGGGAGTGAAGTCAAGGAGGTGGAGGTTGTAGGTATGCATGATGTCGCAGAAGAACTCAGAAAATGGCGGGCAGAGCCCGTAGAGGAAGAACACGGCGAAGAAAGGGTAACCGGTCGGGTACAGCTTCTGGACGATGGCGGGAAGAACTCGCGTGCGCGGGTGCGCTCGCGTCGCCGTCGACCAGAAGAGGAGGTATTCGTTCTTCAGCCTCAGCGCGTCAAGCTGAGGGGGGAACGTCGCCGTCTCCTTCCGAAGCGCTTCCAGCCGCAGCGCCTCGGCCAACTTCACGGCCTTCCCCTTCGCCTTGTCGCTCTTCGGGGCCATGGCCGAAGCGGGGAGGGGGAGTTGTCGGCGTTGGCGGCGCCGGGGGCTGCGAGAGCGAATCGCTGCTTTCTCTAGCAAGGAGGAGGCGGCGGAGATTTTCGAGGAACAGCAATCGGCGGAATGGCGAGCTGCCCCTGTTCCCCTCCGCTTATAAAGGGGGGAAGGAGCGGGGGCGGACGCTCCGCCTTCCCAGATAAAGAGATCGTGCACGACGTGACGCATGCCTGCGGGCCTCCGTCCCGCGCACGCCGCCCACGTCACGCACGCCTCGCCCCCCCACAACGCCGCGATAAGCGCGCGCCACTTGGGGAGGGCGCGACGAGCACGGAGTTAAGGAGCAGCGCAACCCAGGCCACGCGCGCCCGTGCACTGTTAGGGCCTGGCCCAACAACGCTCGACACCGTGTATGGCCCAGACCCGGGGGCTCCTGTCGGTGTACTAAAGTAGGGGTACCTTAGTACCCCGAACTTGTGCACGGGCAGTAGTAGCCTCCCGCGGCAAGGCCTGCCAGGGGAGCGACAAGAGTCTCCACGGCCCTTTCCGGGCCGGACGAAGGCCAAGTGATCGAGCCTAGAAGACCAAGCCCCGGCAAGAGGAGCTTGCCGGGTCGAGAAGGCAAGGTCCGGCAAGAGGAGCTTGCCGGGCCAAGGCGACAAGGCCCCGGCAAGAGGAGCTTGCCGGGACGACTAAGCCGAAGCACCAAGGCCCCGGCGGGAGGAGCTCGCCGGGACGGCCAAGCCAAGGCACCCCAAGAGAAGCCCGCCGCGGCGCGCCGCGCGCCCCGGCAAGGCCTGGCGAGCGGCAAAGCTCCCAGGTGCGGCAAGGCAACTACCGCGGCAAGCCACTTGCCGCGGCAAACCACCACATCAGGCCCGCGCTCCAGCTCACCTGCCCACGCGTCGCTCTGGGGCTTCCCCGAAGGCACGTGGCGGGGCGTCGCGCAACCTGAGACGCGCGGTGGCATGCGACGTTAGCAGAGTCGCCCCCGTGGCGAGCGGAGGCGCTCCTAACGGTCCGCCTCGGCACTGTTCAGGCGATCCAGACGGGCATTTAATGCCTTTGTCCCCCGCCGTCAGAGTTAGGTGCGATAGCACTGTGCGGCCACTATTCACACAATCCCTTGCCATTTTTACCCTCACCTGCGTCGCTCCCTGTGGGAAACCCCTTGGCATATAAAAGGAGGCCCATGCGCACGTAGAGTGGGGATCGGACCCAATAGGCCCTCGCCTACGTCCAGCTCCAACTTACTGTAGCTTCTTGCGCTCCAGAGCAAGAACCCGAATCAACCAGACATGCAGCAGTAGGGTTTTACGCATCCATGCGGCCCGAAGCTGGGTAAAATCGTTGTGTGTGTGTGTCGCCTCGATCTGCTCTTTGTGCATCCTCCGCCCCCGCCGAACCGACAAGGGGCTCCGTCCCCATAGGTGCTCGTGGAGGCCAGATATCCCCCGACACGTAGATTCATCAAAATAAGCAAACAACACACGAAAAACAGAATCTGTCAGAAACAGAACAGTCTGTAGTAATCTGTAACTAACGCAAACTTCTGGAACTCCAAAAAATCTACCAAAATTAGAATACCTAGAAAATTTGTTTATTGATCAGCAGCAATTTAAATCAGTATTTTTATCATGTTCTGATGATTTGTAATAATTCGGGCACTGAACGCAAAGTTTCTGGAAATTACAGCAAGATCAAATAACTATCATCCAAGAAGATCCAATAGGTCTAGCTTGGCACAAACACTAATTAAAACATAAAACCACATACAAACAGAAGGTAGATGTGTTATTTATTCCCTAACAGAAGAAAAACACAAAAAAAACTAAAAATAAAATTGGGTTTCCTCCCAACAAGCGCTATCGTTTAACGCCCCTAGCTAGGCATAAAAGCGAGTATAGATCTAGGTATTTCCATCTTTGGAAGGCAATCCATAAGTGGCTCTCATGATGGTTTCATATGGAAATTTTATTTTCTTTCTTGGAAAGTGTTCCATGCCCTTTTTTAATGGAAATTGGAATCTAATATTCCCTTCCTTCATATCAATAATTGCACCAACCGTTCTAAGGAAAGGTCTACCAAGAATAATAGGGCAAGAAGGATTGCAATCTATATCAAGAACAATGAAATCTACGGGCACATAATTCCTATTTGCAACAATAAGAACATCATTAATCCTTCCCATAGGTTTCTTAATAGTCGAATCCGCGAGATGCAAGTTTAAAGAGCAATCATCAAGATCGCGGAAATCTAGCAAATCACACAAAGTCTTGGGGATAGTGGAGACACTAGCACCCAAATCACACAAAGCATAAAACTCATGATCTTTAATTTTAGTTTTAATGGTTGGCTACCACTCATCATAGAGTTTTCTAGGGATAGAAACTTTCAACTCAAGTTTTTCTTCATAAGATTACATCAAGGCATCAACAATATGTTCGGTGAAGCCTTTCTTTTGACTATAAGCATGTGGAGAATTTAGCACGGATTGCAACAAGGAAATACAATCATTCAAAGATCAACTTTCATAATTAAATTCCTTGAAATCCAATATAGTGGGTTTAGCAACATCTAAATTTTTATTTCTTTCAATCCCACTTTCATCAATTTCATCATAAAGATCTAAATACTCCGAATTTTTGGAACACCTTCTAGGTAAAGGAAGATCATATTTAGTTTAATCAAGATTCGTATTACAAAACAAAGATTTGATAGGGGACACATCAATAACTTTTAGATCTTCATCTTGATTTTCATAGGTATTGGAAGAACACGCTTTAATAAAGGCATCTTTTGAAGCACGCATCCTAGCGGTTCTTTCCTTGCACTCATCAATGGAAATTCTCATAGCTTTGAGAGACTCATTGATATCATGCTTAGGAGGAATAGATCTAAGCTTTAAAGAATCAACCTCAAGAGAAATTTCATCAACGTTCCTAGCCAAATCATCAACTTTAAGCAATTTCTCTTCAAGCAAAGCATTAAAATTCTTTTGTGAATTCATAAGCTCTTTAACACTATTCGCAAATTCAGAGGGCATCTTATTATAATTTCCATAAGAGTTGTTGTAGGAATTTCCATAATTATTAGAAGGATTACTAGGATATGGCCTAGGATTAAAATTCCCTCTATATGCGTTGTTACCAAAATTATTCCTACCAACAAAATTCACATCCATAGATTCATTGTTATTCTCAATAAAAGTAGACAAAGGCATATCATTAGGATCAGAAGAAACACTCTTAGTAGCAAATAATTTCATAAGTTCATCCATCTTTCCACTCAAAACATTGATTTCTTCTATCGCATGCACTTTAGTAGAAGATCTTTCAGTATGCCATTGAGAATAATTAACCATAATATTATCTAGAAGTTTAGTAGCATCTCCTAAAGTGATTTCCATAAAAGTGCCTCCCCCGGCCGAATCTAAAATATTTCTAGAAGCAAAATTCAATCCGGCATAAAATTTTTGTGTAATCATCCACAAATTTAAACCATGAGTAGGGCAATTACGTATCATTAATTTCATTCTCTCCCAAGCTTGTGCAACATGTTTGTGATCAAGTTGCTTAAAATTCATAATATCGTTTCTAAGAGAGATGATCTTAGCAGGAGGAAAATACTTAGAGATAAAAGCGTCTTTGCACTTGTTCCAAGAATCAATACTATTTTTAGGCAAAGACGAAAACCAAGCTTTAGCACGATCTCTAAGCGAAAAAGGAAATAGCTTCAATTTAACGACAACATTATTGACATCTTTTTTCTTTTGCATATCACATAAATCAATGAAGCTATTCAGATGAGTAGCGGCATCTTCACTAGGAAGGCCGGCGAATTGATCTTTCATAACAAGATTTAACAAAGCAGTATTGATTTCACAAGATTCAGTATTGGCAAGAGGAGCAATCGGAGTGCTAAGGAAATCATTATTGTTGGTATTGGTGAAGTCACACAATTTGGTAGTATCTTGAGCCATCACGACAAACAAGCAATCCAACACACGAGCAAACAAAAGGCAAGCGAGAAAAAGGCAAACGGAGCAGGAGAAGGAGGAGGAGAAGGAGAAAGAGAGGGCGAATAAAATGGCAAGGGTGAAGTGGGGGAAAGGAAAACGAGAGGCAAATGGCAACTAATGTAATGCGGGAGATAGGGATTGTGATGGGTACTTGGTATGTTGAGTTTTTGCGTAGACTCCCCGGCAACGGCGCTAGAAATTCTTCTTCCTACCTCTTGAGCTTGCGTTGGTTTTCCCCGAAGAGGAGAGGATGATGCAGCAGAGTAGCTTAAGTATTTCCCTCAGTTTTTGAGAACCAAGGTATCAATCCAGTAGGAGGCCACGCTCAAGTCCCTCGTACCTGCACAAATCGATAGCAACTCGCAGCCAACGCGATTAGGGGTTGTCAATCCCTTCACGGTCTCTTACGAGAGTGAGATCTAATAGAGATAATATTTTTGGTATTTTTGATATAAAGATGCAAAGTGAAAAGTTAAAGGCAAAGTAAAAAGAAAGCAAGATTAAAGTGATGGAGATAGATATGATGAGAATAGACCCGGGGGCCATAGGTTTCACTAGTGGCTTCTCTCAAGAGCATAAATTTTCTACGGTGGGTGAACAAATTACTGTTGAGCAATTGACAGAATTGAGCATAGTTATGAGAATATCTAGGCATGATCATGTATATAGGCATCACGTCCATGACAAGTAGATCGAAACTCATCGACCGCTATCCAGCATGCATCTAGAGTATTAAGTTAAAAATAGAGTAACGCTTTAAGCAAGATGACATGATGTAGAGAGATAAATTCATGCAATATGAAATAAACCCCATCTTGTTATCCTCGATGGCAACGATACAATACGTGCCTTGCTGCCCCTTCTGTCACTGGGAAAGGACACTGCAAGATCAAACCCAAAGCTAAGCACTTCTCCCATGGCAAGAACTACCAATCTAGTTGGCCAAACCAAACGAATAATTCGATGAGACTTGCAAAGATAACCAGTCGTACATAAAAGAATTCAGAGAAGATTCAAATAATATTCATAGATAAACTTGATCATAAACCCACAATTCATCGGTCTCAACAAACACACCGTAAAAGAAGAAGATTACATCGAATAGATCTCCACAAGAGAGGGGGATAACATTGTATTGAGATCCAAAAAGAGAGAAGAAGCCATCTAGCTAATAACTATGGACCCGAAGGTCTGAGGTAAGCTACTCACACTTCATCGGAGATGCTATGATGATGTAGAAGCCCTCCGTGATGACGGCCCTCTCCGGCGGAGCTCCGGAACAGGCCCCAAGATGGGATCTCGTGGATACAGAAAGTTGCGGCGGTGGAATTAGGTTTTTGGCTCCTGTACAAGAGAGGAGGAAGGAGTACGTCGGTGGAGCATTGAGGGGCCCACGAGGCAGGGGCGCGCCCTGTAGGGGGGGCGCGCCCCCACCCTCGTGACCGCCTTCGATACTTCTTGGAGTAGGGTCCAAGTCTCCTGGGTCATAATCGGGAAGAAAATCACATTCCAAAAAGGATTTTTCTATTTGGACTCCGTTTGATATTATGTTTCTTCGAAACACTGAAATAGGCAAAAAACAGCAATTCTGGGCTGGGCCTCCGGTTAATAGGTTAGTCCCAAAAATAATATAAAAGTGGAAAATAAAGCCCAATATAGTCCAAAACAGTAGATAATATAGCATGGAGCAATCAAAAATTATAGATATGTTGGAGACGTATCAGCCATCCGCTGGTTGCTCCAGGGTACCCATCAACCGTCCTCCACCCGGTAGTGAATTTGAAGTCCATGTTGAGCTTGAAGTCATGGGGTTGTCATCATCTTGACTCTCACATCTCTCTTATGAATCACTCAACCAACCCTGTCTACGGGCATATCAAAATAAACTACATTGTCTCGAGCATTGGTAACAAGGGGAATTGGGTTCAACCTACCACATGATACTACTCAAGAACATAACTTAAAATGCTCCTTCTGCATGCATGGTGGGGAGGAATAATTCTAATGCAACAAATCATAGGTATTGTAGAACATGATCAAATGACTTGCCTTGCTGACGATCTTCGTACGCTAGCGACTCATGATAGCGAGCCTCGCACTCCGGAAATTCTATCGAGTCAAACATAGCACAAATAATAATACCATCATAAAATTTCTACTACAACAACAAGTAAATTATAATAACACACAATCATACACACAAACAAATCCAACAATAAAACCAACGAATTCATAGAATCAAACAAGGTTTTTACTACAAGTAAGACAAACTCAAAAAATAATGTTCTTCTACAAAACTTTTCTTAAATAGAGCCAAAATAAGGTTTTTGTTAAATGACAGAAAGAAAAACAGTAAGTAAATTTAATACAAAAATAAACGCATTAATAGCTATTATAAAACTCCTTTTATGCCTAAAACAAAACTAATAAGAAAATAAAATAAAAAATTTTCTTTTTCTGTAAATAAAAGTTCACCTTCTAAAACTACAGAAACAAATCGGAAATAAAATACAACAGAGGTGGAAATAAATTTTAAAGTAATTCAAACAACAGAAAACAACAACAAAGTGAAGTAACTAGAATAGAGTTATTTTTGCGTAAAACTAATTTTTTGAAAATCTAAAAATATCCAAATTAATCCTACCGCTAGGCAATGTCAAAACAAAGCAGTGGCAAAAAGATTCACTAAAAAAATCCTAGCTCATTTCATAGTAGAAATACTAATCTGACTAAAACTCATATAAAACAATTTTTAAAAACTAAAACATGGCCGAAACTACTTTATACAAAAACTTTAGGAAATTTGTAGACTAGAGCAAAAAGAATCAACTAAAAACTCTAAATAACCTAAGAGATATGGATTTTACAAAATCAGAATTTTTCTGTTTTAAAAACAGAAAACGAAAATAAAACTAAAAAAACAAACGGGCGCTACTGGGCCGAAGGTGGTGTGATCTGAAGCTATACTGCACTCGAGCTCAACTTAACAGAAACATATGCGGCTAATAACTAAACCGACCGATTCGATCTAAGCAAAATAAACCGTAACTAAACCGGGAATAAACTAAACTAACCCGTAAATAAACCGAACTAGAGCAATAAACCTAACCCTTCGCTATGATCTATTCTACGGCGTAGATTCAAAATCGGATGGTGGAGGGAGGTCCGGTGGCTTACATGGGCGGTGACGACGGCGAGGCGGCTCGGCATCGAGGTGGTGACAGCTCCGGTGGTCGGGGAGGTCGGCGAAGGTGTCGGGGAGGTGCGTCTCGGCGTGGGCGACTCGGTGGTGGTGTTGGTGGAGCTCAGGAGCGAAATGAGATGACGAGGGCGAGGCGGTGCAGCGGCCTGGTGAGCTGTAGCTCCATTGGTCGGCGGACGAGCTCGGGGTGACGTCTCTGGTGGATCTAGGGGAGGGAGAGATGTCAAACGGGATCAACATGAGAAGACGGAGCCAATGATTGAAAACAGAGGGGCGGGGATGGCTTACCGGCGTCAAAAACGGCGGAGGACGGTGACGTCGGTGGCGAGATCAGTTCCGGGGTGGCGGGTGCTATGGTGGGTTTTGGAGTAGGGTTTTAGGGGGTTCGAGGGAGGAGAGGCAGGGCTTTTATAGGGCACCTTCTTGGACGAGGGGGCGACTCGGGATCACAATCCCAGGAAGATCGAAACCGCGGCGGCGTCAAGTCGTGCTGTGACTCAGTTTCGTGAGTGAGGGGTTGAACAAAGGGGTGGGGCCAGCGGGTCAGTGAGAGAGGGAGAGGTGAGACGGGTCGGGCAACCGAGATCGAGAGGGGTCGGGTGCGGGCGCGCTGGGGGCTAGCTGGCTGGTGCGCTGGTGGACTGCGGCTCGGGCGGCTGGGCCTGCTGGCCTAGCTCCTGGTGCGCCGGGGTTTTCCCTTTTTTCTTTTTTCTTTTTTGTAAAAAAGATAGAGAAGAAATAAAATAACTTGAAAAAATTTATTTTTGTATAGGACATATATATATATATCAAAATAATCAAGAAAATAAATCCTACAAGATGAACTATTTTTTAGAGGCAAAAATAAAGCTTTATAAAAACATTTTTTTGGAAATTCCAAATAAATCCAAATTTAAATTCAAACTTTTGGCATTTTTTTCTTCTGACATTTTTGGAGTGTCATTTTAGCTCCTCTCGTACTTTTGAACAAGTATTTGTCAGGGATTTTTGAAATGAAATTCAAATGCCAAGTTGAATCCAAATTTAAATAAAACCCGAATGCCTCTGAAATTTTCCAAATATCACTCGATTCATACAAAATGCATAGATCCTTAGCTAATAATTGTAAAACATCCCAAAATTTGGGATGTTACAAAAAGGCTACGATCTACGCTCGGTGATTGCCCTATGGAGTCGGATAGACTCGCTTATCATCTATGCTTCCGCAACATTTAGTTTTTCTCATGAGTTGGCCTTCGGCCGAATTTATTCAATTGTAATAAAGACTCGATATGATAATCGTGCAATAAAGCAAGTGTGCTTGAACTTTGAATTTTTCATCAATTTACTGTGTGTGCGAGCATGATCTTGGGATGGTATTGATACACAGAGACTTGACCGATTTCAGGTCGGGTAGCTACAGAGATGGTATTCAGAGCACACGCTGACCGTAGGACGTAACCCCTAGGATCGGAAAGCCATAGGAAGAAACTATTTTACTTTATGTCCTTATTGTTCCGTAATTCTCCCCTGTTCATTTCTGACTTCCCTCCGATTTTCAACATTCTAGATGGTCGCCGAGTTCACCCCAGCTCTGTTACCGGAGTTTTGCCAGCCGGATGAGATGATGCTTTTCGGCAAGAAGCTGGTTCAGATCGTGAAGAAGCTGAAGATTGCTCTGCCCTCTATCACCGGGAAGCCTACCAATGCACTTCCGACGGATACCCGCTACAGGATTGAGGTGTACATTCCAGGAAGGACCTTCGGAGGATATTCAGATCCCATCGACTTTGAGTTTACCGCTTTCACTTGGATCCTTGGAAGAGATATGGCGATTCATCGTGCACTTGGACATCTCCGAGAAGAGTACAGGGCCGAGCTCGACCCATCAGACCTCGCCATGATTTCTCACAGAGCTAGGAATGGAGCTATCATCCGTACCATGGAGGACGACTCCATTCTTTCATATGTCCAAGACTTGGAGAGTCACATCAGGAACCAGGAAATCCAGACGCGCCAAAGCTCCAAGGTATTGAGGAAGATGTTGTTTCGTGAACTGGAACTGGAGGAGAAAGCACGCGCGGACTTCTTTGAACATGAAGAAGATGTCAAGGACTTTATGGAGAGAATCGAGGACCTAGAGAAATATGTTGCCACACTGGAGGAAAAGATGGACCAGGGAGAAGACCTCTTCTCGAGTGGAGATGATGGACCCCTCGTGAGGAATGACCAGGATTATGAAGAGAGCTCCACTGAAGGACACAACAAGAGCAGGCATGATGACCCACAAGTATAGGGGATTAATTGTAGCTCTTTTTGATAGGTAAGAGTGTTGAACCCAATGAGGAGCAGAAGGAAATGACAAGTAGTTTTCAGTAAGGTAGTGTCGGGAAGTGCTGAAATTGTAAGTAGCGGAGTAGTTTGATAGCAAGATAATTTGCAACGAGCAACTAACGATAGTAGTAACAAAAGTGCAGCAAGGTAGCCCAATCCTTTTGAGGCAAAGGACAGGCCAAAACGGTCTCTTATGATAAGCAAAGCGTTCTTGAGGGTACACGGGAATTTCATCTAGTCACTTTCATCATGTTGGTTTGATTTGTGTTCGCTACTTTGATAATTTGATATGTGGGTGGACTGGTGCTTAGGTGTTGTTCTTACTTGAACAAACCTCCTACTTATGATTAACCCACCCGCAAGCATCCGCAACTACGAGAAAAGTATTAAGAACAAATTCTAACCATAGCATTAAACTTTTGGATCCAATCGGTCCCTTATGAAATAGCGCATAAACTCGGGTTTAAGCTTCTGTCACTCTCGCAACCCACCTTCTAATTGCTATTCTACAATGCATTCCCTTAGGCCCAAATATGGTGAAGTGTCATGTAGTCGACGTTCATATGACACCACTAAGGGAATCACAACATACATACTATCAAAATATCAAACACATATCTAGTTCATATGATTACATGCAACATGATTTCTCCCGTGACCTCAAGAAAAAAAGTAACTACTCACAAATGATAAACATGTTCATGATGAGAGGAGTATTAAATAGCATAATGGATCTGAACATATACTCTTCCACCAAATAAACCATATAGTAATCAACTACAAGATGTAATCAATACTAGTAGTCACCCACAAGCACCAATCTATAGTTCCGGTAACAAGATTGAATACAAGAGATGAACTAGGGTTTGAGATGATATGGTTATGTTCAAGATGTTGATGGAGATTGCCCTCCCCAAGATGGGAGAGTTGTTGGTGATGATGATGATGATTTCCCCTTCCGGGAGGGAAGTTCCCCAGACGGAATCACTCCGCCGGAGGGCAAAAGTGCTCCTGCCCAAGTTCTGCCTCAAGACGGTGGCGCTCCGTCCCGAAAGTCCCCCCTTTATTTTTTCTAGGTCAAAATGACTTATATACCAGAAGATGGGCACCGGAGGTGGGCCGAGGAGTCCACAACCCACCAGGGCGCGCCTAGGGGGCCTGGCACGCCCAGGTGGGTTGTGCCAACCTGGTGGCCCCCTCTGGTGGTTATTGGCTCCAGAATTTCTTAAATATTCCATAAAAAATCACCGTGAAGTTTCAGCTTATTTGGAGTTGTGCAGAATAGGTGGCCTGACATAACTTTTCCAGGTCCAGATTTCCAGCTGCCGGAATTCTCCCTCTTGGTGTGTTCCTTGCAAATTGTGAGCGAAAATGCATTAGAATTACTCGAAAAAGCATTATTATGGATAAAAACATTATAAATAACAGTAAGAAAACATGATGCAAAATGGACGTATCAACTCCCCCAAGCTCTTATTTGTTTGTATGCTCAATCCCTTAGTGCAAGAGAACATCACATTGTATTGCCCCTTAAGATGACAACCTTTATTATGCAGTCTGTCACTTTTATTCTTTGTCATCCAAGTTCGTACAACGCTCAATTTTCTCCTACACTAAATGATGTCACACATTTAGAAGCAATTTTTATTGCCTTTTTGCACCGATGACAACTTACTTGAGGGATTTTGCTCAATCCCTAGGTAGGTATGGTGGACACTTTGAAAATAAGATTTGGGTTTAAGGGTTTTTGGATGCACAAGTAGTATCTCTACTTAGTGCGGAATTTTTGGCTAGCAAAGATAGGGGGCAAGCATCACATGTTGAAGGATCTATGACAATATGACTTCTATGTGAATAATAAAAAACATAAACCATTAAGTTGTCTTCCTTGTCCAACGCCAACAATTTCGGCATATAATATTTTGATGAGGGCTCACAATCACAAAAGATTTCTAGGATAGTATGTTTATATGTTAATCTTCTCTTCCCTTATTAATTCTTTCATGAGTTGCATTGTTGAATAATGATATGTTTGTCAATCTCTAATAGAATTTTCTACTTATACTTTTCCTTATGTGGTGCTATCACTTACCATAGGATTAGTATATAATCTATTGATTTATTTCCTTTCTTTTATTTACTTCCTTCCTCTTTTTCTTCTTCTTTATTTCTTTTCTTTATTTGCAACATGTAAGTAAAGAGATAAAAACACTCAAACTAACTTTATTATATAACTTGCACACAATTACAATGATAGGTCACTAAGCAAACTGTCAAAGAAGAAAGGATCGAACTAAACTTTATATCATTCTAAAGCAAAAGATTGAAATAAAGTAACTAAAAGCAAAAATATAGTGGGATGATTTGATATTGGGGAACCTCCCCCAAGCTTGGCAGAAGCCAAGGGGAGTGCCCATACCCGATACTCAGTTCTCCTTTAGTGGTGAAGAAGATGGTGGTTGTGATGAACAAGAGGTATTGTCCTCGGATTTCCATGGCAGTGGTCCACCATCATAATAGGAAGAGTGAGTCTCACAGGTCCTGCAACTAGCAGCCAAACTCCTACCTTTTAACCTCGCCACATATTCAAAGACTTGGTTCTGAAGGTCGTAGATCTGGCTTTGGAGGAAGTTGATTTGCTCGTTGAGGGTGAAGATGATGTCCTTCATGGGCTTGCCTTCCACCTTGAGATCACGGGAGAGGTCCGTGATCATAAGGTGATTGGCGTTGAGTCCACGCTCCACCATCCCCTTGCACCGGAAGATGTCTTGCTCCACAGCTTCAAGCCTGTCCTCCATGGTTCCCGTCCCCTTGGGACATGGAACATCGCGGAGATGAAGCAACCCCTCAAGCATGTGGATGACTTGAGGGTGTTGCACCACCTCCCACAGATATGGGTTGATGACGTTCATGAAGAACTTGTCCTTGGAGGACCTTGAAGAGGCCATGGTAGATCGGATCTGATAGAAAACAGCAAGGAAAAAGACAATAGAGGATTTCTCCATGATACGGTGGTTAACAGGTTGGGGAAGTATATATAGATTTTTTTATCTTGGAGGACAAGCATATGGAAGAAAAACTGAGTACGGAAGGTGTCCCAGGTGGGCTCAACCCACCTGGGCGCGCCAGGCAATGTCTTGTGCCCACCAGGGGACGCTTCCTGGGAGTTTCTTTATTTTCAAAATTCTAAAATATTCCAAAACTGACAGAAAATATTTTAGAGGATTTTTCGGAGTCCGTTTACTTACCGTATCATGTACCTCCTTATTTTCATGATTCTGGAGTCTTCCGGAAAGAATCTTTTATGTGTTCTTCCGGTGTCAAAGTTTGGATAATATTACTTTCAACATTAATAGGCGTACCTGAGATATAATGCTTTATTCGTTGCCCAATGACAACCTTCGGGTTAGTACCTTCGAAATTATTTATTTTGATGGCTCCTAACCGGTAAACCTCCTCGATGACATATGGGCCTTCCATTTTGAGAGGAGCTTTCCTACAAAAAATCTAAAACGAGAGTTGTACAAAGAACATATTCTCTGACTTTAAATTCACGCTTTTGGATTCCTTTGTCATGCCATCTTTTAAATTTTTCTTTAAATAACTTTGCATTTTCATAAGCTTGGGTTCTCCATTAATCTTTTTTCACCAACAAGTTTGAAGTCATAATTGAGCTCTTTGACGGCCCAATATGCTTTATGTTCTAACTCAAGAGGCAAATGACAAACTTTTCCATAAACCATTTTATAAGGAGACATACCCATAGGATTTTATATGCTGTTCTATAAGCCCAAAGTGCATCATCTAATTTCTTAGACCAATTCTTCCTGGAACTATTAACAGTGCTTTGAAAAATTAATTTTATTTCTTTATTGCTCAGTTCAACTTGACCACTAGACTGAGGATGATAGGTTGATGCAATTCTATGGTTAACATCATACTTAGCAAGCATTTTACGGAAAGCACCATGAATAAAGTGTGAACCGCCATCAGTCATTAAATATCTAGGGAATCCAAACCTTGGGAAAATAACTTCCTTAAGCATTTTTATAGAGGTGTTGTGATCAACACTACTGGTTGGAATAGCTTCTACCCATTTAGTAACATAATCAACTGCAACCAAAATATGTGTATACCCATTAGAGGAAGGACAAGGTCCCATGTAAGCAAATCCCCAAACATCAAATGGTTCAACAACAAGTGAATAATTCATAGGCATTTCTTGACGCTTATCGATATTACCTATTCTTTGACATTCATCACAAGATGAGACAAACTTATGGGCATCCTTGAAGAGAGTTGTCGCGGGGGATGGCTGTCCCCCGCGGGCACCTATGGGGCCGGAGCCCCTTTCGTTGTCCGGAGGGGGGCGGAGGGAGCACAGAGAGCAGATCGAGGCGAGCACGCGGGCGATTTACCCAGGTTCGGGCCGCGATGGGCGCGTAAAACCCTACTCCTGCTTGGTTGTATTCAACTGGGGAGCTCGGGAGCTTCCGGGGCTAGCTGCACCGAGCGTATGGCTGTCTAAAAGCCCAGTCTCCGAACCCCCGGAACCCCCTTCTACGTCGCACACGGGCCTCCTTTTATAGCGCAAAGGGGTCACCGACAGGTGTCAACGTAGGAGAAAGGGGTAAAAGTGTAAAAGGGGTGGTAGCTGTAATAGTGCGGGAACGGTGGCGCTACAGTGCGGCACAGTGTTATCATACCTACTTCTGACGGTAGGGGACAAGGGCATTAAATGCCCGTCACGGTCGCTCGGACAGCGCCGAGGCGGACCGTTAGGTGCGCCACCGCTCGCCACGATGGCGGCTGCATGCCGCCGCATGCCTCAGGCTGCGCGGTGCCTCGCCACGTGCCCTCGGGGGAAGCCCCGGAGTGACGCGTGGGCGGGCGAGCTGGAGCGCAGTCTTGAGGCGGCGATCTTGCCGCGGCAAGTGGCTTGCCGCGGGGGTCGTCTTCCTGTGCCTGGTAGCGTGCCAGCTATCAGGCCTTGCCGGGGCGCTTGGCGCGCTACGGCGGGCTTCTCTTGTGGTGCCTGGGTCCGGCCTTCCCGACAAGCTCCTCTTGTCGGGGGCTCGGTCGTCCCGGCAAGCTCCTCTTGCCGGGGTCTCGTCTTCTCGGCCCGGCAAGCTCCTCTTGCCGGGGGCCTTGTCTTGTACGCTTGGTCTTCTCTTGGCGCTTCCAGGGGCGGGCCTTGCCGCGGGGTGCTACGACTGCCCGTGCACAAGTCGGGGGTACTAAGGTACCCCCACTTTAGTACACCGACAGGAGCCCCCGGGCCTGGGCCACACACGGTGCCGAGCGTAGTTGGGCCAGGCCCTAACAGTGCACGGGCACGCGTGGCCTTGGTCGCGCTGCTCCTTAACTCCGCATCCGCCGCGCCTTCCCCAGGCGGCGCGCGCTTACCGCGGCGTCGCGGGGGCGGGGCGTGCGAGGTGAGCGTGACGTGGGTGGCGTGCGCGGGGCTGAACCGCGCAGGCGCGCGTCACGTCGCGCACGATCTCTTGATTCGGAGAGGCGAAGCGTCCCCCCCCCCTTCTTGTTGTTGATGCGACGTTGTTGCTTTTGGGCAGGAGCGGAGCAGCTCCGGCGGGCGCGTCCAGAGGGCGCCTCCGCCGTGCCGACCGAGTCCGCTACCCCGCCAAGGGAGAGATCCTCGGCAAGGGAGGACCTTCCGACGGGGGACGCGGCCGACGGTCGCCCGGCCGCGGCGAGCGCAGCGCCCGCCTCGGATCCGACGAAGGCTGAGGCCGTCGTCGAGGAGGGCGCGCGTGGCGATGCCGACGACGTCGCCGGTGCCCAGGAGGCGGACGGCGCTGATGTCCCTGTGGGCGACGGGGAGGCCGAGGAGCAGCAGAGGCTTGCCGCCGCGGAGCTACCCGCGCGGGAAGGCGAGCTGGTGCTGAAAACGGCCAGCCTCGCCGACCACGAGGAGGAGGCTGCCGCACGCGAGCGGGCGCTCAGCGGAGACCTGAAGAAGGCGCGGGACGCTGCCGCAGCCGCTGAGATCACCAAGAAGGGGCTGGAGGCGAGGGTGGCGCAGCTCGATTCTGACCTCAAGGCGAAGGACGAGGAGCTCGCCGCGCTCCGGCTGGAGCGCGAGAAGGGTGCGCTCACCCTTGGTGAGCTTCAGGGTCGCTTCGCCGAGAAGATCCGGGAGCTTGACGCCGCCAAGAACTCCAACTCCACTCTGGAACTGAAATTGGAGGCGCTCGGCAAAGCGCTGGACAGCGCTAAGGAGAAGGAGGCGGCCTTACGGAAAGAGGTCGACGGCAACGAGGAGCTGCTGAGGCGCGCCGCCGCTTCTCAGAACACCTTCAGGGATACAGTGGAGCGGTGGACCGAGGGCCTCGTCGACATCGCCGCCACCATCGACAAGGAGCTGACGCTGCTGGGGATCGAGGGCCACCAGTCTCTCACCGACAAGGACGCCGCGCCCAGCGCCAAGCTCACTTCCTTCTTCCAAGGGGTGGCGCAGGCGCTCCAGCACCTCCGAACGTCGCTCCCGAAGGAGCGGGCCGACGAGATGCGGGAGGCCATCTCCGGGGCCCTCGAGAGGGTGCTGGCGAAGATCGTTTTCCGCAATCCCGACATCAGGCTTACCAACGTCCTCAGGCCCTTGCCGGAGAACGCAGACCTGACGGGGATCCAGGCCCTCATCGCCCCTATCGTCAAGAAGGCGGCCGGGGTCAAGAGGATCGAGGGTGACCGCGTAGATTAGGCCGCCTGCCCCTTTCTTTTATCTCCCTTTCCCTGCCGTTGTTAAATATGCCACGGAAACGGCTGGTTAGGGCAGCAGTAAGGCATTTTGTAATATAACTTTTCGTCTTAGGCTATGCATCGCGCTGTTATCCCCTCTACTTGACCGGCGCCTTGTTTGTTTCCGCCCTACGCTTTCGGGGACTTGCCGGCGTAGGCCTCCGCCTTGCCACGAGCGCCGAGCGCGGGACGTCAGCGACCCGCTGGCGGGGCTACCACCGGCAAGAAACCTGGCCGCGGCTGGTTTCCGCTCACTCAGATTGTTGGGCAGGCTCAAAGCAAAGCAAACGGTGCGACTGCGGTCGCAGCACGCTTGGGGTGCCAGGCAAGCTCGAAACAAAGTGAGGACGCTACTCGGGGTGTAGCACACTCAAGTCGTTGAGCGGACTCGAAACGGAATGAGGGCGCAACCAGTCTCGTGCCGGTCCTTCCACGCTCAGGCCTCTCAACCAAGGCTCGGTCGTTCGAGGGAGATAACTCTTAAAAATCAATGGAGCAATCGCTCGAGCTTCGGCAACTTATCTTCTCTTATCGCTTGCCGCCCGGTGGGGTAAAACCTCCTTGGGCAGCATCCAGCCCATCCTGGGGGTAGGTGAGGGCGCAGGGCCTCACGACCCTCCGGAGCTAGGCGTAGCTATGCTTGGGGATCCGCGCCCCTCTCTGCGCCAAGGATCACATGCGACCGCGGCAAGACTTGGGCAGAGAGGATGGTTGGCGGAAACAGGTTCCGGCAACCGCGCTGGCGAAACTCCTCCCACGGTCGGCGTCGACTCGTTTGGATCTTGGCGGACGAAGCGTGCCGAAGAACGAGGTCGCCTTTTTCGCGGCTTCCGGCGCTATCCGCTGCGGCTACGGGAGCGGCGCAGGGTTCGCTGGAAGCGATCGGTTCGCCCAGCAGCCGGAAGGCGGTCCTCCTCAAGGAGCAGCTGCTTCTTGCCCGAACTCTGCGCGAGCGGATACTCGAGGAGGGCCGCACACGAGCCCGTGGGAAGGAATGCCAAAGCTCGTCGGGAACCCCCGCTTCAACTGGACAGATCCTCGGATCCGCAGGAGCGGACTGTTCCCCGGCGTTCAGACCGCTGGTCTGCTCGCCGGAGCAAGGCTTACCGGGGACACCTGCTTCGACTGGACGGATCCTGGGATCCGCAGGAGCGGGCTGTCCCTCGGCGTCTTGTCGCCCCCCTACCTGGCGCGCCAAAGATGTCGCGGGAGATGGCTGTCCCCCGCGGGCACCTATGGGGCCGGAGCCCCTTTCGTTGTCCGGAGGGGGGCGGAGGGAGCACAGAGAGCAGATCGAGGCGAGCACGCGGGCGATTTACCCAGGTTCGGGCCGCGATGGGCGCGTAAAACCCTACTCCTGCTTGGTTGTATTCAACTGGGGAGCTCGGGAGCTTCCGGGGCTAGCTGCACCGAGCGTGTGGCTGTCTAAAAGCCCAGTCTCCGAACCCCCGGAACCCCCTTCTACGTCGCACACGGGCCTCCTTTTATAGCGCAAAGGGGTCACCGACAGGTGTCAACGTAGGAGAAAGGGGTAAAAGTGTAAAAGGGGTGGTAGCTGTAATAGTGCGGGAACGGTGGCGCTACAGTGCGGCACAGTGTTATCATACCTACTTCTGACGGTAGGGGACAAGGGCATTAAATGCCCGTCACGGTCGCTCGGACAGCGCCGAGGCGGACCGTTAGGTGCGCCACCGCTCGCCACGATGGCGGCTGCATGCCGCCGCATGCCTCAGGCTGCGCGGTGCCTCGCCACGTGCCCTCGGGGGAAGCCCCGGAGTGACGCGTGGGCGGGCGAGCTGGAGCGCAGTCTTGAGGCGGCGATCTTGCCGCGGCAAGTGGCTTGCCGCGGGGGTCGTCTTCCTGTGCCTGGTAGCGTGCCAGCTATCAGGCCTTGCCGGGGCGCTTGGCGCGCTACGGCGGGCTTCTCTTGTGGTGCCTGGGTCCGGCCTTCCCGACAAGCCCCTCTTGTCGGGGGCTCGGTCGTCCCGGCAAGCTCCTCTTGCCGGGGTCTCGTCTTCTCGGCCCGGCAAGCTCCTCTTGCCGGGGGCCTTGTCTTGTACGCTTGGTCTTCTCTTGGCGCTTCCAGGGGCGGGCCTTGCCGCGGGGTGCTACGACTGCCCGTGCACAAGTCGGGGGTACTAAGGTACCCCCACTTTAGTACACCGACAAGAGTAGGCCAGTAAACTCCAGATTGCAATACCTTGTGAGCAGTTCTATCTCCAGCATGATGCCCTCCATAAGCCTCAGAGTGTCATTTCCATAGGATTGGTCCCTTTTCATGCTCAGGTACACAGCGTCTAATAATACCATCTACTCCTTTTTTATAAAGATGTGGGTCATCCCAAAAGTAATGTCTTAAATCATAGAATAATTTTTTCTTTTGTTGGTATGTAAAGCTAGGTGGTAAGTATTTAGCAACAATGTAATTAGCATAGTCAGCATACCAAGGAGTACTATTAGCAACATTTATTGCAGCTAACTACTCATCATGAAAACTATCATCAATAGGTAGTGGGTCATCAAGCACATTTTCAAGCCTAGACAAGTTATCAGCTACGGGGTTCTCAGCTCCATTTCTATCAATTATATGTAAATCAAATTATTGTAACAAGAGAACCCAACGAATAAGTCTAGATTTAGCATCTTTCTTTTCCATAAGATATTCAATAGCACATGGTCTATGTGAACAGTTACTTTGGTATCAACAATATAAGGTCTAAATTTATCACAAGCAAACACCACTTCTAAGAATTCTTTTTCAGTAGTAGCATAATTTCTTTGAGCACTGTCTAGATTTTTACTAGCATAATGAATAACATTCAATTTCTTATCAACTTTTTGTCCTAGAACAACACCAACAGCATAATCACTAGCATCACACATAATTTCAAAAGGCAAGTTCCAATCAGGTGGTTGAACAATAGGTGTAGAAATTAAGGCTTTCTTGAGTGTTTCAAAGGCTTCAAGACAATCATCATCAAAAACAAAAGGAATATCCTTTTGCAAGAGACTAGTGAGAGGCCTAGAAATTTTAGAGAAGTCTTCGATAAATCTCCTATATAAACCAGCATGACCTAGGAAACTACGAATACCTTTGATGTCCTTAGGAGATGGCATTTTCTCAAAGCCATCAACCTTAGCTTGGTCCACTTCAATACCTCTTTCAGAAATTTTATGACCCAAGACAATGCCTTCATTAACCATAAAGTGGCATTTCTCCCAATCCAAGGCAAGATTTGTTTGTCCACATCTCTACAAAACTCGCTCAAGATTGCTTAAACAATCATCAAAAGACTTCCCATAAACAGAAAAGTCATCCATGAAAACCTCAACAATCTTTTTCACAAAAGTCAGAGAATATAGCAGTCATACATCTTTGCAAGGTAGCAGGTGCATTACATAAACCAAAAGGCGTATGTCTATAAGCATAGGTTCCAAAAGGACAAGTAAAAGTGGTCTTTTCTTGATCAGGTTGAGAAACAACTATTTGTGAAAAACTAGAATATCCATCAAGGAAGCAAAAGTGTGTGTGCTTAGATAATCTTTCAAGCATTTGATCAATAAGAGGCAAAAGGTAATGATCTTTCCTAGTTGCTTTATTTAATTTTCTATGATCAATTACTATTCTATAAAATGTAGAAATTCTTTGTGGGATAAGCTCATCTTTATCATTAGGAACAACAGTTATACCTTCTTTCTTAGCAACACAATGGACAGGACTTACCCATATACTATCAGCTATGGGATAGATTATACCTGCTTCCAGAAGTTTCAATATTTCCGTTCTTACCACTTCTTTCATCTTCGGGTTTACCCGATGTTGGTGATCAACAACGGGTTTAACATTAGGTTCCATATTAATTTTGTGCTGACATAGAGTCGGACTAATGCCCTTTAAATCATCAAGAGTATATCCAATAGCAGCCCGGTGCTTCCTTAGAACTTTCAATAATCTTTCTTCTTCATGTTCTGAATGTTTAGCACTAATAATAACAGGATATATCTTCTTTTCATCAAGATAAGCGTATTTCAAAGTGTCTGGCAATTATTTAATTCAAACACAGGATCACCTTTAGGTGGAGGAGGACCTCCAAGAGTTTCAATAGGCAAATTGTGCTTAAGTAGAGGACGTTGTTCAAAGAAAATTTTATCTAATTCATTCCTTTCATGCATATGTAAATCATTTTCATGGTCTAGCAAATATTGTTCTAAAGGATCAGTCGGTGGTACAACAATAGAAGCAAGACCAATTAAATCATCCTTACTAGGCAATTCTTTTTCATGAAGATTTGTACTAAACTTGGAAAAATTAAACTCACGAGACTCATCACCAAAGCTAACACCCACAGTTTGTTTCTTACAATCTATCTTAGCATTAACTGTATTCATGAAAGTTCTACCAAAGATAATGGGACAAAATTCATCCTGTGGGGAACCAAGAACAAGAAAATTAGTAGGGTATTTTATTTTCTCACACAAGACTTCAACATCTCTAAGAATCCCAAATTTTAATATTGTGTCTCTATGAGCAAGTTTAATAGTAACATCTATTTCTTCTATCTCAGCAAGTACTATGTCTTTCATAATTTCTTCATATAAAGTGTAAGGAATAGCACTCAGACTAGCACCCATGTCACATAAACCATGATAATAGTGATCTCCTATTTTAACTGAAATAATAGGCATGCCAATAACAGGTCTATGTTTATCTTTTCTATCAGGTTTATCAATTCTAACAGCTTCTTCACAGAAATAAACAAAATGCCCATCTGTATCTTCTTCTAAGAGATCTTTAACCATAGCAATGCTAGGTTCTACTTTGATTTGTTCATCAAGTTTTGGTGTTCTAATATAGCTTTTGTGAACCACAGTTGAAACTTTAGCATGTTCCTTCATCCTAACAGGAAAAGGTGGTTTCTCAATATAAGCAGAAGGGACAACTGGTTCAACATTATAAATTATAGTTTCTTCTTTAACTGGTACTGGTTTCTTAATTTCTTCTTTAATAGGTGGGTGATATTTAAACCACTTCTCCTTAGGGAGTTCAACATGAGTAGCAAATGATACACAAAAGGAGGCTACTATCTCAGAGTCAAGTCCATATTTAGTGCTAAACTTTTGAAAAGCATTGGTATCCATAAAAGATTTAACACAATCATATTTAATTTTAATAACTGACTCTTTACCTTCCTTGAGTTCCCAATCTTTAGAGTTGAATTTAATTATTTCCAGAAGATCCCACCGGAATTCAATAGTCTTCTTCATAAAAGAACCAGCACAAGAAGTATCAAGCATGGTTTGATCATTACGAGAAAGTCGAGCATAAAAGTTCTGGATAATAATTTCTCTTGAGAGCTCATAATCGGGGCATGAATATAACATTGACTTAAGCCTCCCCCAAGCTAGAGCGATACTTTCTCCTTCACGAGGCCAAAAATTATATATTTAATTCCGATCACGATGAACTAGATGCATAGGATAAATTTTTGGTGGAACTCCAATTTCAAACGATTCCAATTCCATGATCCAATATCGTCACATAGCCTATACCATGCCAATGCTTTTCCCTACAAAGATAAAGGGAAAACATTTTTCATCACTTCATCCCTGGGTAAACCTGCAAGCTTAAACAATCCACAAATTTGTTCCACATATATCAAGTGCATATCAGGATGTTTGGTTCCATCTCTTGCATAAGGATTATCTAGCAGTTGTTTTATCATACCCAAAGGAATTTCATATTCAATATTTTTAGTAGGTGCAGCAGGTTGAGGGGTAGCTAATTGTTGTTCCGGACGAGGTGAAGATACCCCGAACAAACCCCTCAAAGGATTGTTTTCCATAGTAACAAGTGACAATAAATTTCAGGACACTATATAAATGTTTCCTTACCAAAGGCACTTCACTCCCCGGCAACGGCGCCAGAAAATAGCCTTGATGACCCGTAAGTACAGGGTTCAATTGTAGATCTTTTCGATAAGTGAGAGTGTTGAACCCAACGAGGAGCAGAAGGAAATGACAAGTAGTTTTCAGTAAGGTAGTGTCTGCAAGTGCTGAAATTGTAAGTAGCGGAGTAGTTTGATAGCAAGATAATTTGTAACGAGCAAGTAACGATAGTAGTAACAAAAGTGCAGCAAGGTAGACCAATCCTTTTGAGGCAAAGGACAGGCCAAAACGGTCTCTTATGATAAGCAAAGCGTTCTTGAGGGTACACGGGAATTTCATCTAGTCACTTTCATGATGTTGGTTTGATTTGTGTTCGCTACTTTGAAAATTTGATATGTGGGTGGACCGGTGCTTAGGTGTTGTTATTACTTGAACGAATCTCCTACTTAGGATTAACCCTCCCGCAAGCATCCGCAACTACGAGAAAATTATTAAGAATAAAGTCTAACCATAGCATTAAACTTTTGGATCCAATCGGTCCCTTACGAAATAGCGCATAAACGAGGGTTTAAGCTTCTATCACTCTCGCAACCCACCATCTAATTGCTACCCCACAATGCATTCCCTTAGGCCCAAATATGGTGAAGTGTCATGTACTCTACGTTCATATGACACCACTAAGGGAATCACAACATACATACTATCAAAATATCGAACACATATCAAGTTCACATGATTACTTGCAACATGATTTCTCCCGTGACCTCAAGAACAAAAGTAACTACTCACAAATGATAAACATGTTCATGACCAGAGGAGTATTAAATAGCATAATGGGTCTGAACATATAATCTTCCACCAAATAAACCATATAGTAATCAACTACAAGATGTAATCAACACTACTAGTCACCCACAAGCACCAATCTATAGTTCCGGTAACAAGATTGAATACAAGAGATGAACTAGGGTTTGATATGAGATGGTGATGTTGAAGATGTTGATGGAGATTTCCCTCCCCAAGATGGGAGAGTTATTGGTGATGATGATGACGATAATTTCCACCTCCGGGAGGGAAGTTCCCCCGGCGGAATCGCTCTGCCGGAGGGAAAAAGTGCTCCTACCCAAGTTCCTCCTCGGAACGGCGGCGCTCCATCCCGAAAGTCCCCCTTTATTTTTTCTAGGTCAAAATGACTTATATACCAGAAGATGGGCACCGGAGGTGGGCCGAGGAGGCCACAACCCACGAGGGCGCGCTTGGGGGGCCTAGCGCGCCCAGGTGGGTTGTGCCCACCTGGTGGCCCCCCTCTGGTGGTTATTGGCTCCAGAATTTCTGAAATATTCCATAAAAAATCTCCGTGAAGTTTCAGCTTATTTGGAGTTGTGCAGAATAGGTGGCCTGACGTAACTTTTCCAAGTCCAGATTTCCAGCTGCCGAAATTCTCCCTCTTGGTGTGTTCCTTGCAAATTATGAGAGAAAAGGCATTAGAATTACTCAAAAAAGCATTATTATGGATAAAAACATTATAAATAACAGTAAGAAAACATGATGCAAAATGGACATATCAAGGCGCCGCACCAGAGGACGCAAGGATAATTGATGAAGAACATTTAGTCAACCGCCATGTTATTTTATTTTATTTTTCGTCGATCAATTAGGTCGTTATTTTTGATTAGCCGTGAGATTGTGTAATCCGAGATTGAACCTTCACTACAAAAAATATACACTCCCGTGATGATACGTGTTTGTCACAGTAGGTCACGTTTTCTATCATTCATGTACATCCATGACGATTTTATGACAGAATCAAGATAGTCATACTTGTGATGTCGTAGAAGTGTTCCATGACATTACCAAAATTATCATCACGGAAGTGTCCACTTCCTTGATGATAAATCGTGCGTCATAGAAGTGCTTTCGTCAAGGGTGACCGACACATGGCATCGACCATAACGGCTCACCGTTAAGCTATCGGGTCCGGTTTTGGATCCGATAACCCGTTAACAGGCCGGACCAATGGGGGTTTTCCACGTGTAAAATTCTCATTGGCCGACGGAACCACTTGTCAGCTCCTCATTGGGACAGATGTCATCCACTCATTGGACAGGAGGCGCGTATGATACGTCGACACGTGGCCGGCCCAATAGAGGCCCATTTCGGTGAAATGGCCGGCCCATCTAAAGGCCCACCATATTTTTTCAGACACTAGTGGGCTGGCCCGTTAACAGCCTGCCATGTTTTGGGTCAATTTGAGGCCCATATCAGATCAGGCCCGTTCACAGCCTGCCGAGTTTTGGGACAAATTACGGCCCATATTGGACCAGGCCCGTTAACAGGCCACTGTACCTCTGGGCCCATTCTAAGACAGGTTTTTATTTCAGCTTGTTAAATGCCCATTTACCAGTTTGGCCCGATAATAGTTTCGGCCTGTTAGCGGCCCGTGGAGTATCTGGGACGTTGTCGGCCCAGTTTAACTTTAGGCCATTTAACAGCCCACGCAGAAATTGGGCTATTTCTTGTCTGAAGTAACTTTAGGCCTCTTAATGGCCCGTAGTCTTCGTGGATAAATTTCAGCCCAACTGGCCTATCAGCCTGTTAATGGCCCGTGTAACAGTTGGGCCTGATTACATCCCGCGTTGAATCCGGCCTGCTTACAACCTATCTGATAATGGCCCGTGACACTTTTGGGCCTATGGCCCACGTGGATACCGGCCTGCTTAAAGCCCATAATTTTATTGGGCCAAACGGGCCCGAGATATATTTTGGCCTGTTAACTGCTCGTCCTATTTGGGCCAAACATGGGCCTTAGGAAGTTTTGGCCTGTATTGGCCCATGGATTTTTCGGCTCAACGCTAGCCCAATCTAGGTTTTAGCATGTTAAAAGCCCATTGTATTCTCTGGCCCAGCTGGCCCGAACTTTACTTGGCGTGTTAAAGGCGGGAAACAACCATAAGGTTTAGACCTGCTAATGGCCCATATGAGTAACGGGCCGCCCTAAAGACCGACAACACTGAGATCCTCTGAACCTTCCGGCCTAAATTACAGCATACCGACCAAGAATAAACCTGGACTATACAATAAAGAAATTACAGCATATTACATCCCCTCAGCATCAAAGTTTGCCGCCAGTGATAATAAAGGGCAACCAGATAGCAGATTACATAAACTGGGCAGGTCGCCACCAGTGGAAGTTAACAGGTGGACAAAATAATAGACAGAACCGACAACACTTCAACATAGTTCAAGAAAGGTTAGCCCCAGCTTAGCAACCTGATGAGACTGCGCTTCTTTGGCGCTCATATCCACCAACTTAAGCTGCATAACATCAATAAACGTCCTATACTTACGGTTAATCTTGCATAGAGATTGGAGTTCCAGTTGTATTTGAGCGGAAGCATATATTTCTGCTTGAATTTCAGACTGAAGAAGTCGAACAGATTCAGGTGGCGACTTCATCGAGCTTGTGTCACTGAGTAAGTTTGACACTACATCAAGATGTGACTTCGTGGTTGTATCCCTACCCTCAATATATTTTGCCTTCTCCTCTAGAATATGTGTTAGAGGGACAAACAATGGGTTCGTCTCACTATCATTGTGGCAGTTTTTCCTAGTAGCAGTGTTGTCACCCTAAAAGAGAAACAAGTAGGTAGATAACATGTTTTGCACGTATAAGCATCAGCGCTGTCAATTCATATTATTTCTTTGTTAGAAATAAAGAGACACAATTTAAAATAGCATTAACATAATAGGCATTGTTAATAGTTAAGACGGCAGGAAATCTCATTGTGCAGGAGCGGCCAGCTTCACCAGACCACTGGATTACATATCAAGAACACAAGCATAGATGTAGTTCTAAACAACATATACACATGAATGGTGAGTGTACTGTCAATTTATACCATTTTAGATTGGTAAATAAAGAGACACGATTTAAATAGCATTAATATAATATGTCATTGTTCATAGTTGAGACATAGCAGGATATGACATTTTGCTGTTGTTGTAGTCTCACCACACCACTGGATTACAGATCAAGAACACAAGCATACACATAGTTCTAAATTAGATAACTTGATGTGTTTAGTTTAATTTACATGGTACGAATAAGGAACTAGATTGTATTACTAAAGACTAAAATTGAGAACGACAAACTTATGTTTATGTACTTCTACTTTATAAACTTTGAACAAGCAATTTCATGTAGATGACAAAAATAAACAACATTTGCACTCATAGCTATCCAAATATAAACAACAAAGTTTGAAGGCTCGAGGAGGACAAACTTACATTAGTAGTGAAGACAGGCTCTATAAAGGCCTTTTCCATATTGATGGGGGGGCAATTCAAGAAGTTTACCTCACACTCTTCATCAAGAGTATTGCCTTTATTCTACATTTATTTTGTTAAGATTAAATATAGATGTGAAAATATAGGAACAAATGGCGATTATTTAACTTAAGATGCAGAGTACAAATTTAAATACAGCATAGAGGCAGAAGGCACTGACAAGAGAAATGAGGAGCTAAACTTCTTCAGTAACATTGGTTTTATTCAATATTTTGGCAAGAGTAAATGTAGATCTGATGTGTAGAAAAATGGAGGAGAAGGGAAAATAAGCTGCAAAGTGTACATGAAGAACTAGCTGACAAATATAAGGACAACAAATACTTACAAGAACAATGCAGAACTAAATTTCTTCATAGGCATTGGATTTATTCTACATTAATTTAAGCATTAATATAGATCTAATAATTTGGAGCGAACAGTGGATAAGCAAGCTATAATGCACAATGATGTCACATAATCCACCAGATATGAATGTAAGGACATCGATAGGACAATAGGTACTCACAAGAGCAAAGCAGCGACCAACATAGTTGCGATATCGTACGTTTTGCGGCGCTGGTTCTATCGCCAATATATGTCGGGTGCTATGTGATTTCTCCGGTAGCACCACCTTTTCAAGGACTTTGCTTGTACTCCTTCAGGTTCTGCAATCACCGTCTTCCTTTTGGATGTCTGAAACACGAGAACATCATTTGAATGGAAAAACATGGTATGACGACAAATGGAATAGGTGTTGATAATGGACGAGCATGGCATCTTCACATATATCATGAGTAAACTAAGCAGGTGGCGGTGCAACGAAGCAAAAGAAATGAAAGACACCTTATGCAAGATATGTGCAACCAATAAAACCTTGCCAAATTAGAACAGGCACCTTATTGGGTGAACATGATAGGACATCTGCCTTTGACTCCTTCAGCTCAGAATAGTCATTAGGATCATATTCTGAATACGAATCTATAGGTCGGGAGCATGTGGGTTTCATTGCATCCACAATGGACCTCAATCCCTTGATGCCAAGTTTGTTACCCATTGAACTGTTCCACAATATTCTTTTGATGTGCGCATTCTTATATTCATTGTGATTACGTACAATATCTGTAAAGCATGAAAACACAAATAGTAGTGAGATTATCTTTGTAATGCAGAGGATATTGTAATATAATAGAGGCTACCTGTAAACCCTTGTGTGCTATCACTAGATTCTGATGAGAGAGCCCCTGTGTGCTGTAATATGGTGAGTAGATTAACATAATCTGGCACAACTACACAAAAAAATAGGTTCCCTGTTGGGGGCCCCAGATGTAAGGATAGTTGGCAGATGATAGGTTCATAATGTACCATATAGAGAGAGTTTATTGCCAAACCATGATAACGAGAGCACAGAGCCAGTAGGCAGATCATAGTGTAGATAATAGGGGTACACCATAACCACCATAAATAAATCGGGAAAGCGGAACTGGCTGGAAAACATAGGGTTTTGCTGCTACCAATACGCAGCCTATCGATCACCTATAGGCCAGCTCTATTCATCTGAAGGCGCACAACTGTTACTATCAGTTTAGTCTATCAAAGACCGCGTGGCTCCCACCATTTCCGGGGTATTATGGCAGACCAACTCGAAGTGCAAAATCATTTAGCAGAACCAGCCCAATAGAGGCGTCGACTACAGATGTCCCTGCTCCCCTTCCTGACAAGGAACATACTGTGCTTCCCATACAGAACACCGCACGGGCCGGAGGCTGAACCATCGGCCCCCACCGCCTGTGTTCCTCTGCCACCACCACACCCCCGCCCCGCCCCCACCCGCATCAAGTTTTTTTCATTCGGTGAGGCCCCACCACCGCCCGCCACAACCACCGTCCCCACCCGAGCCCCTTCCTTCGCACCGGCGAACTCCGGCGAGATCTCAGAAATTGACTGGCCCAATTTTGAAATTTAGTCTACTGTCATTTAACTAGTGTGGAATATAAAAGGGGAAGCATTGCGAGTATAGTGTTGAGCGTGCCATGGCGGATCTGAAGGTGCAAACCGGACAAAGGCAACTTCGCAACCAATGTTTGCTTTCCTAATAAGTAAGTGATGGACAAGAAATCAGAGTAAAGCAGTGGCGATCTATTTTCTTGCTGCGATAAATAAGTTGAGTAGATACGAAAGACTACCGCCTCTGGTGCGGCGCCGTGTATGCATCTGCTGAGAATTTGGCGGTGCTGTGATAGCGATGGCTATCGGCGGCGTGGAAGCAGATCTAGGAGGGTAGACGGTGGCGGCGGGGTGCGGTGGACAAGACGGTCATGGGAGCGGTGCCAACAAGGTGGACGACGGAGGGGATGAAGCGAGGGGACGGGATGCAAGGATCTCGGTCCGAAGCAGTGGATGAGAGAGGTCGATCTCTTGTAATGGCCGACGGTGTTGGGGTATCAGCTCCGGCATGGTGGAGGAGGACGGCGGTGGATGGGGTGGCGGACGGAGGAGGCTGGGGTGGAGAGGGTGTTTCGGCGCCCACGGAGTACGAATGGGCAAAGGGAGGGAGAGAGGAAGGGGGGAACCATGTCTTCAGGGCACGCTTGTCTCAAATGCGAGGAAATTTACAAACTTAGCCCCCGTTTAAAATTTCCTACATCACAGCAATATTACTCGGTTAAGGATAGAACGGTAATCTCGCATACACCAAATATTTGCCGACGAGAATTTGTTTTTGGCGCCCACCATGTATGAATCGGGGAGGGAGTCGATTTCGGCCAAGGAGACACTGTGTTTTGGCACCCACCGTGTATGAATCCAAGTGAGAGGTGGTTATGTCATGTTTGAGTGAAATTACAAACCTACCCCTATTGAAACCTATAGAAATCGAGCCGATAGGATTTGCATGGCAGGGATAGGCAGCAATTTCCATCTCGCAGATTTTGGTTTCGGGCGGTTACTGCGACTTTCCCCGCTTCGTTCAAATTTTTGTAGAGCAAGAGTGCACGTTTACCGTGCCAACTCAATTCGAATCCAGTTTGTATTCTATTTTTGTTCGGGCAGGATCCATTTTCGATTGGAATAAAATTCTATATACATCACTTTATATATATATACTTTCAAAAGCACATCACCATTTATACATAAATATGGTTTAAAAATGGCATGATCTCAGGTTCATAAGACTGTATCGATCTTAATTTGTATTTTCAAATATTTGAAACCACTTTATGTTGAAATCCAATGTATGCATTCCTCGCTATCTGTCTCCAATTAATTGTGTTTCATGCGGGTTTTTTAGTTTTTTTTACTTCTCAAACATGTATAATGTGTTCCACACACGCAACATATAATGTAATCCTGTTTAGACATTAATTGCATATAAACCATGCATTGGCTCTAATTAAAGAATATATGGATCACTAATATTGATAAACTTATGAGTGTGTTGAATACTAAGAAAAGAATGAAGCATGATAATTGTTTTGAGATATGGAGGTGATAATATTAGAGTCATGCTAGTTGAGTAGTTGTGAATATGAGAGATACTTGTGTTAAAGTTTGTGATTCCCGTAGCATGCATGTATGGTGAACCATTATGTGACGAAGTCGGAGCATGATTTATTTATTGATTGTCTTCCTTATGAGTGGAAGTCGGGGACGAGCGATGGTCTTTTCCTACCAAACTATCCCCCTAGGACCATGCGCGTAATACTTTGCTTTGATAACTTCTAGATTTTTGCAATAAGTATATGAGTTCTTTATGACTAATGTTGAGTCCATGGATTATACGCACTTTCCTTCCTTCCACCATTCCTAGCCTCTCTAATACCGCGCGCTTTTTGCCGGTATCATACACCCACCATATATCTTCCTCAAAACAGCCACCATACCTACCTATCATGGCATTTCCATAGCCATTCCGAGATATATTGCCATGCAACTTTTCACCGTTCCGTTTAGTATGACACGCTCCATTATTGTCATATTGCTAGCATGATCATGTAGTTGACATAGTATTTGTGGCAAAGCCACTGTTCATAATTCTTTCATACATGTCACTCTTGAGTCATTGAATATCCCGGTACACCGCCAGAGGCATTCATATAGAGTCATATTTTGTTCTAAGTATCGAGTTGTAATTGTTGAGTTGTAAGAAAAATAAAAGTGTGATGATCATCTTTTTTAGAGGATTGTCCCAAGTGAGGAAAGGATGATGGAGACTATGATTCCCCCACAAGTCGGGATGAGACTCCGAACGAAAAAAAGAGAAAAAAAAGAGGCCATAAAAAAGAGAAAGGCCCAAATAAAAAATAAATAAAATAAAAATAAAAAATGAGAGAAAAAGAGAGAAGGGACAATGCTACTATCCTTTTACCACACTTGTGCTTCAAAGTAGCACCATGATCTCCATGATAGAGAGTCTCCTATGTTGTCACTTGCATATAATAGTGGGAATTTTTCATTATAGAACTTGGCTTGTATATTCCAATGATGGGCTTCCTCAAAATGCCCTAGGTCTTTGTGAGCAAGCGAGTTGGATGCACACCCACTTAGTTTCTTTTGTTGAGCTTTAATATACTTATAGCTCTAGTGCATCCGTTGCATGGCAATCCCAACTCACTCACATTGATATCTATTAGTGGGCATCTCCATAGCCCGTTGATACGCCTAGTTGATGTGAGACTATCTTCCCCTCTTTTTATCTTCTCCACAACCACCGTTCTATTCCACATATAGTGCTATATCCATGGCTCACGCTCATGTATTGCGTGAAGATTGAAAAAGTTTTGAAAATGTTAAAGTATGAAACAATTGCTTGGCTTGTCATCGGGGTTGTGCATGATTTGAATACTTTGTGTGGTGAAGATGGAGCATAGCCAGACTATATGATTTTGTAGGGATAACTTTCTTTGGCCATGTTATTTTGAGAAGACATAATTGCTTTATCAGTATGCTTGAAGTATTATTATTTTTATGTCAATATGAACTTTTGTCTTGAATCTTTCGGATCTGAATATTCATATAACAATTGAGAAGAATTACATTGAAATTATGCCAACTACCATTCCACATCAAAAATTATCTTTTTTATCATTTACCTACTCGAGGACGAGCGGGAATTAAGCTTGGGGATGCTTGATACGTCTCCAACGTATCTATAATTTTTGATTGCTCCATGCTATATTATCTACTGTTTTGGGCAATATTGGGCTTTATTATCCACTTTTATAATATTTTTGGGACTAACCTATTAACCGGAGGCCCAGCCCAGATTTGCTGTTTTTTGCCTATTTCAGTGTTTCGAGGAAAAGGAATAACAGACTGAGTCAAAACGGAACGAAATCAACTGGAGAAGTTATTTTTGGAAGGAAAGCAACCCAGGGAACTTGGAGTGCACGTCAGGGGAGATACGGGCTGCCCACGAGGGTGGGTGCGCGCCCACCCCCCTAGGGCGCGCCCCCTGCCTCGTGGGGCCCCCGTGGCTCCTCCGACGTACTTCCGGCTCCCATATATATCCACGTACCCTAAAACTTCCAGAACAGAGATTAGATCGGGAGTTCCGCCGCCACAAGCCTCTGTAGCCACCAAAAACCTAATAGGGACCCTATTCCGGCACCCTTCCGGAGGGGGGAACCCTCACCGGAGGCCATCTTCATCATCCCGGCGATCTCCATGACGAGGAGGGAGTAGTTCACCCTCAGGACTGAGGGTATGTATCAGTAGCTATGTGTTTGATCTCTCTCTCTCTCTCGTGTTCTTGATTTGGCACGATCTTGATGTATCGCGAGCTTTGCTATTATAGTTGGATCTTATGTTTCTTCTCCCCCTCTTCTCTCTTGTAATGGACTGAGTTTTCCCTTTGAAGTTATCTTATCGGATTGAGTCTTTAAAGATTTGAGAACACTCGATGTATGTCTTGCCGTGCGTATCTGTGGTGACAATGGGATATCACGTGCCACTTGATGTATGTTTTGGTGACCAACTTGCGGGTTCCGTTGTCGGATTTCGGGTTCCGGCAGACCCTTAAGGTTCGAACTCTGGGGTGCGCGCGGAGATTATGCCCTCTACCTCTCCGTCTCGCAAGGATCTAAACTACCAAAAGAACAACACAAAAGACACAGAGTTTATACTGGTTCGGGCCACCAATGTGGTGCAATACCCTACTCCAGTGTGGTGTGGTGGATTGCCTCTCTGGCTGCTGATGATGAACAATACAAGGAAGAACAACCTCGCGAGGGTCTGTTCTTGGCTAGGGGATGAACTACTAGGAGGGGTTCAACCAGTGACTGACGGATGATCTCTCGATGCCGATCACCCGATTGCTAGATGCCTCTACCCTGGGGGTGGCTAGTCCTATTTATAGGCAAAGGCCCTGGGCCTCTTCCCAAATATTGAGCGGGAAGGGCGCCAACAATTGGCCAATTCGAAGGGGAACATCTGGTACACTTATCCTGACTAAAGTTGGTCCTCGCCTGCCAAAGGCCCTGTGCTGGCGCCGTTCTGGGCTCCACGATGACCTCCTTCCCACCGTTGGACTGGTCTTGGTCTCGTTGCACCGAAATGGGTGCCTTTGCTTGATCCTCTCGCCTGCGCTTGCCCCCTTTGCACCAAAGAGGAAAGGGAGTACACTGCGCGGGCTGGCGGCCGCCTGGCGCCCTTGGTCGTCATGGCTTGCGTCATGGGCACCTCGCGAGGTACCCAGCCTTGATCTCTCCGCCTCCTCGTGAGCCAGCCTGACGAGGCCGTGCCTGAGGAAGTGTTGTGTCGTCCATCCTGCGAGGCTTGGCCCCTCGCGAGGGTCTTGGGTCTTGTGTTGATGATGATGGGCCGTGCTGGGCCCCCTTTGAGCCACACCGCAGGCCGCAAGCAGGCAAGTCTGGCGACCCCCGTTCCCAGAACGCCGACAGTAGCCCCCGGGCCCAAGGCGCGCCCGGACATGGCCGTGCCGGGAGGCGAAAGGGCAAGGGCGAAGCGCCGCGGGCCCTAACAGACTGCGGCCTTGGGCGCCGCGTGGCGGTTGATTGGACGTGGGCGTCTCTGCTTCCCCATGATGCCTCGACGATCGCGCGGATTGGACAAGTCCCTGCATGCAAATTGTGTCATGATTACCTGTGATCGTGGAGGCCGACGGTTGGCCTCCGCCGGCTATAAGTACGGCACCGTGCGTGCCCTTCCAGTCCATCTCTCCTTGCTTTCTCCTTCGCCTTGATTCTTGCTCCGCCTTGCTGTGATGGCTCCGATTCGCCGGTTCTCTGCAGCGGAGAAGGGAAAAGCTCCTCGAGAGGGACCAGACCCGCTCCCGCCGAAGAAGCGGCCTGTCTTTTGTGGCCGAGACGAGGAAGACCGCCTGGCGGTGCTGAGGCCTCGGTACGAGCGGCCTCCGCCGGGGTTCCCGCTTCCCTTGTATGCCCACGCTGAGGGCCTTGGAAGAGGAGATGCCGATCCCTTCGGCCAGTGCCGTCGCCGTCGCTGGCGGGTCACGAAGGTGTGGGTCGTTCCTCCTGGAGTCCACACCTCCTCCCGCAAGCTCATGCTCCACGCCGCCATGCCTCCGCGAACTTGGATTCTCTTTCCTCCCTTCTTCGCCTCCGTATTCCTGCATGGAAGACTCCTGGAGTTATGGCTGGCAGCACGCTGACTGCAGCACCCCCGCGACCGAGGCAGAGGTCGTGATCATTGCCTCGGGTGAGGTATTCATGACTCGCGGCTGGGGCGAGATTGCTCGGGGTTGCAGAGCAAGGGGCGCCCTCACGACCCACCTAGAGTACGATGGCGCTTCGGTGATGTTCTTCAAGGTCTTCGACGCGAACGGGCGCCGGCTGGAGTGCTGCCCCGGGGGAGGCGGCCAGGACCTCGCCATGGCGACTGCTAGGCCCGCCGACCACCCCCTGGACAGCTCGACAGACGACAGGAGCGCCGGAGGATCCAGCGATCCTAGCGCCGACCTTGACAGCCTGTTGGAGCCGGTGAGCGGCGAGGGTGCTGCCGCCGCCGTCGAAGCCGTGAAGGGGCGCGCGGAGGCGCTGCTGGGGAAGTTCCGGGCCTTCAGCACCAAGCCGAAGCAAGGCGCTGCCGGCCCTACTGCTCCACGAGGAGAAGCCACTCCGCACTGCTCCACCATCGACAAGTGACTCCGCTACTGCTCCTGCTCTTCTTTTAGTTCCTGCACATGCATCACGCCTCGGGGAGGCATTTAAACTTGCGTTCGGTACTGGGACGATAGTATGGACTGTAATATTTCGCTTTTAAATTCCTTGAATTTTATGCTTTTCTTCCCTACTTGCTTGTGTTCTACGCCGGCAGGGCCCGGCCCCGCGCGTACCTCACCCAGTATTAGCCCCGACCGGAAACCAGGACGAGACCAAAGGAGTGAGGGGCTATGTGACAAGTTAGGCTCCTGAGTCGCGATGCTCAGGAGTCCCCCTTGGCGCACAAACAACAAGTAGGGAAGCGTGGTGTAGGTGTATCTTCCATTCTACGTCTGCAGAGCCCGACTCCGCGTGTACCTCACCCAGCATAGCCTTTCGGAACTAAGGAGTGAGGGGCTACGGAGCCAGTTAGGCCCCTGAGTCGCGATGCTCAGGGGTCCCCCTTGACGCGCAAACAGCGGGCGATGAGGTGAGATGCAAGCGAGACTACCGTTCTACGTCTGCAGAGCCCGGCCCCGCGCATACCTCACCCAGCATAGCCTTTCGGAACTAAGGAGTGAGGGGCTACGGGACCAGTTAGGCCCCTGAGTCGCGATGCTCATGGATCCCCCTTGACGCTCAAACTTCCTTCATACCTAGGCTCCGCTCGGGGAGAGACGCGCGACGAACCAGGCCCGAGGGGCCTGGCTAGGCGGCGTACGTCTCGGCGTGACCCAGGCGTAGCCCCCGTGCCTAGCCCCCTCGCACGGCGCTCCCGAGGGGAGGCATTGCGATGAGGCTAGCCACTGAGCTCTGGGCTCCCTGAGGTTAACGCGGCCCGAAGGCCACCCTTAGTCGTTTATCACCAGCGCGGAGCATAGCGCTTCCGTATGTGTACGGGCATAGCCGCTCCTCGGCAGTGTCGTTAGCCAGCGCAGAGCATGGTGCTTCCACTGGTACGTGGGAGGGGGCTCCGCTCTGGGAGGAGCCCCCGGGGCGTGTACAGCCCCGCCCTGACACGTGGCCGACACGGTAGGGCTAGGTGAGGTGTATCTGGGCACCCGTGAGCCAGCGTGGGACTCACGGGGCCCTACCTCTAGGCGGGTTGCGCCTGGCACTGGGTCGTATCTTGAGATGTGTTCATGCAAATTGGGTTAGATGCCGGCACTCTACGTCCTCGGGTCCCGGCCCTCGAGCTTGTCTCAGCCGTCGCTGGTATGCCAGGTCGCGATGCCATGGACAAGGCCAGAGGGTGAGGGCTGGAGAGCCAGTAAGAGCCCTGAGTCGCGATGCTCAGGTACCCCCCCCCCCTTTAACGTGCAAGTGGTCGACATGGAGAAGGAGAGGTGCCATGGACAGGCATCAAGTAATCAAGCATGATAGGCGAAAGCATAGCTGGAAATAAACGCAAGGGAGATACACGCCACTGGGCCTGGCCCGAGCGGCTTGGGGATGATGCAGCCCGAGGGGCGCCCCCAACAAAGCAAGCTAATGGCCAAAAAATAAAAAGGGATACACGCCGCAGGGACGGACCCACGCGGCCTGGGAATGAAGCAGCCCGAGGAGGGCGTTCCCAGCTGGAAATGAAGCTTGAAGGACGTCACCTGAAGATGTCGAGGATGAAGTGGTGTTGGTGCAGCAGACTCGGTGGGCTGAGGAAGCCGATCCTCACGAGCCCCCAGGCCCAGGGGCCTAAGGAGGCTCCGGAGGCGCTGGTGGCTCCTCGCGAATCATCTCCATCTCCGCCAGGACCGCGGAACGCCTGTCTTCCTGAGTCTCCATGATGCCCCTCATGAGGCGCTGGTATGCAGCAGCCACGCTCGGCAAGCCGTAAGGCATGCGAACATAGCTGTGGGGTGAGCCTCCGCAACGCCCCACTTGTGAGGGCCAGAGGCGCTCCATCATGGCGACCCGATTGAGCCCTGGTACGTCGATGCAGACGCGCATCCCACCATCCTCGCCTGGATGGGGAGCCATAGCTGGCAGACGGCGGCAACCTCTCGTGATTCTTGACTCCTGTAGTTCTTGAACGGCCTTGTTAACGAACTCCTGCTGGTCTGACCTTCCTTGCCTTGCTCCTTCTTGAGGGAAACGTGCTTCGAGGCACGCCTCCATGTGGTGCCCAAGCGCCTCCCTCGTGACCCTGGCCAGGTCGGTGGCCCTCCAGGTGAGAGCCCCCGAGCCCTGCCTGAGGAGGGCGCCGGGCGCGCTTTCCTATGCAACGGATGGAGGGTCCCCTTGGGCAGATGCGGGCCCTGAGGGGCTTGCCTCCTGTGGGGCTGAGCCTGACGATGTCTTCTTCTTCTTGGGGGTGATCTCGGGAAGCCTCCTGCTTCCGCGATTTGGGTCTTCTAGCGATGCGGCCTGAAAGGCTCATTCCAGGGAACACACTGCATCCTTCTCTTCACATGGCACCGTGATGACTCCGCCACTTCCTGGCATCTTGAGGACGTTGTAGCCATGATGAGTCACGGCCATGAACTTGGCTAGCGCTGGGTACCCGGGGATGGCGTTGTACGGCAGGCGGATGTGAGCGACGTCGAAGTCGATGAGCTCAGTGCGGTAGTTGCTGCAGGCTCCGAAGGTGACAGGGAGGCGGACCTGCCCGACCGGGATCGTGGAACCGTCGGTGACTCCTGAGAAGGGCTTGGTCGGCTGGAGCTGGTCATAGGGCACTTGAAGATTGTTGAATGTTTCCACGGACAGGACGTTGGGCCCTGCTCCACCATCAATGAGGGTCCTGGTGACCAGTACGTTGCTGATGACTGGGGAGCAAAGCATCGGGAGGACCCCGGCTGTGGCCGCGCACTTGAGTGGATCTGCTGAGCTGAACGTGATGACACACGCCGACCACCTGAGAGGGCGTGTGGCTTCGAGCCTGGGGAGGACTGCATTCACTTCGCGGGCAAACTGCTTGAAGATGCATTGGGAGGCTGGGGCTTGAGCTCCGCCCAGGATGCAGGTGATTGCGCGCGGCTCCTGGAAGCCCCCAGCCCCCTCGTCCTGGTGGCGGTCCTCGTTCCTTCTTGGCTGAGGTGGCAGTGAAGGGAGGCCTGCGTTGCCCTGCAGGCGATCCTCACGAGGCTGATCCCGCCAGTCCCCCTCGCGAGGCAAGTCTAGACAACGGTCCTCGCGAGGTTGATCGCTCCACCCTTGGCGTGGGCCGTGGTCTTCCCAGCGTCCTGGGTTCCTTCCTCCTCCTCGGCCGTAGCCCCGGTCAGCACGGTCAGGACGACGACCGATCCTTCCTTCTCGCACGGCACGGAGCTCTTGGCATTCGTTGGTGTTGTGGGTGTGGAGGTCGTGGTACACACAGTACCGGCTGCCCCTAGAGGATTCAGGCAGATCCTTGCCCCGCTTGGTGTCCGGTTCTGCCGCGAGCACGGCAGCCCTCTTGTGCTTCACATCCATGGCCTTGGGTTTCTTCTCTTTTGGGTCTGCGGCAGGCAGCTCGAGGAGGGAGAGGCGCCCCTCCTCAGCCCTGGCGCACTTGGTCGCCAAGTTGAACAGCTCCAGGGAGGTGCACAGGTCTTCATGCATCGCCAGCTCCTCCTTCATCTTGACGTCACGCACACCATCGGAGAAGGCCGAGATGACGGCTTCCTCGGACACCTTGGGGATCTTGAGGCGCGCACTGTTGAAGCGCTGAATGTACTTTTGCAGGGTCTCTCCGGGTTGTTGCTTGATGCGGCACATGTCGCTCACGGCAGGCGGCCGGTCACGAGTACCTTGGAAGTTGGTGATGAAGCGGGTGCGCATCTGGTCCCAGGAAGAGATCGTGCCTGGGGCCAAGTTCAGGAGCCAGGTGCGAGCTCCTTCCTTGAGTGCCATGGGGAACCAAGTTCGCCATGACCTTTTCGTCTCCACTGGCAGCTTCGATGCCCAGCTCATAGAGCTGGAGGAACTACGCAGGGTCGGTCGTGCCGTCGTAGCGAGGAGGCAGGTCTGGCTTGAACTTTCCGGGCCACGCGACGCTGCGCAGCTCGGTGGTGTAGGCGTGGCAGCCTGCGGTGGCCACGGGAGGCTTCGGTTGAGGGAGAGCTTGGCCTTGCGGGTCCCCATGCGCTGTAGCTGGGAGCAGCGCGGGGTCTTGACGGGCCGGAGGCGGAGCAGGGTCACGGCGAGCCGGAGCAGGAAGCGCCCGGGCAGCCTCTTGCGGTCGAGGGATTTCTTGGGAGCTCCGTTCTTGCTGGGCTGGCGCCTAACGGAGCGGGTTCCGCCCAGGGGCCACGCGCCTTGGAGCCACGGCGTCTTCTTGGAGAGGAGGCGGCTGGTACGCCCCCGGAACTTCATGGCCTGCGTGGGGCGGGGTGCGGCGCAGCGGAGCGGACGGCGCAGGAGAGCCCCCTGCGGCGCGGACGAGCTCGGCGACGCGGTCGAGCCACTCTTCGTAGACGGCGTCGACGGGACGGTAGCGCAAGAGCTCGTTTGCTGCGATGAGCGCAGCTCGAGCCTCCAAGGGTGCGCGGAGCACGCGGGACGAAGAGCCAGCTGGTGTGAGCGATGGAGTAGCGGTGCGGCCGTCTTGCCGCACGGACGGGTGCTGAGACGACGCTTGCTGCTCGTTCCCCGCCGGGCCGGTGGCGGCGTTGATGGCAGGCGACGGGGAACGACGAGGATGCCCACTGACGGGAGCCGTCTGGACAAAGCGGGAAGCGATGGCGGCCCGGCGCTCGGCACGGCCCGATGAGCGTCAGACATGGACGCGACAGTCGGCGGAGAGCGGAATGGTGGAAGACAAATTCCAGCGCACCCCTACCTGGCGCGCCAAATGTCGGATTTCGGGTTCCGGCAGACCCTTAAGGTTCGAACTCTGGGGTGCGCGCGGAGATTATGCCCTCTACCTCTCCGTCTCGCAAGGATCTAAACTACCAAAAGAACAACACAAAAGACACAGAGTTTATACTAGTTCGGGCCACCGATGTGGTGTAATACCCTACTCCAGTGTGGTGTGGTGGATTACCT
The DNA here is from genome assembly GCA_032464435.1 of Aegilops umbellulata. NCBI lineage: Eukaryota > Viridiplantae > Streptophyta > Magnoliopsida > Poales > Poaceae > Aegilops > Aegilops umbellulata. The sequence continues at coordinate 152,535,106 of CP136054.1, read as the reverse complement.
CTCTGGCTGCTGATGATGAACAATACAGGGAAGAACAACCTCGCGAGGGTCTGTTCTTGGCTAGGGGGATGAACTACTAGGAGGGGTTCAACCAGTGACTGATGGATGATCTCTCGATGCCGATCACTCGATTGCTAGCTACCTCTACCCTGGGGGTGGCTAGTCCTATTTATAGGCAAAGGCCCTGGGCCTCTTCCAAAATATTGAGCGGGAAGGGCGCCAACAATTGGCCAATTCGAAGGGGAACATCTGGTACACTTATCCTGACTAAAGTTGGTCCTCGCCTGCCAAAGGCCCTGTGGTGACGCCGTTCTGGGCTCCACGATGACCTCCTTCCCACCGTTGAACTGGTCTTGGTCTCGTTGCACCGAAATGGGTGCCTTTGCTTGATCCTCTCGCTTGCGCTTGCCCCCTTTGCACCAAAGAGGAAAGGGAGCACACTGCGCGGGCTGACGCCCGCCAGGCGCCCTTGGTCGTCATGGCTTGCGTCATGGGCACCTCGCGAGGTACCCCGCCTTGATCTCCCCGCCTCCTCGTGAGCTAGCCTGACGAGGCCGTGCCTGAGGAAGTGATGTGTCGTCCGCCCCGCGAGGCTTGGCCCCTGGCGAGGGTCTTGGGTCTTGTGTTGATGAAGATGGGCCGTGCTGGGCCCCCTTTGAGCCACGCCGCAGGCAGGCAAGTCTGGGGACCCCTGTTCCCAGAACGCTGACATCCGCCCATGAACCTATGCATAGGGGTTGGCACACGTTTTCGTCGTGATTCTCCGGTAGAAACTTTGGGCACTCTTTGAGGTTCTATGTGTTGGTTTGAGTAGATGAATTGAGATTGTGTGATGCATATCGTATAATCATACCCACAGATAATTGAGGTGACATTGGAGTATCTAGGTGACATTAGGGTTTTGGTTGATTTGTGCCTTAAGGTGTTATTCTAGTACGAACTCTAGGGCTGTTTGTGACACTTATAGGAATAGCCCACCGGATTGATTGGAAAGAATAACTTTGAGGTGGTTTCGTACCCTACCATAATCTCTTCGTTTGTTCTCCGCTATTAGTGACTTTGGAGTGACTCTTTGTTGCATGTTGAGGGATAGTTATATGATCCAGTTATGTTATTATTGTTGAGAGGACTTGCACTAGTGAAAGTATGAACCCTAGGCCTTGTTTCCTAGCATTGCAATACCGTTTACGCTCACTGTTACCGCTCGCTACCTTGCTGTTTTTATATTTTCAGTTTACAAAAACCTATATCTACCATCCATATTGCACTTGTATCACCATCTCTTCACAGAACTAGTGCACCTATACAATTTACCATTGTATTGGGTGTGTTGGGGACACAAGAGACTCTTTGTTATTTGGTCGCAGGGTTGCTTGATAGAGACCATCTTCATCCTACGCCTCCCACGGATTGATAAACCTTAGGTCATCCACTTGAGGGAAATTTGCTACTGTCCTACAAACCTCTGCACTTGGAGGCCCAACAACGTCTACACGAAGAAGGTTGTGTAGTAGACACCAGTGGGACATCCAGCACGTGCCGTGTTTGGCACTCCTTCGTCGTAAGAGTTGAAACGCTAGCATTCATCAGAAAAAATCAGCAATGATACTATACCACGTGGTTTCCTTGCTCCTCGATTTCGGAAAGAATACTTCCGTTCGCCAACATGTGGGACATCGACCATCCTGGTCCACTTGCCATGCACGCAGAACTCCAAGGGAGAGTCACCCCGGTCGTCGCGCCACAGTAATAATGACTAATGAGCCGTCAAATCACAGGCCCAACCTTTCCCACTGTGAAGTTGCTCGGATGAAGGAACCATCATGACTTGTTGAATTCCTCTTCTTGAAGAAAACTACTGTACCAGCAGTACTGCTAGCTACAATAGTTACTCCAGCAGAGGCCTCCTTTCGTTCATAGGATAGGAATTTTATAAGAATATGAAAATCATAGGAAGTGAGATGACATGCATCTCAGTTCCTATAGAGAAAGAGATGCCATTTGATGCATAGAATAGGAATTTTCCATTGATTCTAGGCTAATGTACCGGTAATTTGCTCTAAAAACTACAGTAGTAAATAGTAGTACCGGTACATTCTCGTACTCAGACACAGACACACACACACACACTAACTACTACTAGTACTACTACTTGTCACATGTTGGCCAGACCCCGTCGTTCTCCTTCCCGGCTTTGTCGGCGAAACCCCACCGTGCTTGGATCTCCGCCGACCTCTCCGCAGCAGTGCGTGCGTCCTCTTCTTTCTTGTGGCGGCAGGCCTCTCTTTTCTTGAGTGCTTTCTGGCTTCTCCGCTCCCTCTGTGCGGCTTTGGCCGCCTCTTGCTTTACCGCCCATTCGGCCTTGGCAGCTTCAAATTCTGCCCACATAGGTGTGAGGTCGCGAGCAGCGATGAACTCGGCACGGCGGGATGCCATCGCTTCCCTACCATTTTGTGTGCGGTCGTGGGCGGCGAGGAACTCGGCGCGGCGGGATGCCATCACTTCCTTACCGGTTAGTGTGTGGTGCGGTGGCATGAACGACGCTTGGTGAGAGCTCTGGGTGGAGTGGCCGGACAACCGTATAGTGCATTGGTTTGTCAAGAGCTCAAGGACAGAAGATGAAGGAAATTTGGATTCCCCTTCAATCCTAGCCATTTATTACCGAGTAAAATGCATTGGCGGTCATCAAACTTATGTTGATAGCTCACTTTGATCATTATATTATACGTGATGCACACATTAGCGCAACCGTCCATAGAGGCAAGTAGCATGTACGCGTGTAGACACTCATGCTCATGCTGTCAAACCATGCTAATGCATGCACGTCGCCCTCTCACTCAAAGTCCTGCTCATGGCGCAACGCAAACGGCGAGCCCGTCACCTGCGCGCCCTGGCGGTGCCTGACATTACTGTTTAGACGTTTGATGGAGGCCTCCACGAACGCCGAGCATGTATTCACCTGGTGTCACATCCCTAGTTCTGGTATGCTCAAGGCTAGCTAGTCATGTGTGCATCATGTTTAAATTTCATTTAAATTTGAATTGGGGATTTGTAAAACCCTCAGAAAACATTTCTGGGAATGACCCAGATAAAAAGTGCTCCAAAAAGGTCCAAGAAAATGTTCATGTTACTCTCTAAAAATATTGGACAGAGGTAAAAATCAAACCAATATTTTTAGAAGCTCATAAATATTTATTTTGGGCATCTGGAATTAATGCAATAATTATTTGCATTGGGTATATAAATGATATATATATTTTATATATCCAAAAATTGTGCCATTTGTTGAGGAGCTCTGGGATAATACCTTTAGCCCCTGCAAAAGTTGGCATAAGTAAATAAAATGATTTAGCATTTTATTAAATCAAACAAATGTCAGAAAAAAATAGAAAAGAAAACAAAAATAGAAAAGTGCTTACCTGGGCCACCTGAGGCCTGGCACTGTGCGGCCCGGCTGGCCGGCCCAGCCAGCTGGCCGACGCCAGTCGTCCCCTTCCTCACGCCAGGAGGACAGGGGCACGCGCCGGCGCGCGCGGCCACGCGTCCTGCCGGGGCCACGTCCCCCGCCACCTCCTGCTTCTCCCCTCGTCGCCTGGACGCCCCGGACGTCGCCACGCGACGCCCCGCGCCGCTCTCGCTCTCGCCCCGGTCCTCTCTCCCTCTCCCTCGCTCTCTCTCTCGCGGCCGAAATCACCGTCGCCGCCGTTCGCCTTTGCCGCGGCCACCAGCCCCCCCCTTGTCAAGCCAGCTAGTCCACGAGCTCCGCCTCATCTGCCTCTTCCTCCTCGACGATTCTCCCAGCCTCGGACGCGCTGCTTCATCGTCACCATCGCCGTTTCCGTCGCCTGCCACCGAAGCTCATCGCCGTCGATTCGGGAGCTACCGGACGTCCCCGACCTCGCCCTCGCTACAGTAGGTTTTAGTATGCTCTGAATGATGGGTCATGTGACCCCTGTTTGTATTTAATGCTATGTGGCTCTTCTGGGCCTTTATCTATATGAGTTGCGTTATGTTGTGATGCCATGTTGTACAGCACATACTTGCATGTTATGCGTACGTGTAACGTGTATTGCTATGTGTGGGATCCGACTATCTAGTTGTTTATCCTTGGCAGCCTTTCATATGGGGAAATGTAAGTCTAGTGCTTCCGAGCGATAGTAGTCCGCTACAGCCCGGTTCACCGGAGTCCTGCTAGCCCAGCACTACTGCTCAGAACACTTGACTGGCCGGCATGTGTTTCACTTCGTTCCTGTGTCTGTCCCTTCGGGGAAATGTCACGCGGTGTTATCCGGAGTCCTGCCTAGCCTGCTACAGCCCGGGTTACCGGAGTCCTGTTAGCCCAGTGCTACAGCCCGGATTCACACGTTGATGACCGACATGCTCGATGTGATTCATGTATGCCTGTCCTCATGGGTTAGTGCCGCTTTGGATTCACGACTAGCCATGTCGGCCCGGGTTCTCTGTCATATGGATGCTAGCGACACTATCATATACGTGAGCCAAAAGACGCAAACGGTCCCGGGCCAGGTAAGGTGGCACCCGTGGGAGTACCGTGCGTGAGGCCGCAAGGTGATATGATGTGTTACATGCTGGATCGATGTGGCTTAGGATCGGGGTCCCGACACCTGGCTCAACACCAACGGTCATACTCGGGAATCGGTGCCTTGCTCATGTATATTGTCCATCACAACAACAATATATAAAACAGCCTAGCTAGAGAGGGTACTATGGTACGGAGTATGTACCATCGTGAGCGATCGATCATAGTGCCACTGCACACGAGTGTGTGTCTGATCGATTCGTCCGTTATTCGTAAGTTATGCATGGTTGTGGGGTTTCTAATGGTGGTCGTCGAAGGCTAGCTGGCAACAAGACCGGTTGCATGGATGCCTAGTTGTCAATACGTGTTGCATACAATTCAAAGGCACGTCATCCATGAGTTAAATTTTACCACCATGCCAGCGTCTGACCGCCCTGGCCTACCGAAACCCCTTCCATTGCTAGTGCGCGCTTCCCGCCTGAAACGGCAACCGTCTCTCCAGAACGTCAATGCCGCATTCACCGGACTTAACTGCAGGTGCAGTTGGTGTGTCACTGACATGCGGGCCAGATGCCCGTTGGGCCCACATGTCAGTGACCCAACGCACCTGTAGTTAAGTCATTGAAGCAGCGTCCGCATTTATGCCCAACGAACCTACTCCAGCGCCAGCCATCCATCCATCTGCGGCGGCTCATTGACATTCGCCCGCTATATTAACTTGAGCCCCAGCTCCCAGCCATAGCCAAAGACCCACACTCATTCTCCTCTGGTCCCTTCCTTCTATCGTCACCACTCCAACCATAGCCTCCTGGCGCTCCAAAGCTCTCTTGGACGTACTGTCGCAGGAGCAGATGAAGGACATCGGCGGCTCCGCTCCGGGCGCGCTCCAAAGCTCTCTTGGACGTACTGTCGCAGGAGCAGACGAAGGAGATCGCCGCTCCCCCCGGCCGCCCTCCGCGGCCACTACCATGAAGTCGGCGCGCGTGCGCGCGTGCAGCCGGCAGCGAGGAAGAGTAGTACACGGTAGGTCGCCGCCGCTCTGGTCCCAGGAAGGCCACTGCTCCTCCACTCAGTCGACGCCAAGGTTGGTGGGATAATCATCGACGGCCAATTAGCCACTTGACAGTGACGTGGAGGTGGAAATCGTCAGAATCTTGTGCTCCTGAGGAGAGGTTATCGAGGCGGATGAGGAGGAGGCAAAGGCAATGGCCGGCTTTCTCGGGTTCATGGCCGGACATGGTGGTCGGGTGCCGGCGATCGTTTAGATTAGGTTTACAGTAGGTTTTAGTACGGTTTGTGCGAAATATGTAATGAATTTCTTGCAGTTTGTAGGAAAAGTTTTCGAAATGTAATGAATTTCATCCGGTTAATTCGAAATTTGCTTTGTTTGCACGAATTTCGTCCGGTTAGTTCATATAGTTGTCGAAAGGTATGCGGGCAGCATTGGATGGCATCCATCATGTCCTCAGATAGATGTCGGTGTAAATTTGTGGGCCAGCGCTGGAGATTAACAGTGCTCCATTATTTGGCAGGGAACAATTATGCCTCGATCAAAATCAGATCCGTCGTGTTTCGCACTCCTCCCACGTAAGAGTGTAAACTCTTGCTTACATAAAAATGGAGCAAGTGGACGGCACTGTAGCGCGTCATATCACTCAAGCTAGCCCGCCTAACGCGCAGGAAAGCACTACCCTGGTCATTTTGTTCTGGATTTCTATCAATCGATCACACAAAAATGTTTTTCTTTGCAAGTTCAAAAGAAAAGGCGGCACACTTACGCCTCGTACGCGTCGCACCCCCGACAGTCCGGCTCGCACGCCGCTCACCAGAAGGGACATGAGTTGTCTTGCAATTTCACTGACATGTGGGACTGCAATTGAATAAACCGTCGATAGCCGAAATCTAATCGCTCGGCGGGCGTCGGCTGAGAAGAGAGAGACGGGGGAGGGAGAAGAGATCGCCCGCCCACCACGCACGGACTCCAAGAAATATATGGTGATAATGTGAGGTGGACTATGCGGGAGTCCGAACCGCTTCCAAGCCCCCCCCCAGACGCTAGCTGCCCGCATTCATAGCAAGTAGTACCAGTAAAATACTGACCTATAAGCCCGCTTATGTGGAGGAAAGAGAGGCATTGACAAAGTCAAGGAGTGGGCTCTGCAAGAGCCCATTTCTACATGTGCTCCTAGGTATAAAAAACTAATTCTAAAAAAGAGAGGCATAAAAAGCAATTGTGTCTAAAAAAAGAAAGGTAAAAAACATTTGAGAGTAAATAGATAGAGAGAAAGTGAGAAAAAGTTGTAACCTTTATAGCCAACCTTATAGCAACACTATGGTAGTATTGCATGAGGAAGGAGGGAGTGGTGCAGATGCCAAGTTCACTGGGCTGCCGTATTTCACACTCCTCCGTCATAACAATGGAGGCAATAGCTTTCATAAAAAATAAACAATGAATACCCGTTGCTCATCCTCTATATCGGAAAATAATACTTTCCATTCGCCGACATGTGGGACGTTGACCATCCCGGTCCACCTGCCATGCACAAAATTATCCTGGTCCACCCCGGTCGTAGCGCAGGCCCAACCTTTCCCGCTGTAAGTTGGTCGGACGAAGGAACCATCATGACTTGGTTGAATTCCACTTCTTCAAGAAAACTTACTGTACCCGCAATACTTCTACCACACGCGAAGACTGGATGGCACTATACCATGTCATATCACTGAAACACACTAGGCCAAACTAGCCCGCCTAGGATTTGTACTCCTTCCGTTTCAAAGTTAGTAGTACAAAGTTGAGTCATCTATTTTGGAACGGAGGGAGTACGTCTCTGTACTGCTATGATTTTGTGTTGTACGTCTCTGTACATTTGCTACGATTTTCCTACCCTATGAACCAAATGAGGCCTGAATGTATCTGTGTCGACTACTGTCTGATCGATCGCTAAGCCTACAATTTTAGGAGCTTGGGCTATTGGCCGATCGATGATGGATAAGTATAAGCGTACCACGAGCTCATCAGCCCCAACGTTTCTCTTCGGTGAGTGTTTTGCAAGTACTATAGTTGTCACAGTAGCTAGCCTACTAACACCAAGAATCATCAAACAAGCCCTGCTGATATGATAAACAGTTCGAACTTACATCTAAGCATGCGATATATAACATCAAAAGCTGGTGAGGATACATCTGTTTCCATAACTCGGAGAGGGTTCGCATGATTCACTATCAAACAAAAGTAGCAAGTACCGCCCACACAAGACAGTGCGCTAGCCCTAAGATGGTTTGATAACACGCATCGTTCTGGTAATTAAACACTGGGCAGTGTAAACTACTCTAAAGGATTAGCACGGCCACCTATTTCTTGTCATCGATCTCTCGGGCAATGACCACAACACGAATAGCGGCATGGGAATCGAACTCTGGGGCGATGTCCCCAGGACTGACCGCTACATCAAAATCGATCTCTGGGGCGCTGTCCACAAGATGGACAACGGCATTGGAATCGATCTCTGGGGCGATGTTAACAGGACGGACCGCGATATCGAAAACGATCTCTAGGGCGTTGTCCACAGGACGGGCCGCGACATCAGAATCATCAAGGACGTTCACCGGCACCTGCACAACCCTATCACATTAGCAAGAGCATTGCAAATAATCAAAAACCACAACTATGGTAAGCCATTATTTTTTACCTTGTGCAGCTCACCGGGGGATCCCATCCCTCCGGGGGCCATTTCCTCGTCTTCGATGGGGGCCATCACATTGCCAAGGGAATACTGCTTCTCAACGGCGACTATCTCCTCAAACTCGGCGTTGATCCTTGCATAGGTGGCCATTAGAGTTTTTGGGGTAGGCACAGTGGGGCCCTTGCTGTTCTTCCAACTTTCTTTGAGGAGTTCTTCCGCCAACGTCATCAACTCTTTGGCCAGTGCTTGTTTCTTGGAGTTCTTCGTCTCCATAGGTTGGCCCGCCAACATGGTCAACTCGTTGGTTGGTGCTCGCTTCTTGGAGATCGCTGTCTCCAGTGGGTTGTCCGTCGGCAACTCTTTGGCTAGTGCTCCAGGATCCATCAATGAACTGACAAACAAAAAGCAATCGAAAGGAAACTACAATCACAATGAAAACGCAAAAAGAATAGGCTGTGAGTATCGGCCGGTGCTTCGCAAAAAGAAGATTCTTGGAATGAAAATATAGCAGCATCACTGATTCGCCCACCTTTCCCTCGTTGGTACAGAAGAAAACTGGCAGAAGTGAGTAGCCTGAAGTGAGGTTTTCTTAAAGAAAGGGGAGAAAGGGCTTCAACGAGCATTCCAGTGAAATGATGGTTGCTTCGTCCAGTCCAACTTTGAGGCCACTTTGCCACTGCTGGTAAAGGTGGGTTTTGTGATATGACGGGTCATGACGGCCACACCGGGGTGACCGGTGAGTCTCGACTGTAGCACCTCGCTGTGATTTGGTGGATGGCACGCGAGCCCGGATGCTTTGATATCCTGCATGTAGATAGAGCGGCTAGTCATATAGGAGTGCTCAATATTGTGAACCGCGACCAAGGCGGAGAGAAAAATGAGAGAACTACGTAATTAATGCATGAGTTTAATTAGGGTAGTTGTGTAAAGTACGAGATACATTCCTCCAATCACAAAATGCCTTGGTTGATGAGATTTGAGATTTGAGCCAGTACTGCACGCGGTGAAATCTCTAAAAAGGCAAATACTCCTTTCCAGTTTACAGGGCTATACTAGCAAGTACGTTCTAGTACTACAATAGTGGGCTCAAACAACAATTTTGTCTCATGCAAGAGCCTGGCTATATGCATGCTCCAAGGCTCCGCACCACGCCCCACCCCTACACAAAGACTGCCACGCAAGCGTTAGCAACTGCCGTGTTCAGGTTGCGCTTGGCTCTTCGCCTCTTCAAGAAGTAGAACAATGATGTTACTACTACTTCTACAGTAGTATCGAATCCACTGCTGCATGTCCATCCACCGCGTGCGTGAGGGATAGCCACCATGTGCATGGGTGAGGGAGAAAGCGTGTAGTAGTAAAATCAAGCTTCTCCTCATTGTACGAGTTGACACGACACATCATAGCACTGGCCCCACATGGTTGCCTCTAAACTTGGCTTAAAGACCTGCTATGTACAATACTCCATTTGTTGCAACCTCTAACATTGACCCCACCACAAATTAAAATATATATTCCTGTCTTGACCAGATGAGCATGCAAACTAGAATCACCAGGATGACAAGTAGGGCCACAAGATTATTTTAATCAAAAAAAGCATGGAGCCGACCCTAATGATTTTAAGCTTATAGGCACGGTACATGCTATCCTAGACTACTCTACACATGAAACTGCCAAACGAGTGTCCGGGCTGCGCTTGGCTCTTCGCCTCTTCGGGAAGTCAAACAATGATGGAGTACTACTACAGTGGAGGAGTACTACAGTATGCTTCTGGCCATCTGACATCGATTGAACTGCTGCATGTCCACCGCGTGCGGGAGGGAGAGCGCGTAGCAAACGAAAGCTTCTCCTAGTCCTGCCAGCCACCACGCTCATGGGCGAGGGAGGGATGCAACTTCATTGACTTACTGCTCCTGCCTTTGCGTCTATGACAGGTGGACCCAACAGGTTGGTGGCCCACCTGTCATGCAGCAAAGGCAAGTGCGGTTAAGGCGAGAGGGCGTTGTAGTAATCAAACTTCTCGGTCTTGTACGAGTTGATGCGACACTAAAGCACTGCACTCGACATATTTCAATAATTTACATTTACCGATGCATTAGTTACTCCCTCCGTTCCTAAATATAAGTCTTTTTAGACATTTCAAATGGACTACAACATATGGATGTATGTAGACATAATTTAGAGTGTAGATTCACTCATTTTCCTTCATATGTAGTCACTTGTTGCAATCTCTAAAAAGACTTATATTGAAAACGGAGGGAGTACAACGCATGCATGCATGCCATGACTTTCCTTTTGATACTTGCATGTGTTGATTTGATGCACCTTGACAAATTTTGACTATAAATTTAACTAACCAAATGTTCATGCACGTCACAAAAATTACGGGGCTGTTTGGATTGGAATTGTTTGTCGTATGTTGCCACATTATTTTTGCCACACTTGCCTAACTTGAGTTGCTCAAATTGTTAGACCCACTTGGACTTGCCTAAGGGAATCTTGCCACACTTTTTGTGTCTATGACATGTGGGGTTCACTGCTAATAAAAAAATTCTTGTCTTAGGTGTGGCTAGAACCAAACACCCACCTAACTTGGTCTAATTTGCCTAAGGTGAGGTGTGGTAAAGTGTGGCAATATGTGGCTGGAAACCAAACAGCCCCTACATCATTGAAAACTATGTTCAAATATGAATCAAACGATGTAATTTTTGTTAACATGCACTAACATTTTGACAGTTAAATCTTTGGTCAAAATTTAGCACCAATTACAAAGGGGCCCAATAAATATTGTACTCTCACATTTTGTTTTGAGGATACTCCCACATACTCCATCTGTTCCCAAATATAAGTCTTTTTAGAGATTCTAACAAGTGACTACATAGGGAGAAAAATGAACGAATCCATACTTTAAAATATGTCTACATACATATGTATGTTGTAGTCCATTTGAAATGTCTAAAAAGACTTATATTTAGGAATAGAGGAAGTAGAAAATATAAATAATAATGCATGTTGGGGCAGCCCACGTTTTCGATAATTTTAGCCATGGGCTTGTTCACAATTTTTACGAGGGGGTGGTTGTTCATTTAATGGAGGGTCTTGTACCAGACTTGAACGATACAAAGCGTGACCTGGCACACCGTAACACCACTTGGAATAAGCGGGTAGCTATCTCGAAAAACAATCAACAACTAGAAAAACGACGACCTGGCATGTACACAATTTTAAACGATTGTTTTGATGGAGTGAAAAAGGAAAACTACCCCACTACGTATATATAGGCCGGAGCCTCCGCTCTTGGTTGCTAGGGTTGCTCTATTCACACACTCTCATCCTCTCTAGATCTAAACAAGATAACGGTGGTAACACTGTCTTTCTCCCTTCAAAAAACATTGTCTTTCTATCCTCACCGATGGTTACAGATCCGGACGTATCCCCCTCCGCCGATGAAGGGGAGGAGGGGCAGCGTTTAGGCCGTCGTCGATAGCGAGGGAGGAGACCCACTGACGGCCGCAATGTTATCTCTGGCCGAGCGCTGGCACGGCAGGTCCTCCGATCCCTTCGTCATTGCCCTAGTGTGGGCGGATCCGGCCTCCCGCCACCCACCTATCCACATCCCGATGACCTTCAGGTATATCTTCCTTCGAAACCGTCGTAGCTCTACTTCCCCAGCTTGCTACGTCGCTGCATGTGCATCATTTTCTACCTCTCAGCCCCTCTCGATCGGATGGTCCAACGTCACCTATTTTTTTCTTCTATCGTTAGAGATAAAGCTACTTCATGGAGTCGAATCTTGTACTTGGTTCAAACAAGAAATAAGGTGGGGTGGGGGAATTTAGTATGTGCATCGTACTTGATACAAACAGGAAGGATAGGGGGTGAATGTAGTACAGACCGTCGCTGACAAAGCAGCACTTGCGGATCCGCCGTCAAACCAATGGCCCCCCTATCCTCTCCTCTCCTCCCCTCCACCTGCTCCACTGAGAATCATGACGATTTCTAGATTAGATCAAGATGGACAGTCTTCTTCACTGGGATTTTGCCCCGGGGCTTGCCCTTACGGATTAGGTGAGGAGAAAATTTGGATCCACGGTACACTTCTCTGCTTCTCGTGATCGCCAAGAGTTTTTTCTTGTGTTCACTTTCTCTTCAACCTCCTTCCCGCTCAATGTGGATTCTGTGGGTATTGCTTTACAATGCTGCATTGGAGGAATCAGTTCTGGTTTCAAGGTGAAGCAAATCAATCCACGTGCTTTTAAATTCTCGGTCGCCAATAATAAAGTGGTTGATTTCATCTATGGTCTCAAGGATCGGGTGTGGCCAGATTTTATATGTCACTTTCATCTATTCAATGGCCGTTTCACTCGAGCACTGACTTCTCCTGATTGTTGGCATGTGGATATGACATTGCCAGAAATTGACAATCGCCATGCTATGGCCGTTTCATCAAAACTGGATTTCTTCACTCAAGCCTCTATTGATCAAGAATCATCACGAAGAGAATTCAGTAAGTTCGCATAAACCCCGATGACACATATGAATTTCTCTAATTCCTATGCTACTGAGGCTTCTTCTTCCATGATCCCCCTGTGTCGGATCACGGGTTCCGGCAGACCCTTAAGGTTCGAACTCTGGGGTGCGAGCGGAGATCAAGCCCTCTACCTCTACGTCTCATAAGGATCTCACTACTGCAAGAACAACACAAGAGGCACAGGGTTTATACTGGTTCGGGCCACCATTGTGGTGTAATACCCTACTCCAGTGTGGTGTGGTGGATTGCCTCTAGGGCTGATGAGGAAGAACAGTACAAAGGGGAACGACCTCGCGAGGGTCTGTTCTTGGCTAGGGGATGAACTGCTGGGGGGAGCTCGATCGCCCTTCTCTCTCTGTCTGCTTCCTATCTAACTGATTGTCGGGTTGCTCTCTCGATCTTTTTCCCCTTCTCTACCCTGGGGCTGGCTACTCCTATTTATAGGCAAAGGCCCTGGGCCTCTTCCCAAATATTGAGCGGGAAGGGCGCCAACAATTGGCCAATTTGAAGGGGAACATCGGGTACACTTATCCTGACTAAAGTTGGTCTTCGCCTACCAAAGGCTCTGGTGATGACGCCGGGTTGGGCTCCACAGTGACTTCCTCCTTGTCGTGGAGCTAGTCTTGGTCTCGTTGCACCGAAATGGGTGCCTTTGCTTGATCCTCTCGCCTGCGCTTGCCCCCTTTGCACCAAAGAGGAAAGGGAGGACGCTGCGCGGGCTGGCGCCCGCCTGGCACCTTTGATCGTCATGGCTTGCATCACGGGCACCTCGTGAGGTACCCCACCTTGATCTCTCCGCCTCCTCGCGAGCCAGCCTAAGGAGGCCGTGCCGGAGGAAGCGCCGTGTCGTCCGCCTCGCGAGGCTTGGCCCCTCGCGAGGGTCTTGAGCCTTGTGTTGATGAAGATGGGCCACGCTGGGCCCCCACTCGAGCCGCGCCGCAGGCCGCAGGCAGGCAAGTCTGGGGACCCCCTTTCCCAGAACGCCGATAGTAGCCCCAGGGCCCAAGGTGCGCATGGACTTGGCCGTGCCGAGAGGCGAAAGGGCAAGGGTGAAGCGCCGCGGGCCCTAACAGCCTGCGGCCTTGGGCGCTAGATGGCGGTTGATTGGACGCGGGCGCTTTTGCAACCGCACAGGATACTAAAGGCGTGGCATCTGCTCGGGCTTTGTTCCCCTCCTTCTTCATCCGCTGCTCAGATCCCCTTCCTCGCGCTTCTTCTCCCTTCCTCCAAGCTTCCAGATCTACTCCTCCGTTTGTCCCAGGTAGCCATGGCGCCTCGCCGGACCCCGGCTGAAGCTTGGTTCTCGCCCGCTTTGGACTCGCCCAACGTGTCGAAGGCGAGCTTCACCCTATTGCACCGGATGGCCGTGGCGCAGGGCATTGACGGGGCGCAGATGTTTAAGGCCGGCTCCGATGTCCCTGAAGGCCAAGGGAGCACCTTCTATCCTTTCTTCATGAGCTCCATTGCAGCGGGCCTGGTGCCTCCTTTCTCTGAGTTCTTCCTCGCCGTCCTCCGCCATTACAACTTGCAAGCTTTGCATCTCCACCCCAACTCCGTTCTTCTCCTGGCGATCTTCGCCTACTACTGCAAGGCGCATGTGGGGGTGCAGCCTTCAGTGGCCTTGCTGCGCCACTACTTCTACCTCCGGACCTCCAAGGGTTCTCCTTCTGCGTGCGCGGGCTTCGTCGCGTGCGGCAGCTCCATGGCCATCTCAAATCCAGGGAAGAGGATCGAGGGCTTCCGGAGCAAGTGGGTACCGGTGGACGCCGGGTGCGTCGATCCTCGATTGGCCCTTCCCATGGAGCCAGCCGTGAGCTCCGAAGACTGGAGCCGGGCGGAGCTCACGGATCCCCGCACGAAATCGGTGCTGGCGAGGATGGATGTCGATCTGAAGCTGGCCAACTTGGCGGCGGCAAAGCTAACCGGGGCGTCATTGCTGAGGGAGTTCCTAGAGCACCAACTAGCTCCGCTTCGGCGGTATTCTCCTCCGATGTGGAGGCCTCACCCGAGCCCCGCAGCCGTGGGCGAAGGGGATGTGACTGCGGTTCTCCAGTCCCTGGTCGGGGGCGAGGCAGCGATGCCAGAGGGCGCGCCTTCGCCCTTGTTCCTCCGCGACGACTGGGAGCAAGTGGTGGAGTCCATGCCCGTCTTCAACGAAGACGGGCTCGTGCCCGCGGTGGCTCCCGAGGATTTGATGAATGTGTCTTCCGGCGACTCCAGCGGAGGTGGGGGCGAGGAGGAGGAGGAGGCAGCCCCCGACTCCGAGGCGACCGACGGAGAGTCTAGGACTCCCTCACTCCAGCGCAAGCCCCGTGCTCTCCACCTTTCGCCGAGTGATGATGATGACGATGACGACGTGCTGGGCAGCGGGAGCTCGCGTCCGGTCCCGAAGAAGGGCAGGACCGGGTTGATCCCCCGCGGGTCCGCCCTGACTCCTGGGCGAACCGCGGACACGCCTTCTGCTTACGAGGTCGACCCCTCCAGCCGGCTCTCCGGCTTCAAGTTTGGCAGGAGACCGCCGGAGCTTTCTGCCGACGACCTGTAAGCGCTTGATCCTTGATCCCTGGTTTCTTGTTCCGCTGACAAGGTTTGATGATCACTTCTCCTGAGCAGGCTGGCGCCCGCGACGAAGAAGCTGAAGGGGGCTCCTGAGGCCCCGGCTGCGACGACACCCCCACATGCAGGGGAGGGCGACCGCGACGCACAGGCTCCCCCTGCCCACTCGCCCTTGCAGGGCTTGGCTGATCTGGCTGGGGCCGCAGCCCCCATGGCTCGGTCGACCCCAGAGGTGCCCTTGTCTGGTGCTGCTGCTACGGCCGGGGAGGCGCAGCAGACTCCGCCTCGGGATACTGCAGCCTCGCCGCCGCTACCTTCTCCTCATGTTCCGCCGGCTGCTGGTTCCGGGACTCCTCCTGCTGCCCCGAAGCACCCTGACGCTTCCCCGTCTTCTTCTTCCGTCCTGGAGCGAGCTGCTGCTGGACTGGACCGGTTGCGGCAGGATCTTCTAGGCGCCGACCCTCGCCTGGTGGCCGGGCGCCTGGAGCTGGCCTCGGGGTGGATTCGCTCCGACGCCTCGATCCAGGCAGCACTGGTTCAGGCCTCGACGGCCTGTGACGAGGAGAAGGAGGCTACCCTCGAGGCGAAGGCTGCCCGTGACGTGGCCATGGGAGAGGCGGTTAGACTCCGCGGCCGCTGCAAGGAGCTGGAGGACGAGTTGCAAGGCCTGCGTGGTCAGCTTGTAGAAGAGACTCGCCTTCGCCAAGAGCAGGAGAAGGAGGTGAAGGCTCACGAGGCGGCGCTCGAGGACCAGGAGGCAAAGCTCAAGAAGCGCCGCAGCCACCTGGGTGCGCTGAAGAAGGAGTTGGAGACGACGAAGGTCGAGCTAGATGTCAAGGCCCGGGTCCTTGCCGAGGATCGCGTGGCCTTCGCGGACATGGAGAAGGATGCTCGCGCTTCATTGAAGATGCTTTACAAGAGTGGCCTGGACTTCCCGCTGGCTGGCGACGGGGATGGCCCTGCCAAACTGCTTCCCTTCTTGGTGAAGGCTCTCGGAGATGTCGCCCTCGGACTCGTCCCCACGATCGAAGCCCAAGCGCGTGTCCTGTCTGCCGCCGCGCTGACGCGTGTCTTCGCCCATGTCTACCTTCGCGACCCCAGCGCCGACCTTGACAGCCTGCTGGAGCCGGTGAGCGGCGAAGGCGCCGATGCTGCTGTCGAGGCCGTGAAGGGGCCCGCGGAGGCGCTGCTGCGGAAGTTCCGGGCCTTCAGCACCAAGCCAAAGCGAGGCGCCGCCGACCCTACTACCCCGCAAGGTGAAGCCACTCCACGCGACTCCGCTGCCGCCAAGTGACTCTGTTATCGTTCATGTTCTTCTTTCGATTCCTGCACATGCACGACGCCTCGAGGAGGCATTTAAATTTGTGTTTGGAACCAAGGCGACATTATGGGTTGTAATATTCATTTTTAAGTTCCTTGGATTTTATGTTCCTGTTCCCTACTTGCTTATGCTCTACGCCGGCAGAGCCCGGCCACGCGCATGCCTCACCCAGCATCAGCCCCGACCGGAAACTAGGACGGGACCAAAGGAATGAGGGGCCACGTGACAAGTTAGGCTCCTAAGTCGCGATGCTCAGGAGTCCCCCTTAGCGCACGAGAAACAAGTAGGGAAGCGCGATGTAGGTGCGTTTCTGTTCTACGTCTGCAGAGCCCGACCCCGCGTGTACCTCACCCAGCATAACCTTTCGGAACTAAGGAGTGAGGGGCTACGGAGCCAGTTAGGCTCCTGAGTCGCGATGCTCAGGAGTCCCCTTTGACGCGCGAACAGCAGGTGGCGAGATGAAATGCAGGCGGGGCTACCGTTCTACGTCTGCAGAGCCCGACCCCGCGCGTACCTCACCCAGCATAGCCTTTCGGAACTAAGGAGTGAGGGGCTACGAAGCCAGTTAGGCTCCTGAGTCGCGATGCTCAGGAGTCCCCCTTGACGCAAACGGCCTTCATACCTTGGCTCCGCTCGGGGAGAGACGCGCGACGAACCAGGCCCGAGGGGCCTGGCTGGGGCGTACGACTGGGCGTGACCCAGTCGTAGCCCCCGTGCCCAGCCCCCTCGCGCGGCGCTCTCGGGGGGAGGCGTTGCGATGAGGCCGGCCACTGAGCTCGGGGCTCCCTGAGGTTAACGCGGCCCGGGGGCCACCCTCAGTTGTTTATCACCAGCGCAGAGCATAGCGCTTCCGTATGTGTACGGGCATAGCCGCTCCTCGGCAGTGTCGTCAGCCAACGCGGAGCATGGTGCTTCCACTGGTACGTGGGAGGGGGCTCCCCTCCGGGAGGAGCCCCCGGGGCGTGTACAGCCCCGCCCTGACACATGGCTGGCACGGTAGAGCTAGGTGAGGTGTATCTGGGCACCCGTGAGCCAGCGCGGGACTCACGAGGCCCTACCTCTAGGCGGGTTGTGCCTGGCACTAGGCCGTATCTTGAGATGTGTTCCTGCAAAATCTGGTTAGATGTCGGCACTCTACGTCCTCGGGTCCCGGCCCTCGAGCCTGTCTCAGCCGTCGCTGGTATGCCAGGTCGCGATGCCGTGGTCAAGGCTAGAGGGTGAGGGCTGGAGAGCCAGTAAGAGCCTTGAGTCGCGATGCTCAGGCACCCCCCCCCTTTAACGTGCAAGTGTTCGACATGAAGAAGAAGGGCGCCGCAGACGGCATCGAGTAATGATGCATAACTGGAAATAAACGCGAGAGGGATACACGCCGCTGGGTCTAACCTGAGCGTCCTGGGGATGATGCAGCCCGAGGGGCGCCCCAGCAAAGCAAGCTAGCAACTGAAAAGATAAAAAGGGATACATGCCACAGGGACGGACCCACGCGGCCTGGGAATGACGCAACCCTGGGAGGGCGCTCCCAGCTGAGAATGAAACTTAAAAGATGTCACCTGAAGATGTCGTTGATGCAGTGGCGCTGGTGCGGCAGACTCGGTAGGCTCCGGAAGCTGATCCTCACGAGCCCCCAGGCCCGGGGGCCTCGGGAGGCTCCGGAGGCACTGGCGGCTCCTCGTGAGCGGCCTCCATCTCCGCCAGGGCTGCGGACCGTCTACCTTCTTGCGCCTCCAAGATGCCCCTCATGATGCGCTGGTACGCCGCAGCCACGCTCGGCAGGCCATAAGGCATGCGAACATAGCTGTGGGGTGACCCTCCGCAGCGCCCACTTGTGAGGGCCAGAGGCGCTCCGTCGTGGCGATCTGATTGAGCCCTGGTATGTCGACGCAGACGCGCAGCCCACCATCCTCGCCTGGATGGGGAGCCACAACTGGTGGGCGATGGCAACCCCTCATGATCCTTGACTCCAGTAGTTCTTGTATGGCCTTACTAACAAACTCCTGCTGGTCTGACCTTCCTTTCCTAGCTTCATTCCGAGGGGAGCGTGTTTCGAAGCACGCCTCCACATGGTGCCCCAGCACCTCCCTCATGACCTTGGGGAGGTCGGTGGCTCTCCAGGTGAGAGCCCCCGAGCCCTGCCTGAGGAGGGAGCCAGGCGCGCTTCCCCATGCGATTGAAGGAGGGTCCCCCTGGGCGAACGCGGGCCTTGAAGGGCCTGCCTCCTGAGGGTCTGAGCCTGACGCTGTCTTCTTCTTCTTGGGGGTGGTCTCGTGAAGCCTCCTGCTTCCGCGATCTGGGTCTTCTAGTGACGCGGCCTGAAAGGCTCGCTCCAAGGCACACACTGCATCCTTCTCTTGACATGGCACCGTGATGACGCCGCCGCTTCCTGGCATCTTGAGGACGTTGTAGCCATGTCGAGTCACGGCCATGAACTTGGCCAGCGCCGGGTACCCGAGGATGGCGTTGTACGGCAGGCGGATGTGGGCGACGTCAAAGTCGATGAGCTCAGTGCGGTAGTTGTCGTAGGTGCCGAAGGTGACTGGGAGGCGGACCTACCCGATCAGGATCGTGGAACCGTCGGTGACTCCGAAGAAGGGCTTGGTCGGCTGAAGCTGGTCATAGGGCACTTGGAGGCTGTTGAACGTTTCCACGGACAGGACATTGAGCCCCGCCCCTCCGTCGATGAGGGTCCTGGTGACCAGAATGTTCCTGATGACTGGGGAACAAAGCATTGGGAGGACTCCGGCTCTGGCTGCGCATTTGAGCTGGTCTGCTGAGCTGAACGTGATGGTGCAGGCCGACCACCTGAGGGGACACGTTGCTTCAAGCTTGGGGGGGGGGGCTGCATTCACTTCGCGAGCAAACTGCTTGAAGATGCGTTGGGAGGCTGGGGCTTGAGCTCCGCCCAGGATGCATGCGATGGCGCGAGGCTCCTGAAAGCCCCCAGCCCCCTCGTCTTGGGTGCGGTCTTCATTCCTTCTCGGCTGAGGCGGCAACGGCGGCAGGCCTGGGTTGCCGTGGGGGCGATCCTCACGAGGTTGATCCCTCCAGTCCCCCTCATGAGGCGGGTCGCGCCAGCGGTCCTCGCGATGTTGGTCGCGCCAGCCTGGACGTGGGCCGCGGTCTTCCCAGCGTCCCGGGTTCCTTCCTCCTCCTCGCCCGTAGCCCCGGTCAGCACGGTCAGGGCGCCGGCCGACTCTTCCTTCTCGCACGGCGCGGAGTTCTTGGCATTCATTGGTGATGTGGGTGTGGAGGTCGTGGTACACACAGTACCGGCTGCACCTGAAGGATTCAAGCAGATCCTTGCCCCGCTTGGTGTCCGGTTCTGCCGCGAGCACGGCAGCCCCCTTGCGCTTCACGTCCTTGGCCTTGGGCTTCTTCTCTTCTAGGTCTGCGGCAGGCAGCTCGAGGAGGGAGAGGCGTCCCTCCTCAGCTCTGGCGCACTTGGTCGCCAGGTTGAACAGCTCCAGGGAGGTGCAGAGGTCTTCATGCATCGCCAGCTCCTCCTTCATCTTGACGTCGCGCACGCCATCAGAGAAGGCCGAAATGATGGCTTCTTCGGACACCCTGGGGATCTTGAGGTGCGCGTTGTTGAAGCGCTAGATGTACTTCTGCAGGGTCTCCCCAGGTTGCTGCTTGATGCGGCGCATGTCGCTAACGGCGGGAGGCCGGTCGCGGGTACCTTGGAAGTTGGCGATGAAGCGGGTACGCATTTGGTCCCAGGAGGAGATCGTGCCTGGGGCCAGGTTCAGGAGCCAAGTGCGAGCACCTTCCTTCAGTGCCATGGGGAACCAGTTCGCCATGACCTTTTCGTCCCCGCTGGCAGCTTCGATTCCCAGCTCGTAGAGCTGGAGGAACTCCGTGGGATCAGTTGTGCCGTCGTAGCGAGGAGGCAGGTCCGGCTTGAACTTGCCGGGCCACGCGACGCTACGCAGCTCGGGGGTGTAGGCGCGGCAGCCAGCAGTGGCCGCGGGAGGTTTTGGTTGAGGGAGAGCTTGGCCTTGTGGGTCCCCTTGCGCTGCAGCTGGGAGCAGCGCGGGGTCTTGACGTGCCGGAGCTGGAGCAGGGTCTCGGCGAGCCGGGGCCAGGAGCGCCCGGGCGGCCTCTTGCGGTCACGGGACTTCTTGGCAGCTCCGTTCCTGCTGGGCCGGTGCATGGCGGAGCGGGTTCCGCCCAGGAGCTGTGCGCCTTGGGGCCATGGCATCTTCTTGGAGAGGTGGTGGCTGGAACGCCCCCGGGGCTTCATTGCTCATGTGGGGCGGAGTGCGGCGCAGTGGTGCGGAAGGCGCGGGAGAGCCTCCTGTGGCGCAGACGAGCTCGGCGACGCGGTCGAGCCACTCCTCATAGACGTCGTCGACGGGGCGGTAGCGCAGGAGCTCGTTCACCGTGATGAGCGCAACTCGAGCCTCCAAGGGCGCGCGCAGCGCGTGCGACGAAGAACCGGCTGGGGTGAGCGACGGAGTGGTGGTACGGCCATCCCGCCGCACGGACGGGTGTTGAGAGGACGCTTGCTGCTCGTTCCCCGCCGGGCCGGTGGCGGCATTGACGGCGCGCGACGGGGAACGACGAGGACGCCCCCCGACAGGGGCCGTCAGGACGGCGCGGGAGGCGATGGCGGCCCGGCGCTCGGCGCGGGCCTGACGAGCGTCAGACATGGATGCGGTGGTCGGAGGAGAGCGAAGCGGCGGAAGACTGATTCTGGCGCACCCCTACCTGGCGCGCCAAAATGTCGGATCACGGGTTCCGGCAGACCCTTAAGGTTCGAACTCTGGGGTGCGCGCGGAGATCAAGCCCTTTACCTCTACGTCTCGTAAGGATCTAACTACAGCAAGAACAACACAAGAGGCACATGGTTTATACTGGTTCGGTCCACCATTGTGGTGTAATACCCTACTCCAGTGTGGTGTGGAGGATTGCCTCTAGGGCTGATGAGGAAGAACAGTACAAAGGGGAACGACCTCGCGAGGGTCTGTTCTTGGCTAGGGGATGAACTGCTGGGGGAGCTCAATCGCCCTTCTCTCTCTGTCTGCTTCCTATCTAACTGATTGTCGGGTTGCTCTCTCGATCTTTTTCCCCTTCTCTACCCTGGGGCTGGCTACTCCTATTTATAGGCAAAGGCCCTTGGCCTCTTCCCAAATATTGAGCGGGAAGGGCGCCAACAATTGGCCAATTTGAAGGGGAACATCGGGTACACTTATCCTGACTAAAGTTGGTCTTCGCCTACCAAAGGCTCTGGTGATGACCCCGGCTCGGGCTCCATAGTGACTTCCTGCTTGTCGTGGAGCTGGTCTTGGTCTTGTTGCACCGAAATTGGTGCCTTTGCTTGATCCTCTCGCCTGCGCTTGCCCCCTTTGCACCAAAGAGGAAAGGGAGGACGCTGCGCGGGCTGGCGCCCGCCTGGCACCTTTGATCGTCATGGCTTGCGTCACGGGCACCTCGTGAGGTACCCCACCTGGATCTCTCCTCCTCCTCGCGAACCAGCCTAAGGAGGCTGTGCCGGAGGAAGCGTCGTGTCGTCCGCCTCGTGAGGCTTGGCCCCTCGCGAGGGTCTTGAGCCTTGTGTTGATGAAGATGGGCCACGCTGGGCCCCCACTCGAGCCACGCCGCAGGCCGCAGGCAGGCAAGTCTGGGGACCCCCGTTCCCAGAACGCCGACACCCTGGTTCATTCTTCGACCCATGATCATGAACAAATCAAATTTGGCGAATTTGTCGCCTGCGTTAATGATAAGCCGGCAGTTAAGGTGATCAATAATCACAAATCCTTAATGGACATTTATCTCCGACAAGCGGATTTGGAGGATAATAATAGCCCTGATTTTTTATGTCTGGGAGCTTTTAAATGCCCAATCAAGATGCCTTATCCACGTCTGCCATAGAGTTTCCTGGCCTCTGCTTTCAAATACGCCCCGGCCCATTCCAGTTGGCCTCCTATCCTTGTGGGCCGTCACAAGGCGGACTTGGCCCAAGCCTGCTATTCCTAGAAGGAGATAGATAATTTAGCCATCACCTGGGCCTCTCTGTGCTCTAGATGCTTACAATGGGGACACCAGAAAATACATTGCCAGGCTCGGCTTATTTGCATTTATTGCTCTTCTCCTGGTCATAAGGTAATTGATTGCCCCTCCTGATCTTTACCAAAGCATCATAATCCCTTCATAAATAACCATGAGAAAGCAACCCCCAATTTCGGAATATCTGCAAATTTATTACCCATTTTGGATAAACAGCCCAGACCGAGGACTACCGTCCGATGCTCATCATGCGGTCACTATGGACATCTGGAACGTGCATGTTTCAAAATGCAATTTAATCAAATATGGAAGTGGGTCCCGAGATTGCCGCAGCCTTCCCATCCTACCCCTCATGTTCCAACTTCTGTTGCGATTTCCCAAGCGCCACCGCCCACACCCACCCATTCGCCCCCTGCCACCTTTGCTCTGCTCCACTGCAATGGCCAACTATCCCCTCAACCCGTCCCATTCCTGCCTTCGGGCTTCGCCGTCGAGCCTGGTCCGGCGAACCGCGTCGTCCGCAGCGGCATGGTGGTTGTCCCGATCCCCCCCCCCCCTCAACCACGACTACCTGGCAATAGCGGAGACAAGCCACTATGTCCCTCTGCACCGCCGGACCATCATCCGCAACACCATCCGGGGTCTGCTACACGAAGCTCAGCTTTTCACCACCGAGGTCAGCGATCATCCTTTTGGTATAGGGATCTTTGGATTTGTAGACTCGTTCATCAGAGATACTGTTGTGGCAACACCCTTTGAGCTAGAAGATGAAGATCTGTTTGTATCCTTTGTTCCTCACCATGAATCTCTGAATGGCTGCACCACCACTTTTGGACCCGAGGTCTGGCTTATGTACTTCGGCTTCCCCTATGACTACCAGACACACTACTACACCACCAAATCACTGGGTGGATTTGGGTCTTTGGTTTCTTGGTATAACCCTTGGCAGGATCGTCTTCATGCTTATCAAAGCGTGTGTGATCAGTCTCAGACTTATTCCAAAGAGTTTTGTAGTTTGGCAACTTGGGGGAGCTCGGGACTGTTGGACAGTGCAGATCACAATTCTTCGTAGCAATGTTTGGAATGCATTGCTTCCGAAAGTGCCACCAGCTGGCAAAGAAGAACCACCACCTGATGACAATCCCCACCCCCTCCATGGTCCCTGTCAGTGTCAAAACCGGCGGATCTCGGGTAGGGGGTCCCAAACTGTGCCTCAAGGCCGGATGGTAACAGGAGACAAGGGACACTTTATTTTACCCAGGTTCGGGCCCTCTCGATGGAGGTAAAACCCTACTCTTGCTAGATTAATATTGATGATATGGGTAGTACAAGAGTTGATCTACCACGAGATCAAGGAGGCTAAACCCTAGAAGCTAGCCTATGGTATGATTGTGTATGATGATGGTTGTCCTACGGACTACAACCCTCCGGTTTATATAGACACCGGATAGGGTTAGGGTTACACAGAGTCGGTTACAATGGTAGAAGATCTTGAATATCCGCACGCCTAGCTTGCCTTCCACGCCAAGAAAAGATCCTTCCGGACACGGGACGAAGTCTTCGATCTTGTATCTTCATAGTCCTGGAGTCTGGCTGAAGGTATAGTACGGCTATCCGAACACCCCTAATCCAGGACTCCCTCAGTAGCCCCTGAACCAGGCTTCAATGACGACGAGTCCGGCGCGCAGATTGTCTTCGGCATTGCAAGGCGGGTTCCTCCTCCAAGTTTCTTCAAGAAGATTACAAACACCAAAAATAGTGTCCTGCTCTGCAAAATAAGTTTCCACATATTGCCATATAGAGAATAATATTAGCACAAATCAAATCTGCTGATGTATTCCGCAGTGCGTCATAACACTGCGGCCAAGCTCTTTATATAAATAATTTTCATTGTTCCACCTCAGCGTGTTTAGCGAGGCGGTTTCCTTGGCACGTCTTGTCAAAGCAGAGATCGTGTGCCCCTTTTAACGGGATTCTCATCAATACGGACGTGGATAACCCAATCGCGCCATTTACCACGGCGCTTTGGAGGCAAGTGAGTTTTATTAGGTAGGTGGGGACGCCTAACCGCACCTGCTTGTATAAAGGGATAAGGATTCACCTTTTTAACCTACGCCTTCTTCCTCCTTTGCCAATCCATCTCTCGCGCACTCAAGCTCCAGCGCCCAAGTCCGCTCTTCCTTCCTCAACCTTCTCCAACAATGTCCGGAGCGGGAGGCAAGTGGATGGCCTCCTTCGTTACGGAGGCCCAAGTAAAAAAGCTAAGGATAGCCGGATACTTGTCCAAGGACATCCCGCATCGGCTTACAGAGAAGGGGCAGCTTCTTCCTACCCCAGGGCCCCATGAGAGGGTAGTTTTTCTTCCCCACTTCCTCCGCGGACTGGGCTTTCCACTTCACCCATTCGTCCGGGGGCTCATGTTCTACTACGGCCTAGATTTCCACGATCTGGCCCCGAACTTTGTCCTCAACATCTCGGCGTTTATCATCGTGTGTGAGGCCTTTCTCCGTGTCCGCCCCCACTTCGGCCTCTGGCTCAAGACCTTCAATGTCAAGCCCAAGGTGGTGTCCGGCACCCAGGCGGAGTGCGGAGGCGCTATGGTCGGCAAGATGGCCAACGTCCTCTGGTTCGATGGCTCCTCTCCTGTGTGGAGTCCCTAAAGGGGTGGCAGGCCAGGTGGTTTTACATCACCGAGCCACGCGATCCGAAATGGGTCGCAGCCCCCGAGTTCAGATCCGGACCCCCCACGCGGCTCATGTCCTGGAAAGAGATGGGCCTGTCGTGGGGCAACGAGGAAGAAGTGACTGGGTTGCAAATGTGCATCTAGTCCCTGGTGAACAAGCCAATCTGGCTGATCAATGTGATCCAGGTCATGCTCGTTCGCCGGATCCTCCCGTGCCAACAACGCGATTTTACTTTGTGGGAATTCGACCCAGCGCAGCACCAAACCCTCAGTAGGCTCTTCGACATGACGTATGAAGACGTCTGGAAGGTGCTGACCAAAGGCGCCGAGTCCCCCACATCCGCTTCCGAGGACCACGGATACAGCTCGCAGCGTCATGCCAGCGAGGTGATCTATCTATACCTTTGACAGGTTTGTTAAGCTCTTCTTCATAGATTAACTCTATGCGGGATCTAAACTCCCTTTACCTTTGACAGGCTTGGCAGGCTATATCCGGACCAATTAACTGTCCGGCTCCCCTACCCGAAGACCCAGCCCCAGCTCTCTTGGTGAAGCTGATGGCTCCGGCACCTTATGTGGTGCCGGAGAAGAAGACCAAGAAGAAGAAAACCACCGGGACTCGAAAAAGTTCCCGCAACATGGTGGTGTCGGACTCGTCATCTAACGAGTCCGCGTCGCTCTCCTCTCATGAAAACGAGAAGGAGGAACAAGAAAGCTCCCCCCCCCAGCAAGGGGAGCAAAGAAGAAGAAGGCCACCCCAATGGGGTAGGCCGAGGGGTCGAGGAAAAGGAAGACCCCTCCGCCGAACTACTCCCACGACGCCGAAGAGGGCGGAGAGGAGTGGACGGACAGAACCAAGCGTTCGGCGAAATCGTAAGTATTCATATACCAGAGTGACTCATGATATTCTTTTAATGCGCGGCTTTCCCTAATATCGCTCGTAATTTATGCAGCCCGCCCCGGGCCGATCTCGACGATTCGTCGAGCGGCTCCCTGGATTCGTCGGATGTGAACTCTGTTCCGCCCGCTGTCTCCCCCCGCAGGGCGGACGATGCTGAAGTGGCGTCCCGCCAAGCAGGGCAGGAGGAGATAGTCCTGGAGGAGCCGCAAGGCAATCCTCCGGACCCCAGGAGTAAAGGGGATGAAACCCCCCAGGGCTCCAAGTCCAGCTTTGTGCCGGACACCATGCCGGACTCGACAGTCCTGGTCCGCGGTGGGGGAACTCCTTCCAAGAGGAGTAAGCCGTCTGAGCCGGCAGCCTCCGTCCAACCAGAGGCGCCGGACAATCTGCTGGAGGTGCTTAAGGGCGCCGCCATCGATGAGGAGCATCGTACTGTTATGAGTACGGTGATCCAAAGGGTTCAGTCCGCCAAAAGCGGACTGACTGAAGCTTGCGCTAGCCTTCTAACAGACTTCGAGGTAAGTAAAAATATGTCAAATTATTTACCGCATAGACAGTAGCCCCTGATGCTCTGTTCGGTGTTCGGAAAGAAAAGCCGAATAGAGGATCTAGTAATATTCGCAGGAGTCTAACAACAAAAAGTCAAATATGCGTATGCAGGCTTCGCTGCTGTCCACCGCCGCACTGACTGCGCAGGTGGATGTCCTTAAAAAGGACCTCGGGCAGACCGAGCAAGAGCTCGGCCTTGCCAAACGGCAGCTCGAGGAGAAAGAAGGTAAGAAATACCCTAAAAAAAAGAAAAAAGGTGCCTATAGAGAGGCTTGATTGCATAAAGAAATAACAGGATTATACTGCTTATTGTAGGGGCCACAACAGAGGTGGCAACCCTGAAGCGGGCGCTGGATGAAGCCGGAAAGAAAATGGCCGAGGAGCGCGCCGAGCGAGAAAGGCTTGGGGTTCAGGTCAGCGAGGTGCAGCAAGAGCTGCAAGCTCTCATGAAAAAACATGAGAGTTTGGAGCTTGAGTCAAGAGCGCAAGCATCCGAGCTCGCGTCGGCCCTTGAGACCGCCAAGAGTGCCAAGGCCGAAGCCCAAAAGGCCCTCCAAGAATTGGAGGAGGTGAAAAAGATAGCAACGGGTAAGGCATTCTTAATGCAAAGTAGGAATATAAAAGTAAACTACCTGTTACTTACCCGAATCCGGACTTCTCCAGGGGTGTTCGTCAATCTTCCCCCCAGCGTATCTGACACCGCCGCATTCTACCGAGCTGAAGAGGGCAGCTCGTCGGAGAGTGTGTTATGGTCTCATTATTCTGAGGCCGGACACCCTGTGCCTTTGAGCGATCAACTGAAACAGCTGGTCGAGCTCCACAAGGCGGCCGAACAGGCCATGAAGGGCTTACTAGTTCGGCTGTGGCCTGGAGAGGCCCTGCTTGGGAGCTATTTCGGGCTAGTGCGGCGGCTGGTGGAGGCCTGTCCACGGCTTGAGGTCATCAAGCGCTCCGCCTGCATTGAAGGTGCCTGGAGGGCCCTTACCCGTGTAAGGGTACACTTGGGTAAGCTGGACAGAGAGAAGCTGGTGAAGGACGGGCCGCCGCCGGGGAAGGAGCATCGCAAGCCCGAGAACTACTACAAGGAAGTTCTTGCCGGAGCCCGCCTTGTCGCGGATGAATGTACTAAAGATGTAGTATTTGAATGAACTCGCTCGTTTGTATCATGTGCGCTGAAAACATGTTCATATGAGCTAAGCAATGCTTATTGAATTTAAAATATTATTTTCTGTGCGGCCGTTTATCAAAAATTGAGAGATGGCCAGTCGTCGGCTTCTGCCCCCATGCCACTAGTGCTGGGGTGTTCGGGATAAACCTGAGGGCTCTTTTTCCCATAGTTGGGTCCTTCAAGGGAGGCGCTCAACACAACGAACTAGGCAATCGGACTATAATGCTTGAACACTCTCACTTAGTCATAGAACGTTATAATTTTAAATTTCGGCGAAGCCCCTAGTTCGGAAGGCCGAATTCGGGGCGCTATCCACGCCTTTGGCCGGACATAGCCAGCTCCTCGCTCGAAGCGGCATAAGTCTTTAAGGACTCGAAAAACCTCTCGAACAGCGACCGGTCTCACGCCTTATCATGACAGTCTGTTTTAGCTTTCTCCACTGAGGTGCTTAACCCACCTGAACTGGGGCACAATCGCAGTGGTTCTCCTAGTGCTACCTTATCCGATATAGCGGAACGTAAGGCACCAAAATATAGGAGCCGGGCAAACCCAACATGTGACCAAAATCATGATTCGGAGCCGATGCATATAGTGCTATAAGTTCGGGGTGCCGCACTTGTGAAAGTGTACGGACTTCTCACACCAGATAGAAGGGTAATGAAGCCCCTGGCGTGTTTTGCCGTACCATGGTATACGGTTGCGATCATGTTTTTTTAATGAACATATATATTAAAAGAGGACAACGCAAAAAATAGGTGAAAAGCTATGCATTATTTATAGAGAGGCTATTTATTAAAGCCGAACGATACAAGTAGTGCGATAAGCAAAAAATATATTAGACTATTTAACATGTCCTGACCAGGCGCGGGCCGCGGAATTTAGAAACAGATATATCGCTCGAAATAGAGACCACCTGAGAGTTCCGTAATGCGGCGTGGCTTTGTCTGCTTCCCTGGGTCTTGCATCGTCTGTGCGGCAGCAAAGCCGAACAGGTTATCCAGAGTGTGGAGTCCTGAAAGTAAAAAAAAGAATCCGGCAGCACCTAGTATGTTTGACACCGTATTGTAAGCATGCCGTTAATGTGCCCCTCCCCCTGTGCCCATGGGATTTCGAGGGCGTAATTGTGTACTCGAGGTACTAGCTCCGGTATGTTGCAATGGCTGGGGTTGGGGCCATATTGCTACGCTTGCTTCGAACATGCCAGACGGTCTGGTTGCAGGTTACTCCGGGCGCGCTTTGCATTGTCCGGCTTTTTAACGGCCGGACTGGAGAGTTGCCTTGAAAGGCTGCTTTGTACTTCCGCTGCGAGGGCCGCCGTGTGCTCCTCCGTACGGATGGAGCGTTCTGTGTTTCCGTTGACCGTAATTACTCCTCGAGGGCCTAGCATCTTGAGCTTGAGATATGCGTAGTGCGGCACCACATTGAATTTGGCAAATGCGGTTCGTCCGAGCAGGGCGTGATAGCCACTGCGGAACGGGACTATATCGAAGATTAACTCTTCGCTTCGGAAGTTATCCGGAGATCCGAAGACCACATCAAGTGTTACCAAGCCTGTGAAGTTGGCCTGTACACCTGGTATGACGCCTTTAAAGGTCGTCCTTGTGGGCTTGATCCTTGATGGATCTATGCCCATTTTCTGCACTGTATCCTGATAAAGCAGGTTCAGGCTACTGCCGCCGTCCATGAGGACTCTTGTGAGATGAAATCCGTCAATGATTGGGTCAAAAACCAATGCGGCAAAACCGCCGTGACGGATGCTAGTGGGGTGGTCCCTTCGATCAAAAGTGATCGGGCAAGAGGACCATGGGTTGAACTTTGGGGCGACTGGCTCCATCGCGTATACGTCTAGTAGCGCACGCTTCCGCTCCCTTTTGGGAATGTGGGTCGTGTATATCATGTTCACCGTCCGCACCTATGGGGGAAACCCCTTCTGTCCATTGTTGTTCGGCGGCTTGGGCTCCTCCTCGTCGTCGCTATGCAGCCCCTTGTCTTTGTGTTCGGCTCTTAACTTGCCTGCCTGCTTGAACACACAACAATCCCTGTTGGTGTGATTGGCTGGCCTTTCGGGGGTGCCATGAATCTGGCACGAGCGGTCAAGTATCCGGTCCAAACTGGACGGGCCCTGGGTATTCTTTTTAAATGGCTTTTTCCGCTGACCGGATTTATAGCCTCTGAATCCGGCATTTACTGCCGTATCCTCATTGTTGTCGCTGCTAACACGGCGCTTTTGCTTATTTCGACGTGTCCTGCCACTTTTGTCCTTGGTATCCGAACTACCAGGGTTCTTCGATAAGTTTTTGCTGCGAGCTAGCCAGCTATCTTCGCCCGCGCAAAAGCGGGTCATGAGTGTCGTGAGGGCTGCCATAGATTTCGGCCTTTCCTGTCCCAGGTGCCGGGCAAGCCACTCGTCGCGGATGTTATGTTTGAAGGCTGCTAGGGCCTCTGCGTCCGGAAAATCGACTATCTGATTTTTCTTTGTTAGGAACCGTGTCCAGAATTGCCTGGCCGATTCTTCTGGCTGCTGAATTATGTGGCTTAGGTCGTCGGCGTCCGGTGGCCGTACATAGGTCCCCTGGAAGTTGTCGAGGAATGCGGCTTCCAGGTCTTCCCAAGAACCAATTGAGTCCGCCGGTAGGCTGTTAAGCCAGTGCCGGGCTGGTCCCTTGAGCTTAAGGGGGAGATATTTGATGGCGTGTAGATCGTCGCCACGTGCCATGTGGATGTGAAGGAGATAATCCTCAATCCATACTGCCGGATCTGTCGTACCATCGTACGACTCGATGTTGACGGGTTTGAAACCCTCTGGGATTTTATGATCCATTACTTCATCTATGAAGCATAGTGGGTGTGCGGCGCCCCTGTACTGGGCTATGTCACGACGCAGCTCGGAAGAGTTATGCCTGTTGTGTTCGTGCCCGGCCAGATTTATTGTGTCCGGAGTGAAGATCATCACGTGTCGTCGGGCGTCTGCGCGATCTATAGATCGATCTTGTTTGCCTTGCTTTATCCTCCAGTACGTCTCGCAGGTCTGGCTTATTTTCCGGTGCCTTAGTTGAGCGGCACCGGGGCATGGCTTGTTTAGAGGTTCAACAGGCCTCTCTGTCGCGGCCGCGAGGTGGCCGGTCTGCCATGTCATGCATTGGTAATGTAGGGTTTCCCCCTCTGATTGGGGTAGCGGCCTGCGCTTAGGATAATTTTTGGAGGGGCGCTCGAGTTCATACTCTTCGGCCGCAAGGACTTCAGTCCATCTGTCAGCTAGCAAATCTTGATCAGCTCTA
Organism: Aegilops umbellulata; assembly: GCA_032464435.1. Lineage (NCBI taxonomy): Eukaryota > Viridiplantae > Streptophyta > Magnoliopsida > Poales > Poaceae > Aegilops > Aegilops umbellulata. The sequence goes on along the minus strand of CP136054.1, from coordinate 152,503,893 downwards.
AGCTGTTGCTGCTTTTTCTTTAGGCTATTCGTCGTGGCTAGAAGCCTGCGTTTAAAACGCTCTTGTTCGGCGGGGTCTGATGGTACGACGAATTCGTCGTCGTCGAGGCTTGCCTCGTCTTCGAAGGGAGGTATGTAGTTATCATCCTCCACCTCTCGCTCTGCCGCTCTCTCATGAGGGCTGGCTTCTCCATCTTCCTGCGCCGAATCTTGCTGGATTTGGTGTTCTTCGGCGCTATCCGGGGTAGTATTATCTCCCTTGCCGGAATCACCGTTTCTGCTGTGGCGGGATTTAGAGTGGCGCCATTGACGCCGGCGTTTTGGCTGTTTTTTCGAGGTGTCATCCTCCGCTGTTCCATCGCCATCTCCATCCTTTGGAGCGTCCACCATATATATGTCATATGACGAGGTGGCGGTCCAGCGCCCTACAGGTGTTGGTTCTTGTTCGTCTCCTCCTTCGTCGTCCATACAGTCGACGTCTTCGGAGCCGAAGTCAAGTATGTCGGTTAAATCATCGACGGTGGCTATTAAGTGGGTGGTGGGTGGGCTTTGAATTTCTTCGTCATCCGAATCCCAACCTCGCAGACCATAGTCCGGCCTAGGCTCTCCTGATAGAGAGAGAGACTTGAGAGAATTCAGGATATCACCGAAAGGTGAGTGCTGAAAGATGTCCGCGGCGGTAAACTCCATTATAGGCGCCCAATCGGATTCGATCGGCAGGGGCACGGGAGGCCCGGAGTTCAGAGAAGAATCCGACTTCTTGGAGTCATGGACCGTGCGGAGTACGGGGCTGGTGTTCGGCTCGATCGCCTTCAAGATCGCAGCCCCCGAGGTGACGTCCAACCGTTCATCCTCAAAGAACACAGCGGGCTCCGAGTCGAGGATCGGGGCCGGTGCGTGTGCGGCCTCCAGGGCACTATTCGGAGATAGAGCTATATCATGCCCCTTGAGGTAGTGCGGCGCGCTTGGCTGTGGCTCGAACCCGTCGAAGATCAAGTCTCCGCGGATATCTGTCGTGTAGTTTAAGCTTCCAAACCTGACTTGATGGCCAGGGGCGTAGCTTTCGATCTGCTCCAGACGACCAAGCGAATTGGCCCATAGAGCGAAGCCGCCGAAGACGAAGATTTGTCCGGGGAGGAAAGTCTCACCCTGGACCTCATCGTTGTGGATGATCAAAGAAGCCATCGGGCCTAAAAGCGACGACACAGAGGAACTCTCAATGAAAGCACCAATGTCGGTGTCAAAACCGGCGGATCTCGGGTAGGGGGTCCCGAACTGTGCGTCAAGGTCGGATGGTAACAGGAGACAAGGGACACTTTATTTTACCCAGGTTCGGGCCCTCTCGATGGAGGTAAAACCCTACTCCTGCTAGATTTATATTGATGATATAGGTAGTACAAGAGTAGATCTACCACGAGATCAAGGAGGCTAAACCCTAGAAGCTAGCCTATGGTATGATTGTGTATGATGATGGTTGTCCTACGGACTACAACCCTCCGGTTTATTTAGACACCGGATAGGGTTAGGGTTACACAGAGTCGGTTACAATGGTAGGAGATCTTGAATATCCGCACGCCTAGCTTGCCTTCCACGCCAAGAAAAGATCCTTCCGGACACGGGACGAAGTCTTCAATCTTGTATCTTCATAGTCCTGGAGTCCGGCTGAAGGTATAGTCCGGCTATCCGAACACCCCCTAATCCAGGACTCCCTCAGTCCCCATCTCATTGCCGAACAGCTGTATCAAGAACAAGTTCATGCTTAGCTCGTGCAGAACGCGGCTCCTGACAACGCGCCACCTGAAGGTCAGGCTGCACGTGGTAATGGTAATCAAGGATGGGACGCCTGGCCTGAATCTCCTGCTCCTCCTATGCCACCGTTCCTGATGAATTTCCAAGCGTGGCTGGCTGAACTAGGTCTCTCAGTGCAAGATGGAGTAGTTCCTGACGACAATACAGTGGACAGTGCTGCCCAAGCCTGGAACGACTCCATCACTGTCTCGGATGACTCTAGTTCTGAACATTCCCAGGCATTGCTAATGATGCCTAGCAAAATGGAATCACCTGCAGTTGTCGAGCGCATAAATGTGTCTGTGGAAATACATGCGCAAGGAATTCGTTTTGGTCTATCCACTCAAGGTGAGCATGTAACGCCCTCGATGCGGCTATATCTCCCACGTGTCGAAGCACGACTTAGAGGCATAACCGCATTGAAAGCAATGTCGCAAGTGAGGTAATCTTCACACAACCCATGTAATACATAAGGGAAAGAGATACATAGTTGGTTTACAATCGCCACTTCACACAATACATGAGTAAAGCATTACATCATACAGATACAAACAAGGTATGACTATGGAACCAAAATAAAAGAAGACTACCCCAAATGCTACACAGATCCCCGATCGTCCCAACTGGGCTCCACTACTGATCGACTGAAATGAAACAACACAATGAACAAGATCTTCATCGAGCTCCTCCTTGAGCTCGGGTGCGTCACCTGCACGGTTTCATCGGCACCTGCAAACTGGTTTTGGAAGTATCTATGAGTCACGGGGACTCAGCAATCTCACACCCGTGAGATCAAGACTATTTAAGCTTATAGGTAGGACAGGGTAGTGAGGTGGAGCTGCAGCAAGCGACTAGCATATCTGGTGTATAACATACGCAAATGAGAGCGAGAAGAGAAGGCAAAAGCACGGTCTAACAACTATGATCAAGAAGTGATCCTGAAACTACTTACGTCAAACATAACTCCAACACCGTGTTCACTTCCCGGACTCCGCCGAGAAGAGACCATCACGGTTACACACGCGGTTGATGTATTTTAATTAAGATCAACTTCGGGTTTTCTACAACCGGACATTAACAAATTCCCATCTGCCACATAACCGCGGGCACGGCTTTCGAAAGTTCAAACCCTCCTGGGGTGTCCCAACTTAGCCCATGATAAGCTCTCACGATCAATGAAGGATATTCCTTCTCCCCGGGAAGACCCGATCAGTCTGGGAATCCCGGCTACAAGACATTTCGACAGTAATAAAACAAGACCAGCAAAGCCGCCCGATGCGACAACATCCTGATAGGAGCTGCACATATCTCGTTCTTAGGGCAACACCGGATGAGCAGTCCGTACAACTAAAACCAGACCACAAGTTTCCTCGAGGTGGCGCTGCAAGGGGCTCTAGTTCGGGCCAACACTTAGACAAGCATTGGCCTGGGGGGGCTAAAATAAAGATGACCCTCGGGCTGGCCGACCCAAGGGAAAAGGGATAGGTGGTAGGCAAATGGTAAAACCAATGTCGAGCCTTGCTGGAGGAGTCTTATTCAAAGCGAACTGTCAAGGGGGTCCCATAAATCACCCGACCGCGTTAGGGATGCAAAATCCGGGAATATAACACCGGTATGACGGAAACTAGGGCGGCAAGAGTGGAACAAAACACCAGGCATAAGGCCGAGCCTTCCACCCTTTACCAAGTATATAGATAAATTAATTAAATAAGATATATTGTGATATCCCAACAAGTAAACATGTTCCAATCAAGGAACAACATCTCCATGTTCCAACAAGGAACAAACTTCATCTTCACCTGCAACTAACAACGCTATAAGAGGGGCTGAGCAAAGCGGTAACATAGCCAAACAACGGTTTGCTAGGACAAGGTGGGTTAGAGTCTTGGTTTACCAATATGGGAGGCATGATAAGCAAGTGGTAGGTATCGCAGCATAGGCATAGCAAAAGAGCGAGCATCTAGCAAGCAAAGATAGAAGTGATTTCGAGGGTATGGTCATCTTGCCTGAGATCCCTCTAGGAAGAATAACAAGTCCATGAAGGAGACACATGGATGTAGTCGAACGAATCCTCACAACTCCGGAACGAAACCGAAGCTAGCGAGAGAAGCAAACCAGAAAGAAGCAAACAACATAGTAAACAACCATCACATAAACATGGCATGATGCACAACCAAGTATGATGCATGTCCGGTTTAATGAGCATGGCATGGCAAAGTGCACAAACAAAACTACAAATTAAGTGGAGCTCAATATGCAACGAGTTGCATATTGACGAAACACCACATTCGATTATTTGGTTCTCTCTTGTTTACGCACCCAACAATGTTAAATGTTGATTAACATGGCAAGATGTGAAGCATAAGTAAACTAACTATCTAGGCAAGTTTAAATGAGGCCGGAACAACAAACAACAATTCCGGAAAATCCTCATATGCATATTTTGAATTTGGTACTGTTCTGCCTAAAACATATTTTAATGTTGTTAAACAGGAAAATAAAGTGCAACATGTTAATCTATGCATTTTTCTACCCCATTTACATATATAATTTATTTAAAATGGAGCTACGGTTATTTAGTTATGAATTAAATCATTTTAACATGGCATTTGTACAAATTAATTCAAACAGCACATTTAAACATTTTAAACATGGATGAAAGTTGGATATTATTAAACTACACAAATTTCTGAGCATTTTACATATATAAAACATTAACATATGATGCATGGTTAATTAGTTATTAGATGCATGAACACTAGGGGTTTTCTGCAAAACTGCAGTCTCTGGATAAAACACAAAATCGTTCGGCAGCAATAAAAACAGTGAACGGGCCGCAACTGGCTGGCCTAGCAGAAACATGAGCTGGGGGGGGCAGCTCACCACGGGCCAAGGCCCAGATTGATGGAGCCGGCTAGACCGCGGGCTTGTGGCTGGGCCTCGGAGGCTGCTGGCCTAGGCGCGGCCGACACTGGAGGTCAATGCACGGCTGGACCGAGCGGGCGAGACAGAGGATAGCGGGCGTGGTCCTCTGCTCGAGAAGAAGCAGAGCAGCAGCAACCTGGAACTTGGGCGCCGGAGGCAGGGACGGGGCCTTGGAGCGAGATCCGGCCGGGAACAGGCAAGGGCGGCGGAGGCCGGCCGGATCTGGTGATGGAGGCGAGGTTCCGACGGCAGCGCGAAGCGGTAGGGGGTCGGGCGGCCACTAGGATCTGGCCTGGGTCTTTTGCCGGCGACGGGCGTGCGCGATGGAGCTGATGGTCCGATGATGCTCCGATGAAGAAGGAGGGCGATGAGGAGGAGTGGAGGCACGCATGGGAGGACCTCGGGAGGGCGCCATGGGACTGGGCTGCATGCTCGAGCTCGAGCAGCGAGTTCCTCTTGCTCGAACGCGGGTGTAGAAGATGGAGCTCGGGCTCTTGGTGCTGCTGACGGAGAAAAGGAGCGGCTCTGGGCCTCCAATGGCTGCTGCTGCTTGCAGCAGCACTCGAGACAAACCCTCGGGCACGAGCAGGAGGGAGGAGGCTGCACGGGTGGAGGCCGAGAAGAATTTGGATCGGGGGCGTGAGCTCTGGATCGAGGAGGAGCAGTGGAGAGCGATGGTTGGCTGGTGGCTGAAATCGAGGAGGGGAGGATTTGGATCTGGGAAGATCCCGAGGTGGAAGGAGAGACCGGGTGGAGTGGCGGCGGGGTGATGGAATGGATGGGACATCTCCCTAGATGTTAGGGCTTGGTCTGGTTATATAGCAGGTAGGTTAGTTTAGGGGCTACTGGGGTCCTTCGATGATAATCGGATGGTCCGAGATAAATAGGTTAGGAGAGTCAAAGAAGAAATTGAAGATGTTTTATAGATGTTAGGGGATGATCCGGACCCAACGGTGATGACTGAGCGGTTCGGGTTCGGGCAAGTTTCGGACGTGCGCGAGGGGTCGATGCTCTGCGCAAAGAGGGGTTAAGAAGCCATGCAAGAGGGAAACAAAAATCTGGTTGGTCTCGGAACGGTCAACAAAAGCAAGGGGGACGCGGCAACTACGAGCAAATGCAGGTTTTAAAAACATGACAGCAACAGAGTGCCGATGCAATGCGAAAATAAAAGGGCAGGCACAAATGAAACACACACCAAAACCCGGAATATATGGGAGTCTTCTCGTGCATCGGTCTCGGGGCGTTACAACACTCCACCACTACGAGAGGATCTCGTCCCGAGATCTAGAATGGCACCGGAGGGAAAACGGAAGAAAAAGAGGAGAGTTAAAACTAAGTTGCTTCTTTGACAAACGAGTGAAACCAAAGAACCTTGAGAGGTTGAGCAACATGAACGAAAGAATATCATGGAGATGAACGAAATGAAATACTCCGTTGGACAAGGAACAAGGAATACGGCGAGAAAGAAGAGCTTAAGTGACAAGATAGATATTGAAACCACTCCGGTTTAAATAAGATAGAGAAGGAATAAGAATGACATAATTTGGACAGCACTCTAGTAGAGAACGGAAGGAATAGAATATGAACTTGGCAAAATGAAAGCACTTAGATGAGACTCCGGTTAAAAGAGGAATGATAGCCACAACACTCCGGTTAAATCGATAAGCAAGGAAAGAACAAGGTCCTGACAAAACAAAATGATTTGACCAGAGAGCAACAACACAATGTCTCCGGAAGAAAGAATAGAAGATAGATCATTGGAAAGAAAGAAAGAATGGAGAAGAAAATGCCAACTTCTGCCACAAAAGAACTTGGAGAGCACCCTTCCTAGAAGGTTATAGCGGAGTTGTTGGAAAACCACCAACGAAAAGATATGATCCTCGTGGGCTTATAGAGACATCTCAAAACTTGAGGTGAACTTCTGACACTAACGAAAACAATAGATTGGATGAGAGCACCAAAGAGATGAAAAACTTCTTCACCGATATGATAGAGAGATAACTTGGAACATTGATAAGCACCACAAATAGCAACATTCCCAATGGAAGGCTTTAGGTGAAATATAACCCAAGATAACTCCAGTGAAGAGATTGATGGATTTAAAATACCTCATTCTTGACAGCATGTGAATCATGAAGCATGAATGAAACTATCAAAATGACATAGCACCACCTCAAAAGACAAGGTAGAAATAATTGCATTTCGGAATGCAAGATGAAAGAAAGCTTGAACTCCTCAAAACAAAACATGTATTGAGCACCATGTTTATTTTTAGAGTAACGCTTGGCTGATCTTAACTTCAAGAGAAAACTTGAAAAAAAAATTGAAGAATGAAAAGAATCCTTGATAAACCACCATGTAGAGCCTCCATGAAGAACTCCGGTAATAAAAGAAAGATAGAAAGAAAGAGAAGTTGAAAATACAAGGTGAAGCCTTGCAATGATTTAGATGGAGCTTTGAGATGATATAACCGAGAAAAATTAGGAACTCCGGAAAGAAAGATGAACAAATGAAATCAAGAATTTGAAGAACCTCCGGAATAGGGAATTAATCACTTGGATGAAACAGGAATAAGAATTACATTATGCTTATCCTTCACCAATTAAATTGATGACAAGCAATGGATTTGGCATACTACTTATTCTCGTAGAAAGGATTAAGAGAGATATGGCGTAAACTTGGGAAGGTATTGATGGACCCACCGGTGGAATTTGGAAACAACGAATGAATTGATATAATAATGAATGAAGAGAACTCTTGAACGAACCACCATAAAAATTGAAAATGGACGAAGAAAAGATAAAGAAACACCGGGAAGAATTAGCAAATGAACGAAGATACTTGAGAGAATTTAGATAAAAATGAACGAATAGATCACGAGCTGAATAGAGAATACTTGAATGATGCATCGGTATGATTTGGAGAACGAGAGCTGAAAGCTGGAATGAATAATTCTGAGATGATGGGCTCCGGAGAATCAAACTGAAAAAAACTTCTGAAATGCTCCAGACGGGTGAAAAGAATTCTCACAATCGAAAACAATTATGAGAGGATGACATCAAGCTAGAACCATGAATCTTGAAGAGAATGAAGCAAGATTTAAGAGAAACTCTTCTTCGGTCTTCAAATGCTGAGAAAGGCGAGGAGAAACACCACCAAATTGTTGAGGCGCTCCGGAATAATGAAGAATAGAAAGATTGAACTAATGATGAAAAGAATGTGAAAGATCTTGGAGAAAGACATATGACTGATGACAAATCATTCTTACATCAAACTTTGAAATGAAATTCGGAATAGCTCCGGGAAAATTAGAAGAGTCAGGTAGGATCCTGGAAAAAGACCTGTGGGTTAGGGCCCACTCAAAACAAACACCGTTGAAAAGATTGCTTGAAAGGGATATTGCACCGGTTGAATTAAATGGCTTGAATGAGATAGCATCCTCAAAAGAACTTGAGTGAATTGAGAATGGAAACTTGAATCTTCTGAGATATCTTCAACACTCCGGAACAAATGAATAGCGAGAGGTGAATGATTAAGAGGTGCACCGGCATGAGAAAACATTTGAAAATAGGAAAAAAGGATAAGATCAACACCGAAATCTTGAATTAAATCCACCGGAGAAGAAAATTAGAATGGAACAATGATAAAGTTAATGCTCCGTTAGTATCTTCCTGAGAATCACCGGATAAGAACATTGACGGAAAAGAATGGAGAGACTTCCCATCTATAAGATGGATACTTGGTTAAAAAAATCTGAGTCCTTGAAGAAAAAGGGTGGGAGGGCGGGAAAAGAAAGGCAACTTGGGTCAGATGAAACAAACACCATTGAGAAAAAGCTTAGAATTGATCTTGCGAATGTTGAAAATGATCGAATCCACTTGAAGAGCAACATGCCGGTTGAAAAGGATTGAAAAGACAACCTTGATGAACAAGAAGGATTAGTATTTCCATAGAAATATGATAACACCGTTTAGAAAAGGTATGGAATCAACACATGACTTCGAAGCAACTCGAATACCACAAAACAAAACAAAAACAAAGGATTGGCTCAGGAAATAAGCCGGAAACAAACATATGATAGATCCCATATCGTATCATGTGTCTATTGGAAAGATATCCTACGAGATACTTGAATTCCCACTTATAAACTCTCAAAACTTTCTAGTTATGCAATCAGGTGTTGGGGATACAGGGGACACAAAATATATCACCCAAACTAACAATACCTAGATCCAGCTGTATCCATCCTTCAACACATAACCAAGAAACCTTCGGAAATCGTCTACCTCAACCTTCGAAAAGCATCCGTTATACGAGTTATGGCAATACTCCCGCACTCGCCTCAGTACTGGGCTATCAGGGTTATCTCACCAACAACTGTACAAAAGAGATTTTCGATGTCGGCGTACTAAACTCAGGTATTCCAGAACTGCAATGATAAAATTATGACGACAACACCTCAGAGCTCAACTCCCCGGGACACCTCCACTAAACCCCTGCTGACAGGAGGCACCAAGACAATGTTGTCATCACAAAACCGTCGGAACGATTCTAAGATACCCGCGTGATCCTAAAAAAATTTTAGTGAAATTTGAGAAGAGAAGAGTCAAAACTCTATGTCAGGATGCCTTACCAGAGCGATGAGGAGACTGGGAAGTAAAAAGAATTCCTAAACTCTCCGATATATAATTCCTAAATGAATCAAAACATTTTTTCTAGACACAACTCGGCCGCTAAAAACGATCAATCAGTGGGGGCTCCTAAGGTCGGGGAAGGCTCTGATACCAACTTGTAACGCCCTCGATGCGGCTATATCTCCCACGTATCGAAGCACGACTTAGAGGCATAACCGCATTGAAAGCAATGTCGCAAGTGAGGTAATCTTCACACAACCCATGTAATACATAAGGGAAAGAGATACATAGTTGGCTTACAATCGCCACTTCACACAATACATGAGTAAAGCATTACATCATACAGATACAAACAAGGTCTGACTACGGAACCAAAATAAAAGAAGACTACCCCAAATGCTACACAGATACCCGATCGTCCCAGCTGGGCTCCACTACTGATCGACTGAAATGAAACAACACAATGAACAAGATCTTCATCGAGCTCCTCCTTGAGCTCGAGTGCGTCACCTGCACGGTTTCATCGGCACCTGCAAACTGGTTTTGGAAGTATCTGTGAGTCACGGGGACTCAGCAATCTCACACCCGCGAGATCAAGACTATTTAAGCTTATGGGTAGGACAGGGTAGTGAGGTGGAGCTGCAGCAAGCGACTAGCATATCTGGTGTCTAACATACGCAAATGAGAGCGAGAAGAGAAGGAAAAAGCACGGTCGAACAACTATGATCAAGAAGTGATCCTGAAACTACTTACGTCAAACATAACTCCAACACCGTGTTCACTTCCCGGACTCCGCCGAGAAGAGACCATCACGGTTACACACGCGGTTGATGTATTTTAATTAAGATCAACTTCGGTTTTTCTACAACCGGACATTAACAAATTCCCATCTGCCACATAACCGCGGGCACGGCTTTCGAAAGTTCAAACCCTCCAGGGGTGTCCCTACTTAGCCCATGATAAGCTCTCACGATCAACGAAGGATATTCCTTCTCCCCGGGAAGACCCGATCAGTCTGGGAATCCCGGCTACAAGACATTTCGACAGTAATAAAACAAGACCAGCAAAGCCGCCCGATGCGCCGACATCCTGATAGGAGCTGCACATATCTCGTTCTCAGGGCAACACCAGATGAGCAGTCCGTACAACTAAAACCAGACCACAAGTTTCCCCGAGGTGGCGCTACAAGGGGCTCTAGTTCGGACCAACACTTAGACAAGCATTGGCCCGGGGGGGCTAAAATAAAGATGACCCTCGGGCTGACCGACCCAAGGGAAAAGGGATAGGTGGTAGGCAAATGGTAAAACCAATGTTGGGCCTTGCTGGAGGAGTCTTATTCAAAGCGAACTGTCAAGGGGGTCCCATAAATCACCCGACCGTGTTAGGGACGCAAAATCCGGGAATATAACACCGGTATGACGGAAACTAGGAAGGCAAGAGTGGAACAAAACACCAGGCATAAGGCCGAGCCTTCCATCCTTTACCAAGTACATAGATGCATTAATTAAATAAGATATATTGTGATATCCCAACAAGTAAACATGTTCCAATCTAGGAACAACATCTCCATGTTCCAACAAGGAACAAACTTCATCTTCACCTGCAACTAACAACGCTATAAGAGGGGCTGAGCAAAGCGGTAACATAGCCAAACAGTGGTTTGCTAGGACAAGGTGGGTTAGAGTCTTGGTTTAACAATACGGGAGGCATGATAAGCAAGTGGTAGGTATCGCAGCATAGGCATAGCAAAAGAGCGAGCATCTAGCAAGCAAAGATAGAAGTGATTTCAAGGGTATGGTCATCTTGCCTGAGATCCCGCTAGGAAGAAGAACGAGTCCATGAAGGAGACACATGGATGTAGTTGAACGAATCCTCACAACTCCGGAACGAAACCGAAGCTAGCGAGAGAAGCAAACCCGAAAGAAGCAAACAACATAGTAAACAACCATCACATAAACATGGCATGATGCACAACCAAGTATGATGCATGTCCGGTTTAATGAGCATGGCATGGCAAAGTGCACAAACAAAACTACAAATTAAGTGGAGCTCAATATGCAACGAGTTGCATATTGACGAAACACCACATTCGATTATTTGGTTCTCTCTTGTTTACGCACCCAACAATGTTAAATGTTGATTAACATGGCAAGATGTGAAGCATAAGTAAACTAACTATCTAGGCAAGTTTAAATGAGGCCGGAACAACAAACAACAATTCCGGAAAATCCTCATATGCATATTTTGAATTTGGTACTGTTCTGCCTAAAACATATTTTAATGTTGTTAAACAGGAAAATAAAGTGCAACATGTTAATCTATGCATTTTTCTACCCCATTTACATATATAATTTATTTAAAATGGAGCTATGGTTATTTAGTTATGAATTAAATCATTTTAACATGGCATTTGTACAAATTAATTCAAACAGCACATTTAAACATTTTAAACATGGATGAAAGTTGGATATTATTAAACTACACAAATTTCTGAGCATTTTACATATATAAAACATTAACATATGATGCATGGTTAATTAGTTATTAGATGCATGAACACTAGGGGTTTTCTGCAAAACTGCAGTCTCTGGATAAAACACAAAATCGTTCGGCAGCAATAAAAACAGTGAACGGGCCGCAACTGGCTGGCCTAGCAGAAACATGAGCTGGGGGGGGAGCTCACCACGGGCCAAGGCCCAGATCGATGGAGCCGGCTGGACCGCGGGCTTGTGGCTGGGCCTCGGAGGCTGCTCGCCTAGGCGCGGCCGACACTGGAGGTCAACGCACGGCTGGACCGAGCGGGCGAGACAGAGGATAGCGGGCGTGGTCCTCTGCTCGAGAAGAAGCAGAGCAGCAGCAACCTGAAACTTGGGCACCGGAGGCAGGGATGGGGCCTTGGAGCGAGATCCGGCCGGGAACAGGCAAGGGCGGCGGAGGCCGACCGGATCTGGTGGTGGAGGCGAGGTTCCGACGGCAGCGCGAAGCAGCAGGGGGTCGGGCGGCGACGGGCATGCGCGATGGAGCTGCTGGTCCGGTGATGCTCCGATGAAGAAGGAGGGCGATGAGGACGAGTGGAGGCATGCATGGGAGGACCTCGGGAGGGCGCCATGGGACTGGGCTGCATGCTCGAGCTCGAGCAGCGAGCTCCTCTTGCTCGAACGCGGGCGTAGAAGATGGAGCTCGGGCTCCTGGTGCCGCGGACGGAGAAAAGGAGCGGCTCTGGGCCTCCAATGGCTGCTGCTGCTTGCAGCAGCGCTCGAGACAAACCCTCGGGCACGAGCAGGAGGGAGGAGGCTGCACGGGTGGAGGCCGAGAAGAATTTGGATCGGGGGCGTGAGCTCTGGATCGAGGAGGAGCAGTGGAGAGCGATGGTTGGCTGGTGGCTGAAATCGAGGAGGGGAGGATTTGGATCTGGGAAGATCCCGAGGTGGAAGGAGAGACCGGGTGGAGTGGCGGCGGGGTGATGGAATGGATGGGACATCTCCCTAGATGTTAGGGTTTGGTCTGGTTATATAGCAGGTAGGTTAGTTTAGGGGCTACTCGGGTCCTTCGATGATAATCGGACGGTCCGAGATAAATAGGTTAGGAGAGTCAAAGAAGAAATTGAAGATGTTTTATAGATGTTAGGGGATGATCCGGACCCAACGGTGATGACTGAGCGGTTCGGGTTCGGGCAAGTTTCGGACGTGCGCGAGGGGTCGATGCTCTGCGCAAAGAGGGGTTAAGAAGCCATGCAAGAGGGAAACAAAAATCTGGTTGGTCTCGGAACGGTCAACAAAAGCAAGGGGGACGCGGCAACTACGAGCAGATGCAGGTTTTAAAAACATGACAGCAACAGAGTGCCGATGCAATGCGAAAATAAAAGGGCAAGCACAAATGAAACACACAGCGAAACCCGGAATATATGGGAGTCTTCTCGAGCATCGGTCTCGGGGCGTTACAGAGCAGCTCATGGCACTTCTGCTGGCTGACCTGGTGCCCCATCAGCAACTGAATAGCACCATCTTCGCGGTGCTGCGCCCGCTCTTGGTGTTCGTTGGGCCATGGAATGGTGGATATGGGTTCAGAAATGACAATCTGCGTGTAGAGATACAGGTGGACCTGGGAAGTACAGGGATTCAGTTTACACAGATGCCAACTCCAGGTCTCTCAGTTCTAGCAAATTCAGTGCACATCTCTGAACTGACTGAATCTGCTCGCAACAACAACAGTAATCTGCTGGCACTAACTGCTCCAGTGGACACACACATTGGTATCAATGTTGCTGATAATAAAGACGCCTCTGAGACCAGCTCTTTCGACGCATCTCAGCAACACTCCAATTCTGCACTTGCTCTTTCTGAATCTGGTTCCTCTGCTCTGTCTACTGACAGCAACACTTCTCTGGAGGAAATTCAGTCTGTTGTTGAAAGCACTATGTCTGAAACTAGCAACAGAGTTAACAAGCAGCGCAAAGGGAAGCTTCCTGTTCCCGTGGACACCACTTCTCTTTGTCGCACCAACAGATCGACCAAGTACGATAGGTTCCGGGTCCCCCAGCCTTCTGACACGCGTCTGCCTAAATCGAAGGTGAAGCCCCGCATTAATCCTGCTGCTCCAGTTACTATAGATGACCACCTGCCTCAAGTGCAAGATTCAGAAATCCCACCTCCAACGTCAATTGAATCAATGCAAGCTATTGGCACACAGTTATGTGCTATTCTAGCTGAAGAACTGACGGTGGCTGCGCTCTCCAAGTCGGCGGATGGATCGACCTCCTCGATCTAGTTATCTTACCGTATCTTTTCTTTTATGCCTCTTTTGCAAAACTGGAACGTGTTATGTTGGAACATCCGTGGACTTAATTCGTCAGACAAGCAACTAGCTCTTTATAATGCGATCAACGTTAGTGGATGTGCGGTTATCTGTTTACATGAATCAAAAATGCCATGCTTTGATGATTCCTCCCTTAAAGCTTTATGCCCCAAACATTTTGATAAGTTTGCTTATATTCCATCGAGAGGCGCTTTTGGTGGTATTATTACGATATGGAATAGTCACCTTTTCACGGGACGGGTTTTCTTATCTGAACCATTTGCTCTGGGGGTAGAACTTACGCCAACCCAATTGGGTCATCCCGGGAAACTGGTTAATGTATATGGTCCTTGTCAAGGTGAACAAAGATCCACATATACACAATGGCTTTTTGACATGCACATACCCTCGACAGAAGATTGGCTCATTCTGGGTGATTTTATTTATATATGCTCACCGGAAAATCGTAATAAACCTGGAGGAGACATCCACGATATGTTCACTTTCAATGACTTCCTACATGAACAAAATCTTACTAAGATACCTATAAAGGGTAGAAGATATACGTGGTCTAACATGCAACATAACCCTCTGTTGGAACAGCTCGACTGGTTTTTTACATCCTTAAACTGGACTGACACGTTTCCAAACACCACGATGACCCCCCTAGGTAAGCCAGTATCTAATCATGTCCCCTGCTCGGTGGCCATTCAGACATCAATACCGCGAAGCAAGATTTTTAGGTTTGAAACTTACTGGATCGCACACCCAGGGTTTATGGATGTTGTGTCCCTAGCCTGGAATAAACCGATGAAATATAACAAGAAGTCCAATGCAGCATCCCGTCTGTGTACAAAATTGAAGGCAGTCCGGCATGCTCTCAAACATTGGAGCCGCCATATCTCTCGACTGAAGATTGCGATTGAGAACACCAACAAAGCTCTGGTTGAACTCGAAAATATTGCTGACCGGCGATCCCTCACGTTGCCAGAAGGTAATTTTAGAGATATACTCAAAAAACATTTGCTTCGCCTGCTACAATACCAAAAAGAGCACTGGAAAAAACGATGCACCATCAGATGGATTCAGTTTGGTGATGGGAATTAAAAAAGATTTCAAGCGGTGGCCATGGAAAGATACAGAAATAACTTTATAAAAACCTTGCAAGACCACAATGGAGTTGAGGTGGATGACCACATAGCGAAAGAGGCGATCCTGTGTGACACATACAAAGACAGACTAGGATCTTACGATCCACAACCAATGAAGTTCAACCTCTCACAAATGCTCCGACGAGAAGTTGATTTTCATAGCTTGATTACCCCATTTACACATGCAGAAATCGACGCGGTAGTCAAAGAAATGCCACCAGATAGGGCCCCAGGACCGGATGGGTTTAACGGGGCATTCATTAAAGCTTGCTGGCCCATTATCAAAAACGACATTTATCAACTATGTGAAGAGTTCCATGAGGGGAATTTAAATCTAGAGGGCATCAACTATGGGCATATCACTTTAATACCTAAGAATAATGCTCCTGTGACAGTCAATGACTTTCGCTCGATCACACTCCTGAATTGTTGCCTCAAGCTTATAACCAAGATACTTGCTAATCGCCTCCAGAAAATTATTTTAAAGATTGTTCATCGCAACCAATATGGCTTCCTCCATGGTCGATCCATCCACGACTGCCTTGCATGGGCTTTCGAGTATATTCATCAGCGCCAAACGTCCAAACGAGAGATTGTACTGTTGAAACTAGACTTCGCAAAGGCTTTTGATACGATCCAACACCCTACGATGATGCTAATTATGAAACACATGGGCTTTCCAACCCAATGGTTAAACTGGATGGAAAATATCTTCTCATCGGGCAAATCCTCGGTGCTTCTTAACGGGGTGCCAGGTCGACAATTTATCTGTAAATGTGGAGTACGTCAGGGCGACCCTCTATCACCATTGTTATTTGTGTTAGCAGCGGACCTGCTCCAAACCGCTCTAAATGAGGCACTTCAAAACCATATCATCCAATACCCAATCCTGCCAAAAGGAAATGACCAGTACCCGGTGATTCAGTACGCTGATGACACGATAATTGTCCTCCCTGCCTGCATCAATCAGGCCACCAAGATCAAACAGATGCTTGAGGATTATGCCACTTCTGTGGGACTCAAAATCAATTTTCATAAGTCAACTTTGGTGCCCATCAACACCCCCCAGGACAAATGTGATGAGCTGGCAGCGATCTTTGGCTGTGTTCAAGCCAGCATGCCATTCACTTACCTTGGGCTACCCTTAGGCACCACTCGACCTTCGGTTTTGGATCTGACAGCGTTTGTTTGCAAGGCAGAAAGAAAAGTCACTGCGGCTATGTCGCTCATGTCCTAGGCAGGTAGATTAGCACTCCTAAACTCCCTCGTCACGTCGCTGGCTATCTACCCCATGGGCACCTTAAGAGTCCCTCCGAAAATCATTGCACAATTGGACAAAATTAGGAGATACCGCCTCTGGAATAAGAGAACGGACAATGGAGACAAATGCAACTCGCTGGCTGCTTGGTCCATGGTTTGTCGCCCAAAACAGAGCGGTGGACTTGGGGTCCTGGACCTTCATATTCAAAATGACGCTTTGCTGCTCAAACTCCTACACAAGTTTTACAGTCAGCATGACACGCCTTGGGTTAGCCTCATTTGGAATACATATTATACAGATTTTGTACCCCATGCAACAGAACCTTGCGGATCCTTTTGGTGGCAAAACCTCATCCAATTAATGCCAATTTATCAGGGAGTAACCCAAGTCAATGTGCACAATGGCAGCTCCGCCCTGTTCTGGAAAGTGACTGGAACCATTCCATCTATGAGGAAAAATACCCAAGAGCATTTTCTTACTACAAGAACGGTGACATTCCGATTCAAACCTTCCTCAACACATCTGATCTGGCAGCAACCTTTCATCTCCCGCTTTCAGTACAAGCCCACGATGAGCTGAGGCAGATTCCAAGGGAAGTAGCTACTGTGGAACTCACAAACGAGAATGATACATGGACCTGCTGTTGGGGTGCACACAGTTTTAAAACAACATCATATTACAGCTACTACTTCAGAGAGATAAAGGCGCACGTGGCTTTCAACTGGCTATGGAAAACTAAATGCACGGCAAAAAATAAAGGTTTTTGGGTGGCTCCTCCTATCTGACTGTCTTAATACAAGGAACATGCTCAAGCGGAGACATTATAACATAGGGACCAATTTGGATTGTTTGCTATGTGGCCAACACATTGAAGAAACAGTGGAACACCTCTTCTTCCACTACACTTTTAGCCAGGCCTGCTGGAGGATGCTGAACATCACATGGAGCAACCATCAACATCGCCTCCAGCTGCTAGAAAAATTGAAAGAAAGACATCGTCACAAAATGATCATGGAGATATTCCTCCTGGCAGCCTGGAGCTTATGGAAAGAATGCAATAACAATCACTTTAGAAACATGGGGCCATGCATTGACTCATCGAAAGGGAGGTTCATAAATGACTTTCGAGATCTTCTACATAGACTACCTGACCACAAAAACATCTGATCTCTCGACCCGGAACTCACGCTGGCCATGGCAGACGCAAGGGAACGATGATGAATGACTTTTTTGTTTTTGTGGATCAGGAGTTAAGGAGGAATGTGCAGTCATCTTGGAGTAGTAGTATTTATAACTGAGTAGTAATACCTCCTAAGTGGGAAACAGTTTAGGTTTTGATCGGTGTGAACAGGTTTGCAATTTGGAATGTGACGGGACGCATGCTCAAAATTGACTGACGGTTATAAGTGCGGCACTTTTCCCGGAAGGCGTAACATGGGCATGTACGCCTTCTCGTCCGCGTATGTGGCGTTTGCACCATAGGGTGCACCGCAATAGGCAATGTCAGCACACGTCTTGTTCCAACAACCGTGCGCGCTCGTTATTACCATCGCGCATGCTTCTTTTAATTAGAATGTGTGTGTCCGTCTAGCGCACACACGTTGATCTATCTAACTGTTTCAGTTTGTTGTGGCTAATCGCAAACAGTTCATCCATGTGAAGTGTATGCCTTCAATCACAGACACTTTGATATAGCTGACCCATTTCTGTTCTGTTGCCTAATCGCAAACATTTAATCCTTCTGAAGCGTATGCCCTCAATCGCACACACCTTTATCTAGCTGCCTGTTTATATTGTTCCTCCTCATCACAAACATTTTATCCAAGTGAACCGTATGTTGTATATCGCACATGTCTTCATCTCGCAGCCTGTTTCATTTGTTCTGCCTCATCGCAAACAGTTCATTGAACTGAACCGTATGCCCTGCATCGCACACGAAACTAAAATCTGAACCGTGTTTGATGGCTCCGCCATCGCAAATGTTTTGTACCTTTTTTGATAGTTCTTTTACACCACTATTTGCAATTATTGCATCGCACAGTTTCGTTGAAGGGTCTCTGATCGAAGTGTCGCATTAGCAACATCCTGCAGTAGTGAGTATTTGTACACTTTGATTCTGGTGCAACACATGCATTCATATCAAGGGTAGTCTTGGAAAAGTACGGGTTGCCCACTAGTACCCTTAGAACCCTCTTCAGGTCACTTCCCCAGGAGGAGAGATGACGGCGGGCTTAGGCGGTCATTCGACCCTCAGCATCGGAAATCATGATTTTCCCGCAGACCTCATAGTGTTGGAATCCCAGGGATTGGACGTGATCCTAGGCATGGATTGGTTGACCAAGTTTGAAGGAAACATCGACTGTGCCCGCAAGATGACTTTGCTCACCACCCCAGAGTAGAAGAGGATCAAGTATGTATCCAGACGCACACCGATGAAGAATCAGGTGAATTCCCTCACGGGAGTTGTTTAGGAGGAAGTGCCCGTAGTGCAAGATTTTCCCGATGTATTTCCGGAGGAATTACCAGGAATGCCACCGGACAGAGACATTGAGTTTTTGATTGAGTTATTGCCTGGCGCAACCCCAATATCCAAGAGACCTTATCGGATGCCCCCGAACGATTTGGAAGAGATCAAGAAGCAAATTAATGAGCTATTGGTGAAGCGATATATTCGCCCAAGATCGTCACCTTGGGGAGCCCCAGTTCTTTTGGTAGAGAAGAAGGATGAAACCCTGAGAATGGTTGCGGGTTATCGTTCATTGAACAATGTGACCATCAAGAACAAGTACCCTTTTCCGATGATTAATGATTTATTTGATCAGCTAGTTGGAGCCAAGGTATTCTCCAAGATCGATCTTCGATCAGGGTATCATCAGTTGGAGATTCGTGAACAGGACATACCCAAAACAACATTCACCACCAGGTATGGTATATATGAGTATACCATCATGTCATTCGGATTGACTAATGCCCCTGCGTATTTCATGAGCATGATGAACAAAGTATTTATGGAATATCTGTACAAGTTTGTCTTGGTGTTTATCAATGACATATTGGTTTTCTCCAAGAGCAAGGAAGAGCACAAGGAACAGCTGCATCTAGTTCTGGAGAAACTCCGAGAACATCAGTTATACGCCAAGTTCAGCAAATGTGAATTTTGGTTGAAGGAAGTTGGGTTCCTCAGACATGTTATTTCAGGAGAAGGAATAGCAGTTGACCCCACAAAGGTTGAATCGGTCACTAAATGGCAGTCCCCCACCTCAGTCAAGGAGATCCGCAGTTTTCTCGGACTTACAAGATATTATCGGAGATTTATTGAGAATTCTCCAAGATTGCTAAACCCATGACTGAGTTGTTGAACAAGGAAACCAAGTAAAGTTGGATCGAGGAATGTGAAGCCAGTTTTCAGGAGCTAAAGAAACGTTTGGTTACAGCCCCAGTGCTAATTTTGCCAGATATACACAAGGATTACCAGGTATATTGTGATGCTTCTCGTCAAGGACTCGGAGCAGTGCTCATGCAGGAAGGAAAAGTTGTAGCTTATACCTCCAGACAGCTACGACCTCACGAGATGAATTATGCCAGACACGATTTGGAGTTAGCTGCCGTAATGCATGCACTCAAGACCTGGAGACATTTCCTTGTCGGAAACAGTTGTGATGTTTACATAGATCATAAGAGCTTGAAGTATATTTTCACGCAAAAGGAGTTGAACCTCAGACAGAGGAGATGGCTTGAATTGATCAAGGACTATGACATGAGATTGCATTATCACCCAGGGAAGGCAAATGTTGTAGCAGATGCCTTGAGACATAAAAGCTATGTGAACACCCTCATAGCTAGACGATTACCTCAGGAATTAGCCGACGATCTCACAGAGCTCCGACTGGAGATAGTACCAAGAGAATTTGTCGCCGCCTTGGATATTCAATCCACTTTGACCGAAAGAATCCGAGAAGACCAGAAGACGGACAAGGAAATTGCAGAGATAAAGGAAAAGATGAGTAACGGAAAGGCTAAAGGTTTTCGGGAAGATGAGCATGGAACTTTATGGTTTGAGGACCGTATTTATGTGCCCAATGACCCAGAGGTCGGGAAGTTAATTCTTCCGGAAGCCCATGATTCACCGTACTCAATTCAGCCAGGCAACACCAAGATGTATCTGGATTTGAAGAAAAGTTTCTCGTGGACAGGTATGAACAAGGATATTGCTGAGTACGTTGCAGTATGCGATGCTTGCGAGTGAGTAAAGGCGGAACATCAGAAGCCGGCAGGATTACTTCAACCCCTGTCGATACCCAAGTGGAAATGGGAAAAACTTGGAATGGATTTTATCACGGGATTACCCAGGACTCGTTCAGGTTATGATTCTATCTAGGTAGTAGTTGATGGCTTGACCAAGGTAGCTCATTTCATTCCTGTGAAGACCACCTATACCAGTGCTAAGTTAGCCAAGATATACATGACCAAGATCGTATGTCTGCATGGAGTTCCGAGGAGTATCGTGTCAGATAGAGGAACATAATTTTACCTCAAAGTTTTGGAATCAGTTGCATGAAACTTTGGGTATGAGGCTGGAGTTCAGTGCAACTTTTCATCCGTAGACAGATGGACAGATCGAGAGAGTCAACCAGATTCTGGAGGACATGTTAAGAGCGTGTGCGCTAGACTATGGGTCTAGCTGGGATGACAATCTGCCATACGCAGAGTTCTCGTACAACAACAGCTATCAGACCAGTCCGAAGATGGCCCCTTTCGAAGCTCTATACGGAAGGAGGTGCAGAACACCATTGTTGTGAGATGGTGGTGGAGACCGAAATTTTTTTGGTCTCGATCTTATTAGAGACTCCGGAGAGAAGGTCAAGCTGATTTGAAACAGACTTAAGATAGCCCAGTCGAGACGGAAGAGTTATGCCGATAGTAAACGCAAGGAGATAACGTACGAGGTGGGAGATCGAGCATATCTCCATGTGTCCCCACTTCAAGGAATCAAGAGGTTCGGTGTTAAAGGAAAGTTAGGACCCAGATTCATAGGCCCCTACAAAATCCTCGAACACAGAGGAGAAGTTGCATACAAGCTAGAATTGTCGGAAGGATTGTCAGGAATTCACGATGTCTTTCACGTTTCCCAGCTGTAGAAATGCCATGCTGAGATGGCCAATATTCCTTTGAGAGACACAGTGCCCTTAGAGGCCATATAGCTTGACAGTGATCTGACTTATGAGGAGAAACCGGTCAGAATTCTCAAGACTGTGAATAGAGTTACTCGCAGCAAGATCATCAAGTTCTGCAAGGTTCTGTGGAGCCACCATTCCGAGGAGGAAGCCACCTGGGAGAGAGAAGAAGATCTCCGTCGAGACCACCCGCACCTATTTGCTAGCCAACCCGAATCTCGAGGGTGAGATTCATCTTAAGGTGGGTAGGTTTGTAACATCCCAAAATTTCAATTTGGAGTGTTTTACAATTATTAGCTAAGCATCTATGCATTTTGTTTGAATTGAGTGATATTTGGAAAATTTCAGAGGCATTCGGGTTTTATTTGAATTCAACTTGGCATTTGAATTTCATTTCAAAAATCCCTGACAAATACTTGTTCAAAAGTATGAGAGGAGCTAAAATGACACTCCAAAAATGTCAGAAGAAAAAAATGCCAAATTTTCGAATTTAAATTTGGATTTATTTGGAATTTCCAAAAAATGTTTTTTATAAAGTTTTATTTTTGACTCTGAAAATGGTTCATCTTGTATGATTTATTTTCCTTATTACTTTGATATATATATATATATATCCTATATAAAGATAATGTTGTTTTCAAGTTATTTTATTTCTTCTCTGTCTTTCTTTCAAAAAAAGAAAAAAGGGAAAACCCCGGCGCACCAGGCGCCATGCCAGGAGGCCCAGCCGCCCGAGTCGCGGTCCACCAGTGCGCCAGCCAGTCTGCCCCCAGCGCGCCCGCACCCGATCCCTCTCGATCTTGGTCACCCGACCCGCCTCACCTCTCCCTCTCTCACTGACCCGCTGGCCCCACCCCTTTCTTCAACCCCTCGCTCATGAAACCGAGTCAGAGCACGACTCGACGCCGCCGCGGTTCCGACCTTCCTGGGATCGTGATCCCGAGTCACCCCCTCGTCCAAGAAGATGCCCCACAAAAGCCCTGCCTCTCCTCCATCGACCCCCCTAAAACCTTATTCCAAAACCCACCACAGCACCTGCCACCCCCGAACCGATCTCGCCACCGCTGTCACCGTTTGCCGCCGTTTCTGACGCCGGTAAGCCATTCCCGCCCCTCATTGGCTCCATCTTCTCATGTTGATTCCGTTTGACATCTCTCCCTCCCCTAGATCGCACCGGAGATGTTACCCCGAGCTCGTCCGCCGACCACCGGAGCTGCAGCTCACTAGGCCGATGCACCGCCTCGCCCTCGTCATCTCCAGTTGCTCTCGAGCTCCACCAACACCACCACTGAGTCGCCCTCGCCGGCACCTCCCCGACACCTGCGCCGACCTCCCCGACCACCAGAGCCGCTGCCACCTTGATGCCGAGCCGCCGAGTCGTCGTCACCGCCGATGTAAGCCATCGAACCTCCCTCCATCGTCTGACTTTGAATCTACACCGTAGATTAGATCGTAGCGAAGGGTTAGGTTTATTGCTGTAGATCGGTTTATTTACGGGTTAGTTCGGTTTATTCCCGGTTTAGTTACGGTTTATTTTGTTTAGATCGAATCGGTCGGTTTAGTTATTAGCCGCATATGTTTCTGTTAAGTTGAGCTCGAGCGCAGTATAGCTTCAGATCACACCACCTTCGGCCTAGTAGCGCCCATTTATTGTTTTAGTTTTATTTTTGTTTTCTGTTTTTAAAACAGAAAAATTCTGATTTTGTAAAATCCATATCTCTTAGGTTATTTAGAGTTCTTAGTTGATTCTTTTTGCTCTAGTCTGCAAATTTCCTAAAGCTTCTATATAAAGTAGTTTCCGCCATGTTTTACTTTTAAAAAATTGTTTTATATGAGTTTTAGTCAGATTAGTATTTCTGCTATAAAATGAGCTAGGATTAAAAAATTTAGTGAATCTTTTTGCCACTGCTTTGTTTTGACATTGCCTAGCAGTACAATTAATTTGGATATTTTTAGATTTTAATAAAATTAGTTTTACGCGAAAACAACTTTGTTTTAGTTATTTCACTTTGTTGTTGTTTTCTGTTGTTTTAATTACTTTAAATTTATTTCCACCACTGCTATATTTTATTTCCGATTTGTTTCTATAGTCTTAGAAGGTGAACTTGAAAAAAAATTATTTTATTTTCTTACTAGTTTTTTTAGGCATAAAAGGAGTTTTATAATAGCTTTTAATGTGTTTCTTTTTGTATTAAATTTATTTACTGTTTTTCTTTCTGTCATTTAACAAAAACCTTATTTTGGCTCTGTTTAAGAAAAAGTTTGTAGAAGAAAAATATGTTTTGAGTTTGTGTTACTTGTAGTAAAAACCTTGCTTTGATTCTATGACTTCGTTGGTTTTATTGTTGGATTTCTTTGTGTGTATGATTGTGTGTTATTATAATTTACTTGTTGTTTTAGTAGAAACTTTATGATAGTATACTTATTTGTGCTATGTTTGACTCGATAGAATTTCCAGAGTGCGAGGCTTGCTATCGCAAGTCGCTAGCGTACGAAGATCGTCAGCAAGGCAAGTCATTTGATCATGTTCTACAATACTTATGATTTGTTGCATTAGAATTATTCCTCCCCAGCATGCATGCAGTAGGAGAATTTTAAGTTATGTTCTTGAGTAGTATCATGTGGTAGGTTGAACCCAATTCCCCTTGTTACCAATGTCCGGGATGGTGTAGTTTATTTTGCTATGCTCGTAGACGGGGTTGGTTGAGCGATTCAGAAGGGAGATGTGGGAGTCAAGATGATAACAACCCCATGACTTCAAGCTCAAGATGGACTTCAAATTCACTATTGGGTGGAGGACGGTTGATGGGCACCCTGGAGCAACCAGTGGATGGTCGGGATGGATGGAGAAGCGCCATGACATCTTGCGGAAAGATTCACCCAGCCACGAAGAGACGGATGGATACACCTTGACCTAAAGCTTACCTGTGCAGCCGCAAGCCATTATGGGCTCTGGCTTGGTTGACCCTAGGCGTGACTCTAGCCGGACGGTGCTACGAGATGTAGAAGAACGGTAGGATTGGATGGGCACCGGTAGTGGCCCAGAGGAACTCTACGGAAGACCTTCTTTCGTTTGTCCCGTCTTCAAACACTAGGCAGTGCGAGGACATAAAGGAGGGAACGATTCTTGCCGGTAAAGTGCACAAGACTCTGCAAAGTGTAAACCTAATCGATCAGCCGTTGTCGGTGTCAAAACCGGCAGATCTCTGGTAGGGGGTCCCAAGCTGCGTGTCTTAGGATCAATGGTAACATGGACATGGGATTTTACCCAGCTTCGGGCTCTCTCGAAGAGATAATACCCTACATGCTGCTTTTGATTGTATTTGATGCGTATGGTTACAGAGTTGATCTACCTCGAGATCATATGTTGTGGTCTAAACCCTAGAGGTATGATGAGTAATGCCATGATGATCTATCGACTAGCCTGGCCTCGGCTTATATAATGTACCAGAGGCCTAGGATAACAAGAGTCCTAGTCGAATACGCCAGTGGAGAGGAGTCCTTGTCTTCATCATCAAGTCTTGTGGAATCTCCTCGTGTATACATCAGTTGTGTGAGGCCATGGGGGTCCTCGGCCCAATCTAACTGATCGGGAGACGACGTGGTGAGTACCCCCTAGTACTGGACACCGTCAGTAGCCCCCTGAACCGATCTTCAAGTTGGGGACGCTCCTCGATTCTTTCGAACTGTTCTTCATCTTCGGTCGCAGGTCTTGAAAACTGGTTCAACAAATCATCTCATCTTCGATCTTGAGGATCGCCAAAGTGAATCCGAAGAGTTTACACGTTGGGTATCCGAAGAGCCCCTTTAAGTTCTCGGCCTTTATCAATGTCCTATTATTATTTTTTAGGCCACACCTCGGGTTTGAAGTTGTTCCCGTGCGGCCGTGTCCTCTAGCATCTGAGCTCCAACGCCGGACTGCATTCGAGATATCTTTTGCAGCCGAGCACCAACGCCGGATTATATCCGAGCTCCAACGCCTGACTATATACGAGCCCCAACGCCAGACTATATCCGAGGTGTCATAGATCACCATGGCTTGAAAAAGTTTGAAGGATGTTATCCGAGTTTAACGCTGAAAAGTTCTCTATGGAATGAGCCATTCGAATCCGAGCTTTATGCCGGACCACTTCCGAGCTCCAACGATGGTAAGCGTCCGAGGTGTCGTAAACTATCTCGGTCTTTTAAAAGATTGAATGAATTCAGCCGAGCTTAATGCCGGAAATGCCCTCTATGGAGCCAGCCACTGGTGCCCGAGCTTTATGCTGGACTTCTTCCGAGGTGGTGCACCACCCCAACCGAGGGCTGATTTTTTGTGAATATTTTTTATTGGTGCAATTTATTCTCCGCCGAGATATATAGCCAATATATGTATATCCAGTAGCCCTCAAGGTGTGTGTCGGTCTAAAACCCGAGATGCACCTGAAGGAAAACATAAAACTGTTGATCCTAGTAGCCCTTGAGACTTAGGTCGATTTGCAAAATCGGCCTGAGGATCAACTCCTAGCTCAGCAGCATACGTAGGAATAGAAACGCAGTGTAATATATTAGAAATAATGATCGGCGGACAGGCCCCGGAGAGAGGGTTGTGAGAAGTCGCTGTGATATATTAGCTTGATGTCGGATAAGTCCCAGATGGTACTTACTGTTGTACGAAGACGCACTTGCCCATAGTTCGGTCATGCCGAACACTGAGAACTTTGAATTCTCAGCATTTAATAAGCAGTGCAGTAGCCCCCGAGATGTTGGCCGGGTAGCAACACCGGATCAGGGGATCGGTGTGCCCCTTTAATATTTATAAATAATGAGCGCAAAGCCCAGTAGCCCCTGAGCCTTAATGTGGGCATGGGTGGCCGAATTAAGGATCTATATCTGGTTGACAGAAAATTTTGTTGTGTTCAACACAAACTTCTCAGAAAGAGAATAAAGATATCTTAAAGGAGCTTAGAGCTGGTCGAAATCCAAGCTCGCGAAGGAAGGCCCCAAGGGGTTTAAAAGATGGATCGCGGTAAATGGATTTTACTCGCAATTTTTATGTGTAATGATTCTATGTATCCAAGTACTTTACATCATTAATGCTCGAATCCGCATGTACAAAACTTTGTTGACCGACCATCGGCTTCCACCTCCTCGGCCAGTAGCCGAGGAGTGTTTGTCCTACTTTATAAAGCTGACAAACAAGGCAATCCAGCCATACAGTTTTATAAACAAAGGTACGCAGACAGATATGTTAAAACATAAGAAATGTCTTCCAAAACAATAGTCCCGCTATTGGTTCCTTACTTTGGGTTGTCATGCTAAGCATGATCATTAAACCTCATCTCTGATCAATGTGGGAGCAAAATATTGAGGATTTAGTTTGGGGAAAGTTCCCGAACTATGTGGTCTTTAGCAAACCCAAATTTTCACTTCCGTCGTTGCCGACCAATTATATCCTTTAAGATGGCTAGCTTTCGGCTTCACCCAGTCTGAGGTACTAACCCGGATGACCCGGTAGTAACAATCACAGAGGTGCTCCCTTTACCGCCTAGCCGAACAATCGGGAACGTAGGGGTAAGCACAGGAGCCAGGCAACCCATCTTGGCCAAAATCTTAAGCCAAATTGATGCATGTGTATGGCTTTATAACGATGATTATGGAAGGCAGCCCGTGTATATTTAAAAAAATGTTGATGATATGTTTATTTTGACTCCATTGCGACCGTTTATCAGTTGAAAGTGGCCCATCATCGGCTTCCACCCCCTTGTAGATGCTATGCAGGGTGTTTCCGCAATAACAAACAACCCTTAGCCGACGTCTCGGTGCCCGAAGGCGGTTGTGTTAGCGGGAATGAGGCAATCAGATATGCGGGCTTTATAACTTTCACTTAGTAATAGGAGCTTTAAACTGGGCAAGCTAGCAACGAGCCTCCGGTTAGTGTTTGGCACCGACGAAGTCTAGCCATTAACACTTCGGCCAATATTATGAAAGGCCCATCGTTTAACATGGGGTAATCAGAATCGATCTATAGTTTGATACCGTCATCGGATCGTTGATCAGTTTACGCCCATTGTGACAGTCAGTTTTCGGCTTTATCCATTGAGGTGCTTAACCATTCGAGCTGGAAGCACGATCGCAGTGGTTCTCCCTTTGCACACCTAGACGAACAAAGCGGAACATAGGAGGCAAGCACAGGAGCCGGGCAACCCAACTATTGACCGAAGACACAATTCGAAACCGATGCATATATAGCAATATCCGAGAATGTTTTTGCCGAATCTCTAAAGTTGTCCGGCGTTGCACTGTGAGACTTATTCTGGAAACACACAAATAGGTTAAAAGTGCCATAGGCTTGGAAAACCAAAAAACTTTAGTAAAAACTTTACGCCCGAACTAAATCAAGTTTTTGGTGCCAATCCGAAAATTGGTCTTTTAAAAAAAGTGCGCTTATGTTGTGCTTTAACATGACACATCTGATCTCAAGACTTCAAGCGGGTCAGCCTACGGCTTCAAGCTCCTTATCCTGAAGGTGGAGTGCTTCTCCGAGGCCAGTTTAGCGAACTAAACTCGAGCGGCTTTAGAGAGAAGCTAGGCTATTCGGCTATTGTCCATACACTCGAGTCGAAAAAGGAGCGGTAGAAAAATACTTTGCAACGACCAAGAAGAAAACACATTATTATAGAACGGCTCGTGTAAATTTTAAGAGCCCTAGTTAACATGTGTAAGGGGAGTTTCTTTTAACAAACAACTTATGTGAGCATGGTCGGACCGAACACAAGTTAAAAATTTAAACTTTGAGCATGAAAGTGACTTAGCTGGTTAATGTGTTCAACATTGATGACGCGGTCCGAGCTTGATGCGGGACAAGGTTCCATCCACCAAGCCGGTCCCGAGGTGGCAGAGTGAAGAGCTTGGCACTCCGAAGTGGTGACATAGCATGGCCAATGCAGGCCGGTATAGTGATGCCGAAATCCCTGGCGTGGGTTAATGAAGTGTTGACGAAGCCCCCCATCCAGTCGAGGTGATGTGGTATGTTAGTACACCGAGGTGACAACACCGCCCGACCCAAATCATTTACCTAGCGCCGAAGTCAATGTCGATGCAGGGCGTCAACGTGATGCGGTAAAGGCGTGGCAAAGCCTGAATTCACAGGTCGGTCCAAGTTCCATATGCGGCGTTTGCCGAACTATGTACGAAAACTGATCGAACCACCACGCGACCGTCGTTAATGCGGCCTCCATTTGATAGACCTATGTACAGATGATGGAACAAGCCAGAGTCATAATTTCTTGGGAAAAATAATCCCAAACAAGCAAAAATTGCTAGGATTAATAGCATTTGGTTTATTTGTTGTAGAAGTCCGAAGAAAAGTGACTCCCAAAATTGGGACTCGATCCGCACATCCATTGCCTGATGGACAGTGAAGCGACGGCATGGCGATGCTGGTAAAGGTTGGCTCTCCGAGGCAAAGCCCCTGGTCCAGCTAACGTGACGAAGCTGGTCGACTAACGACGCCGAAGTCTCCGGAGTAGGTTGATGAAGGGATGGCGAAGCCCCCGGTCCAGACGAGGTGACGGAACAGGTCGGTAAGGAGGTGTTGCAGTGGCCATGTCAGCCGAGGTGTTGAAGTAGTTCGGCATGATGGACATCGGCTCGAAGAAGCGACGGTGCGGCCATGCCGATCATAACTCGTGACGTGGTCAATGCCTGCTTGATGAAGTGACATGCGGCGATGCTGATGTGCCCGCTCCGTGTAATCCGTGGGGCGGGGAGGTTGGTGATGATTTATCCTTCGCGATGTCGAACTCTTGTTTGACTTGCCGAGATGATGATTCGAAGAAGTTGAGCTCGGCTCAACAAGCGACGACGTGTCTAGCGCAGGTCGGCACCCATGGAGGAACGTTGTCGGGCTAGTTTGACACCGGCGCGATGGTGAAGATCATATTGGAAAATACTTGAAAATTAGTGGGATGTGTTTGGGGACAAAACACAATTACCCCATAAAAAACTTCCTTCAAAAAGGATGTCTGAAATCCTGTTCATAAAAAAGATGAACTCGGGTCGGATTCGTTCTCGCGCAGAAAACAGATCTGAAAAGTGATGCACTAATCAGAAGGTTCCCGGAGTTTGGACGGTCGGATCGAGCTAAAATTTTGAGGGGTGGTAGATATAGGAATTCCGCAGCCGATCAACGGTTGGATCTTTCAAAGGACGTCCGAGCTAGGTGTTGGACACCACGCTCCAAACTCGTCTAGATTCCCATCCAGATTTGACGGGGCTCCGGTATATCGGAGACCGACGGGGATTGCTCCATCGGAACGCGACGAAATTTTACAGTGTTGTTGTAGACTCAATTCCGCACAATTTCACTAAAGCAATCATCAAAGCGATGCTCGAGGAGGTGGTGGTAGCGGATACAAGTTCGCTGTTCAGAAAAACAGCACGGTCACCCGAGGGCAATGTTGACGTTGAGCCCCCAAGATCCATGGATGATTCCTCCATGACCTTGATAGAGATCGGAGTTGATGTTGATGAAGGCCCTCATCTAAACATGATGATTGGAGGTAGGACATAGTCCTCGGTCAAGCCAAGGTGACCAGTCGAGATGGCGACAAAGACGCCGACATCGCAGTTGATCTGCAGGCGAGCCATTGATCCTTTTGTCGACCACACAGCGAAACTCTCAATGAAAGCACCATTGTCGGTGTCAAAATCGGCAGATCTCGGGTAGGGGGTCCCAAGCCGCGTGTCTTAGGATCAATGGTAACATGGACACAGGATTTTACCCAGCTTCGGGCTCTCTCGAAGAGATAATACCCTACATGCTGCTTTTGATTGTACTCTATGCGTATGATTACAGAGTTGATCTACCTCGAGATCATATGTTGTGGTCTAAACCCTAGAGGTATGATGAGTAATGTCATGATGATCTATCGACTAGCTTGGCCTCGGCTTATATAATGTACCAGAGTCCTAGGATAACAAGAGTCCTAGTCGAATACGCTGGTGGAGAGGAGTCCTTGTCTTCATCACCAAGTCTTGTGGAATCTTCCTCGTGTATACATCGGTTGTTTGAACTGGCCCATGAGCAAACGTCCATGGGGGTCCTCGGCCCAATCCAACTGATCGGGAGACGGCGTGGTGAGTACCCCTAGTCCAGGACACCGTCAGTCGTGTCCCCAGTTATGGACAAATGAGCCTCTGGAATTTGAGTATTTCGGAAATCTCAACGCCAAACATAACTAATTAATTGGTGGGTTATCGATAATTTTGGGTATGAGACACTGGTTGGCTGAACCATCTCATTAACAACCAACATTTTGTAGTAATTGCAAGCAAGTCCTTTTGTTCTAGGGAAAAATTGGTTGTTTTGCGAAAACTCAAACTTAGAGCCCCACAGCCAAATTGCATATAATGTTAGCATTATTATTGTTGTTCTCTCTATGACTTGCTAGCATATTCAAAATGTTGACCTACACGGCTGCAACGTCTCATGTTGCAGTGGCGTTTTCCGACCAGGAGTGAGGCTACGATCTACGCTCGGTGATTGCCCTATGGAGTCGGATGGACTCGCTTATCGTCTACGCTTCCGCAACATTTAGTTTTTCTCATGAGTTGGCCTTCGGCCGAATTTATTCTATTGTAATAAAGACTCAATATGAGAATCGTGTAATAAAGCAGGTGTGATTGAACTTTGCATTTTTCATCAATGTACTGTGTGTGCCAGCATGATCTTGGGATGGTACTGATACACAGAGACTTGACCGATTTTGGGTCTGGTCGCTATAACCTTCTACCATAGATCCGAAGGAAAGATCTTTGTTGCTAAGATGGGTCATTCCTAGAGAAGGAGTTTCTCTTGAAAGAAGTGAGTGGTAGGAAAGTAGAACTTGATGGTAATTGTACCTTCTCTCGAATTGGAAAGTAGCACATCAGAGAACGTAGGTCCCGTGATGCCTACACCAACTAGAGAAGAAGCTAATGATCATGATCAAGAAACTTTAGATCAAGTTACTAATGAACCTCATAGGTCGACCAAAACACATACCGCACCAGAGTGGTATAGTAATCCTATCCTGGAAGTCATGTTGTTATACAATGGTGAACCTACGAACTATGAAGAAGCTATGATGAGCCCAGATTCTGACAAATGGCTTGAGGCCATGAAATCTGAGATAGGATCCATGTATGAGAACAAAGTGTGGACTTGCCCGATGATCGGCAAGCCATTGACAATAAATGGATCTTCATGAGGAAGACGGACATTGTTGGTAATATCACTGTCTACAAAGCTCGACTTGTCGCAAATGGTTTTTGACAAGTTCAAGGGGTTGACTACGATGAGACCTTCTCACCTATAGCGGTGCTTAAGTCTATCAGAATCATGTTAGCAATTGCCGCATTTTATGATTATGAAATCTGGCAAATGGACGTCAAAACTGCATTTCTTAACGGGTTTCTTAAAGAAGAGTTGTATATGATGCAACCAGAAGGTTTTGTCGATCCTAAGGGTGCTAACAAAGTGTGCAAGCTCCAGTCTATGGACTGGTGCAAGCATCTCGGAGTTGGAATATATGCTTTGATTTGGTGATATTATATGTGGATGACATATTGTTGATTGGAATATACGCTTTGATGACGTTTTATACAGACTTACGGTGAAGCCTGTATTTACAAGAAAGTGAGTGGGAGCCATGTAGCATTTTTTATATTATATGTGGATGACATATTGCTGATTGGAAATGATATAGAATTTCTGGATAGCATAAAAGGATATTTGAATAAGAATTTTTCGACTCGGTGAAGCTGCTTATATATTGGGCATCAAGATCTATAAGGATAGATCGAGACGCTTAATAGGACTTTCACAAAGCTCATACATTGACAAAGTTCTGAAGAAGTTCGAAATGGACAAGTCAAAGAAAGGGTTCTTACCTGTGTTGCAAGGCGTGAAACTGAGTCAGACTCAAAGTCCGGCCACGGCAGAAGATAGAGAGATAATGAAAGTCATTCCCTATGCCTCAGCCATAGGTTCTATAATGTATGCCATGTTGTGTACCAGACCTGATGTGTGCCTTGCCATAAGTTTGGCAGGGAGGTACCAAAGTAATCCAAGAGTGGATCACTGGACAGCGGTCAAGAATATGTTGAAGTATCTGAAAAGGACCAAGGTTCTGTTTCTCGTTTATGGAGGTGACAAAGAGCTCATCATAAAGAGTTATGTCAATGCTAGCTTCAACACAGATCCGAATGACTCTAAGTCGCAAACCGGATACGTATTTATATTGAATGGTGGAGCTGTCAGTTGGTGCAGTTCTAAGCAGAGCGTCGTGGCGGAATCTACATGTGAAGCGGAGTACATAGCTGCTTCGGAAGCAGCGCATGAAGGAGTCTGGATGAAGGAGTTCATATACGACCTAGGTGTAATACCCAGTGCATCGGGTCCAATGACAATCTTTTGTGACAACATTGAGCAATTGCCATAGCCAAGGAGCACAGGTTTCACAAGAGAACCAAACACATCAAGTGATGCTTCAACTCCATTCATGAAAAAGTCAAGGATAGAGACATAGAAATTTGTAAAGTACATACGGATCTGAATGTGGCAGACCCGTTAACTAAACCTCTTCCATGGGCAAAACATGACCAGCACCAAGACTCCATGGGTGTTAGATTCATTACTATGTAAACTAGATTATTAACTCTAGTGCAAGTGGGAGACTGTTGGAAATATGCCCTAGAGGCAATAATAAAGTGGTTATTATTATATTTCCTTAATCATGATAAAGATTTATTATTCATGCTATAATTGTATTGATCGGAAATTTAAATACATGTGTGGATACATAAACAAATAC
This sequence comes from Aegilops umbellulata, assembly GCA_032464435.1. Classification (NCBI taxonomy): domain Eukaryota; kingdom Viridiplantae; phylum Streptophyta; class Magnoliopsida; order Poales; family Poaceae; genus Aegilops; species Aegilops umbellulata. Next base: position 152,470,330 of record CP136054.1, on the reverse strand, counting down.
CAAGTCCCTAGTAAGCCTCTACTAGACTAGCTCGTTAATCAAAAGATGGTTAAGGTTTCTTGACCATAGACATGAGTTGTTGTTTGATAACGGGATCACGTCATTGGGAGAATGATGTGATGGACAAGACACATTCGTTAGCATGGCATATGATCGTTCAGTTTATTGCTACTGGTTTCTTACTGTCAAATACATTTTCCTTCGACCATGAGATCATGCAACTCCCGGACTCCGGAGGAATGCCTTGTCTATATCAGACATCACTTCATAATTGGGTGATCATAAAGGTGCTCTACAGGTATCTCTGAAGGTGTCTGTCGAGTTGGGATGGATCAAGATTGGGATTTGTCATTCAATATGACGGAAAGGTATCTCTGGGCCCTCTCAGTAATACAGCATCACAAGAAGCTTGCACGCAAAGTGACTAAGGAGTTAGTTACAAGATGAAGTATTACGGAATGAGTAAAGAGACTTTCCGTAACGACATTGAACTAGGTAAGGAGATACCGACGATCGAATCTCAGGCAAGTAACCTACCAACGGACAAAGGGAACTACGTATGTTGTCATAAAGGTTTGACCGATAAAGATCTTCATAGAATATGTAGGAACCAATATGGGCATCCAGGTCCCTCTATTGGTTACTGGCCGGAGAAGCGTCTCAGTCATGACTACATCATTCTCGAACCCGTAGGGTCCGCACGCTTAATGTTCATTGAAAATATAGTATTTTATGAGTTATGTTTGTTGGTGATCGAATGTTGTTCGGAGTCCCGGATGAGATCATGGACATGACGAGGAGCTCTAGAATGGTCCAGAGATAAAGATTGATATATAGGATGATGGTTGGGCCAAGGGGTAAGGCCCATGGGGCTTTAGGTCGGTGCAAAAGGAAGTTTTGCGGAGGTCGGGGAATAGACACCAGGGACCTTGGTGTCTGGCCCTGTGCCAGACGCCGAGGACCATGGCATCTGGGCCAGACACCGAGGACCATGGCGTCTGGTGCTGGAATCCAAGAACAACTCTTCCTTGCGATCCATACTGACTTTGGGGAGGCCCTCTCCCCATGTAACGACCCGAGGGCTCAACATATAAATAGAGGAGCAGGGGTAGCCCCTAGAACACAAGTTTTGGAGCCTCCTCTACTTGATCTAGTTCTAGTTGGTCGTAGTTGACTTATTAGAGCTAGCCCTAGCTACCTCTAATCCTCATAATTAGAAGCCCAGTGTGGTTCTAATCTCATCCGCTCTAAGTCTGTTGTGCTTGTTGAAGCCCTGTGGAAATAGTTTCACCACACCGTCGTGCTGCTGGAACTCATCTACTACTTTGCTCCTCTTGATGGATCAAGAATGTGAGGACGTGATCGAGATGACATGTGCTGAACGCGGAGGTGCCATACGTTCAGTGCTTGATCGGAACGGATCGTGAAGGAGTATGACTACATCAATCACGTTGATAAACGCTTTCGCTTAGCAATCTACAAGGGTATGTAGATGCTCTCCCTCTGTCGTAGCTATGCATCTCCTTGGATAGATATTGCGTGTGCGTAGAATTTTTTTTGTTTGCCATGCAATGTTTCCCAACAGGGTTAGGGGTGTTCGGATGCAGATGCTCTAGTTTCCAAAAGGAAAAAGAGGCGGGAGATGCTCTTACGACTGCAAGGCCTAAGAATTTAAGTTATTCCGTACATTTATATTTTATAACATAGGTTATGCATGAAACAGTAAGATGATGAGTTGGTCGGAAGATCATATGGTTTCACCTCTAGCCAACCCGAACTAGTTGTTGTATAGGCTATGAATGAAACATAAGACGATGAACTTCTTAACACGCAAATCACTGGCATTAGATCAACATGCAAAAAAGATACGTAGCATTATTCTTAGGAGGCAGGGTGAACAGCTCGTGATGTTATGGGCCACAGCATTCCGAGCTCAACTTTGCAATCAAACTCACAAGGCATGGCATTTCATAGAAAACATTCAGAACAAACTCTTAAAATACAATATATAAGTCAACATTCATGATTATGCATTGAGGGAGTCCTGGATTAGGGGGTGTCCGGGTAGCTGGACTATGACCTTTGGCCGGACTCCTGGACTATGAAGATACAAGATGGAAGACTTCGTCCCGTGTTCGGATGGGACTTTCCTTGGCGTGGAAGGCAAGCTTGGCGATGCGGATATTCAAATCTCCTACCATTGTAACCAACTTTGTGTAACCCTAACCCTCTCCGGTGTCTATATAAACTGGAGGGTTTTAGTCCGTAGGCGAACCCCAATATACAACAATCATACCATAGGCTAGCTTCTAGGATTTAGCCTCCTTTGATCTCGTGGTAGATTTACTCTTGTACTACCCATATCATCAGTATTAATCAAGCAGGACGTAGGGTTTTACCTCCATCAAGAGGGCCCAAACCTGGGTAAAACATTGTGTCCCTTGTCTCCTGTTACCATCCGCCTAGACACACAGTTCGGGACCCCCTACCGGAGATCCGCCGGTTTTGACACCGACATTGGTGCTTTCATTGAGAGTTCCTATGTGTCGTCGCTTTTAGGTCCGATGGCTCCTTTGATCATCAACAACGATGCGGTCCAGGGTGAGACTTTTCTTCCCGGACAGATCTTTGTCTTCGGCGGCTTCACACTGCGGGCCAATTTGCTTGGCCACCTAGAGCAGATCGAAAGCTACGCCCCTGGCCATCAGGTCAGATTTGGAAGTTTAAACTACACGGCTGACATCCGCGGGGACTTGATCTTCGACGGATTCGAGCCACGACCGAGCGTGCCGCACTGTCTCGATGGGCATGATCTAGCTCTGCCGCCGAACAGTGTCCTGGAAGCCGCACACGCATTGGTTCCGACCCTCAATTCGGAGCCTACTGCGCCGATCGAGGATGAGTGGTTGGACGCCGCCTTGGGGGCTGCGATCTCAAAGGCGATCGAGCCGAACGCCAACACCGCACCCCGCAAGGCCTGTGACTCCGAGGGGCCGGATTCCTCTCCGGACTCTGAGCCCTCCGCGCGCCCGCCGATCGAATCCGATTGGGTGCCAATCATGGAGTTCACCGCCGCGGACATCTTTCAGCACTCGCCCTTCGGCAACATCCTGAAGTCACTAAAGTCTATCTCTTTATCAGGAGAGCCCTGGACGGACTACGGTCAGCAAGGATGGGATACGGATGATGAAGAAATTCAAAACCCACCCACCACCCATTTGGTAGCCACCGTCGATAATTTAAACGACGTGCTCAACTTTGACTCCGAAGACATCGACGGCATGGACGACGATGCAGGAGACGCATATGAACCAACGCCTATAGGGCATTGGACAGCCACCTCATCTCATGATGTGTACATGGTGGATACACCTAAAGGAAGCGAAAACTAGGAACACGGGGATGGAATGAGGGATCGATCTCTCGAAAAACAATCAAAGCGTCGGCGTAAACGCCGCCCCAAGCCCCGCCTCGATACAGACCCAGCCATAGAGCAGGATGAGCCGGCAGACGACGAGCATGCCTTAGAGCAACCGTCCGAACAGGTCAAAACGGATAAAGAAACCGAACAACCCTCCCCCGGCGAAAATGGCATTCCGAACGACCTTACGCCGGATAAGCCCACGGAGCAGAAGAACCTCCACAAAAGGCTCGTTGCAACCGCACGCAGCCTGAAAAAGCAGAAGCGGAAGCTAAAAACTGCGGAAGAAGCACTCAGAATCAGATGGAGTAAAGTAATCAATACCGCAGACAAATACGGCGGCAGTCGCCACACTAAAAGCTATCCGAAGCGAAAGCTACTGCCCGAATTCGACGAAGAGGCCTTAGAACCCTCGCATTCAAAAAATAAGAAAGCCACCCGGTCGGATAGACGACCCCATGGCTAGCATAAAGCGGCAAGCAGTGCCGCACTTAAGCCGGCATGCGACCCACTTAAGGATTCGCATCAAAAAGATGGCCCAGCCAGGTCCATTTATGGGCCAAGAAAGCAAGCTCTCGTAAGTAATGCAATAAAGCCAGTATCTGAATCCGGCACACCCAAATACAGGGGCGCCGCACACCCCCTATGTTTCAGCGATGAGGTCCTGGATTATGAATTTCCAGCGGGATTCAAACCCGTAAACATAGAGGCATACGACGGAACAACAGACCCTAGAGTCTGGATCGAGGATTATATCCTCCACATACATATGGCTAGAGGAGATGACCTCCACGCCATCAAATACTTACCCCTCAAGCTTAAAGGGCCAGCCCGGCATTGGCTTAAAAGCCTTCCTGAAAACACAATTGGAAGTTGGGAAGAGCTCGAGGACGCTTTCCGAGCAAATTTTCAAGGGACCTATGTCCGCCCTCCAGATGCAAACGATCTCAGTCACATAACCCAACAGCCCGGAGAGTCAGCTCGGCAATTCTGGAATAGATTTCTTACTAAGAAGAATAAGATAGTCGACTGTCCGGACACCGAAGCCCTAGCAGCTTTCAGGCGCAACGTTCGAGACGAATGGCTCGCCAGACACCTTGGCCAAGAAAAGCCAAGAACAATGGCCACATTGACAAGCCTCATGACCCGCTTTTGCGTAGGAGAGGACAGCTGGTTGGCAAGATGTAGCACCAGCGACCCAAGTACATCCGAAACTAGGGATGGAAACGAAAAACCGCGACGCAACAAGGATCGTCGCCGGACCATGGAAAATAGTCCGAAAAACACGGCAGTCAACGCCGGATTTAAAAGCTCACGGCAGAATCAGAAAAAACCGCCCCTCCAGGATACCAGAGATGATTTATCCAACCTAAACAAAATCTTGGACAGAATATGTCAAATACACAGTACTCCCGGGAAGCCTGCTAACCATACCCACAGAGATTGTTGGGTTTTCAAACAATCCGGCAGACTCAACGCCGAACACAAGGGGCTCGACACACCAAGTGAAGATGATGACGAATCCCAAAAGCAGAGCACCAGGAAACAAAAGAATTTCCCACAAGAAGTAAAAAGAGTAAACTTACTTCACACTACAAAACGTGCGGCACCCATAAAGGTACGCGCCATACGGCCTATCCCAAAGGAGTCTCGCCACTGGTTGTCAAAACCAATCATCTTCGATCATCTGGACTATTCTAGAAGTATCAGGAACGCAGGCTGGACTGCCTTGGTACTCGATCCAATAATTGATGGACTCTAGTTTAAAAATGTCTTGATGGACGGCGGCAGTGGTCTAAAACTGATATATCAGGACACAATCCGCCACATGGGGATAGACCCAACAAGAATTCGCCACAGCAAAACCTCCTTTCAAGGAGTAACGCCAGGTCCGGACACCCATTGCATGGGTTTTCTCCGGCTCGAAGTTATATTCGGCTCTACCGATAACTTCCGCCATGAAAAGCTAACTTTCCACATTGTCCCATTCTCAAGTCGCTATCAAGCACTGCTGGGACGCGAAGCTTTTGCCCGCTTTAACGCAATACCGCATTATGCATCTCTTACGCTTAAGAAGCCCGGTCCATGAGGCATCATCTCTTTGAAGGGGAAGCATTGAGTGCGCCTCCCCCGAGCGGAGGATTGTGCGGCCGCTTTAACAGCCCCACAATAAAATGGCCTCACCAGCCAAAACATCTGAACAGGTCATTAAGACCACGGACACGGATAGACGAGTCCGCCACAAAAGTATCATTGATAAAGGCTTAATGGCCATATACCCCTGCTCTAGGGGCTCTGCACATATAAAATAAGAGACAATAAAGCTCAATTTTGCATATTTCACTTTCTACTTTGTTTATTTAATATAACTTTTGTTCGGCACGACCTTTTCTCAACTTAGTTCCTCTCTTTTATAGATGAATATCATGCTGCGCCCGTCCAGGATACGGCACAACGGAGACACAGGCGCAGACATGCAGCAGGGACCCGTTACAAGGATTCTTTTCAGATTAAGACCCTGCATAAACCTTTTTTACTGTCTCTTGTTGATACACATCCCCTGGTTCTCTGTAGTATAACCAAGGAGGAGGCTGGCATCTTGGCATGTGGCCACGTCAGAATTTCTGCGCGTACCTGGACACTAGGGGCTTATACCTAAGAGTGTTGTCTCGCCCGCTCTCATAAAGACCGAATACCTTAGGGAGTGTTCGGCGTCGCGAGTTTGGCCTTATATGCATCAGATCCGAATCATGTCTTTGGTCAAATGTTGGGTTGCCCGGCTCCTGTGTTCGGCTGCCTTACGTTCCGCTCTATCGGCTAAGGCGACACCAGGAGAACTACTGCGATTGTGCCCCGGTTCAGCCAGGCGAGCACCTTAGTAGAGAAAGCCGAAAACTGACTGTCATGATATAGCGTGAGACTGGTCAACCACTCGATGACTCTCTGGAATCTATAGGATTCCTCCGCATTAACGAAGGGCCGTTTCCCGGCCAGGCACACACGCGCCCCGAACTCGGGCCAGCGCAGTCGCCACCAGGGGCTATCTAAGTAGTCCCACTGTCAAGCTCCTATGTCTAAGTGAAAGTGATAAAGCATTATAGTCCGATTGCCTAGTTCGATGTGCTACCACCTCTTTTGTAGGACCAAGACGTTGGATCAAGTGTGAAAATGTGCCTTTTGCGAACACCCCCGCATTATCTGCGTGGGGGCTGAAGCTGACGACTGCCATCTTTCAGATTCTATATATTTTAAACGGCCGCACAGGAGGTGTTACAATACTTGCAGGCACAAGTATAAAAAGTTCCTACAATTTATCAAACTATCGTCTTACAATGGCACATGCTATTCGAACATAGCATCCTTCGAGCATTGCGACTCTATTACACGAGCGCCTTCCAGAACTTCCTGAAAATAGTGCTCGGCAGGTACTCGGCTTCTGTCCGAATCTTGGGATGCAACAGCTATGGTCTCCATTTCCGCCCAGTATGTCTTGACACGGGCAAGAGCCATCTGCGCACCCTCTATGCATGCTGACCTCTTAATTGCATTAATACGCGGCACCGCACCAAGGAACTGCTGCACCAAGCTGAAATAACTCTTCGGCTCCGATTTCCCCGGCCACAGGTGACTCATGACGCACTTCATGGTGAGTCCGGACAACCTATTCAGTTCGTCCCATTGAGCCAGACGATCGTCCACTGATAGTGGATGCTCTGGATTGTGGAACTGTGACCAGAAAAGCTTTTCCACTTTGCGATCTTCTTGATCTCGAAAGTGTTCGATCGCATCAGCAGCACTCGCTGCCAAATCCAGATAGGTATCCGCCACACTCCACATCCGGTCCAACGGAGCAAGCTTCGGATAAAAAAACTTCCTCCGCAGCATGAGCATCCTTGGCATCAGCAACGGCCTTCTCTAAGTCCGTCTGTCTCGCCCAGTCTTCTTTTTCAAGAAGCTCGCAACGATCAGCAGCACTTTTTAGCTTCACGGCCATCTCGGCCATCTCTTTTGAAGGGCTTTCCAGCCGCAATCTCCCCAGCCTGGCGCAGCTCCTCCTTCGCAGCTCTCATCGCAGAATGAGCATCCTTGGCATCAGCAACGGCCTTCTCTAAGTCTGTCTGTCTCGCCCAGTCTTCTTTTTCAAGAAGCTCGCAACGATCAGCAGCACTTTTTAGCTTCACGGCCATCTCGGCCATCTCTTTTTTGCTCCGACAGTGAGCAGCCTGTTCGGCTCTCAGCTCTTCAAGGGCCTTCTCGGCAGCTGCATCACTTTTCCTGGCTTGTTCCTTAGCTCGGGCAAGTTCCACCCGAAGACTCTCCACGGCGGCCGCACCATCTGCGTTAAAGAACACACATCGTAAGATACTGGCATAAAGCTCCTCTTACCAGGTGTCGTCCGAGGAATTACATACCTTGAGCTTCATCAAGCCGCTTGTTGACGAGCGCAATGTCGGCGTCTGCCACGTCAAGTTGCCGCTTTAGTTTGGCAAAATCATCAGTCCGGCTGGATTCTGGACACTTCCCCACCTACATTCAAAGGTGACATTTTAGACCTGGGATTATGATCCTCTGCGCGTCGTCCCGTCTGACAACGCACAGAGTCTCAGGGGCTACTATCTACACAGGGCGCATCTTATTTATGCGCAACTGACAAAAGTGTACATTATTTAACGTACCTCAAAACCCGTCAGTAAACTTCTGACGGCCTCGTGCAATCCGCTTTCCGCGGACGAAATCCTTTCAATCACCGTGCCCATCAATGCACGGTGCTCCTCTGAGATAGAAGCTCGTCCCAGCAGATTCTTCAGCTCCTCCATCCGAGCACCAGACGGTGCCGGACTTGTCCTATGGCCTCTTTCGAAGGCCGGACGCAGAGAACCTTGGGGGGGCACATAGCTATCTTCCGCCCCTGCCGGATTCGGAGAAACCCTCCGCGACGACACCTCAGGGTCGCCCGCCTCGCTAGGTGGTGCGGCAGGGGAGGCGTTCCGCTCTCCATCATCTCTGGAAGAAGGTCCCCCGAAGACGAGCTCTGCTGAGAAGGGTCGAGGTCCGAGCTACAAGGTAAAATTTCGGTTAATCTTCTCAGACATATAGCAAGGGTTTCCCTCATCTCTCGAAAAGAAAATCTTTCTCCACTTACGGCTCGCTGGAGGGCTGATCCCCTTGAGGGCATAATTCGGCCGAGGTACCCCTCGGCGTAGGACCCTCTAACGAGGATTTTTCCCCCCGCTTTGAGGCCATGGTCTCCGGGTCTTCAGAGGCGGTCCTTTTCTTCCCCAAAGGAGAGGAATTTTCGGTTCCTTCCCTCCGAACAGCCTCCTTCGAGGAGGCCGTAGTTCCCTTGTCCCCCCCTTCACTTTCCTTCAAAGGCACAATCTTCAACATCCTGACTAGGACGGGATCCTGCCTGGTCTCAGGGACGGGATCCTTCAAAGTGCTGGAGAGCTCGCGGTCCCTCTGGATTAAACTCCCATAGACGAAGGGAGCGGCGTTTGCCGGGCAGTGTTTGGCGAATCAGCATGACTTGCGTCACTTTGACCAGGCTGAGACCTCTTTCTAAGAGATCCCTGATGCGGCCCTGCAACAAAGGCACGTCCAGGGGTGGACCCCAATCTAGGCCTTTGTTGACCCACGACCCTAGCTGCTCTGGGGGACCCGAGCGAAAGGCAGGCGGCGCCACCCACTTGGTGCCCCTGGGGACGGTGATATAGAACCACTCTTGTTGCCATAAGCCGAGCTCCTCTTGAAAGGGGCCCTCGGGCCATGGAGCACCAGCATTCTTGCTTGCAACAGTGCCTCCGCACTCTGCGTGCCATCCCTCGATCATCTTCGGCTCTACCTTAAAGGTCTTGAGCCATGATCCGAAGTGAGGAGTAACACGGAGGAACGCTTCACACACGACGATGAATGAGGAAACATGGAGGATGGACTCCGGAGCTAAGTCGTGGAATTCCAGCCCATAATAAAACATCAGCCCCCTCACGAAGGGATCCATTGGGAAGCCTAACCCCCGAAGGAAGTGAGACACGAACACCATGCTCTCACCAGGCTGGGGACTGGGAATGGCCTACCCTTGAGCAGGCAACCTGTGCGAAATTTCGCCGGTCAAGAACTTGGCCTCTCTCAACTTTAGCACGTCCTCCTCTGTCACATCCATCAGCCTCGAAGGTCGGAACCAGACATTGTCGAAGGTCCGAAGCGCCTGGAATCTGGAGCCTAGGGTGTTGGAACTCGAGGCGACAGGCGAACTCATTTGAGATTGAAAAGGAGTAAGGCCTTGGTCTCTTTATAAGAGGTTGAATACCAAGGGCCCTCCCCGTAATCGTTTGGGACTCGCCTTTAATCGAGAAAACATACTAACGGGCACGATTGTGTTACCCATGTCCGTATTGATGAGAATCCTGTAAATAAAGGGGACACGATCTCTGCTTTGACAATACGCGCCAAGGAAACCGCCTCGCAAAATACGCTGAGGTGGGGAAGTAAAAATGATTCGAATAAAGGCTTGGCCGTAGTGTGATGTCACGCTACGGAATACGTCAGCAGATTGGATTTCTGTTAATATTATTCTCTCTATGGCAATATGTGGAAACTTATTTTGCAGAGCCGGACACTACCCTTAGTGTCTACAAACTTTTATGAAGAACTTGGAGGAGGAACCCTCCTTGCAATGTCGAAGACAATCTGCGCGCCGGACTCGTCGTCATTAAAGCCTGGTTCAGGGGCTACTGAGGGAGTCCTGGATTAGGGGGTGTCCGGGTAGCCGTACTATGACCTTTGGCCGGACTCCTGGACTATGAAGATACAAGATTGAAGACTTCGTCCCGTGTCCGGATGGGACTTTCCTTGGCATGGAAGGCAAGCTTGGCGATGTGGATATTCAGATCTCCTACCATTGTAACCGACTTTGTGTAACCCTAACCCTCTTCGGTGTCTATATAAACCGGAGGGTTTTAGTCCGCAGGCGAACCCCAATATACAACAATCATACCATAGGCTAGCTTCTAGGGTTTAGCCTCCTTGATCTCGTGGTAGATCTACTCTTGTACTACCCATATCATCAATATTAATCAAGCAGGACGTAGGGTTTTACCTCCATCAAGAGGGCCCAAACCTAGGTAAAACATTGTGTCCCTTGTCTGCTGTTACCATCCGCCTAGACGCACAGTTCGGGACCCCCTACCCGAGATCCGCCGGTTTTGACACCGACATGCATCTCATCAAAGCCAATATTTACTTCTGAACTGAACACAAGAATAGGAAAAAATGATCAACGCTACTCACGGCAAAGGGCGTCCCATTCCAAAATATCAAATGCATGTCTTATGGCTAACATCAATGAGAAAATTTTGACAAGGTTTTCCCATTCCAAAATACCAAAGGAATATCTTCTTGCTAACATCAATGATTAAACTTTGACAAGGTTTTCCCATTCAAAATATCTAATGCCTATGATTGTGGAACGGGCAGGGTTTGTCATTAGTTTGCACATCAAAATGGAACATGGAGCTGGATTAACCAGCTTATCTTTTTGTGAAGTTCCACTGAAATCAACCAATGTCTTGCATAGCATGGTGGACTTCGTATATAAATTTTGCAAGGCCTTCAAGACATTGGCAGCTCCTTTCAAGTAGATAGTTCGGTGGCTCAAGGTGACAAAAGAATGATTAGAGAACCATTCGATGTATTGTCCATGATGAAGTATTATGGAGGAGACGAACCATCTGAACATTTTGTGCAGTTCCACTGAAATCAAACTGAGCATTCCTATCTGCATAAATACAGAAAAAGTGTGATGAATATAATAGTGGTACTAGTTGATTTAAACATACGCTCACAAATATAATCATCTTCATTATCTTAACAGGAAAAGATAGCAATACAATAGCTTCAATTAAACATTTATTCAAAACAATAAAACATTATAAGTAGCACAACATAACAAAGCACGATCATGTGGATGAAGGCCGATACTGAGCTCGTCTGTTACAGCTGCGTCGGCCACTGACTTAGTCATACCTTTCCTTGTTGTAGAATTTTGCACTCCACATGTTGTTGAGTTACCCATGATCTCCGCAGACTAGTCATGTCACTAGTGTCTACTAATACTCTCTAAAGCTTCTCGATTATTCCTTCTGTAATGTAGCGCAAACAGTGATTGCTTCTTTCTACAAAGTGGAAAGATCTGGGGCCAATAATGCAATAGTTTGCCTTAAACACATTGGATCCTTTTGTGCAGTTCAACTAAAATCAAAGTCGAAATCGCAACGAGCAGAAGTTTTGATATCCCTGTATGCACAAATAGATATAAAGGAGCAAAGTAGAAATTCTCCCATAAGAAAAAACATCTACCTTATCTTAATGGGTAACAAAGCAGCAAAGTAGAAATTCTCAAACAGTGTCATTCATTCATATTAACTGAGACATTATCTTAACAATACCTTGGTTAAACATGTATAAAGAATGACAAAGCAGGAAAGTACCATTCCTAAAATAGTGTAACTGATTCATATTAACAAAGACATTATCTTAACATTACCTTGGTTAAACATGTAGAAAGAACTACAAAGCGGGATATTACCATTTCTAAAACACTGTAACTGATTCATAATAACAGAGACATTATCTCAACAATACATTTGTTAAACATGTACTCCCACAGATCCCTAACAAGTGTTGCAGTTTTGAACTAAGATTCAGTAGTTAATTCTAAGAGTGGCATTGCTTAATTTTACCAGTGGCATTAGATTAAAAAAATCATAAACAATTGCAGGGTAGAGAGGGCGCAATAGCACCATGTGCTTCCATCAACTTATAAAGGGGTGATGTAGAGTTTGTTGTAACAAAGAAACAAGCATCATGTCTGGGTTGGTCCCATTTTTGTTCACTTAATGGGAAAAGACAACGATACAATAGCTTCAATTCAACATTTATTTATAACAGTGCCAATACAAGTAGCACAGCATCTCAAAGCACACTCCACAATCATGTGGACGAAGGCCGGTATTGTCCTTCCATGAGGCGGACAAGAACAAATACGAATCTTCCAACACGAATAGGAAATCCAATCTTGTTTTGTGGAGTTCCACTGAAATCAAGCAAAGTTGTCGGTGTGACATTTTAGTTGAACTGCACAAAACACTCTTAAAACAAAAGTGTTTTGCGTAGTGAAGCAAAAGGTTGCAATAGCAACGAGTTGAATCGATACCCCTGTTTTCACAGAGGTAAAAAAGGAAACAGTTACTGGCCAATAAAGGAGGATGAAACATACGGCCACAAAAGGAAGCATCTACCTTATCTTGATGGAAAACAAAGTAGGATAGTAGCATTTCTAAAATGATGAAATTGATTCATATTAACAGAGACATTCTCTTAAAATAGCATTCGTTAAAAATGTAGTTTACCAGTGGCATTGCTTTAATTTTCTAGTGGCATTATTAAATTAACAACAAGAAAATAGTTGTATGGGGCATGGGACATGCCAGCACCACGTGCCTCCACACGTATGAATGGGTGATGCAAAGTATGTTGCCAAGCAACATATCTGTGTTAGCCCCATATTTGTTCTCTTTGAACCTTTTTCCTATGTGAGGGCAGCAAATCTAGGCCTGCACAAACTCCTCGACCCCCCGGGTTCTTTCCTTTTTCAACAAAGAGATCGGTTCCTTACAGATGTGTGTACTTACCCCCTTTTTCCCTTTTCGACCAACAGAGTGGCTGGATAGCCAGTCTGTACTACTTTCCCTCCTTCCTTTCCTTATTGAACCATATCCTAGATTCATGCTCCACCCCACCCCCATCTTTCCTCTTTGAACCAAGACCTATATTCGACTACAGAATCGAAAAAGATCTGCATGCAGCTAGAGCAATGACGGTTTCAAAGAAAGTTATTCCTTAGGGTCGTCGGGATGTGGCTAGGCGTGCGGTGGGAGGCAGGATCTGCCCACACTACGTATGGTAGGGAGGAAGAAGGGATCGGAGGCCCTCCCGCACAGACGCTGGGTGAAAGGGAACAGTGCAGCCGGCAATGGATTCCCTCCCTCGGCAAAGGCGACAGAGCAAATGATGCACCTCCTCCCCTTCCCGGTCCAACGGGATCCGGACGGCTCCTTGACCAGCTTGTTTTGATCTGATGAAGAGGGTGAGAGATTGTGAACAGAGCAAATCCTAGCAAAGGAATGCCAAGCCTCGAGCGTGTATATATATGTAGTGCAGCAAGAGTGTGAAGAGTGCAAACCCTACCGAACAAGCATCGAGGCTCTAGCTTATATAGTACTAATATAGTGGAGTGGTTTTATTTTTATCTCCGTAATAATCGTTTTAAATTGTGTACGAAACAAAACTCTTTATTTAACGTACCAATGAAGAAAACTACGACCAACTAATGGTCCACGCGTCCTGATCATACTTCCAGTCGTTCACGTGCGGTACACTACCCTCCGTAAAGTGAACAACCACACACGCGCCAAATTATCGAAAAGGTGTGAGAGTGTGCACAAATAAAGAAATTTAATTTCAATTATTTTCTATGTACAGTTTACCCTCTCACTAACTATGGTTTGTTGTGTTTGGCCTAAATCAGTGTGCCACCGTATCTCATACTACCTCCATTCGGGTTTTTACTACACACCACATTTTAAATCAAAGTTTGACCACATATTTAACTAGCAAACGGCTAATACATTGTAACACCCCGGTGTAATGATGCTACAGTAACCCCTGGGGTTAAGTTAATCATTTTGCTAAACAAGTGTTTGATCATCATTGTCTCTTATCTCTTTCAAATTCCAGATGAATTCAATTTCAAATTATGTGTGAAATTCAAAAATGCTCAAACATGAAAACTAAAATGTTCATCATGTGGAAAGTATTCTTCTGGTAATATTGGTGGTAAACCAACATTTTTGCAAAGTGCTTAACTGGCCTAAACTTTTTGAAACATAAGTTTTTAAAAAAAACAAGCTGGCCCCAGTCGGGCCTCCTTATCCCTCCCACTTCAGTAACCCTAGCGCACGACCCCCCACTCTTCTGCTCGATCCCCATCTCCTCCCCCGCTTGATCTGGACGCTCGTCTACGCCCAGCGGCCCGACCCCCCGCCCCCGACGCAGGCGCCCATACCCGGCGCCGCCTCGCGGCTCGCCGCCTCGACGCGCTGGACCTCGTCACCGGATCACCACAGCCATCCCCGACTCCTCCTCGCCGGACGCCGCTCGCCACTTGCCGGAACGCCTCCTCCCCGACCCGGCCTCCCCACGCCTCGCCGCCCTCGCTTCCCTCCATCGCCGGTGAGGCCCCTGGCCTCCTCCCCCTTCTCTCCGCCCCCGTTCGACCCCTTGCGTGCTCGTCGCGCCTGATGTGTCCCTCGCCGCGGCATGCTGCCCCGCACTGCTGTCATGCGCCCTCCCCCTTGCGCTCGCCCCTGCCGTCCGCCACGCGCTCGGGGCAACGGCGTGCCCGTCGTGTCCTGACCGTGCGTCGTGCACCCCGCACTGACCCGCCTCCGCGCTCGACCATGGCCTCTGCGCCCTGGCCGCCTTGCTGCTGCCCCACACCGCGGCCGCCCCTACGCCCGCCTCCGCCTGCCGCGGCTGGCCGGCGAGCCCCGCGGTGGCAATGTCGTCGTATGGGTCTGCCCCGCCCGGCTCCAGCGCTCGCACGCCCGTGGCCATGCGGGCGGGCACCCACACACGCATCGCCCTGTGCCCGCTACGGCCTCTGGGCCACTGTCAAACGGGGCCCAGCCCCCAGAATGATATTATAAAAAAAGAGAATTTAAAAATAAATATTTAATTATTTAATTAGTTAAATAATTAATTAACTTGATTAACACTGTTTAGTTATCCTAATTAGCTCATTAAATTAACTAATATCTTAATTAGGCTAATTAACTTGGTTAATTAGCTAGGAGCCTATGACATGCGGGCCATGTGTCAGGTTTGACTCCAGTCAACCACACTGTTGACTGCTGACATCACACCTATGTCATGCTGACATCATCCCATTCTATTCTGGATACTATTGTTTAAATTAATTAAATAATTCAGAAATAATTTAAATCTTTGATAAATCATAGAAAATAATCCGTAGCTCGGATGAAAAAGTTTTGTACATGAAAGTTGCTCAGAATGACGAGACGAATCCGAATATGTGGTCCGTTAGTTTGCCACATATCCCTAGCATAGCGAACCTGCAACCTTTCCCCTCTGTTTCATCTCTCAGAAAATGCCTAACACTGGGGAAACATCGGATGTTTTCCCCCTTCGCCGGTATCGTGTAGCATCGCGTTCGAACATGCCTAGTGTTGCTTTTTGTCATGTCATGCATCTGTGTGCTTTGTATTTACTGTTTCTTCCCCCTCTTCTCTCAGTAGACCCCGAGACCGATGTTGCCCCTGTGGTTGACTACGTCGACGACGACCTCCTTCTTGCCAGAGCAACCAGGCAAGCCCCCCCTTTGATCATCCCGATATCGCCCATTCCACTCTCTCATGCTTGCATTAGATTTTGCTACTGTTATTGTTTGCTCCTATTCTGATGCATAGCCTGCTTTTGTAAGCTGCTTATTGTTACCTACTTGCTTATCCTAAACTGCTTAGTATAGGTTGGTTAGTGATCCATCAGTGACCCCCACCTTGTCCTTGTTGCCCCTACTTCATCATTGAAGACCCGATCAACGGGATCGAAGACCAGGCCGTGACACCTGCTACCTCTTGAGTACTGCGTTGGATTTCCTTGAAGAGGAAAGGGTGATGCAGCAGAGTAGAGTAAGTATTTCCCTCAATTTTTGAGAATCAAGGTATCAATCCAGTAGGAGGCTACGCGCGAGTCCCTCGTACCTACACAAAACAAATAGCTCAACGCAACCAACGCGATCAGGGGTTGTCAATCCCTTCGCGGCCACTTACGAGAGTGAGATCGGATAGAGATGGTAGATAATATTTTTGGTATTTTTGGTATAAAGATGCAAAGTAAAATAAAAGGTAAAGTAAAAAAGCAAAGCAATAATAAAGTGATTGGAGATTGATATGATGAGAATAGACCCGGGGGCCATAGATTTCACTAGTGGCTTCTCTCAAGAGCATAAGTATTATACGGTGGGTGAACAAATTACTGTTGAGCAATTGACAGAATTGAGCATAGTTATGAGAATATCTAGGTATGATCATGTATATAGGCATCACGTCCGAGACAAGTAGACCGACTCCTGCCTGCATCTACTACTATTACTCCACTCATCGACCGCTATCTAGCATGCATCTAGAGTATTAAGTTAAAAACAGAGTAACACCTTAAGCAAGATGACATGATGTAGAGGGATAGTTTCATGCAATATGATAAAAACCCCATCTTGTTATCCTCGATGGCAACAATACAATACGTGCCTTGCTGCCCCTACTGTAACTGGGAAAGGACACCGCAAGATTGAACCCAAAGCTAAGCACTTCTCCCATTGCAAGAAGAAACAATCTAGTAGGCCAAACCAAACTGATAATTCGAAGAGACTTGCAAAGATAACCAATCATACATAAAAGAATTCAGAGAAGATTCAAATATTGTTCATAGATAGACTTGATCATAAACCCACAATTCATCGGTCACAACAAACACACCGCAAAAAGAAGATTACATCAAATAGATCTCCACGAGACAGGGGGAGAACATTGTATTGAGATCCAAAAAGAGAAAAGAAGCCATCTAGCTACTAACTATGGACCCGAAGGTCTGAGGTAAACTACTCACACTTCATCGGAGGGGCTATGATGATGTAGAAGCCCTCCGTGGTGGATGCCCTCTCCGGCGGAGCTCCAGAACAGGCCCCAAGATGGGATCTCGTGGGTACAGAAGGTTGTGGTGGTGGAATTAGGTTTCTGGCTCTGTATCTTATCGTTTGGGGGTACGTAGGTATATATAGGAGGAAGGAATACGTCGGTGGAGCAGAGGGGGGCCCACGAGGCAGGGGCGCGCCCTCCACCCTCATGACCGCCTCACTCCTTTCTTTACGGAGGGTCCAAGTCTCCTGGATCTTATTTGTTGAGAAAATCACGTTCCCGAAGGTTTTATTCCGTTTGGACTCCGTTTGATATTTCGTTTCTTCGAAACACTGAAATAGGCAAAAAAACAGCAATTCTGGGCTGGGCCTCCGGTTAATAGGTTAGTCCCAAAAGTAATATAAAAGTGGAAAATAAAGCCCAATATAGTCCAAAACAGTAGATAATATAGCATGGAGCAATAAAAATTATAGATACGTTGGAGACGTATCAGGCATCCCCAAGCTTAATTCCTGCTCGTCCTCGAGTAGGTAAATGATAAAAAGATAATTTTTTATGCGGAGTGCTACTTGGCATAATTTCAATGCAAAATTTCTTGATTGTGGTATGAATATTTAGATTAGAAAGATTCAAGACAAAAGTTCATATTGACATAAAAATAATAATACTTCAAGCATACTAATAAAGCAATTATGTCTTCTCAAAATAACATGGCCAAAGAAAGTTATCCCTACAAATTCATATAGTATGGCTATGCTCCATCTTCACCACACAAAGTATTTAAATCATGCACAACCCCAATGACAAGCCAAGCAATTGTTTCATACTTTTGACATTTTCAAAACTTTTTCAATCTTCACGCAATACATGAGCGTGAGCCATGGATATAGCACTATAGGTGGAATAGAATGGTGGTTGTGGAGAAGACAAAAAGAGGGGAAGATAGTCTCACATCAACTAGGCGTATCAACAGGCTATGGAGATGCCCATCAATAGATATCAATGTGAGTGAGTAGGGATTGTCATGCAACGGATGCACTAGAGCTATAAGTATATGAAAGCTCAACAAAAGAAACTAAGCGGGTGTGCATCCAACTCGCTTGCTCACGAAGACCTAGGGCATTTTGAGGAAGCCCATCATTGGAATATAGAATCCAAGTTGTATAATGAAAATTTCCCACTAGTATATGAAAGTGACGAAATGAGAGACTCTCTATCATGAAGATCATGGTGCTACTTTGAAGCACAAGTGTGGTAAAAGGATAGTAACATTGTCCCTTCTCTCTTTTTCTCTCATTTTTTTATTTGGGCCTTTTCTCTTTTTTTATGGACTCTTTTTTTTCTTCTTCTTTTTTATTTTCGTCCGAAGTCTCATCCCGACTTGTGGGGGAATCATAGTCTCCATCATCCTTTCCTTACTTGGGACAATGCTCTAAAAATGATGATCATCACACTTTTTATTTTTCTTACAACTCAACAATTACAACTCGATACTTAGAACAAAATATGACTCTATGTGAATGCCTCCGGTGGTGTACCGGGATATGTAATGAATCAAGAGTGACATGTATGAAAGAATTATGAATGGTGGCTTTGCCACAAATATGATGTCAACTACATGATCATGCTAGCAATATGACAATGATGGAGCGTGCCATAATAAACGGAACGGTGGAAAGTTGCATGGCAATATATCTCGGAATGGCTATGGAAATACCATGATAGGTAGGTATGGATGCTGTTTTGAGGAAGGTATATGGTGGGTGTAAGATACCGGCAAAAAAGTGCGCGATATTAGAGAGGCTAGCAATGGCGGAAGGAAGGAAAGTGCGTATAATCCATGGACTCAACATTAGTCATAAAGAACTCATATACTTATTGCAAAAATCTAAAAGTTATCAAAGCAAAGTATTATGCGCATGCTCCTAGGGGGATAGATTGGTAGGAAAAGTCCATCGCTCGTCCCCGACCGCCACTCATAAGGAAGACAATCAATAAATAAATCATGCTCCGACTTCATCACATAACGGTTCACCATACGTGCATGCTACGGGAATCACAAACTCTAACACAAGTATTTCTCAAATTCACAACTACTCAACTAGCATGACTCTCATATCACCATCTTCATATCTCAAAACAATTATCAAGCATCAAACTATTCTTAGTATTCAACGCACTCAAAAGAAAGTTTTACAAATCTTGAATACCAAGCTTATTATTATTATTATTATTAAGCAAATTACCATGCTATTTAAGACTCTCAAAATAATCTAAGTGAAGCATGAGAGTTCAATAGTTTCTATAAAACAAATCCACCACCGTGCTCTAAAAGATATAAGTGAAGCACTAGAGCAAAACTATATAGCTCAAAAGATATAAGTGAACCACATAGAGTATTCTATCAAATTTCAATTCATGTATGGCTCTCTCAAAAGTTGTGTACAACAAGGATGATTGTGGTAGACTAACAAGCAAAGACTCAAATCATACAAGACGCTCCAAGCAAAACACATATCATGTGGTGAATAAAAATATAGCTCCAAGTAAAATTACCGATGGAAGTAGACGAAAGAGGGGATGCCTTCCGGGGCATCCCCAAGCTTTGACTTTTTGGTGTCCTTGGATTATCTTGGGGGTGCCATGGGAATCCCCAAGCTTAGGCTCTTGCCACTCCTTGTTCCATAATCCATCAGAAGATTTCACCCAAAACTTGAAAACTTCACAACACAAAACTCAACAGAAATCTCGTGAGCTCCGTTAGCGAAAGAAAACAAAAGACCACTTCAAGGTACTGTAATGAACTCATTATGTATTTATATTGATGTTAAACCTACTGTATTACAACCACACTATGGTTTATAAACTATTTTAATAGCCATAGATTCATCAAAATAAGCAAACAACACACGAAAAACAGAATCTGTCAAAAACAGAACAGTCTGTAGTAATCTGTAACTAACGCAAACTTCTGGAACTCGAAAAAATCAGCCAAAATAGGACGTCCTAGGAAATTTGTTTAGTGATCAGCAGCAATTGGAATCAGTATTTTTATCACGTTCTGGTGATTTTTAACAATTGTTTTCGTGAACAGAAAGTTTCTGGAAATTATAGCAAGATCAAATAACTATCATCCAAGAAAATCCTATAGGTTTAACTTGGCACAAACACTAACTAAAACATAAAACCACATCTAAACAGAAGGTAGATGGATTATTTATTCCTAAACATAAGCAAAAACAAAAAAACAAAAAAATAAATTGGGTTGCCTACCAACAAGCGCTATCGTTTAATGCCCCTAGCTAGGCATAAGAGCAAGGATAGATCTAGGTATTGCCATCTTTGGTAGGCAATCCATAAGTGGCTCTCATGATAGATTCATATGGTAATTTTATTTTCTTCCTAGGGAAGTGTTCCATGCCCTTTTTAATGGAAATTGGAATCTAATATTCCCTTCCTTCATATCAATAATTGCACCAACCGTTCTAAGGAAAGGTCTACCAAGAATAATAGGGCAAGAAGGATTGCAATCTATATGAAGAACGATAAAATCTACGGGCACAAAATTCCTATTTGCAACAATAAGAACATCATTAATTCTGCCCATAGGTTTCTTAATAGTGGAATCCGCAAGGTGCAAGTTTAGAGAGCAATCATCAAAATCACGGTAATCTAGCAAATCACACATAGTTTTGGGAATAGTGGAGACACTAGCACCAAAATCACACAAAGCATAAAACTCATGATCTTTAATTTTAATTTTAATAGTAGGTTCCCACTCATCATAAAGTTTTCTAGGGATAGAAACTTTCAACTCAAGTTTTTCTTCATAATATTGCATCAAGGCATCAACGATATGTTCGGTAAAAGCTTTATTTTGACTATAAGTGATGCGGAGCATCCTATGGACATCACCATGTCAAGAGTCCGTTCAGCGAGTGACACGTGCGACCTCTACTTCACATACACAAAGGTGAATCGTCTCCTTTACACATGCTCACTTGACCCCTTCGAGGATGGTATACTACTTGACACTCCACTCGTGTGCATGCATAGGTATTGTCGGAACACTAGGACGACGAGGAGGAGTGCGAACGCCAAGGAACAACTACGCCATCTGCGAGGGAAGCCTGGGAGCGACGACAGAAGAAGACGGAGCTGCTGAAGCTACAGCGGCCAGACATCCGGGCCAGAGGCTGGACATCCGGCGCCTGTGTAGCCGCCAAGGAGCTGCACCAACAGACGGCCAACAGCATCAGCGGCCGGACATCCGGCGCCTCGCCAAAGCTCGGACATCCGGCCCTTCCCCCGGAAATCCGGCATCGATGACAGAACGCACCTGAAGTTTGGACACTTCAGCCCGGACATCCGGCCCGAGCCCCGGACATCCGGCACCTCGCGAAGCCCCGGACATCCGGCCCCCAGCCCGGACATCCGGCGCTTGCCTGCGCATAGCCACGGGACAGAGGCCCATGTATCCCTTTCCACTTACCCCTTCAAGGCTTAGACTATAAATAGACCTCCCCCTTCTCCTTTCTAGGGTTAGCAAAGGATTAGCTCATTTGTGAGATAGAGCTTTGCTCATCCATTACGGATCTACTCCACGAGAGAGACCGCGGCCCCTCTACGGAGAAGATCACCAAGACCCCCTCTTGGGCGGCCCCCATCAAGATCTCCTCACGGAGAAGAACCGGTTACCGTTTGTATCATTCGTTGTTGACTTTGGATCTTGTATCTTACCTTTGTGTTCATCGATCTAGCGCATGTGTGATCTATTCTTGTTGGTTGAGTGATTTCTCTCGTGTTCTCCTCGTGTTTCCCCTCGTGTTCTTCGCGTTCTTCGTAGGGATCCGCTCCTTTCGTGAAAGATCGGCCATCTAGGGTTCCACCCTACATCATCTTGGTATCATGAGCCACGTTGATCATGATTTCGGAGCCCCCTCTCTTTGTTTTCTAGCTTGATTTTGTTGTTTTTCGTCCTAATCCGAAAAATCCCCACCAAAAATAGCCTCAAATTTTTTTGTGATTTGTTGGTTTGATGATGTTTTGTTGGATTTGATCCATGGATTTGCTTTGTTACTAGTGGATGTAGCTTTCCCCCAATTTTCCCCACTTTCCATCCATGAAATCTCCGCAATTTTGCCCCCGAAATCTTCAATTTCCGCCCCCAAATCGAGTTCCTCGAGTTCATCCTCGGATTTGGAGCCCGGACATCCGGCCCGAGCCCCGGACATCCGGCCATCCCGGAAATCCGGCCATTAGCCCAGACATCCGGCTCCTGGAGCGCATTTTTGCGCAAGTTTTTGGACATCAGGTCCCGGATATCCGGCCCTGAGCCCCGGATGTCCGACCCCTGGGATTTTAGCTTTTCCCGTTTCACCGTTTTGTGCATAACTAATTCATTCGGAGTCCATTTTTGACGTTCTTTAGCTCGTTGAGTAGCTATTGACATCCCCCATCACATAAAAATACTACCACCACCATTTGACTCCATCAAATTTTGGAACTTTGGCATCTTTGCCTAGGGCTTCCACCATAACTCCTGCAAAACCATCACCGACTTCCGCAACCTAACCAATTTTGTTCCCCATGGCATTTGAGGTTGTTTGAGTTGTGACTTGAGTCTCCTAAGGTGTTTTGGCTACTTAGGGACGGTTGCTTCTTCATCAACCACCACCACCATAACTTCCGCATGGGCTTGCCCACCATACACTTCCACCAACCCAACTTAACCAAATTTGTGTTTGTGTTGTGAGTTGTTTCTCCTAAGGTGTTTCGGCTACTTAGGGACCGTGCTTCCAACTCTCACACCGTGTATAGTCCACCACCTTACCCTTGACTTCCGCATTGCGTCTCAAAACCCATCATTGCATTTCCACAATCCCTTTGAGCTTCCGCAAAACCACCACCGCATTCCTGCTACCACCATTTTGACATTTGACGTTTGAGATTTTGAGTTCGCGGTTTTTCCGTTTCCTAAGGTGTTTCGGCTACTTAGGGACGAGTCTCCATCATCCTTGTATCTCCATCAAGAACACGTCCACTCATCATCGCCTCGGACGGTAACCTCCATATCATCTTCATATCTTGGTATCCCTCCATTGTATATTCCCTTGCACATTGCATTGTTAACCCCTAGCCCATTTTGCGTCACTTGCCTATCGAGACTAGCCATTTGAGTATTTCCGGCAACGTTACTTGTGCACATTAGTGATCTACACCTTCCATTGCATACATACCATATCATATTGGTATCATATCATCTCTTGTGTCACAAAGATTGTTCCCGCATATACACAATTGCTATCTTGGTTTGTGCATTTCGCAAAGTGGCCATACAAAAAAAAGAATAAGCTTTTAAGCAAAGAGAAAGAGTGAACAAAGAGCTTGTAAGCAAGTACCATAGCATCATACCACATTGCATACAATATTGTCATATCCGATCATCTTGGATTAAACACCGGGAACCATACATATATAGCATACTTGGGATAGAAGTTTATCCATTTTACATATCATAGGTTGTGCACAAGTGTCGTATCCGCCTATAGAGCAATCGTGCTAGCATCTCTCTTGAGTTGTGCAACACGAGCGTTTTCCGTGGACTCCACATTTTGTGCTCATTCCTTGGTTGCACGACCCCATTTATCTATCCGTGTGTGTGTTTCCGTGTGCCATTCTTTGATATTGGTCTACTTGTTTCACTTGCGAATTTGTGAATCTCTTTCAACATTATTGACTCTTGCTAACATTTTGCATCAAATTTTTGTGCCACTATCCTCACCGAGCTCCACCATAAGCCTTATTTGTGTAGGTGTGAGAAATCGACAAGAATTGGTACCAATTGTGCTATTTCCTTGTTACACATTGAGTGATCATTGATCCATCTTCAACATCGGTCAAGGTACATTTGGTATAGTTCTTCTCTTTCTCCCACTCATATTTGCTCGAATCTTGTGATGGATAGGCAAGGCATTTCACCCTCGGTCTACAACAACAACAACGAGTTCGATGCCACGAACAACTCCAACGATGCCAAGATGAATGCTCAAATGGAGGAGATCAAAGCCCTCATCAAGTCCTACAAGCGATCTTCCTCATCTTCGAGAAGACGCTCAAGAGCACATGCTTCCGAGCTACCATCTCCGGCAAGATCACATCGGCATCGACACCATCACCAACAAGAACGTGAAGGTCAAGAGCTCAACACCAACAACCGCTCAACGACTTCACCATCTCCCTTGGCATCTTCGCCAAGCGACTTCAAGGCATCTTCGCCAACAAGCACCTCAAGACTACGCTCAAGAGAAGCTCCCCAAGCTCAAGTCCGAGATCTCCACGAGCTACTACGACCTCGACACCGACCATGAGATTCCTTTCTATGGGACTCTAGAACCCAAGGAGTATCTCGAGTGGGAGCATTTGATGGACGACTACCTCAAGCTACATCAAGTTCCTCCCGAAAATCAAGTGAAGTGTGTCACAAGAAACTTCCACGACTATGCCTTGACATGGTGGTTTCACACACCTTAGGAGAGCTACGACATGAGTTGGCCCAAGACGAAGAAAGCTTTGCGGCGAGAGTTTGTGCCTCCAACCTACACGGAACAACTTCTACGCCAATTGGAGAACACCAACCAAGGATCCAAGTCCATCGAAGCGTACTTCAAGGAGATGATGATTGCCTTGCGACGAGCCGGCGTGGACGACCCCATGTCAATAAAGTTCCACTTCATGATGGGATTGAACAACGACATCTCCAAGACTATCTTCCTCGAGAACTACAAGTCCCTCGACGACAACTACATTGGTGCTCTCAAGGCGGAACAAGAACTCATGAAGGCCAAGACTTCTCCACCCCAAGAACACTTCTCGAAGACCAAACTCAAAGAAGACGAGGATGAGGCTAGTACCACCAAGATGTCCAAGCCCGATGAGCTCCAAGACGATGATCCCAAGTTCGACTTCACCGCCATCCCTCTTTGTGCATTGATGATGTCGAGTCCTCCACGACTCTTTTTCAAGATGGTGCGGCGACGAGTATGACTACTGAGACCTTCAAGGACCAAGCTTTGGAGGCGAGCGACTCGGTGACGAGCAAGGATGATGCTTCCATCTTAGGAGGCGAGAGCAATGATGTGCCATCTTCGGCCTTCATCCATGGCGATGGTGACAAGATGGTTGAGCATGGGATTTTCCCTTCGACCACGGTGACGTATGATGACTTGAGTGACTTGTGCCACCATATTGAGAGTGAGAGTGACGTCACCACTAGCCGCATATGTGATGAGTTGCCCCAATTCCCATGTGAGGAGAGCCACAACCCCCACCACTTGAGTGAGATGAGTGACTCCACCATATGTGACTTTGAGTGCACCTACCTTGAGGGAGTGAGTGAACCACCACATAGAGAGAGTGAGGCCACTATGATTTCTAACGACTTAACCTCTACCTCTATTGTGTCTTCTCATTTGGTGCTAGGTCCCATATATGATGACGCGCCAATTCGCAACGACTTCGTCCTTCCTATGGACATGACGATGGCCATGGTGGAATATGATGCACCCCCCACATGGTTCCTTCAAGATGAAGATGACCACCATTTGGTCTTTGCCACCTCACCTACACCACTTGAGTGGAATGAACAAGGTAACATAGGTGAAGGTGATGCTCTAGTCCCACTAGTGGACATTCTTGACATTGATTGCTTGCATGATGTTGATCAACCTATTTCCATGCTTCATGCTAGTGCGACTTCCTCATGTCTTGACTTGCCAATTTATGATGAATATAATGATGAGCATGTTGAGTGGCCTAGTTGTGATGCCATGTTACATAGGATTTCTTGTGACAATTCTTTAGGTCACATCATGTTTGACAATCCGCTTGACTTGTCATATGCTATGAATGAGATCAATCATATGTCATATTTGCAATCTCATCGTAGTGACTATGCATATGCCATTAAAATAAATCCAATTTGCACATATGGCATAGATGATAAGCCCATGGTTATTGGCATTTGTTTTTCTTGTGATGATATTGATATGCTCCCTTTGCATCATTTATCTCATATGCCATGCCATGACCACCTAGCTTCGGATATGCATTGTTTCGGATGTTGTCCATTTTCTCCATATGATGTTTCCAATATTGCTCATGAGGAGACCCCCATAGTTTCCTCATACATTTTAGGAGATTTTGATCCATCCCATCAATTGCATGATCCCACTACTTGTGTGCACAATATGCTCCCCATGAATCATAATGATATTGTTGTGCCATATACTAGTATGCTCAATTTGCATCCCCATCGTGTTACACATAACAACTATTCTTTCATGATGGATGGCATGTTCTTATACCATGCATCAAATTTCTTTGAGCGATGCTTATCTTGTGCTAACTCACACGTGCACATACACATCATGATGGATGATGTGTACATTTACCACACACACAATTTCTTTCGTTTGTGTATTTGTTGTGTAGGTCCCCATGAATACTTGTCAACCTCACAATCCCATGAGTTGACAAAACGAGCTCTAGAGAGCAATGATGACTTGGGATCCCATGGATTGCCTTTCCCACCGCTCACTTCGCGCAAACACTTCGCGCATTTCTTTTACATGGCCCTCACATGGTTATGGGTTATTGTCCATTATATATCCTTTGCCCATCTTGCCATGTTCACTTTGCATGATATGCCCATTCCTATGCCATTGCCATGCATTTGTGACCCATGCTTTGCATTACACATGATGATTGATTCTAGTACTTGTATGTGTATTTGCAAGCGTGGTGGAGATATTGTTTGTTATTGCCATGATTGCTTTGTGCCCCATGCCTATGATGATACTATGATCTTGATTTGTGTTCGTGCTTGCGATATGTCATGTACATTGCCTATGTCTATTCTTTGCTCACATGACATGATTGCCATGATTTCCTCTAGTGTGTTGCATCTTCGCTCCACTAGCTTGCACGACTTGATTACTATGATTGCTTGCCTTGTTGCATCACCGATGATTCATACTTGCTCCTTTCATGCGGTTGATGACAACCATTACCATGCTTTGCACATGATTGTTATTGCTTCTTGTCATTTATCTCCATGTGTTGCCTCTCTCATGCTAGATGATTTGACATGTATTGAGTGCAACAATGCCCTTAGTCTTGATAATGAGTTTGCCCCCATAGCATTCTCACATATAATTGGAGATTTTGACATATTCCTTGTGAAGCATGATTGCCTTACCTCTTTGCACCATATACCTCGTGCCATGAATATAGCCATTGTTGCATCATATTATTCATACACTTGTGCTTCTAATGGTTATGTGCAAAAGAAGAGAACCATCATGATGGATGATGTGTTTATCTACCATGCGCATATGTTCTTTGTTTTGTTGTGTGCATGTGTAGGGTACTTGGACTTTGTGTCGACTTCCATGTCACGTGAGTTGACCATTCGAGCTCTTGAGAGCGAACCACCTTCTACCACGACGATTCTACATCGCACTTGCTTGTACTTCGGCATTGTGAAGGACGCACAAGGACACGCTTTCACGGTGATATCCTTCTCTTTTGAGAACCCCCAAACCATGATCATGGATATTATGGATCATACTACTTGTGTTGCTTGCACGATGAGACTTATTGTTCATCTTGGATCACTTGATTGCATACTTGTTAGACATCTTGCTTCGACTTGTCATTTTAACCATTCCATGCATCATGATATATATGACTTGTGTGTTGCATCCAATTCTTGGATTATTTGCTCCTCTCATATGTTTGGTTGCAACAATGTCACCACTTCACATATGCCATGTCCCATTGCTTGTCACATGATTGACTTGATTGCCTCACACATGATGAACAATTGCTCTTTCTATTGTGTTGAGTGCCACACTATGTTCACTACACCCTATGCACATTATGCTTGGATTGCCTTGCACTTGACCCATGTGTTTAGAAATCTCATCTTATTTGGTGTTGTGAATGATTCATATGCCTTCCATAGACCTTTCATTGAGCAATTTGTGAATGCTTGCTATGAACTTGAGGTAGATTCTTATTCTCTTGACACACATATTTGAATCTCTACCTCACATTTACATGATTGTCCCCATGCTATATTTCCTTGTGCTCAATTTATGTGCTTACATACCATGTCACAATCCTTTGTCAAACCATATGCTTTGCATGATGACGACACTTGTTGGGTGAATCACCACTTGAATGCTTGGTTTTGCACTAACGCTAACCACATTTCTTTTTCCAAGTGTTTGTTGTTTTTGTTCCTTTTGAAGGAATCACTACACGGTGCGACATTGGAGAGTGCCCATTTCGAGCTTCAAGATGACAAGTACTTGGTGAACGTTCACTTCTACACGGCGAAGCCATCTCTTTCCCATGGTGATTTGGTTTTCGATCCGAGGTCGGATCTTACCCAAGGGAGGGGAGGTGATGCGGAGCATCCTATGGACATCACCATGTATGAGTCCGTTCGGCGAGTGACACGTGCGATCTCTACTTCACATACACAAAGGTGAATCATCTCCTTTACACGTGCTCACTTGACCCCTTCGAGGATGGTATACTACTTGACACTCCACTCGTGTGCATGCATAGGTATTGTCGGAACACTACGGACGACGAGGAGGAGTGCGAGCGCCAAGGAACAACTACACCATCCGCGAGGGAAGCCTGGAAGCGACGACAGAAGAAGACGGAGCTGCTGAAGCTACAACCGCCGGACATTCGGCGCCTGTGCAGCCGCCAAGGAGCTGCACTAACAAACGGCCAACAGCATCAGCGGCCGGACATCCGGCGCCAGCCCCGGACATCCGGCGCCTCGCCAAAGCCCGGACATCCGGCCCTTCCCCGGAAATCCGGCATCGACGACAGAACGCACCCGAAGTTTGGCCACTTCAGCCCGGACATCTGGCCCGAGCCCCAGACATCCGGCAGCTCGCGAAGCCCCGGACATCCGGCCCCTAGCCCGGACATCCGGCGCCTGCCTGCGTGCAGCCACGGGCCAGAGGCCAATGTATCCCTTTCCACTTACCCCTTCAAGGCTTAGACTATAAATAGACCTCCCCCTTCTCCTTTCTAGGGTTAGCAAAGGATTAGCTCATTTGTGAGATAGAGCTTTGCTCATCCATTACGGATCTACTCCACGAGAGAGACCGCGGCCCCTCTACGGAGAAGATCACCTTGGATTCAAGACCCCCTCTTGGGCGGCCCCCATCAAGACCTCCTCACGGAGAAGAACCGGTTACCGTTTGTATCGTCCGTTGTTGACTTTGGATCTTGTATCTTACCTTTGTGTTCATCGATCTAGCGCATGTGTGATCTATTCTTGTTGGTTGAGTGATTTCTCTCGTGTTCTCCTCGTGTTTCCCCTCGTGTTCTTCGCGTTCTTCGTAGGGATCCGCTCCTTTCGTGAAAGATCAACCATCTAGGGTTCCACCCTAC
Source organism: Aegilops umbellulata (assembly GCA_032464435.1). Classification (NCBI taxonomy): domain Eukaryota; kingdom Viridiplantae; phylum Streptophyta; class Magnoliopsida; order Poales; family Poaceae; genus Aegilops; species Aegilops umbellulata. The sequence goes on along the minus strand of CP136054.1, from coordinate 152,440,654 downwards.
ATCAATAAGCATGAGGAGAATTTAGCACGGATTGCAACAAGGAAATACAATCAATTAAAGAGCAACTTTCATAATTAAATTCCTTGAAATCCAATATAGTGGGTTTAGCAACATCTAGGATTTTATTATTTTCAATCCCACTTTTATCAATTTCATCATCAAGATCTAAAAACTCCGAATTTTTGGAACGCCTTCTAGGTAAAGGAAGATCATATTCAGTTTCATCAGGATTCATATTGCAAAACAAAGATTTAATAGGGGATACATCAATAACTATTAGATCTTCATCTTGATTTTCATAGGAATTGGAAGAACACGCTTTAATAAAGGCATCTTTCGTAGCACGCATCCTAGTGGTTCTTTCCTTGCACTCATCAATGGAAATTCTCATGGCTTTGAGAGACTCATTGATATCATGCTTAGGAGGAATAGATCTAAGCTTTAAATAATCAATCTCAAGAGAAATTCTATCAATGTTCCTAGCCAAATCATCAACTTTAAGCAATTTTTCTTCAAGCAAATCATTAAAATTCTTTTGTGAATTCATAAATTCTTTAACACTATCCTCAAATTGAGAGGGCATCTTATTAAAATTTCCATAAGAGTTGTTGTAGGAATTTCCATAATTATTAGAAGGATTACAAGGATAAGGCCTAGGATTAAAGTTTCCTCTATACGCGTTGTTACCAAAATTATTCCTACCAACAAAATTCACATCCATAGATTCATTATTATTCTCAATCAAGGTAGACAAAGGCATATCATTAGGATCAGAAGAAACACTCTTAGTAGCAAATAATTTCATAAGTCCATCCATCTTTCCACTCAAAACATTGATTTCTTCTATCGCATGCACTTTTTATTAGTAGATCTTTTAGTGTGCCATTGAGAACAATTAACCATAATATTATCTAGGAGTTTAGTAGCATCTCCTAAAGTGACTTCCATAAAAGTGCCTCCCGCGGCCGAATCTAAAAGATTTCTAGAAGCAAAATTCAATCCGGCATAAAAAATTTGTATAATCATCCACAAATTCAAGCCATGAGTAGGGCAATTACGTATCATTAATTTCATTCTCTCCCAAGCTTGTGCAACATGTTCATGATCAAGTTGCTTAAATTCATAATGTCGTTTCTAAAAGAGATGATCTTAGCGGCAGGAAAATACTTAGAGATAAAAGCATCTTTGCACTTGTTCCAAGAATCAATACTATTTTTAAGCAAAGATGAAAACTAAGCTTTAGCACGATCTCTAAGCGAAAAAGGAAATAGCTTCAATTTAACAATATCATTATCGACATCTTTCTTCTTTTGCATGTCACACAAATCAACGAAGCTATTTAGATGAGTAGCGGCATCTTCACTAGGAAGGCCGGCGAATTGATCTTTCATAACAAGATTCAACAAAGCAGTATTGATTTCACAAGATTCGGTGTTGGTAAGAGGAGCAATCAGAGTGCTAAGGAAATCATTATTGTTGGTATTGGTAAAGTCACACAATTTGGTATTATCTTGAGCCATCGTGACAAGCAAGCAAACCAACACACGGGCAAACAAAAGAAAGTGAGGAAAAGGCAAAAGGAAAAGAGAGGGCGAATAAAATGGCAAGGGTGAAGTGGGGAAGAGGAAAATGAGAGGCAAATGGCAAATAATGTAATGCGAAAGATAAGGAATTGTGCATGATGGGTACTTGGTATGTTGACTTTTGCGTAGACTCCCCGGCAACGGCGCCAGAAATCTTCCTGCTACCTCTTGAGCACTGCGTTGGATTTCCTTGAAGAGGAAAGGGTGATGCAGCAGAGTAGAGTAAGTATTTCCCTCAGTTTTTGAGAACCAAGGTATCAATCCAGTAGGAGGCTACGCGCGAGTCCCTCATACCTACACAAAACAAATAGCTCAACGCAACCAACGCGATCAGGGGTTGTCAATCCCTTCACGGCCACTTACGAGAGTGAGATCTGATAGAGATGATAGATAATATTTTTGGTATTTTTGGTATAAAGATGCAAAGTAAAATAAAAGGTAAAGTAAAAAAGCAAAGCAATAATAAAGTGATTGGAGATTGATATGATGAGAATAGACCCGGGGGCCATAGATTTCACTAGTGGCTTCTCTCAAGAGCATAAGTATTATACGGTGGGTGAACAAATTACTGTTGAGCAATTGACAGAATTGAGCATAGTTATGAGAATATCTAGGTATGATCATGTATATAGGCATCACGTCCGAGACAAGTAGACCGACTCCTGCCTGCATCTACTACTATTACTCCACTCATCGACCGCTATCTAGCATGCATCTAGAGTATTAAGTTAAAAACAGAGTAACACCTTAAGCAAGATGACATGATGTAGAGGGATAGTTTCATGCAATATGATAAAAACCCCATCTTGTTATCCTCGATGGCAACAATACAATACGTGCCTTGCTGCCCCTACTGTAACTGGGAAAGGACACCGCAAGATTGAACCCAAAGCTAAGCACTTCTCCCATTGCAAGAAGAAACAATCTAGTAGGCCAAACCAAACTGATAATTCGAAGAGACTTGCAAAGATAACCAATCATACATAAAAGAATTCAGAGAAGATTCAAATATTGTTCATAGATAGACTTGATCATAAACCCACAATTCATCGGTCACAACAAACACACCGCAAAAAGAAGATTACATCAAATAGATCTCCACGAGACAGGGGGAGAACATTGTATTGAGATCCAAAAAGAGAGAAGAAGCCATCTAGCTACTAACTATGGACCCGAAGGTCTGAGGTAAACTACTCACACTTCATCGGAGGGGCTATGATGATGTAGAAGCCCTCCGTGGTGGATGCCCTCTCCGGCGGAGCTCCGGAATAGGCCCCAAGATGGGATCTCGTGGGTACAGAAGGTTGTGGCGGTGGAATTAGGTTTTTGGCTCCGTGTCTGATCGTTTGGGGGTACGTAGGTATATATAGGAGAAAGGAGTACGTCGGTGGAGCAAAGGGGGGCCCACGAGGCAGGGGCGCACCCTAGGGGGGCCGCGCCCTCCACCCTCGTTACCACCTCCCTCCTTTCTTGACGGAGGGTCCAAGTCTCCTAGATCTTATTTGTTGAGAAAATCACGTTCCCGGAGGTTTCATTCCGTTTGGACTCCGTTTGATATTCCGTTTCTTCGAAACACTGAAATAGGCAAAAAGAACAGCAATTCTGGGATGGGCCTCCGGTTAATAGGTTAGTCCCAAAAGTAATATAAAAGTGGAAAATAAAGCCCAATATGGCCCAAAACAGTAGATAATATAGCATGGAGCAATCAAAAATTATAGATACGTTGGAGACGTATCAAAACCACACATCACTTTCCCCTTAGTTGCTCGACACTACTGGTTACTATCGAGTGCCGGGAGTGAGACCTGGTCAGCACTTCTGATGTTACCCTGTAGTGTAGCTATTCGGTCGTGGTCATCGAGGGTGATTCCGCCTTAACCACTTCTGATACGACTCTATCATGCAACCCCTCAAGTGTGAACCTCGGGGGTGGTTCCTCTTACATTGACCTTGATGATTACATCGAGTGGAATTCACCGGGGGTGTTTCCTCGGGTTTTCCCCTTGATGTTTGGACACACGGTTACTTGGACTTTACCACTGTTACTTGGAAAGACGGGTCGACCCTGAGGGGTACCCGCGCGAGCTTAATTGCGAGTGATGTGGAGTCAGGTTGACCTGGAGGGTGCCCGCGAGATAATTACGAGGCGTGGCCGGGCATTCTTAGCCCTTGCCGCAAGTCCTCGAGACGGGGCAACGGGGTCACCTATTTCGTGAGTCTCTGATTGTTACCACACGTTCCTAATCCACTACGATTTGGATATTTGATCCGAGGGGCCTCTGGCCTGATAGCACTAACCATCACGTGGGCATAGTATGGGCGTTCTGCGTCGTATGCATCAGCCGAAGCTTAATAGACGTCAGCGACTGAGCAGCGTGTGCCGGGTTGGACTGGTAACCACCTGCCTTTTTAAAGGAGGTAGCTAGGTCTGCTCATCGGCCGCCTACGCAACGTGCAAGAGTTCCCAGGGAGATGGCCCATGACCCCTGGGGGCATAGGTCTAGTCCGGCGTGCTGACCTCTCTATGAAGCCTAGGTTGGGTTGCGGCGTATTGTTTGGCCGAGGCCGGGCATGACATTGATTTTAAGCATGTTCGCACCGATAAGCAATTAGCGGATATATTCACTAAACCACTTGATGAGAAAGTGTTTTGCAGGTTGAGAGGAGAATTGAATATCATTGATGCTTCAAACTTGGAGTAGAAACTCCATTGGGGACATGCAAGACATGAGATTATGGCTAATCCTTGATATATCTCTTATAATGACTATCTTATGTCTTGGATATATTTGCATCTTGCATGTCATCTAACCCATGTAGGTACTTGGTTGAATCTAATTCTATGAGATTGCAACTCACTCACATCTTGAGCAATCTCTACATCACCAAGTCTCTACACAACGGTGGTTGACGACAAGGAAGCACAAAACCATTCGAACATATCCTTTGACAAATTCTATGTTGAGCTTCATGATTGTCATTTTTGGATATACAAGTGCTTTTCCTTGCAAGAACTAACCCATGTAGGTAGATGAACTCAAATTCCAAGGGGTGCTCCCAACTCATGATGAGCTACATCAACTTCGAGCACCCACACAAGTTCAACTACATGAGCAAGATCCACACCACCACCCAAGGTATGTTGTTCCATCTTAGAGAAGCTTTACTCCAAGTCATGAGTTAAAGCAACTCCACAAGATGTGAAAACATCAAGATGCTTAAACGAAAAATGGTAACCCCATTTTGAGCTTAAACGATGAGTATGACCTATGATCAAGTGTTCTCACTTGACTCCTAAGTCAATATACTCTAACATAGGTGACTATGTCACCGCCCAATTCTAGATGAAGTTCTCTTGTGTTCTTTTCTGTGTTATTGCATTTGTCCCTTGCATATTTGTTTCCCTCTTTTTCAAACAACAAAAAAAACTTCATCTAGAACTTTCAATCTTTTCTTTTTGCTTCTTGTTCTGCATATTTCTGCATCAAATTCCTTGCAAATCTTTCAGTTAATTCATTGCAAATCCTTGTGAGATCTTATTTGACTAGTGAGATGAGGTGACAAGTGTTTTCTCTGTGATGAACTCGGTTTCACCGGATTATAATTTTCGGTCCAACTGAATCCCTTCGGTACCACCGAAACATGCCACTCGGTGTCACCGATTTCGTAACAGGAAAAACAGTTTGTCACATATTCTATATTTCTTCTGATCCAGCTCCACTCAATGAATCTTGTCCTCTACAAGCATCACAGTTTTATCCATTGCTTTGTGCTGAATCTCAAGGACCAAACCTATTCGACAGATTCCAGAAAAACCTTCTTGGAAATTGATGTCAAAGGGGGAGAGAGAGATCACATCAAAGCTTATCATCAGGGAGAAAGAGAGAGAAAGTATTAAGGGGGAGAAAGAGATCTCCAGGGGGAGAGAATACTCAAGGATCCCATATGCTTGATGTTCAAGAGGAGAGATGCCACATGTCTTTTTGGGGGAAAGACATGTTCATATGTGCTCATTTGCATTAAGTTCTATTCATTCATATCTTTCAGCTCTGATTTTCTGTTCCCTATCTTCTCCCAATATCCCATGTCCGATTCAGGGGGAGCAAGACATCTAAGGGAAAGAAATCATTCAAATTCATTGCATATCTTTACTCTTGGGGACATGTCTAATCCAATGTGGTACCTTGTACTCACTCTCTACATGTCATCTTAGTCTTGGTATTCTTGTGGTTTTCTTTAGTTTGCTCTGGCTAGTGGATGTACCTGTGTTATCTAACCTTGTTTATGCAGGTTCATTCCATCCTAAGCCAACTCAAGACTACAAGGTAAGTATATGCATCAGAACCATGAGTATGAGGAATTCTTGCTTTTGTACATACTGTTTGCAAGAAGGACTCATAAGCATGAAGGTATTTTTCTTAATAATCTTTTGCTCTGATGCATATGGCCAAGATACATGTAACACATCGCCTGCTCTGTCATGATTATGCTCTCACATGCTTCTACACTTTATATTCACATGATTGCATACATGTAGGGGGGGCTATGTTTGTTACATGTCCTTCCAAAGCTTTACTTGCTATTCTTTGTATTTTTATCTAAAGCTTTGATGTGTGTTGCCATCAATTACCAAAAAGGGGGGATTGAAAGCACAAGTGCTCCCCAGGTGGTTTTGGTAATTAATGTCAACATATCTCTTGTTGGACTAATACTTTTATCTAGTATATTTCAGATAAGTTCAACAATGGAGTGGCATGGACTAAAGGTTGTGGGAACTCCTTCAAGATGCTAAGGACAAAGGATTGGCTAAAGCTTCAAGCTCAAGACTCTTCATTTTACACTTTTAGTGATCCAAGATCACATTGAGTCCATAGGAAAAGCCAATACTATCAAGGAGGGATGAGGTGTTGCTTAATGAGCCCTTTGCTTCATGTGCTTGATGATATGCTCCAAAACCCTCAGCTACTTTCCCACTTCCACATATGACCTAAACCCAAAGTCAAAGTCGGACCTACCGATTCTTTCTATCCGGCGCCACCGAGTTTCACATGTCATAAGCCACTGCCAAACCCTAGCAAATCGGTTCTACCGATAGGGATCTTGGTCTCACCGAGATGGGATTGCAATCTCACTGTGTATGTCCATTGTCAAAATCGGTCTCACCGATTTTAGGCAATCGGTACTACCGAGATTACAATGCAAACACTCTGGTTAACTCATTACCAAAATCGGTCCAACCGAGTTTAGTAATCGGTCCCACCGAGTTTGCCTGACCAACTCTCTGGTTAGCCTATTACCAAAATCGGTCCCACCGAGTTTGTGTAATCGGTCTCACCAAGATTACGTTATGCCCAAACCCTAACCATATCGGTCCTACCGAGTTGCATGTCAGTCCCACCGAAAATCTCTATTGGTCACTAGGTTTACTATTTCAGTCCGACCGAGTTTGTTGATTCGGTCCCACCGAGATTGGTAAATTGTGTGTAACGGTTGGATTTTGTGTGGAGGCTATATATACCCCTCCACCTCCTCTTCATTCGTGGAGAGAGCCATCAGAACACATCTACACTTCCAACTCATATGTTCTGAGAGAGAACTACCTACCCTTGTGTTGAGGCCAAGATATTCCATTCCTACCATATGAATCTTGATATCTAGCCTTCCCCAAGTTGCTTTCCACTCAAATCTTCTTTCCACCAAATCCTAATCCTGTGAGAGAGAGTTGAGTGTTGGGGAGACTATCATTTGAAGCACAAGAGCAAGGAGTTCATCATCAACACACCATTTGTTACTTCTTGGAGAGTGGTGTCTCCTAGATTGGCTAGGTGTCACTTGGGAGCCTCCGACAAGATTGTGGAGTTGAACCAAGGAGTTTGTCAGGGCAAGGAGATCGCCTACTTCGTGAAGATCTACCGCTAGTGAGGCAAGTCCTTCGTGGGCGATGGCCATGGTGGGATAGACAAGGTTGCTTCTTCATGGACCCTTCGTGGGTGGAGCCCTCCATGGACTCGCGCAACCGTTACCCTTCGTGGGTTGAAGTCTCCATCAACGTGGATGTAGGATAGAACCACCTATCCGAACCACGGGAAAAACATCCGTGTCTCAAATTGCGTTTGAATTCTCCAAACCCTTCCCTTTACATTCTTGCAAGTTGCATGCTTTACATTCCGCTGCTCATATACTCTTTGCATGCTTGCTTGATATGTATTGTGTATGTTGAAATTGTTCCTAAAACTCCACTCAAACCGAAAAAGCATAAAAATTGCAACTTTAGCACTAAGTGTCTAATCACCCCCCCTCTAGACACACCTACTTCTAGATCCTACACTTATGTATTCGAGCCCTCGAGGCCCATGGCTTGTAATATAAAGCTTGTTTTATTTTAATTTGTGTCTAGAGTTGTGTTGTGATATCTTCCCGTGAGTCCTTGATCTTGATCTTACACATTTACGTGTATGATTAGTGTACGATTGAATCGAGGGCATCACAAGTTGGTATCAGAGCCGACTGCCTGTAGGTAGCCCCCTTTCCAACTCCTTGGCCGAAGTTGAGTCTAGTCATTGAAAAACTTTTACTAACATGGCTATGTGGCTTATGGGCCCACGTCACCAATTGGGTGGTATTAGGATCTTTTATTCCTCGTCTATACTTTGGGACTCTGATCTCTCTTCCATTCGGGTTAAATGATTTTACTAACTCTAACATTAGGATCCCGTGACCACATTCACCCCAAAGTTGGATAATCCATAGTTATTCCTTAGAATAGCATTCTAAATAGCACACACACTGTCATGTTGACTACTAAGTGGTATCCTTCATACCTCTTTCATTATACTTGTTTCATCATGAATGATCCTTGTCTTTGCAAATGCTCAATGTTGAACTACCCCCTGTTACATGTTAGCAGGATGGTTAGACCCGCTGGTCGTGGCCGTGTTGCCAACGATCCACCACCGCCCGAATTCTTTGCTGGAATGATGCAACAATTTGAGCTGAATCGTCAATTCATGGAAGGAATGATGGCTCAGTTTCCTCGCCCCAACATGAATCAACAGCCAACCCCAGTAACTCTGCACGACTTCATGCGCCTCAACCCAACTATTTACCGCACCTCAACTCAACCCCTTGATGCTGATGACTGGCTCTGCAACATCACGTATGAAATGGAGTCTACTAGTGTGGCCCCTGCTAGCTATGTCACCTTTGCATCTTTCTTTCTAAAGGGTCCCGCTGCTCAATGGTGGGACAGCCACAGGCGTACCCTACCTGCTGGAACGGTCATCACTTGGCCGGATTTCCAAGCCGCCTTCCGTGCCCGCTTCATTCCTCAGGGAATCATGGACAGGAAGAAGCGAGATTTTTGCAACCTCACCCAAGGCAACAAGTCTGTAGATGCTTATCAACGGGAATTTCTGGACTTGTCACGTTATGCTGAAGAAGACATTGCAACTGATGCTCGTAAGCAAGAGAAGTTCTGTGATGGACTTCACCCTGATATCAAGCTAGCACTACTCGTTCATGACTTTGCTGATTCCGCCACTTTGGTGAACAAGGCTATTTAGGTTGAGACTGGTCTTCAGGAACACCAGGGATCCCTCAGGCGCAGCCGTGACGATGGCTCATCTTCGGGCCCATCAGCGCAGAAGCGTCGGATATGGATTCCCCACAGCATGTATCGTCCAACTACACCTGCACCAAGACATTCCTATGCTGCACCTCGTCTACCTCCTCCACCGCAGAGGCAGCCTCTTCGAGTTGTACCACCCCAAGCTCCTGCTCCCAATCCCAATGATGGTTTGTGCTTCAGATGTGGCCGTCCAGGTCACCTTGCCAAAGAGTGCAATCAAAAAAAGAGCCAGCTGGCTCTGCCTTCAACTGGCTAACAATCAGCCCCATAACAACAATGCCAGATCTTATGGTCGTGGTCAGGCTAATCATGTGGATCTGAATGAAGCTCAAGACCAGCCTGCTACTATGATGGGTACTCTCCTTGTTAATTCAGTACCAGCTTGAGTTTTATTCGATTCAGGGGCATCACATTCATTCTTGTCAGAAAAATTTTGCTTACGCACACGACATTCGATGCGGGCCCATGAACACTCCAATAGTGGTACGCACCCCTGCGGGCCGATGTCAAACTACCATGATTGGTCGCGATGTTCCCGTTGAGATTGAAGGATTGGAATTCCTTGTTTCTCCCATTATTTTGGAGTCTTCCAATATTGACCTCATTCTGGGAATGGAATGGTTGAAAGCGCATACTGCTTCTATCGTTTGCGCCACCAAGGTCGTTCACCTCCTACATCCTTCCTATGAGATAGTAAGCTACCATGCTCAGCTTGTTCAAAATGCTGAAGCACGACTTTATGTCTTGAATGTGTTGAACGCAGCACCTCTTGAGGGAATTGAAAAGATTCCAGTTGTTCCCGACTCCCTAGATGTCTTTCCAGAAGAACTTCCAGGAATACCCCCTGCCCGGGCTGTCGAGTTCGTCATCGACTTGAAACTAGGCACCGTTCCTATTGCCGAACGACCCTACAAGATGCCACCTCATGAACTCCTTGAACTTAAGGAGAAAATCGACAAATCTCTTTGCAAGGGTTTCATTCGTCCATGTTCCTCTGCTTGGGGAGCACCTTCTCTCTTTGTGAAGAAGAAGGACGGAACGAACCGTTTGGTCCAAGACTACCGTCCTATCAACCAAGCTACAATTCAGAACAAATATCCCCTTCCTCGGATCAATGATCTATATGATCAACTGGCTGGTCATCAGTATTCTCTAAACTCGACTTGAGGTTGGGTTACCACCAGATCCATGTTCGTGAAGAGGATATTCCAAAGACCGCATTCGTGACTCGTTATGGTTCTTACGAGTACACCGTTATGTCTTTCGGCTTAACCAATGCTCCAGCTACATTCTCTCGTCTGTTGAACTATATATTCATGGATTACCTCGACAAGTTCGTCGTAGTCTATCTAGATGATATACTGGTATATTCGAAGAATAAAGAAGAACATGTTGAACATCTTCGTCTTGTTGTGGAGAAGCTTCGAGAACATCAACTTTATGCCAAGTATTCCAAGTGCGAATTTTGGCTTCCCGAAGTCACCTACCTTGGTCATGTCATCTCCAAGGATGGTATTGCTGTCAACCCAGAGCGCGTTCAGGCTATTCTTGACTAGACCCCTCCGAAGACTGTCAAGCAAATCAGAAGCTTTCTCGGACTCGTCAGCTATTGTCGCCGCTTTGTCGAGAACTTCTCCAAGATTGCCAAGCCACTGACCAATCTGTTACACAAAGGCGTTAAGTTTGATTGCACTGAAAAGTGTCAGGAAAGTTTTCAGGCACTCAAGGACAAGCTGACATCTGCCCCAGTGCTTGCTCCACCTAATTCTCGCAAGGACTTAGCCATCTATTGCGATGCTTCACAACAAGGATTAGGCTGTGTCCTAATGCAAGAGCGCAGGGTGATTGCTTATGCCTCCCGTCAAGTGTGTCCTCACGAAGAGAACTACCCAGTTCATGACCTCGAGCTTGTTGCGGTTATCTTTGCACTGAAGCTATGGCGACAGTACCTTCTCGGTAATCGTTGTAAAATCTTCACCGATCATCAGAGTTTGAAGTATCTGTTTACTCAGCCAGATCTGAACCTCCGTCAGCAGCGATGGATGGAAGCTATTGCTGACTACAACTGCGGTATATCATATACCCCTGGTAAGGCTAATGTAATGGCCGATGCCCTGAGCCGTAAGTCTTATTGCAACAATCACATGGTTTTCAAAGCTCAACCCCGCCTTTATGAAGAGCTATGCAAGCTGAACCTTCAACTAGTTCCACAGGGTTCTCTAAATAACCTTGTCTTGGAACCAACTCTTCTGAAAGCAATTAAGTCTGCTCAAGCCAAAGATGCTCATGTTGATCTGATGAAAAAGGATCTTGCCTTAGAGAAATCCAGAGATTTCTCACTTGGTGAAGATGGAACCTTATACTTCAGAGATCGCATTGTAGTACCCCGGTTCGAGCTTATGACAGAGAAGGTGATGAAAGAAGCGCATGACACACCCCTCTCTATTCATCCGGGAAGTACCAAGATGTATCTAGACATTCGTCAGAAGTATTGGTGGTCTAAGATGAAGCAATACATTGCTCGATATATTGAAGAATGTGACGTTTGTCGTCGCGTCAAAGCATAACATCAGAAACCAGCTGGACTGCTACAACCGCTTCCGATTCCTGAATGGAAGTGGGATAAGATCCAATGGACTTCGTCACTGGCCTTCCCAAGTCTCAGAAAGGTAACGATGCTATCTTTGTCGTCATCGACCACTTCTCGAAGGTTGCTCACTTTCTGCCAGTCAAGGAGACTATCACTGCTAGTCAATTAGCAAACTTGTATATCTCCAGAATTGTGCCACTCCATGGCATTCCGAAGGAGATCAGTTCAGATCGCGGCAGTATATTCACTTCAAAGTTCTGGGATAGTTTCCAAGAGGCAATGGGAACTCATATTACCTGGAGCACTGCTTACCATCCCCAATCCCAAGGCCAAGTCGAGCGAGTCAATCAAATTCTTGAAGACATGCTTCGAGATTGTGTTATTTATTTCGGTAAGAAGTGGGAAGAATCTCTCCCTTATGCGGAGTTCTCTTATAACAATAGCTATCAAGCCAGCTTGAAGATGGCACCCTTTGAAGTGCTATATGGATGTAAGTGACGAACCCCTCTGAATTGGTCAGAAACTAGGGAACATACGCTCATTGGTCCAGACATTATTCAACAAGCTGAAGAGCAGGTTCGCATTGTCCAGGATAATCTCAAGGTGGCCCAGTCCCGCCAGAAGAGCAACTATGACCGGAAACACTGGGGTTCAACTTATCAACCTGGTGAACAAGCTTATCTGTGTGTCACTCCTTTAAGAGGCACTCATCGGTTCGGAGTCAAGGGCAAGCTAGCTCCACGCTACATTGGTCCCTTCCGCGTCCTCGCCCGTCGTGGACTGGTGGCTCATCAATTGTAGTTGCCACCTCAGTTCTCATGTCCATGACGTCTTCCACGTGTCACAACTTCGTCGATGCTTTAAGGATCCGGAACGTGAGTGGATCCGGAATTGATTGAAGTTCAAGATGATCTCACATACAAAGAACATCCTATCCGCATTCTTAAAGAAGCTGAACGTCAAACCCGCCAGAAGGTTACCAAGTTCCTCAAGGTGCAATGGTCAAATCATACTAAAGATGAAGCCACTTGGGAACGGGAAGATAACCTTCGGGCTGAATACCCCGACATGTTTCCTTCTACCTCTTAATTCTCGGGACGAGAATTTCTTTTAGAGGAGGAGAGTTGTAACACCCCGGTGCAATGATGCTACAGTAACCCCTGGGGTTTGCTAAACAAGTGTTTGATCATCATTGTATCTTATCTATTTCAAATTCCAGTTGAATTCAATTTCAAACTATGTGTGAAGTTCAAAAATGCTCAAACATGAAAACTAAAATATTCATCATGTGGAAAGTATTATTCTGGTAATATTGGTGATGAACCAACATTTTTGCAAAGTGCTTAACTGGCCTAAACTTTTTGAAACAGAAGTTAAAAAAACAACCCCCCCCCCAAGCTGGACCGAGCGGCCCAGCTGGCCACCGCATCGGCCGGCCCACCAGGCCCAGTCGGGCCTCCTTATCCCTCCCACTCTAGTAACCCTAGCGCACGACCCCCCCCACTCTTCTGCTCGATCCCCATCTCCTCCCCCGCTCAATCTGGATGCTCGCCTGCGCCCAGGGGCCTGACCCCCCGCCCCTGACGCAGGCGCCCATATCCGGCGCCGCCCCGCCACTTGCTTCGCCCCGTTGCCGCCGCGGCTCGCTGCCTCGACGCGCTGGACCTCGTCACCGGATCACCACAGCCGTCCCCGACTCCTCCTCGCCGGACGCCGCTCGCCACTCACCGAAACGCCTCCTCCCCGACCCGGCCTCCCCACGCCTCGCCGCCCTCGCTTCCCTCCATCGCCGGTGAGGCCTCCGGCCTCCTCCCCCTTCTCTCCGCCCCCGTTCGACCCCTTGCGAGCTCATCGCGCCCGATGTGTCCCTCGCCGCGGCATGCTGCCCTGCGCTGCCGTCGTGCACCCCCCATTGCGCTCGCCCCTGCCGTCCGCCACGCGCTCGCGGTGACGGCGTGCTCGTCTCGCCCTGACTGTGCGACGTGCGCCCCGCACTGACCCGCCTCCGCGCTCGACCATGGCCTCTGTGCCCTGGCCGCCTTGCTGCTGCCCCACATCGCGGCCGCCCCTACGCCCGCCTCCGCCGGCCGACGAGCCCCGCGGTGGCAACGTCATCATCTAGGTCTGCCCCGCCCGGCTCCAACGCCCACACGCCCGTGGCCATGCGTGCGGGCACCCGCACCCGCATCGCCCTATGCCCGCTACGGCCTCTGGGCCACTGTCAAACGGGGCCCAGCCCCCAGAATGATATTATGAAAAAAGAGAATTTAAAAATAAATAGTTAATTAATTAATTAATTTGTTGAATAATTAATTAACTTGATTAACCCTGTTTAGTTAGCCTAATTAGCTCATTAAATTAACTAATCTGTTAACTAGGCTAATTAACTTGGTTAATTAGCTAGGAGCCTATGACATGCGGGACCCATGTGTCAAGTTTGACTCCAGTCAACCACACTGTTGACTGTTGACGTCATCCCATTCTATTCTGGATAATGTTGTTTAAATTAATTAAATAATTCAGAAATTATTTAAATCTTTGATAAATCATAGAAAATAATTTGTAGCTCGGATGAAAAAGTTTTGTACACGAAAGTTGCTCAGAACGACGAGACGAATCCAAATACGCGGTCCCTTAGTCTGCGACACATCCCTAGCATAGCGATCTTGCAACCTTTCCCCTCTGTTTCATCTGTCGGAAAATGCCTAACACTGGGGAAATATCGGATGTTTCCCCCTTCGCCGGTATCGTGTAGCATCGCGTTAGAACAGGCCTAGTGTTGCTTTTTGTCATGTCATGCATCTGTGTGCTTTGTATTTACTGTTTCTTCCCCCTCTTCTCTCCGGTAGACCCCGAGACCGATGATGCCCCTGTGATCGACTACGTCGATGATGACCTCCTTCTTGCCAAAGCAACCAGGCAAGCCCTCCCTTTGATCATCCTGATATCGCCCATTCCATTTTCTCATGCTTGCATTAGATTTTGCTACTGTTATTGTTTGCTCCTATTCTGATGCATAGCCTCCTTTTGTAACCTGCTTATTGTTACCTACCTGCTTATCCTAAACTACTTAGTATAGGTTGGTTAGTGATCCATCAGTGACCCCCACCTTGTCCTTGTTGCCCCTGCTTCATCATTGAAGACCCTATCAACGGGACCGAAGACCAGGCCCCGACACCACACATCACTTTCCCCTTAGTTGCTCGACACTACTGGGTTACTATCGAGTGCTGGGGGTGAGACCTCATCAGCACTTCTGATGTTTCCCTGTAGTGTAGCCATTCGGTCGTGGTCATCGAGGGTGATTCCGCCTTAACCACTTCCGATACGACTCTATCGTGCAACCCCTCAAGTGTGAACCTCGGGGGTGGTTCCTCTTATGTTCACCTTGATGATTACATCGAGTGGAACTCACCGGGGGTGATTCCTCGGGTTTTCCCCTTGATGTTTGGACACACGGATACTTGGACTTTACCACTGTTACTTGGAAAGACGGGTCGGCCCTGAGGGGTACCCGCGCGAGCTTAATTGCGAGTGATGTGGAGTCGGGTTGACCTGAGGGTGCCCGCGAGATAATTACGAGGCGTGGCCGGGCATTCTTAGCCTTTGCCGCAAGTCCTCGAGACAGGGCAACGGGGTCACATCTTTCGTGAGTCTCTGATTGTTACCGCGTGTTCCTAATCCACTACGATTTGGATATTTGATCCGAGGGGCCTCTGGCCTGATAGCACTAACCATCACGTGGGCATAGTATGGGCGTTCTACGTCGTATGCATCAGCCGAAGCTTAATAGACATCAGCGACTGAGCGACGCTCGCCGGGTTGGACTGGTAACCACCTGCCTTTTTAAAGGAGGTAGCTAGGTCTGCTCACCGGCCGCGTACGCAACGTGCAGGAGTTCCCGGGGAGATGGTCCATGACCCCTAGGGGAATAGGTTTTGTCTGGCATGCTGACCTCTCAATTAAGCCTAGGTCGGGTTGCGGCGTATTGTTTGGCCGAGGCCGGGCATGACCCAGGAAAGTGTGTCCGGCCGGAGTTAATCGAGCGCGGTGGGTAAGTTGGTGCACCCCTGCAGGGAAGAAAACATCTATCGATAGCCTGTCCTACAGTAACGGACACTTGGAGTTGTATCCGGATCGATATAACTAGAACTGGATACTTGAGATGAGACTTGGATATGAGGTGATAAATGGATACTATGGCTCTGGGATTGCTTTCTCGCAGGGAGTCGAGAAAGGATCTCTGGCCGAGGTTGATAACACTTCTACTACTTTACTTTATGCTACTCCACTCCCTCCTGTTGCTGCAAGATGGTGGTTTCCAGAAGACGCTAGTCTTCGATAGGCTAGGCTTTCCCCATCTCTTCTGGTATTCTGCAGTCCAGTCCACAGATACAACCCATTTCATTGATACCGATGCATATGTAGTGTAGATCCTTGCTTGTGAGTACTTTGGATGAGTACTCACAGTTGCTTTGCTCCCCCTTTTTCCCCTTTCTTCTTCTTTCCGATTGATGCAACCAGATGTCAGCGCCCAGGAGCCAGATGCCACCATTGATGCCTACTATTACGTGGAGACACCGACGACCAGGAGTAGTTAGGAGGCTCCCAGGCAGGAGGCCTTGCCTTTTCGATCAATGTTGCTTTTGTGCTAGCCTTCTTAAGGCAAACTTGTCTAACCTATGTCTGTAACCAGATATTGTTGCTTCCGCTGACTCTTGTGTATTCGAGCTTATGTATTCGAGCCCTCGAGGCCCATGGCTTGTAATATAAAGCTTGTTTTATTTTAATTTGTGCCTAGAGTTGTGTTGTGATATCTTCCTGTGAGTCCTTGCTCTTTATCGTACACGTTTGCGTGTATGATTAGTGTATGATTGAATCGAGGGCGTCACAAGTTGGTATCAGAGCCGACTGCCTGTAGGTAGCCCCCTTTCCAACTCCTTGGCCGAAGTTGAGTCTAGTCACTGAAAAAAAATTACTAACATGGTTGTGTGGCTTACGGGCCCACGTCGCCAATTGGGTGGTATTATGATCTTTTATTCCTCGTCTATACTCTGGGACTCTGATCTCTCTTCCATTCGGGTTAAACGATTTTACTAACTCTAACATTAGGATCCCGTGACCACATTCACCCCAAAGTTGGATAATCCATAGTTATTCCTTAGAATAACATTCTAAATAGCACACACACTGTCGTGTTGACTACTAAGTGGTATCCTTCGTACCTCTTTCATTTTGCATGTTTCATCATGAATGATCCTTGTCTTTTCAAATGCTCAATGCTGAACTACCCCCTGGAAAAAATAAACGAAAATTGGCGGACAAATCTATTTTTAAACGTACCAAGAAAGAAAATTCGATCAATAGCATGCCCCGCTTCCAAGTCGCACTTTGTATCGCTCACGTGAGGTCCCCAACCCTCCATTATTAAGTGAAAAAATTTAAGGGTCAAATTATTACATAAGTTGCCTCTTCATGTACAAATGCACTCCATCATGTAGTCGCGGGTATGTAGGAGGCAGAGTGAGTGCATGTACATTTCTTCTTGTATGTAGTACTCCATTGATCTCACTTCCTATTGTTTCCTACTCCAACGATATTCCTATCCTCAGAGCAAAATGAGGTCACACTAAGTTTGTGTGTTTTGGGAGAACGAGACATCAATGATGTGTACGAGCAGTCGCGAGAGTTGTCACTGTGCATGTGTGTGTACACACACACACACATAGACATACATATCCGTGTTTACGTAAAATTCTTAATTTCATCTCCATCTCCATATCCAATAATATTTGTCCAACTATCACATTATTTACATTAATTACGTAGCAATATTTATGTACGTCCAACATCTCTTGTTTGCGGGCGTCCGGACCACTGCCATGCCCGCTCCTGACCACCCTGAACAACCCAAACCCTCTTCATCACCCGTGTGCGCTTCCCATCCGAAACATTCAGTGCCGCATTCATGCCCGGCCAGAGTGGACGCGGCCCCTCACTGGCGCTAGCCGAGAGAGTGTCACCCACACCTCTTCCCGTTGCATGTAACTGTTGTGTGTTTGTCGGCGTTCTGGGAACGGGGGTCCCCAGACTTGCCTGCCTGCAGCCTGCGGCGTGGCTCAAAGGGGGGGCCAGCACGGCCCATCTTCTTCAACACAGACCCAAGACCCTCGCGAGGGGCCAAGCCTCGCGGGGCAGACGACACGGAGCTTCCTCAGGCACGGCCACATCAGGCTGGCTCGCGAGGAGGCGGAGAGATCAAGGCGGGGTACCTCACGAGGTGCCCATGATGCAAGCCATGACGACCAAGGGCGCCAGGCGGGCGCCAGTCCGCGCAGTGTCCTCCTTTCCTCTTTGGTGCAAAGGGGGCAAGCGCAGGTGAGAGCATCAAGCAAAGGCACCCGTTTCGGTGCAACGAGACCAAGACCAGTCCAACGGAAGGAAGGAAGTCATGGTGGAGCCCAAGGGCGCCAGGCGGCCTGGGGGCTCGTGAGGATCGGCTCCCGCAGCCTACCGAGTCTGCTGCACCAACACTGCTTTGCCCTCAACATCATCAGGTGACATCTTTCAACTTTCATTTCCAGCTGGGAGCGCCCCCCAGGGCTGCATTATTCCCAGGCCGCGTGGGTCCATCCCTGCGGCATGTATCCCTTTTATTTCGTGTCGTTAGCTTACCTTGTTGGGGGCGCCCCTCGGGCTGCATCATCCCCAAGTCGCTCGGGTCAGACCCAGCGGCATGTATCCCTTTCGCGTTTATTTCCGGCTATGCATTCAACCCACCATGCTTGATTATTTGATGCCGGTCCACGGCACCTCTTCTTCTCCATGCCGACCACTTGCGCGTTAAAGGGGGGGTACCTGAGCATCGCGACTCAGGGCTCTCACCGGCTCTCCAGCCCTCACCCTCTGGCCTTGTCCGCGGCATCGCGCCCTGGCATAACAGCGACGGCTGAGACCAGCTCGAGGGCTGGGACCGGAGGACGTAGAGTGCAGGCATCTAACCCAATTTGCAGGAACACATCACAAGATAAGGCCCAGTGCCAGGCGCAACCCGCCTAGAGGTAGGGCCCCGTGAGTCCCGCGCTGGCTCACGGGTGCCCAGATACACCTCACCATGCCCTACCATGCCAGCCACGTGTCAGGGCGGGGCTGTACACGCTCCGGGGGATCCTCCCGGAGGGGAGCCCCCTCTCACGTACCAGTGGAAGCACCATGCTCCGCGCTGGCTGGCGACACTTCCGAGGAGCGGCTATGCCCGTACACATACGGAAGCGCTATGCTCCGCGCTGGTGATAAACAACTGAGGGTGGCCCCCGGGCCGCATCAACCTCAGGGAGCCCAGAGCTCAGTGTCTAGCCTCATCGCAATGCCTCCCCCCGGGAGTGCCGCGCGAGGGGGCTGGGCACGGGGGCTGCGCCTGGGTCACGCCCAGACGCACGCCACCCAGCCAGGCCCCCCCCTGGGCCTTGTTCGTCGTGCGTCTCTCCTCGAGCGGTGCCAAGGTACGAAGGCCGTTTGAGAGTCAAGGGGGACTCCTGAGCATCGCGACTCAGGAGCCTAACTGGTCACGTAGCCCCTCACTCCTTAGTTCCGAAAGGCTAACGCTGGGTGAGGTATGTGCGAGGCCGGGCTCTGCAGACGTAGGACGGTAGATCCACCCACATCTCACCTCCCTACTTGTTGTTCGTGTGCCAAGGGGGACTCCTGAGCATCGCGACTCAGGAGCCTAACTTGTCATGTAGCCCCTCACTCCTTAGTCCCATCCTGGTTTCCGGTCGGGGCTAACGCTGGGTCAGGTACGCGCGGGGCCGGGCTCTGCCGGCGTAGAACATAAGCAAGTAGGAAGGAAAAGCGTAAATTCCAAAGACAGCCTCCTTCACTCTCAACCGCGCGAAGCGCTTGCACGTTAAAGGGGGGGTGCCTGAGCATCGCGACTCAGGGCTCCTACTGGCCCTCCAGCCCTCACCCTCTGGCCTTGTCCACGGCATCGCACCCTGGCATACCAGCGACGGCTGAGACCAGCTCGAGGGCCGGGACCCGAGGACGTAGAGCAGAAAGGGGAGCAAAGGCGAGAGAGGAGCGCCATCTTAAAATTTCAAGGAGTTCAAAAGCAAATATTACAGTCCACACTGTTATCTCAATGCCAAACGCAAGTTTAAACGCCTCCCCGAGGCATGGTACATGTGCAGGAATTGAAAGCAGGACAGGAGACACAGCGGAATCACTTGACGGCGGTGGAGCAGCACGGAGTGGGTTCGCCTCATGGAGCAGCAGGGTCAGCAGCGCCTCGCTTCGACTTGGTGCTGAAGGCCCGGAACTTCCCCAGCAGAGCCTCCGCGCGACCCTTCACGGCCTCGGCAGCGACAGCGGCACGCTCGCCGCTTGATGGCTCCAGCAGGCTGTCGAGGTCGATGCTGGGATCGCGAAGGTACATGTGGGTGAAGACCCGCGTCAGCGCTGCAGAAGACAGGACACGCGCCTCGGCCTCGGCCGTGGGGCCAAGGCCAAGGGCGACATCTTCAAGAGCACGAACCAGGAAGGGAAGCAGCTTGGCGGGGCCGTCCTCGGCGCCGGCCAGCGGGCTCTCCAGGCCGCTCTCGTAAAGCGTCTTCAACAAGGAGCAAGCCTTCTTCTCCATCTCCGCGAAGGCCACGCGATCCTCGACAAGAACCTGAGCCTTGTCGTCCAGCTCGACCTTCCTCGCCCCCAACTCCTGCTCCAGCACGCCCAGGTGGTCGCGGCGTTTCTTGAGCTTGGCCTCCCAGACCTCAACGGCCGCTTCGCGAGCCTTCACGCCTTCTTCTTGCTCTTGGCGAAGGCGGGCCTCTTTCGCGAGCTGGTCCCGCAGGCCTTGCAACTCGTCCTCCAGCACCTTGCAGCGACCACGGACGTCGGTCACCTCCCCCTGGGCCGCGTCACGAGCAGCCTTCGCCTCAAGGGCGGCCTGCCTCTCCTCATCGCAAGCCGTTGAGGCCTGGACCAGCGCCGCTCGAACCGAAGCGTCGGAGCGAACCCATCCTGAAGCCAACTCCAAGCGCCCGGCCACCAAGCGAGGGTCGGCGCCAAGAAGATCCTGTCGGAGCCGGTCCAGCTCGGCAGCAACACGATCCAGAACGGCAGGAGGAGTCGGAGAGACAGAAGTCGGTGGAGTAGGAGGAGAAGGCGGCGGCACGACCACAGCATCCTGAGGTGGAGCCTGCTGCGCCCCGACGACTGTGGTGGCAGCGGCGGGCAAGGGCACCTCGAGAGTCACTTGGGCCATGGGGGCTAAGCTCGCCCCAGCCAGCTCAGCCAGGCCTCGCAAGGACGACCGGGCAGGAGAGGCCCGTGCGTCGCGGTCACCTTCCTTCGCGGGCAGAGGCGCTTCCCCGGAAGGAACCTCAGGAGCCTCCTTCGGCTTCTTTGCAGCGGGTGCCAGCCTATCCAAGAGACGCGGACGTCAAGCCTCAGCAGCAGAACAAGAAACAAAGACAAGAGTCAAGCACTTACGGGTCGTCGCCGGTGAGCTCGGGCAGCCTCCGGCCAAACTTGAAGCCTGAAAGCCGGCTGGAGGGGTCAACCTCGGAAGCGGAAGGCGCGTCTGCGGACCGCCCCGGGGCCGGGGCAGACCCGCGGGAGATCAGCCCGGTCCTGTCCTTCTTCGGGATCGGGGGCGAGCTCCCGCTGCCCAGCACGTCATCATCCTCGTCGTCATCGCTCAGAGAGAGGCGGAGAGCGTGGGACCTGCGCCGGGAGAGGGGAGCCCTCGACTCTCCGTCAGTCGCCTCGGAGTCAGGCCCTTTCCCCCGCTCATCTCCGTCCTCCTCTTCGCTGGAGTCGTCGGAGGACACGTCCACCGGCTCCCCAGGAGCCTCCGTGGGCATGGGCCCGTCCCCGTTGAAAACAGGCATGGACTCCACCACCTGCTCCCAGTCATCGCGGAGGAACAAGGGCGTGGGAGCACCCTCCAACCTCGCCACATCACCCCCGACCAGAGATTGAAGGACTGCGGCCAGATCTTCGCCGACCAAGGCCGCGGGGCTCGGATGAGGCCTCCACATCGGAAGTGGGTACTACCGAAGCGGAGCCAGCTGGTGCTCCAGGAACTCCCTCAGCAGCGACACGCCGGTCAGCTTCATCGTCGCCGTGTTGGCCGGCCTCAGATCCGCGTCCATCTTCTCCAACACCGGCTTTGCGCGGGAGTCCGCGAGCTCCGCTCGACCCCAATCGCTGGAGCTCGTGGGTTGCTCCGTGGGCAAGATCAGCCGAGGGTGGATGCGCCCAGCATCAGCCAAGACCCACTTGCTCCTGAAGCCCTCAATCCTTTTCCCGGGGCTCGAAATGGCAATGGCACCACCGTACGCGACGAAGCTCGCGCATGCGGAAGAAGGACCACGAGAGGTCCGGAGGGAGAAGTAGTGGCGCAACAAGGCCACCGAGGGCTGCACCCCTACGTGAGCCTCGCAGTAATAGGCGAAGATTGCCAGGAGAAGGACGGAGTTGGGATGGAGATGCAGAGCCTGTAGCTTATAATGGCGGAGAACAGAGAGGAAGAACTCGGAGAAGGGAGGCACCAGGCCAGCAGCAATGGAACTTACGAAGAGCGGATAAAAGGTGCTCCCTCGGCCCTCAGGGGTGGCGGAGCCGGCCTTGAACACCTTCGCCCCGTCGATGCCCTGCGTCGCCGCCATCCGGCGCAACCGGGCGAGGCTCACCTCCGACACGTTTGGCGACTCCAAGGCAGACGAGTACCAAGCTCCGGCCAGGGACTGACGAGGCGCCATGGCTTCTAGGTCGCGCGGACGAAGTAGATCTGGAGATTTGGAGGAAGGAAGGAGAGGCGCAAGAAAGGGGATCTGAGCGGCAACCGGAGAAAGCGAAAAAAGCAAAGCCTGGGCCGATGGCGCTCCTTTATCAACTTGCACGGTTGTGGAGACGCCCACGTCCAATCAACCGCCACGCAGCGCCCAAGGCCGCAGGCTGTTAGGGCCCACGGTGCTTCGTCCTTGCCCTTTCGCCTCCCTGCACGGCCAAGTCCGGGCACGCCTTGGGCCTGGGGGCTACTGTCGGCGTTCTGGGAACGGGGGTCCCCAGACTTGCCAGCCTGCGGCCTGCGGCGTGGCTCAACGGGGGGGCCAGCACGGCCCATCTTCTTCAACACAGACCCAAGACCCTCGCGAGGGGCCAAGCCTCGCGGGGCGGACGACACGGAGCTTCCTCAGGCACGGCCTCATCAGGCTGGCTCGCGAGGAGGCGGAGAGATCAAGGCGGGGTACCTCACGAGGTGCCCATGACGCAAGCCATGACGACCAAGGGCGCGAGGCGGGCGCCAGCCCGCGCAGTGTCCTCCTTTCCTCTTTGGTGCAAAGGGGGCAAGCGCAGGCGAGAGCATCAAGCAAAGGCACCTGTTTCGGTGCAACGAGACCAAGACCAGTCCAACGGAAGGAAGGAAGTCATGGTGGAGCCCAAGCCGGCGTCACCACCAGAGCCTTTGGCAGGTGAGGACCAACTTTAGTCAGGATAAGTGTACCAGATGCTCCCCTTCAAAATGGCCAATTGTTGGCGCCCTTCCCGCTCAATATTTGGGGAAGAGGCCCAGGGCCTTTGCCTATAAATAGGAGTAGCCACCCCCAGGGTAGAGGCATCGAGAAATCTAATCAGCTAGGATCCAGAGAGAGAGAGAGAGAGAGAGAGAGAGAAGGGCGACTGAACTCCTCCTTGCAGTTCATCGCCCCGGCCAAGAACAGACCCTCGCGAGGCTGTTCTTCCTTGTATTGTTCATCATCAGCCCAAGAGGCAATCCACCATACCACCACACTGGAGTAGGGTATTACACCACATCGGTGGCCCGAACTAGTATAAACCATGTGTCTCTTGTGTTGTTCTTCCCCGTAGCTTAGATCCTTGCGAGGCGGAGGGGTACAGGTAGG
Source organism: Aegilops umbellulata (assembly GCA_032464435.1). Taxonomy (NCBI): domain Eukaryota; kingdom Viridiplantae; phylum Streptophyta; class Magnoliopsida; order Poales; family Poaceae; genus Aegilops; species Aegilops umbellulata. The sequence goes on along the minus strand of CP136054.1, from coordinate 152,416,945 downwards.
TAGGAAGCGTAATCTCCGTGCGCACCCCAGAGTTTGAACCTCAAGGGTCTGCCGGAACCCGAAATCCGACAGTGTTCAAACAACACCACGGCCGGCCACAACATGCATGCAAAAAAGTTCTTGGGAGTCTGTGCTACAGCTAGTTGTCCTTACCTCCTCATCTATCTCTTACAGTAGTAGAGTACTAATACTCCATGGCACGATCCATCGACAAGCGGGCGGGAAAGTTTGCGTATAGTCGGTTTGCGGTGAGTGTCATGCCGAGCGACCGTGTGGGGTGAGACACGAACGCGACAGACGTGATGTGAACGTTGGTTTTGCCCCATGGCGCGATTAACTGAAACGAAATGTTGGTTTCCGAAAGAATACTCCCTCCGTCTAGGTGCATTAGACTAGTCATAGTGGGAGTAGCTTAGCTAGTAACATAGTGGGTTCCAAGACAAATTTGCTTATGTGGCATGTATTTAATTAGGAGAGATGTGTTTAGTGTAACATAATATGTTACTGTAACATAGTGCTTCCCAAGATGAGATGAGTCTACAAGCTAATAAATGAAACCATCTATGACACTACTACTACGTTACTTTGCACTATGGAGGTACTTAGTAACTTAGACTAGTGTCATATGCATGACACTAGTATAAGTTACTCCCCACTATTACTAGCCTTAGGCATCTTAGACTACCCACAGTGGGAGTAACATAGGTGGTAACATCACACATCTCTAGGCAAAATAGATGATGTGGCGAGTAATTAATGAGAAAAGAGAGGCATGTGGTGACATAGCTAGTTACTGTAACATCACACCTACCAAGACAAGATGAGTCTACAACCTAATAAATAAAGTGTTACATGACACCATACATATGTTACTCCCCACTATAGAGGTAGTAACATAGACTAGTAACATGAGGTAGTAACATAGACTAGTAACATATGCATGTTACTAGTCTAAGTTACTACCCATTGTGACTAGTCTTAGAAGGTGCACTGCAACCTAGGCCCGAAGAGATTGGGCTAGGAGAAAAATTGAATCACAGAGGAAGCAAATCACAGCATTCCTTTGTCAACTCAAAACGTGCTATTAATTAGGAGACATCTTCGAATCCCAATAGCGTGCCGCAGAAATTGCATGCATTGGTCCTCCAATTAATAGATGGGGTCTAATTAATATGCATGCAACTAGTACTCCCATTTTGTGACCTAGCCTTTTTGGATTATTTGATTTTCGTTAGATGCCTAATGCACCGAGATGGAGGGAGTATTATAGTATATTGTACTGCATGAGGGAGAAGCGGATTCAATGAAGAGTGATGGTTGCTTCGTCCGTCCAACTTATTGCTGGGTCTATGTGATTTGATGGCTCGTAGGTCATTATTACTGCGGTGGTAGAGTGTTGTAGAGCGTCTGCACTCTTATTTTTTTATTCTATGATAAAACTAATTTTCTCCACTCTTACACCGGAGGAGTGCAAAAACAGCAGCCCAGTGAGTACATGGCCCACCTCACACTATCACCATATTCCTTGGACATAGTGCAATGCCTTCGGTCCCTTTTTCTTTGTGTTTAACACCTACATATTAGCCCGCATGCCAAGGACACAAGCGCTCACAAAAAAATACTACACCAGAGTAGTAGACTATTTGCCTTCAGATTTGCTATGGGGGAAATGTTGGGTAGTTACGCGCATGCAAAGTATTGCCTCAGCCTGCAACCCTCAATTATTGTGCACAATTACTCCTATCTCCATCTCTCTGGATGCAGGCTCTCTCTATCCTCTTCATCTATATGCATCTCTCTCTTCGATTTTTCAGGCAATCGACCTCTCTCTCTCTCTCTCTCTCTGTGTGTGTGTGTGTGTGTGTGTGTGTGTGTGTGTGTGTGTGTGCAAGCATGCCTTGGGAAGGGACAAGGAATATGGGAGAGAGAGATGGGAATCATTGTGGTGGCGTGTGCGGTACTATTGGAAAGAGAGGCACAAAGATGCTAAGGCGCAGACCATTGCGGGGAAAATGAGATTTTCTTATACGCATACAAAAAAGGACCGGAGGGACTACTACAATGCTATGAAGCTTTCAACTTTTGTTTAATCTATGTACTCCCTCCATCACATGAATGTTTATCCTAGTTAATTATGCATATAATTACAAGAATCACAGGAAGAAGTAGATGATGAGTAGATAAGATCGTTTATCCTAGTTAATTATGCATATAATTGTTTGCTTTGGTGTGTGCAAATGTCATGTGTTTACTAGTCACTTATGTAATCTTGGCTAATCGCATTGCAAATGGACTAAACTAGGGAAGTTGTCGGTGATGATTTCATCAATCGTTGACAATTGTATACAAGAAATCGTTTGCCCACAACACACACGGCTTATTAGCAACAATTGTCTGTGTTATTGTCGATCTTCGCACACATCTCTGATTACAGACCTATTTGTCACGTATCACACACATCTTGTTGATTTGAACTGTTTTTGTTGTCTTGGCTCATCGCAAAAAGTTCATGAACATTATGTCGTCTATCGCACACACCTTGATCTAGCTGACCATTTCTATTGTGTTGCATAATCACAAATAGTTCATCCGAGTGAACTGTATGCCATATATCACACACACCTTCATATGTCTGACCGTTTCAGTTGTTATGCTTATCGCAAACAGTTCGTATGGATCAACTGTATGCCACGTATCGCACACGTAACTCTAATCTGAATCATGATTGATGTATCCACCATCGTAAATAGTTTGTATCATTTTTTAAGGTTTTCTTACAACATTGTTTGCGATTAATGCATCACACATAGTTTCGTCGAAGGGTCTCTGATTATAGTGTCGCGTTAGCAGCATCCTACAGTAGTAAAGATCAAGAGAAAACTACCTTTACTTATCCTTTTGGAACTTATGCTTATAGCTATATGCCTTTTGGTCTATGTAATACACTTGCTACCTTTCAAAGATGTATGACTGCTATATTTTCTAATTTCTATGAGAAATTGTTGAGGTATTCATGGATGATTTTTCCATTTACGAAACTTCTTTTGATGATTGCTTGAGCAATCTTGACAAAGTTTTGCAGAGATGTGAAGAGACTAATCTTATCTTGAATTGGGAGAAGTTTTGCTTCATGTTGAACGAAGGTATAGTCCTTGGTCATAAAATTTCAGAAAGAGGTATTGAGGTAGATAAAGCGAAAGTTGATACAATTGAGAAAATTCCATGTCCTAAAGATATCAAAGGTATAAGAAGTTTACAAGGTCATGCTGGCTTTTATAGGAGGTTCATTAAAGACTTCTCTAAAATTTCTAGGCTTCTCACTAATCTCCTACAAAAAGTTTGTTTCTGATGATGGTTGTGTAGAAGCCTTTGAAATACTTAAGAAAGCCTTAATTTCTGCACGTGTAGTTCAACCACCTGACTGGAACCTACCCTTTGAAATTATGTGTGATGCTAGTGCTTATGCTATTGGTGTTGTTTTAGGTCAAAGAGTTGATAATAAATTAAATGTTGTCCATTATACTAGTAAGACCTTGGATAGTGCTCAAAGAAATTATCCTACTACTGAGAAAGAATTTTTAGCAATTGTGTTTGCATGTGATAAATTCAGACCTTATATCGTCGATTCTAAAGTTGCTATTCAAACAGATCATGCTGCTATTAAATATCTTATGGAAAATAAAGATGCTAAGCCTAGACTGATTAGGTGGGTTCTTTTACTACAAGAATTTGATATGCATATTCTTGATAGAAAAGGAGCTGAAAACCCCGTAGCAGATAATTTGTCTAGAATGGAAAATGTTCTTGATGACTCACTGCCTATTGATGGTAGTTTTCCTGATGAACAATTAGTTGTCATAAATGCTTCTACTTCTCGCAATAATCCTTGGTATGCAGATTATGCTAATTTCATTGTTGCTAAATATATACCACCTAGTTACACATATCAACAGAAGAAAAAGTTCTTTGATTTAAGACATTACTTTTGGGATGTTCCACATTTGTATAAAGAAGGAGTAGATGGTGTTATTAGAAGTTGCGTACCTGAGCATGAGCAGAAACAAATCCTAAGGAAGTGTCATTCCGAGGCATACGGAGGACACCATGCGGGAGATAGAACTGAACATAAGGTATTGCAATCTGGTTTTTACTGGCCTACTCCCTTCAATGATGCACATAAGTGTGTACTCTCTTGTAATGAATGTCAAAGAATGTGTAATATTGGTAGACGTCAAGAAATGCCTATGAATTATTCACTTGTTATTGAACCATTTGATGTTTCGGGCTTTGATTATATGGGACCTTTTCCTTCCTCTAATGGGTACACTCATATTCTAGTTGCTATTGATTATGTTACTAAATGGATAGAAGCTATTCCAACTAGTAGTGTTGATCACCACACATCTATTAAAATGCTTCAAGAAGTTATCTTTCCGAGGTTTCGAGTCCCTAGATATGTAATGACTGGTGGTGGTTCACACTTTATTCATGGTAAATTATGTAAGATCTTGGCTAAGTATAATGTAAACCATAGAATTGCATCACCTTATCATCCTCAATCTAGTGGGCAAGTTGAATTGAGCAATAGAGGAATAAAAATAATTTTGCAAAAGATTGTAAATAGATCTAGGAAGAACTGGTCTAAGAAACTTGATGATGCATTGTGGGCATATAGAACTGCTTATTATAATCCTATGGGTATGTCCCCATATAAAATGGTCTATGGAAAAGCATGCCATTTACCTCTTGAACTAGAACATAAAGCTTATTGGGCGATTAAAGAACTCAATTATGATTTCAAACTTGCCGGTGAAATGAGGTTATTTGATATTAATTCTCCAGATGAGTGGAGAACACAAGCTTATGAAAACGCTAAGTTATTTAAACAAAAAGTTAAAAGATGGCATGATAAAAGAACTCCAAATGAGAATTTAAAATCAGTGACCAAGTACTATTGTAAAATTCTCGTTTTATATTCTTTGCAGGAAAATTTATCTTCAAATGGAAAGGACCATATATCGTCGAAGAAGTTTCTCGTTCTGGAGCTATCAGGAATAATAATGTCGAGGGAACTAATCCAAAGGTGGTTAATGGGCAAAGAATTAAACATTACATTGCAGGTACACCCATTAATGTTGAAACCAATATTATTCAAGCAATTACACTGAGGAACATCTAAAAGAGGCTTTCCAGAACGCTCCAGAATCCTGAAAGGGAGTAGGTTTGTGATACAGTAAGTAAACCGACTCTAAAAATTCCACAAAAATAGTTTCTGTCCATTTTGGAATATAAGAAAAATAAGAAATAGCCGAGAAGGTCCACAAGGAGACCATAAGAAAACATGGTGCGCCCTACCCCCCTGGGCGCACCATGATGTCTTGTGGGCCCCTCATGTGCCTTCCCGACTCTGTTTTCTTCCCATATCCTTGTATTGCAATATAAAAGTTCATTATATATACCCCTAGATGTTTTGACCACTATATCACAAGTTTTCCCTATCTTCTTGTTTCGGGTTGTTTTTCTGACAGATCTAGGTCACCATGTCGTCACAAGATACAGATGGGGGAGTTATATCTCTCATTACACTGCCAACCCGAACGTCTATGGTGATGCTGACCATTATGGGTGGTCCACAAACGAGGAGTTGAACGCTGATCTAAAAAGAATCGGCGATCTAGTGAGGAGGAAGATGAAATCCCTCTGCCACAACCAAGGGACATGCATGTGGAGTTCAAGAAGTCGAGCTTTCCAAATACAGTGAAATATCCTAAGTTATAGTTTACTCCCTTTCGTCGTGTGCAGGAAGACGATAGCAAGCTGTGTCACGGGATTTGGGAGCTTGAAAGGAAGTCTATAAGTTGAAAGAGGATAATCGCATCCTCAAGTGGCAAGACAAACCCACCACTTCATCGCCACCATCACCGAAGAAAGAAGCATGAGTACACGAGTCTGGGCACCACCCTTGGCTTGTCCCAAGCTTGGGGGAGGTACCCCGGTATCATATCACCATCACTTTTATCATCATTATCTTTCTTAGTTCAATCCTTAGTTATTTCATGATCTAAAAGAATAAAATATCAGCTTGAAGTAGTTTTTATTATTAGTTTGTGATCTATCTATCTATGTAATCGTGTGTGAGAGCTATATAATAAGGAGTAGTTTGAGTTTGGTTGTTTTTCTCTCTTGTTTGGTTTAAGCAATATTAATAAAAGTCATATGCTAATCCCATGGAAGTAATGACTTCACATGGAAGAAGTTTAGTTGATAAAATTTATTGGATATTAACAAACATAGCATTGGTCATTGATGAAATTCATGAAAGGTTAATAAAGGAAGAGAAGCTTCACATATAAATATACTATCTTGGACATCTTTTATGATTGTGAGCCCCCATCAAATATTTTCAGCTTGACCGAATAGTTGATGTTGGACAAGGAAGACAACAAAATGAGTTATGTGTGCTTATATTCAAACAGAAGTTATATTGTCATGGATCCTCTAACATGTGGTTCTTTCTTATAATCTTTTGCTAGCCAAAAATTTATACTGAGTAGAGATACTACTAGTACATCCAAAAGCCCTTAAACCTAGTTTCTTGCCATGAGAGTCCACCATATCTACCTATGGGTTTAATAAGATCCTTCAAGTAAGTTGTCACCGGTGCAAAAAGCAATAAAATTGCTCCTAAATATGTATGATCTTTTATTATAAGGGAAAATAAGCTTTGTACGAACTTGTGATGGAAAAGAAATAAAAGCGATAGACTACATAATAAAGGTTGCTATCACAAGGGGCAATATAGACTGATGTTCCTTTGCATTAAGAGGTTGCACTTCCAAATGAAGAAAGCGCATGACAACCTTTGCTTCCCTCTGCGAAGGGCATGTCTTTACTATCTATGCAAGAGTCAATAATGTTCATCCTTATTACAACCTTATTATTCTCCACTTGGCAAGCATCTTGTGGTAGGGAAAGATTCACGCACATATATCTAGTTGGATGTAGATGATCATGAGTTATTATTGTTGACATTATCCCTAAGATAAACAAGTTGGGAAGTGAAATATGAAAGCCCCATATTCCTTTTGTGTCTGATAGAAATGTTTGTTCTAAAGATATGCTCTGAGTTTTAACAATCATAGAAGACTATATGATGGTTGATTATGTGAAATTTGCTAAACCAAAAGCTCTTACATATACTCTTCCTAAAATATGATGAATTTTAATTGCTTTGATGACTGAGAAAATAGTTTGCTAGTTGTCAAGAAAGTTTGTCTCTCGTACTTTGACTTTGTGGATGAATTGTTAATAGATCATGAGAAGTGTTATGATAAGTCATTGTTGTTATACTAATGATCATGATGCCACCATGTCCGTATTTTGTTTTATCGAAACCTCTCTCCATAAACTTGTGGTCATGCTTATCGAGTTTCGTATGCGCTTGAGGAAAAGCGAGGTCTAAGCTTGGGGGGTTGATACATCCATTTTGCATCATGTTTTCCTACTGTTATTTACAATGTTTTGGGTCAATATTTCACTTCATGAGGCAATTCTAATGACTTCTCTCTCTTATTTTGCAAGTTTCACATGAAGAGGGAAATTGCCGGCAGCTGGAATTTTGGACTTGAAAAAGCTACAGCAGAGGTAGCTATTCTTCGGAGCTCCAAATGACTTGAAAATTTATAGAGATTTATTTTGGAATTGATAAAAATACTGGAAGAAGAATCGCCAGGAGGGGACCCACCAGGGGGACACAAGCTCAGGTGGTGCCCCCCTGGGGGGCGCCATGTGAGCTTGTGAGCCACCCAACAGGCCTCTGTGACCCTCCTTCTCCTATATGATGCTATTTTCCCTAGAAAAAATAAAGGGAAGACTTTCAGGATGAAGAGTCGCCGTCTCGAGGTGGAACCTGGGCAGGAGCACTTTTGCTCTTCGCAGAGCGGTTCCGCCGGAGATACTTCTCCCCGGGAGGTGGAAATCAAAGCCATCGACATCACCAACGACCCTCTCATTGTGGGAGCACCAATCTTCATCAACATCTTCACGAGCACCACCTCATCTCAAAACCTAGTTCATCTCTTGTAATCAATCTTTGTCTCAAAACCTCATATTGGTATCTATGGGTTACTAGTAGTGTTGATTACATCTTGTAGACAATACTTGGTTTATTTGGTGGAAGATTATATGTTCAGATCCTTAATCATATACAATATCCCTCTGATCTTAAACATGAATATCATTTGTGAGTAGTTGTGTAGCGACCAGACCTCAAATAGTCTGATCTCTGTGCATCAGTGTCATCCCTGGATCGGTAATGCTGACACGCACAGTACTTGAGGATTTATAACAGAGTAGCAATCACACACTTAATACGTCGAATGTCTCAAAAGAGAACTTATTACAATAAATATGGCTTAAGGCCATCTAAAATCGATAACAACGGAAGGCTTGGAAGATAAAGTGAGTCCATCAACTCCAAGCGCATCACTGAGTGAAAGACAACGACCTATGGTTCCTTACTCGTCGTCTGAAAAGTCTGCAACATGAACGTTGCAGCCCGAAACGAGTCAGCACATGGAATATGCTGGCAAGGTAACACATAGAGTAATGAACAGAATAAATGCTATCACTACATGCATATTTGGCTGGTGGTAACCTCTAAGGTTACAGTTTTGCATAAAGTCATTTTTTTCCTACAACAAAGGAATAAATTTTATTTAACTATCATGGTGGTTGTTAAACATTGAGAAGGTTCCTCCAACTCAATCCCAATTAAGCATCATCATTAAACCCAATCAAATTATATTAAGAGTGATGAGATCAACATGATAATCCAAGAACCAGATACTCAAGATGCCCATGTAGGTCAGTGCATTGAATGTACTGGCAATTTCACACTGTAGAGCAATGCTGAATAATGGATATCACTACATGCATATTTGGCTGGTGGAGGCTCTAGGTTTAATTTTGCATAAAGCTAATTTTTTCCTACAACAAAGGAATATATTTTATTTAACTACAAAGTTTGTTGAAAACATTGAGAAGGTTCCTCCAACTCAACCCCTAAATTAATATCAATAACCCAACAAATTATTTAAGTAACGTGATGAGATCAACATGATAATGATACTCAAGATGTCCATAATCGGGGACACGGCTAACCATGATTAGTTTATACACTCTGCAGAGGTTTGTGCACTTTTCCCCACAAGACTCGATCTCCTCCGTTGGATTTCTCGCACTACGTAATGTTTGAGAAACCGATGACCGAGACACAGTCTTTCAGAAGCATTAACTCTTTACTCTGGGTAGACAGTACCACCTACATCCCCTACATCTGCTAGCGTACCACTCAAAGAGGTCACACAACATATTCAACTATGCCAGAGCCCATATGGCTTGTGGCTGCACACGGAAGTTTCCAGCATTAATAATCTTATGATCCCTTTGAGCATGGGTGGCATTACACAGGGTAATCACGTGGGTACTCCGGGATTCCCTTAGGCAAGCACTGGGTTCTCCAAGTACCCGGGCAAACCACTGGGTGCTCCAGGGTGCCCCAACCAATCCACCTAGATGTGTATTAAAGTAGCCACCTTAAGTATCCCTTAGTTAATCATAACTCTCACATCTTTCATGAATTCTCTCAAACCAAACCACCTCTACGAGCATAGCAAAGTAGTGCAAGCATAACGCAATAGTACCCTGGGTTTGAATGCAAGACAATAGGTTCCTACCTCATCAACTACTTCCCAATACCCACATGTTATCACATCCTACTCATGCAATGTTCGAGGGTTGAAACTAATGCATAAAAACTGGGTAAATAAGGGATATGATCAAAGTGTGAACTTTCCTGTACTGTTGATGAAGATGATTCGCACTCATAACTCCTGATAGTTCTACTCGTCACACTCCGATCAATCTATCCTGAGCAAACAATAGTAACCACACATAAGCAATCAAGCAAAAGAATCGAAGAAAAGATTTCGGAAAACTTCGAAAACAAGCAATTAGCTCTTGCAACAGAAAACAATTTCTAAGAGTACCAGAATTAGGTGAATTTGGCCTTATCAGAAAGTTTAGGTCAAGAGCTTTAATTAGCAAAAAGAATCAATTAAATCGGAGTTACGAAACTCAAGTTATGATCAAAAGAAGTTTGAATATGAATCTGAACAAATTTTGAAATTTGAAAATTTCAAAAAGTTGATGTGACAGGTTCACTGGATAGGTGAAAACAAGACGAAACTATAGGCGCTGGTTTCATCTAATTTGGATGAACGAGTAAAAAGTTATGGCTATTTAAAAAATCAGGGTCAAATTGTTTTACGAAAGAAAAGTAGATACGGCTAAAGGAATTCTAGGTCTTATTTATAAATATAGAGACTAATTGATAATCTAATTATTCTATCGTACTAGTCTAGAAATAATAAACTACGGAAGTATATAAAAAACGAAGAACCATTATAAGATAGAGAAAAAACAACTTCGAAGAGAGGAGACAACTTTCAGAAGTCCCGCCGGAAAGGAGAAAAATATTTTTCTTTAGTGAATCTAGTCAAACCAAAATATTGATTTAACCCGAATCGGATGATATTTGGAGGCTCTATGGGTCTATATTTATAGGTGGAAAAGAGGTATAAGGGTCAAAGACTAGGCAATATGGGACTCAACGTAGACGTAAAAATAGAAAAGAGAAAAACATGCGGGCAAGTGTTCGGCCGGCCGGCGCATGCGCGGTGCAGTATTTTTTTTACTTTTTTATTTATAAGAAAAATAAATATTTTTGAAAATAATATTTTTTTCCCAAGCATAACCGAAAAAATAAATAAAAACAGTTACGGGCCTGTCTGCTGACTATGTTGCGCGTGTGGGCAACGGATAGTTATGGGCCGCACACGTAGTTTGTTTTTTTTTTAAATAGAAGCAGACAAGGAAAACTGAATAACCAAAATATAAACAAAACTTTATATAGGCATATTATATATCAAGATTTTCAGAATACGATTTTCTACAACATGAGCATTTTTCGAGCGTAAAATAAAATCAACAAAATTTTAAATAAAGCAAACAGTGCTACTGGCTCATTTAAAAATCAAATAAAATATTTTAAAATACCAAAATGATTTCAAACTCATTTTTCTCCACTTTTCTACTGTAGGGAATCATTTTACCCTATTTTCCATATATTTTATTTTTGGAGAAAAATAATTTGAATAAAACCCAAATAACTTCAAATTGAAAATAATTTCAAAGGGACTTTAAATTTGATTCTTTTAAACTTCCAACTCATATTTCATATGATTTGAAGAAGTCATTTTATCTTCTCTCATGAAAATCATTGAGTTGCTTAAAGTTTCTGAATTTGAAATTTTTCCAAATGAGATTCAAATATTTTCAAAACCCCTTTCATTTATTTAAATGGAAGAAGTCATATCATCTTCACTCTAGGGTTTTGTATTTGAAAAGAATTTGAATTCATGGAGATCCGACGTGCAAGGTGAAAGTTTGGGAAAGTCCTTTTATTCCCTCTCATTTAACTTTCAGAAAGTTTCAAATTTCACACAAGCAACCACACCACAATCTAACCAACAATCAAAACTATTTATTTAATATAACATTCCAAAATTTATAATTTTAGGATGTTACAAACCTACCACCCTTAAAATGAATATTGTCCTCGAGATTCGGAGAGTCTAGCAAGAAAATAGGTTAGGTTCGGGGGGGTCTGGGGTGCTACCACCCTTAGAAGCATTGTTACATTTCCGTCAAAACTCATATACTCCATCATTATTCTTGACAGTGCCGGTCTTCTCAGATTCTCAAAAAAAAATCCTATTCTGGCTCTTCCGGTAGTGGTATAACCTTTTTCCTCAATTCCTGTGTCATTTTCATCTTGGTAAGGTTCTTCTATGTCTGGGTCTTCTTAGCTGACAAATCTGGCGCCAATACTAAACAACTATCGATATCTCATGGTGGTCATCAATTTATGGTTTCTCCTGCAGGAAATGGGCCTGGGTTGAACCTCACCGTATATCCTACGATTGGCAACAGCTGCCTTGTACAAGGGAAAATTGTCATACCATTCTAAGGTTCAAACAAGGTTTTGATATCGTCGTCTCTCTACTATGGGTATGTCACTCAGATTTACCATCCCGTATAGCAAGGAGAATAATAAGAGTAAGTTGGTATGGTGATCAATCCATCCCGCACCCAAATCATTACCTTGTATATGGTTTAGCGAATCTCGCATTCTAACACTCGGTCATCCTCACAAGCATTGCAGAATTTCTCTTGTCGACGAACCAAGTTCGGATAAATCCATTGATTCTGCAAGCCAAACAAACATCTATCGTTTCTTCACAACTCTCTGGTTTTGCGTTACTCCTATAAGATCGTCTGTTGATAAAGGCATATCATCTTCCAGGGTTTTCCTTCAGCAAGAGTGTGCTTGCTTCTTGGCAAGTCCTGGGGCCTGTGGGTTATGGCCCATCTCATCACTTGCAAACCTTGAAATAATCATCGGGGCATCTGATCAGTATTCCAACATCCAGCTTCCTAGCATTCTTAAATCCATCCAATTGTACTGTCTCCCTTCCTTCTATTGGTACTAAGACGTGATTACTCAGACTCATCATGGAGTTACAATTGCTCCATATTACCAACATGATACCTCCTTTGTATCCAACAGTACTTCATCCCTTCAAATTCTTGGGGTATCCCACATACCGAGACAAAACTCATACTTATTTTTGTCCCAGGTCCACTCCGTGGAATACCATTATCTTTTCCAGGGGTCAAGGGTCCTCACAAGGTACTACCACCTTTAAAATGCACCTCTTCTTCCATAGACCATATTTCTCATATCCTCGAAAATGGTCAAAATCTTTCTTCATAGAGTAACAACTCATAAGATCCAAATCAGTACCAACTATGCTAACTTTATTGATTTTCAAATTATTACAATCTCCGGCACTTCCATTACATGCCTCAACTCAACACCTGAATATAAAATAAATGTTCCCTCTACTGCTACTATATTTCTTTTGTTGCAAACTCAACTATTTAGCACAAGCCTCCTTCTCTTTGGGACAATCTCTCGCAAAGTGCCCTGCTTCATTACAACGAAAACATATTACTTCTGATAGGTCTCGAGGTTTCCTTGTGATTTCAAAGCCTCCTTGGGTCCTCGGCTTCCTTTTTGGGCAACCGCTGAAGTAGTGCCCTGCATCTTTGCACCTAAAACATGTGATATGACTCAGGTCCTTCTTTGTAGAAATTGGGTTGTTCCTAGAATCCAATCTATTTCTCTTCCTGGACTTTTCCGTGCCAATCAGGGCTTCTATTTCATATGGGTCATACTCTACTTCCACTGTCAGGAATGCTACTAGATCGCCATATAGACAATTTTGGGAGATGTGTCCTTCTCCGCATGAATAACATGACTTGGTGCAGAGCTTAATTGGGTATTCTTCGGGTGTGTCCTCCACCTCTTCCTTCATCACATGTTCTTCTAAAATTTCCATGAGGGCTCCTTTCATTGCTTCTTTCTTCTGCTGGATGGTTCTTTATACCATGGGGTAAATGTGACACTGAGCAGGGTAGTGGGTAGTCCCTTCACACAAGAAACAAGTAATCTGCCTAGTTGGGCATTCTTCAGCTGGGTGACTTTCTTCACAATGAGGGCATTCGTCCTTATGTTCTTTATGGTTGTGTCCTATTTCTCCACAGAGCTTGCATGCACAAGGTTTCTTCATATCATTTCCATAAGGCTTCTACTTCTGGGACAGAAGTCGAGACTTTTGCAGGGTCAACTTAAATTCATTCCAAGTGGTTACTCCTTGCCATCCATTGATGGTTTGGTACATCCTCCACCCAGTAGCAGCACCTCTTTCAAAACACTGAAGAGCATGCTGGGTCATATCCTTTCCGACTATAGGGTTATTCTCCATATGATCTTCCATGTTATGAATCCATCGGTCCGTCTCCAACTGAGTCATTGGTCCAGAAAATATGGGTTCATCTCCATTCATCCTCTATTGGTTCCAAGGGTTTTGGGGTGGGATAAGAGAGATAGAGAGGGATGCACACAATACAAACAATACAAACAATAGTTTTGAAAAGACGGATTTTATTTTGTGGCTGTCGGAAAACATCAAACAAATGACAGGTCACAATGGTCGCATCTAACGTAGGTATATAACAGGGGTTTGGTCTTCTAAAGGTCAATAAATCTTCAAAGTCATCAAACTCTTCAAGTCTTGTTCATGTCTCTGATGGCTTCTTTCGATCGTGCTTGTCCTTCACAAGTTCTTTTGCCAGATAATCTCTGTTGACGCGAAGTCTCTCGTGACGTCCTTTAATATTACTGGAGTTGCGTTCCAAACTTATGGGTTTCAACATCCTTGACATGAACCATGATCCTACTGTCCTTCAGTTCCTGACGAATCTCCGGTATCTCGAGGTTTTGCTCCTCCAGCTTGGCTACTTTCAACTTCTGGGTCCTGAGTTCTTCACGAAATGCTTCTTGTCAAATACAGCTTCCTGAAGGTCCCTCTAAAAATTATTGATGTAATAAGATCCTGGTAATACACCAGCTAAGGTTTAAACTTCATCTTTTGCTGATTAGGCGCTCCATTTGCCCTTTTGTCATCCAATCCTTCCGAAGAAATGCATGCTTAACTCAGCACGGTGACAATAGCATAAGCGGGCAATAACCTCATGGTTAGCCGTTTTTATGCCCATGTCTCTGCCATGAGCTATCAGTCCATAGTTGATATCTCCTGTCCTGGGGTTTTCTTGACAAAAACTTTAAGTTTTAACGCTCCATGTTTAGATCCTTCTCCGACACACCTTGATCTAGGTTGTTGACAGCTTCAATAGTCTGACAAGTTCCATAAGGATAGCCTTCCTAGGTCATACCAATCTGGAATTTCTTCAGAGCCTTCAAAATTCTAATAGTCTTCAGAGTCTTCAACCGTTGTGGTTTCCATTACTATTATGCACGGTAAAATCCTCTTCATTTCTAAGTGGTCTTAGTTGTCCGATGTCTTGTACTTCTTGGAGTGGTCTCATCAGTCAAAAGGGGAAAGGGGTATAGTCTAACTAAAAGGGAATATTTGATAAAGCTCAGAAAAGAAGAGAGGTAAAAGATCTTTTTGAAAAGATAAGGTTTTAGAGAAAATCTTTCCTATGGGCTGCCAGTTTCTAGGGGTCACGTCCTACAGTCAACATTTGCTCTGATACCATCTTGTAACGACCCGACCTCAGACAGTCAAGCCTCTGTGCTTAAGTGTCATCCCTGGATCGGTATGCTGACACACACAGTACTCGAGGATTTATTACAGAGGTAAATCACATGTATAAAGTAACGTAAATACTATTACCTCAATCCATATAGCGGAAGTAACAACAAGGTTGTGGATTCCCATCAATACCAACGGCAAAGTTGAGTGTAGAAATCGTAACCCTAACGTATCACTTACTCGTCGTAAGAATCCTGCAACATGAGACGTTGCAGCCATGTAGGTCAGTACATTGAATGTACTGGCAATTTCACACTGTAGAGCAATGCTGAATAATGGCTATCACTACATGCATATTTGGCTGGTGGAGGCTCTAGGTTTAATTTTGCATAAAGCTAATTTTTTCCTACAACAAAGGAATGTATTTTATTTAACTACAAAGTTTGTTGAAAACATTGAGAAGGTTCCTCCAACTCAACCCCTAAATTAATATCAATAACCCAACAGATTATTTAAGTAACGTGATGAGATCAACATGATAATTCAAGAACCAGATACTCAAGATGCCCATAACCGAGGACACGGCTAACCATGATTAGTTTATACACTCTGCAGAGGTTTGTGCACTTTTCCCCACAAGACTCGATCTCCTCCGTTGGATTTCTCGCACTACATGATGTTTGAGAAACGGAACACCAAGACACAGTCTTTCAGAAGCATTAACTCTTTACTCTAGGTAGACAATACCACCTACATCCCCTACATCTGCTAGCCTACCACTGAAAGAGGTCACACAACATACTCAACTATGCCAGAGCCCATAATGGCTTGTGGCTGCACATGGAAGTTTCCAGCATGAATAATCTTATGATCCCTTTGAGCCTGGGTGGCATTCCACAGGGTAATCACGCGGGTACTCCGGGATTCCCTTGGTCAAGCACTGGGTTCTCCAGGTGCCCGGGCAAACCACTGGGTGCTCCAGGGTGCCCCAACCAATCCATTCAGATGTGTATTCAAGTAGCCACCTTAAGTATCCCTTAGTTAATCATAACTCTCACATCTTTCATGAATTCTCTCAAACCAAACCATGTCTACGAGCATAGCAAAGTAGTGCAAGCATAACACAACAGTACCCTGGGTTTGAATGCAAGACAATAGGTTCCTACCTCATCAACTACTTCCCAATACCCACATGTTATCACATCCTACTCATGCAATGTTCGAGGGTTGAAACTAATGCATAAAAACTGGGTAAATAAGGGATATGATCAAAGTGTGAACTTGCATGTACTATTGATGAAGATGATTCGCACTCATAACTCCTGATAGTTCTACTCATCACACTCCGATCAATCTATCGTGAGCAAGCAATAGTAACCACACATAAGCAATCAAGCAAAAGAATCGAAGAAAAGATCTTGGAAAACTTCAAAAACAAGCAATTAGCTCTTTCAACAGAAAACAATTTCTAACAGTACCAAAATTAGGTGAATTTGGCCTTACAAGAAAGTTTAGGTCAAGAACTTCAATTAGCAAAAAGAATCAATTAAATCGAAGTTACGAAACTCAAGTTATGATCAAAAAAGTTTGAATATGAATCTGGACAAATTTCAAAATTTGACAATTTCAAAAAGTTGATGTGACAGGTTCACTAGATAGGTGAAAACAAGACGAAACTATAGGCGCTGGTTTCATCTAATTTGGATGAACGAGTAAAAAATTATGGCTATTTGAAAAATCAGGGTCAAACTATTTTACTGAAGAAAAATAGCTACGGCCAAAAAAATTCTAGGTCTTATGTATAAGGTAGAGAAAAAACGACTTCGGAAAGAGGAGAAAACTTCTAGAAGTCCCGCCGGAGAGGAGAAAAATATTTTTCTTTAGTGAATCTAGTCAAACCAAATACTGATTTAACCCGAATCGGATGATTTTTGAAGGCTCTATGGGTCTATATTTATAGGTGGAAAAGAGGTTTAAGGGTCAAAGACTAGACAATGTGGGACTAAACGTAGACGTAAAAATAGAAAAGAGAAAACCACACGGGAAGTGTTCGGCCGGCCGGCGCACGCGCGCTGCTGTTATTTTAACTTTTTTATAAGAAAAAGAAATATTTCTAGAAATATTTTTTTCTCCAAGCATAACCGAATAAATAAATAAAAACTGTTACGGGCCTATCTGCTGACTATGTTCCGCACGTGGGCGACGGATAGTTATGGGCCGCACACGTAGTTTGTTTTTTTTAAATAGAAGCAAAAAAGGAAAAGTGAATAACCAAAATATAAATAAAATTTTATATAGGCATATTATATATCAAAATTTTGAGAAAAAGATTTTCTACAACATGACATTTTTCGAGCATCAAATAAAATCCACAAAATTTTAAATAAAGCAAACAGTGCTACTGGCTCATTGAAAAAACAAATAAAATATTTTAAAATACCAAAATGATTTCAAACTCATTTTTCTCCACTTTTCTACTGTAGGGAATCATTTTACCCTGTTTTCCATATATTTTATTTTTGGAGAAAAATAATTTGAATAAAACCCAAATAACTCCAAATTGAAAATAATTTCGAAGGGACTTTAAATTTGATTCTTTTAAACTTCCAACTCATATTTCATATGATTTGAAGAAGTCATTTTATCTTCTCTCATGAAAATCATTGAGTTGCTTAAAGTTTCTGAATTCGAAATTTTTCTAAATGAAATTCAAATATTTTCAAAACCCCTTTCATTTATTTAAATGGAAGAAGTCATATCATCTTCACTCTAGGGTTTTGTATTTAAAAAGAATTTGAATTCATGGAGATCCGAAGTGCAAGGTGAAAGTTTGGGAAAGTCCTTTTATTTCCTCTCATTTAACTTTCAGAAAGTTTCAAATTTCACTCAATTTCACACAAGCAACCACACGACAATCTAACCAACAATCAAAACTATTGATTCAATATAACATTTCAAAATTTAGAATTTTGGGATGTTACATAAATACACGAGAAACATATACAATTGCTCTATTTCCAAGTTGTTTAGCAAGGTCTGTGTTATCCTTGGGTCTTGGTAGTGTTGTAGAGGTCTTCGGCGTTGGTGTGTAGCGGCTTGGCTGCTCTATGATTTGCCTCATCGCCATTTGCATGAGGTTGCTCTAGGTCGAGTTAATCTATTGGATCTACAATTTGTCTATTTTTCATTTACATATTCTACTGATAGTATGCCAACTCTCAGATAGCCTGATCAAGATCTGCCTTATATGTGTTGCAGGGAAACAATGGGAGGCAATGAGGTTTACCATCAAGGTTTGCACATGCATGGTCCTTTGGCTAATAGCACATTATTGTGCAGTTACATGAATCATTCTAATATTTAGGTTTTTAACAATTTGGTCTTGCACATGTAGGTCCTGCTGTCAGAGGTTTAGACCCATTGTTCGACCCATTTTGCATATGGGGAAATGAGATGTCCACGAATATCAGTCTAGTCAAGAAACTCAGAAAGATTGTTAGGATAAAGAAACTTGCGACGAATAACAGCAAGATCTTTGTTTGCACAGTGAAGAAGACATCGGTCAACTATAGGATGGTACTAACTATTTTACCTTGTTTTTTCCCTTGTGCCATTTCAAAATTTAAAACAACTATTTGTAAATATCTTTGTTTTCGGTCCTTCCCAAAGCAGTTCACCGATGATTACCTCTCAAACCCACCTGCATGGTCAAGGGGCGAGGAAAGTATTCATTCAACACCCACGGTACAACATTGAAGTCTTCCTCAAGAGGACGAAGGTTGGCGGGCAATTATCCATAGCCACTGGCCTAAAGTTGCAAGGACATTCAACATCACTGGAGGCTCAATATTTGCCTTCCGCTTCTGCAGTTTTCCCAGATGAGATTCATCTATCTATTTACCGTGTATGATGCTACTTTCCAAAGGTTTTCGTTGTTGCATGTGAAACTTGGTGTTGTTGTGTAATGGCATAGCTTGTTATATGCCTATATGGTGTAACTGAGTGCTGAAGCTATCTGTTGTCGTAATACGGATATGAAATATATGGTGTGTTTCATAAGAAATGTCAATTTGATTACTAAATGGATTATCAATAGTAGACCAATTAGCCTGCTTATTGGGGTTTTCTATTGCAAACATTTTCTCAGACAACACCATGGGCGATAAACTCAAACAACCCACATGGTTTCTAGAAAGTAGGCGTGTTGCATCAATGAAGAATCACACACGACTTCGGCCAGAGAACTATTTGCGTTAGGCCACCTTGCACAAATGTTTCCACATAAAAAATTGTGTGTGATAACGTACGAACGGAAATATTCTTCTGGGATTCTCTGTGTGGGATGTACATACGAACAGAAACGATTGGCCCTGTATAATTGTCTCTGATGCCTCTCTCGATCACACACGAGCTCATTTTGCCCCGCGTGTGTGACCGAAGGACCTATCCCTGACGGTTTCTGGGTCGTGTGGGAAGGACCCCCCCCCCCCATCGCACACACACGCAAGGCGACAGCTTAAAACTCCGTCGCAGACGTTTGTATAGCACGTCTCTACACCGGTGAAACAAGTTAATGCAAGAATTATCTCCACAAAGCTCAGCATACAAACCTTTCAGCCAAATTGATTATTTACATGCTTCTGCAATAGCCATGTATTCCTCTTTCGTGGTAGATTGAGCAACTATTGGCTGCAACTTTGCCCTCAAACTCACAGCACAACCACCAACAGTGAACAGATAGCTTGTAAGGGACCTCCTCTTGTCCAAATCGCTGGAAGCAAAATCTGAATCCACATAGCCAGCTAATCCCTCACCAGTTCTGCTGAATTTCAAACAAGCATTGGAAGTGCCACGAAGGTACCTGAAAGTCCACTAAACAACCTTACAATGTTCTTTACCAAGGTTAGCCATGTATCGACTGACCAAACTCATTGCAAATGACAAATCAGGCCTAGAACAGACCATGACATACATTAAAGAACCAACGGCACTGGAATATGGAATTCTTGACATATACTCAAACTCTTCATCATTACTATGACAATGAGAAGATGATAATTTGAAATGAGGAGCAATGAGAGTGCCTACTGACTTAGCATCATGCATATTAAAACGATGAAAAACTTTCTTAATGTAACTCTGCTGACTAAGAAATAACAAACCAGAATTTCTATCCCTCGTAATCTCCATACCTAGAATTTTCTTAGCAGCACCAAGATCCTTCATCTCAAACTCACTACTTTTAAAGTAGTGATATCTTTCTTTCCATTGACAGCAATCACCATATCATCAACATATAACAAGTATATAGGTGATCCATCAACAAATTTAATGTAAACACAAATATCATATGCAGACCTCTTAAATCCATGTGCTATCATAAATGAATCAAACATTTTATACCACCATCTCGGAGACTATTTCAAACCATATAGGGACCTCTTTAACTTGCAAACAAATTTCTTCTTACCAGGCACTATGAAACCTTCTGGTTGGTCCATGTAAATCTCCTACTCCAGTTCACCATGCAGAAAAGCAGTCTTGACATCTAACTGCTCAAGCTCAAGATCATGCATAGCAACAATACCAAAAAATGCATGAATGGAACTATGCTTCACAACTGGAGAGAACGCGTCATTATAATCAATACCTGGTATCTGACTGAAGCCCTTACCCTCCACTTCGGCACAAGCCTACCGGCAACGGGCCTCGCTCCACTCGCTCGTCAGAAGTTAGTCTCTCTTTATACTTGAATTTGGAGCATAACATAATGTACATCTTCCCATCCGACATGGTTAAATTTATGACTTACGAGATACATCAGTGTTCCGACCTCATGGGAGTTATGACGACGATGGAGGCAAGGTGACTACGCTAAGGTGGTTAGATTAATGTTTCCCAATCGAGAGCAATAACCATGATATAGAGAAGATAGAGAAATCTTGTGGAAGTGGTTCATGGTAGGGGTAAGATGCTAGGGTGTGCGTGTTGATGTCGAAGAAGAAACCATGCCCCTGACTAGAGGTATGACAAGTGGCAACATGATTGGCATTGGTGGTTGTTGGGGCACTATGGTTGTGGGTAGAGACAGAAAGTGAGATGGGAATTTTAACCATAGGCATGGGTATCCGACCCGCATGGGTAGGGTATAGGAACATTTGTGTCCACTGCCCGAGCTTTACCCGACTAGTCGGGGGAAGAATGGTACTATTTTGTGCCTATAAGTATGCCCAGATCTTGCCTGATTATGGGGCACTATGGTTGTGGGTAGAGGAGACAGAAAGTGAGATGGCAATTTTAACCATAGGCATGGGTATCCGACCCGCATGGGTAGGGTATATGAACATTTCTGTCCATGGTCAGTGCATGAACCTTACCCAACTAGTCGCGGGTAGAATGGTACGACTTTGTGCCTATAAGTATGCCCAGATCCTGCCTGATTATCTTGTTGGTGGGCACATGTTTTATAAACCCCAAGTTATCAAGTCCTTGTATGTAAGCTCCGTATCCCACCCCATCCTCCTCGCAATAACCAAATTCACAGCCATAGAAATCTCTCGATGGCTGGCACCTATGAAACTAGCTATTATGTCATCATTCTTTGATGTTGTGTTGACCTGCTCAATGGGTACCCGTAGGGCACTGATACAGCATGTGCATGGATATTTACCCGATGGTTATGGTACGGCCACAATTTTACACCCATGAGAAACATGGATATGGGTATAGATGTTAGGTACCGGATCGATCTAATCACTATGCTCCAGATACAAGTCTCGAATTCAAATTGCAATCAGCCTCTCGCTGTTCTTGTGGAAGAAGAAGAAGGAAAGTAGGTGGGGAAAGGAGAGGAGAGAGAGTCACCGTTCGTTCTGATCCTTCTGGATACCATCTCCCTGGTCGCTCAAGAGGATAAGTAATCGGTCAGTGGCAACGTGGGCTCAGCGGCCCCACTCCGGCCCGATGAATCTCCTATTAGGCTGCACGATCCTCTTGGGCTTGTTGTCGACCCGCCTTGCCACCAGGTATACCTGGCCGTGGGCCGGGCCGGGCCGGGCTTGGGTTGGGCCTACAAAAGCCCACGGCAAAAAGCTGAGGCCCAGGCCCTCCCAGGCCCTACCATCGGGCCTACTTTTCAAGCCCAACCCCGACCCATCTGGTAAAAAGCCCTGAAAATCCCTTAGGGCTTAGGGCCGTGGGTCGGGCCTCTTCCTTAAAATGCCAATATGCCAAGCCAAAGCCCGTCCAGGCCCTGCTGGTGGGCTCAAACCTTAGGCCCAAGCCTGACCCACAGGCAAGCACATCGGGCCTAGGCCCTGGATTTTAGGGTCGGGCCTGGGTGGGCCGACAGGGCCGGGCCGGAGATGGCCAGGACTACCACCAGGCCGTCGTTGGCAGTGTGGCTCACTGTCCTGGTAGCCCCCTTGGTCGTGGCTGTCAAGGCAAGTCGTGCGCTGACATCCGCTCCTCCTTGAGAGTTGGCTTGTCCCCAAGCCAGGAGAGTGGGGTAGCGGTCTTGCATCGTCTTGGCGTCTTCCCAGGTGGCGTCGAGGACGGAGGGATCAAACCAGCGCACGAGCACCTGTTCACGTCGCCTTTGCGGCATGTGGCGCCATCTTGTACTGATGATCTCGACCGGCGTTAGAGGTTCGTCCGTTGGGGTTGGCAGCATCGTCTCGACCAGTGTAGAAGCAGATAAGGCTCGGCGTAGCTGCGACACATGGAAGACGGTGTGCACCTGGCACCGGCGGGCAGCTTGAGCTCATATGCGACGGGGTTGACGACGTGCGGGCAGCTTGAGCTCATATGCGACGGGGTTGACGACGCGGATGATCTTCTAGGGCCCGAAGTAACGAAAGGAGAGCTTGCGGTTGGAACAAAGGGCCACCGTTGTCTGCACATATCGCTGCAGCTTGACGAAGACGGAGTCCCCGATGATAAAGGATCGATCAGAACGTTTCTTATTAGCTTGACTCTTCATAATGTTGCGTGCTCGATGTAGGTGCTCCGATAGAACTTGCTGCATTTGCTTGTGCTCTTCAAGCCAGTCCTTGAGCTGTGGCAACTTGCATGTGGAAGCGGCTTCAATTCCTCAACGACGTGGCTCATGGCCATAGAGAGCTGCAAAAGGGGATGTATTGAGAGCAAAGTGAAAGCTGGAGTTATACCAAAATTCTACCAGAGCCAAGTATTGGTGCCACTTGTTTGGGTTGCCGTGGGTGAAGCATCTGAGGTAAATCTCCAGGCACTGATTGACACGCTCTGTTTGCCCGTCTGTCTATGGGTGATACGGCGTGCTCATATTGAGCTCGGTGCTGATAGTCTTGAAGAGCTCTCGCCAAAAGCTGCTAGTGAACACGGGGTCTCTGTTAGAGACTATTACTTCAGGTATGCCGTGCAATTTGTAGATGTTCTCCAGGTAAGAATGAGCCACTTTCGCCACCGTGAAGGGGTGGCTGAGCGCGAGGAAGTGGGCGTAGCGAGTAAACTTGTCGACCATAACCAGAATGCAATTGAACTTGCCAGAAGAAGGAAGGCCATCAATGAAGTCCATGGTGACTACCTTCCACGCACCATCTGGAACTGGGAAAGGTTCGAGCAGGCTGGGGTAGCGAACGCGCTCTGGCTTGGCTTGCTGGCAAAAGGAGCGTGTATGATCTTTCATCTTAGGTCATGCGAATAGACGGCGGAGGCGCCTGTAGGTCACCAGTACTCCGGAATGGCCGCCCATTGTGCTGTCATGGAAGGCGCGGAGCATGCGTTGTTGTAGAGAAGGAGAGCCTCCGAGCCAAATTCTGTCTCTGAAGTATAACAAGCCATCGCGCATCTGGAAGCGCTTCTTGGGATTCGGTCGTCTATCAAGGTCGCGTATAATATGTTGCACTTGTACGTTGGTCCTGTAGCTGGCCACAATATCGTCCAGCCAGGTAGGTTTGCAAATTGAAACAGCTGTGATGGAGGCGTCTGGGATGCGGCGAGACAGAGCATCAGCGGTTGAATTGGTTGGTCCCGGCCGGTAGTAGATTTTGTATCTGAGCCTGAGCAATTTGATGAAGGCCTTTTGTTGCCATGGGGTGGACAGGTGTTGACCATCCAGGTGCACTAAGTTGTGTTGATCTGTGTGAATGATGAACTCTTCATTCTGCAGGTAAGGGCACCACTGTTCAATTGCCATCAGAATTGTCATGCATTCTTTCTCGTACGTGGATAGGCCTCTGTTCTTGGGACCCAAAGGCTTGCTCATGTAAGCAATGGGGTGCCCTTCTTGTTGGAGTACCGCACCTACTCCATATGCACACGCGTATGTGTTAATGGTGAATTTCTTGGTGAAATCAGACACTTGAAAGACTGGTGTTGTGACTAGTTTCAGTTTCAGAGTATCAAAGGCTTGTTGTGTGTCACTTCCATACAAACTGCTGGTGTTTCTTGAGGATGTTGAACAGTGGTTGGGCAATAATTCCAAAATGTTAGACAAACTTTCGATAATAGCCAGCGATGCCGAGGAATATGCGCACCTCCTTAACACAAGTGGGTGTCAGCCACTTCTGAACTGTCAAAACTTTGCTGGGATCGGTAGAGACACCCTGCTCGTTGATGACATGGCCGAGGTAGGCGATCTGTTGTTGTGCAAAGGAGCACTTGGACTGCTTAACTTGCCATTGATCTTCTCGAAGCAGTCGCAAAACTTGTCTGAGGTGTTGTATGTGATCAGTCAGAGTCTTACTGAATATGAGGATATCGTCAAAGAATGAGATGACGCAGACACGGTTCACTGGGCGAAGGGTGGTGTTCATGGCACCATTAAAAGTTGCTAGTCCCCCGGCGGAC
The DNA here is from genome assembly GCA_032464435.1 of Aegilops umbellulata. NCBI lineage: Eukaryota > Viridiplantae > Streptophyta > Magnoliopsida > Poales > Poaceae > Aegilops > Aegilops umbellulata. The sequence continues at coordinate 152,391,872 of CP136054.1, read as the reverse complement.
ACCGAACGGCATGACCCGGAATTCCCAATGCCCTAAGTGAGTTTGAAAGGCCGTCTTGTATTCTTCCCCCTCTGCCATGCGTATTTGGTGGAATCCAGCGCGCAAATCAAGTTTAGAGAACCACTTGGCGCCTGCAAGTTCATCCAAGAGCTCATCAATGATAGGCATTGGGTACTTGCTGACCACTGTCAGAGTTGAGACGTCTATAATCCACGCAAAGGCGTCAGGAGCCATCTTTCTTCTTGACAAGAAGGGCTGGGGAGGAGAATGGTCTTGAACTTTTTTGAATTACACCGGTGTCGAGCAGTTCCTGAACTTGTCGCTCGGTCTCTGTTTTGAGCTTCGATTTGTATCTGTATGGACGCGAATTGACTAGTTGGGCGCTGGCCATCGGGAGAATTCCGTGGTCGCACTCGCAACGCGCACACGGCATGGTCGTGGCAACAGAGTGATCCCCGAGAGCTTGGAGGCGAAAGAGCTGTCCACAAAGGAGGTGGAGCTGCCGAAGTCAACCAGAAGCAGAACTTCATGCCCTTGCACCCAGGCTTGGAGTTGGAGAACACCCGGAGCAGATGAACCATCTTTAGCTTGGCGGGAGATGGTGCACAAATTTTCTTCGTCAGAGATCAGCGAATCTGGTGGCGATTCTGATGCTGCGTCGTCCAGACTGAACATGGCGAGTAACTCATCCACAATGTGCATCTGAACAGTAGGGGGGCACACATGGTCCTTGCCCCCTTTCTCGCCGCACTTGAAGCAGAGTCCCTTCACGCGTCGAAAGGCACAGAGGGCGGCCACCTTATGTAGTGCGGCGGCGTCAGTACCACGCCTATCTTCAGAGTTTGCCGTAGGCATTGCAGGTTGCCCAAAGAAGGATGGTGACGCCGTCCTGGGAGCTTGGCCTTGGCCGCGGTTGGCATGGGGAAGACGATCGTACAATGGCTCAGCGTCGGCCACTTCCTCCTGAAGCAGGGCCAGCGAGCACGCCGTGTCCAGGTCTGGTGGACGCTGCATGAGCACCACCGCTCAGATGTCCGGTCGCAGTCCCTCAACAAAACGTGTCAAGAAAAAATACGGGTGAGTAGATTCTGAGTATGAAATCATGTGATTCATCAGATATTCAAAGCGCTCGATAAAATCAGAAACTGAGGTGGTCTGTTTGATGGCATAGAACTGGCGGATAAGCATCTCGAAACGAATGCAGAGAAGAGAGGCAAAGGACTCCCAGTCCAATCCAACTAATTTTTTCAGCACAGATTGCAACCAGATTCCTGCTGCACCGGAGAAATTCAGAGTCGCCATTGGTACACGATAGGAGTCATGGATCGAAAACATCTGAAAATACTGCTCACATAGAGTTTTCCAGAGTTGGAGGTTCTCGTGAATGGGTTGTATCACCCCTATTTTGTTTGAAAAGACCATCCAGCCAGAATAAAACAAAGGAAAAGAAATAGAATGTACCTCCTTAACTAAATATCTCACCTATCAAACTCAAGCAAGAGTCAAACCGCTAGCTTTTTGTGGCCATGGGAACCGGCTGGGACACCCTCAACCCCTTTTATTCTTTAAAAAGGGATCGGCACTAAGGCAAAATTCATGGGCGGTGGTGGCTACCCCATGGTGGCAAGCACGGAGGATGACAAGGGAGGTGGATGGGAGGGAACGAGCGGAAGGGGAAGCGTACCCGTGCCCGGGAGTACCCCCGGTGATTCTTTGGAAACCGGTGGTGGCCCCTGGTAAGATCGACATTGTTGTGGCCACTTGGCCCGTGGAGGCTTCCTCGCGCGGTGAGGAGCGGTGGCGAAGACGGAAGCAGGGGCATCGCTCCACTCGACGAGTGCGGCGTGGCCGCTTGTAGCGAGGCGGCCGTGGTCTCCAGCTTGGTGAAGCGGGCTTCCAGATCCGGCTTCCAGCAAAGCAGATCGTCGATATGGGACGTCAGCGCTTGCAGTTGCTTGTCTTGGTGCAGCTTGTCGAGATATTCCTTGAGAGCAGGATCCATGGTGGCGAGCAGAACTTGCCGCGCGTGGACACGGTGGCGGGTTTCCAGGATGGAATGCGGCGGATTAGGTGGTGTGAGGTCTCTAATACGAGGATGTTAGGTACCGGATCGATCTAACCACTATGCTCCAGATACAAGTCTCGAATTCGAATTACAATTAGCCTCTCGTTGTTCTTGTGGAAGAGAAGGAAAGTAGGTGGGGAAAGGAGAGAAGAGAGCCGCCGTTCATTCTGATCCTTCTAGATACCATCTCCCTGGTCGCTCGAGAGGATAAGTAATCGGTCAGTGGCAACGTGGGCTCAGCTGCCCCACTCTGGCCCGACGAATTTTCGAATTACAATTAGCCTCTCGCTGTTCTTGTGGAAGAAGAAGGAAAGTAGGTGGGGAAAGGAGAGGAGAGAGCCGCCGTTCGTTCTGATCCTTCTAGATACCGTCTCCCTGGTCGCTCGAGAGGATAAGTAATCGGTCAGTGGCAACGTCGGCTCAGCGGCCCCACTCTGGCCCGATGAATCTCCTGTTGGGCTGCACAATCCTCTTGGGCTTGCTGTCGACCCGCCTTGCCACCAGGCCATCGTTGGCAGTGTGGCTCGCTGCCGGTGGTAGCCCCCTTGGTCGTGGTTGGTCGTGGCTGTCAAGGCAGATCGTGCGCTGACAATAGAATTATTGTACCGGCGTCACACCCTACCCGCTGCCATCGGGAGACAGTAGGGGTGCTCGATACAACTCTATAATTCTTGACTCGCGGGGTCTAGTGTCTTAAACCAACCACATGAAGTTTTAACTCCGGTATTTGCACGAGAAATCAAAGCTACTGCATCCAAACGCATTGACATTTCTCAGAAGGAGGAGGTGTGCCAACCAGACACATCCAAGAACGAGCGGCCAGTTTACACCATCCAAACTATAATGTACGCACCTACATATTCTTGACTACTAGTACTTCCTGCTTCTTTTTTTGGAGAATCGACTACTACTTCCTGCTAAACTAGCATGCGAGGAACTAAACCCCGAATCGAGGTTGCCAACTTGGCCCACAACCAGCCCTACAACTCTTGGTCAGCAAGGAGCGCGAGATCTAGAGGTTTCATCAGTTGAGAACCAGCTTCATAATCAGATCGTTCCAGGCGTCGATGGGCCCTGGCACGCACCAATGCAGGCAATCATTCTGAACCGATGAGCCATCCTTGTTGCCTTGTGCAAATGGATGGAACATCCTGTAAGGACCAGCATGGCCGTCAGGTCTCATGGACGAAATGCTGTAAGTGTCCAAGAGCTTCAGTTTCACCGCGTCCCTTGAGCTATTGGCCGCTGTTACGGCCTTGTTGAACTCCTCAAGCTCAATCCCCCTCATGATATGTTCCATGTATTTCCCACCGTACTCTCCCTTCTTGTAAGGCAATACCCTGTTACAGGTTCCGCCGCTGAACCACTCGCCATTCTCAAAGTGATCAGGCGCCCAGGTTCTGAAGAGGACAACTGGCTTATGGTGCGCCGAGGAGATGAATTTGAGTACCTCTTGTAAAGTCCTGCGATACAAGTGCTCAAACCCGACTTCAGTTAGGTTCTTGTCCTGGCAATGATGACAGCCTAACACCTTACCACTCTCCCAGTAGACCGCAGTCTTAAGAAACCATTGTCCACCGGCAATCACAACATAGTCAAACCTCTCGTACTGACTTATCCAGGTTGGTTCAAGTATGTCAAGGTGAAGCTGGATCTCGGAAGTGGACTCGCCATTCTCATTTTCAAAAACCTCTGATTTGACGAGGAAGGGAGCCCAAACGAGGGACACAGTGAAGTTGTATGATTGGAAGTGCCATCTCCTATTTTTGAATTCTTTATCATGGTAGACCTCAACAGGTTCATCGGCCTAAATAAACAGCAAGCAGGTCCAATAATAAGGATACTATACCACTACAAATGCAAGGTATAGAGGGGAGAGGCATGTTACATAAGTAATGCATTGTTGTTCAAACCCAACTAGAAGTACATTCAAATAGTGCACACAATTTATAAATATGAGGAAAAAAACACCACTTTTGATGCTAAACTACTGGCTTCATTCACATTCGTCTTCAAACATTTTTTGGGCTCATTTGAATCCATAAACTATCAATATGTCAGCCTATGTGTGTAAAATTGGTTACAAAATATAACTGCAATCTGTGCAAAAATAAAGTAAATATGCTACATCTTTTTGCACAGATAAATGACCATATACTTTCAAACAAAGATTTAAATATGTGACGGAGTGCTCAAAGGGAAAGGTTAGTGGATGGAAGGGTCAGGGCCTGTCCATGAAGGCAAGAGAGGTTCTGATAAAATCGGGACTCCAAGCAACACCTACGTTCACCATGAGTTGCTTTCACCTCACAAAGAAGATGTGCCGGAATCTTACCTCGATCTCTTCGAAATTCTGGTGGGGTGCAATGGAAGATGAACGAAAGGTGCATTCGATTGCGTGGGAAAAAATGTGCGATGCTAAGAAGGAGGGTGGGATGGGATTTCGTGATCCGGAGGCATTCAACCAAGCTCTCCTTGCCAAACAAGCTTGGAGAATTCTTCAAGTTCCTGGATCTCTTTGCGCCCGTGTCTTGAAAGCTCGTTACTTTCAGGACGACTCTATACTTTCGGCCACTTGTCCATCGGCAGGCTCATTCACGTTCCGTAGCATTCTTCATGGCAGAGATCTTTTGAGGGAAGGATTGGTGTGGCGTATAGGTGACGGGTCACGGGTCAATATACACCATGATAATTGGATTCCGCGAGCTGGAAGTATGAGGCCGCTCAGTCAAAACTTTGCATGGGGTATAACGAAGGTAAGAGATCTTCTCCTCCCTAACGGGGCGGACTGGGATGAGGAAAGGGTGGATTCATTGTTCACACCAGATGATGCGCAGGATATTAAGAAGATAGCTGTGGGCGGGCCGGGGTGCCAGGACAGGTTAGCGTGGAATTTCACTAAGAATGGTACATTTACAGTGAGGTCAGCTTATCACCTGAGAATGTCCATGAACAAGTTGATATCCGGACGGCCGGAACCCTCGACGTCTACGAGTAAACACAAAGGTTTTATGGCACTTTGGGACACCTCGGCCCCGGGGAAAGCCAAAGTTCATGTATGGAGACTGCTGAGGAATGGACTGGCCGTGGGCTCTGAACTATACAGAAGGAGAATCAAACCAGGAGTGTTTTGTGTGGCGTGCGGAAGGGAAGAGACTATACTACATCGATTCTGGAAGTGCCCACACTCCTCACTTTTTTGGCAGCTGTTGCGCTCGGAAACGGGAGCTATGGTGGCAAACCCACCAGACATGATTAGTTCCCAGAGTGAGCTGTCGAACTGGCTACTCGGATGGTTCGCTGGTGCTGCTGAGGACGAGAAGGAGCTGTTCATCCATGCTGTGTACGGGTTATGGCTGGCAAGGAATGAAGCTAGAGATGGTAAAAGAATTGCCGAGCCACATGCGATAATGGCGTCCGTGCTCAGCCATGCAAAGGAATGGCAAGAAGTACATGCTGCAGCGCCCAGATCTCCAAAAGTTATCGAGCAGCAGAGATGGGAACCTCCGGAGGCGGGCTGGGTGAAGATTAATGCGGACGGAGCCACGGCAAGAGGCGGAGGAAAAGGAGGAGGGGGAGTTGTGCTTAGGGATCAGAATGGTGCTTATATAGTGGGAGCATGCTATTTCTTCCCCCAGGCTGCTGATTCGGAAGCAGCAGAAGTTCTTGCAGCCAAAAAGGCGTTGGAGTTGGCTAGGGAGTGCAACGTCAGGAAAGTGCATCTGGAGTTGGACTGTCAGATGGCTGTGAAAATGATCAATGCAACCGACAGAAATCTTAGCGGTGTTGGGCCTTGGATCTGGGATGTGGAAGCAATGATGAACTCGTTTGAAGATGTGAAGGTTACTTGGGTGCGACGCTCGGCGAATAAGGTGGCACATAAACTAGCGCGGGTAGGCGTAGGAGATGAAATAAGTAATGTTTGGCGCATGGTGCCTCCGGACTTAATTTTGGATGTAATTGCGGATGAAATTCCGAACCTTAATAACTGAATAAAGTGATGTGGTACCCTTCAAAAACCTACATACAAGATTCTCTTCAGATATTTTCAAAATTTCAGAAGCGATTCTTTTTCGAGAAAACGCAAAAGACCTTTGCGTTTCATTCCATTGAAAAGAAAGAGAGATCCAGCCTCCTAGGAGGTGAGTTTTACAATGTCATGGGCTGTTCAATGCACGTCCCAGGATGTGGGCAGAACAACCCTTAGCCCCTGGGCTCCGGCACTGGCCCAACAGTGGGCCTCTTCTTTGATTCTATCTACTAGCAAATCAATCGAGGGTGTCGCATTGTCAAAGACGCACTCGTTCCTATGTTTCCAGATCATCCATGGGACGAGCAAGGCGATAGACCTGAGGGCCTTGCGATGCGTCGTCGGTGTTTGCTCGTTCGCTCGCAGCCACCATGCCATGACAGTGGGCTCCTGGACCGGCGCCTGGGTTGGCATGCGCAGCCAAGTCAGGGTGGCATGCCATGCTTGGCGAGCGAAGGGGCAGGTCAGGAGTAGGTGCTGGATGGATTCTGGTGCTTGATCAATGGATTCAGAAGCGATTCTTGCATTATAGAAACTGGCCAGGGGTGAACTGCTCTGGATACTACGGAATACAATAGTTTAGGGGGTTACGTATCATAGCATAATTCAGTGTATGCTCCTCCAATTGTAGTACTCCCTCCGTTCCTAAATATAAGGTGTATTAGTTTTTCAAAAAGTCAAACATTGTCTATGTTTGACCAACTTTATAGCAAAATATATAAATATTTACAATACTAACAATAGAAAATATGAAAATATATTTCATGGTGAATCTAGTGACAATGATTTGGTATTCTAGACATTGATATTTTTGTATATAAACTTGGTCAAAGTTAGGCAAGTTGACTTTCTTAAAAAATAATACACCTTATATTTAGGAACAGAGGGAGTATCTCCTAATGAGGAGAAACAAAATTTCCTTTTAGGGCATTTAAACATAAAAAATAAGAAAATACAGATACGAGCATGATGCTTCAAGTAAGCATTAACAGCAGCACTTCAGTGTGACAAATTGATAATTAAAAGGAGGAGTCATGTAATGTGGTATAATTTACCTTAGACAGAAGGCATATCAAGGACTGAACTTGGTTACGAAGAATGGAGTCACCGATAAGGCCCCATGCTTTGTTCCTCATAGCACCTAGAAATCTAATTTCATCAAACGGTGGCAAATCACATTCATAAGGTTTCCACCTCCAGTGAAGATATCCAGTGTCTGGTCTACCATTCCTCATACAATCTTGGTGATCATCAATAAATCGACAACTTGAATTTGTATAGGCTGGGCCAGAGGGATTTGGTAGCCATTCTCCATTGAAAAGGTCACATTTTCCTATGCAAGTAGTATCCACGTCAGATTCTGGAAATCAGAAAAGTGCATAAATAAGCAATTCAGCTTAAAACGTTTTTTTTCTTCTTTCAGATTTCCAAGAGAGTAAATCCTTAGGTAAAAGAGTAGTGAGGCGGGTGCATTCAGGTAACAGAAACTGAGAAATGCTCCACTGAGTCATTAATCTTGTCCATTTTGCGAAAACCTGAAAACATGGCAATAGAAGGCACCTGGTACTAACTGCCCCTGATTCTCTAGGCTATGCTTGCTTTTATTTTCCAAAAGAATAAAAAATAAATCGGTACCCCTGATTCTCTCTCTGTTTCGGCAAGAAAATTATTGGATCTGAAAATGATCGCTTCCAAATTCCTTATAGAAAGTTAGAAACTAAAAGATTTGATCTGAAATTTACCAAAACTGCTCTTCCTGAAGACCACCCGTGGAACTTGCCCATACATCAGGACGCAAGGCCACATGCTCATCGTGGCACAGCATCTTCGTAGTGGCAAGGTTGTCTTGATGTGCTGGTGAAGGTCATCACCATGCAGGTGAGAGTCTATGAATGCTCATGAAAGGCTATCGTCCATGCGCTCATGAAGGTCACAAACACCTTCATCCTTGCTACAGCATTCTTCACTTGCTCCGCTTTTTGTCACCAACATCAAGGTCATTTGCTTGCTGCGCTTATTGTCTCGAACGGTCTAGCCACAAGAAAATGTTACCAGCAACGTCCATTAACTCTTCTCTTGGATATCGTAAGCTGATGTACTAGGTTATTTATCATGTGAAAGTGTGGACAAGGATGAAACACAGAGAGAGGATAGGAAATAATTTTCCTTTTTCAAGCTAAAGTTAGGCAGTCAAGCCGGCGAATTGTTTTTGTGGTTTAAACCCCCCCCCCCCCCTGACGCGCCTAATCTGGCGTATTCTTTTTGCGGCTTTTAATCTACCCACTCCAACCTCTATCTCAAGAGAACTTGTTAAATTGGGTAAATAGACAAATTAAGGCTCTGATGCAGGTGGAAGTGAGTGCTTTATGTTGGGCTATGTAGAACTGCTGCAATGGTTTTATTTTTAACAAGAAAAATGTTTCCAATTTCATTTTTTTCTTTTTTTTGCAGGATAAACATTGGACCCATAGGTGGTGCTTACTGCACTGTGTGGAGGCACGGGTTTCACTGGACTCTGGGTGCAGCCATTTGGAAATGGTAGCACGCGCTTTGTTCAAAAAATATGTTGCCTAGAAATAGCATTGATGTTTTATCGGAAAAAAAAGTAATAGGATTGATGTCGCACAAGTTGTAGCTGTTAATCCTGTTGCTCTTTGGTTGGCAAACGCCCTTCGGAGTTGCTTGTTTTTCGGGGTTTTTTCTTTTTGTAAGGATTAAACTTTGCTAAAAATTGGTTGCGCGCATCAACCAATGGAGAGGCCAGGGCCATACCCTATCTGGATAAAAAGCTGGCAGGGCATCCCAGTCAGTGCCAAATGTGTCTTCCTTTGCCACGTGGTGGGACTTTAAAGCAAAGTGCACCAACAAGATTGTGAGAAACTAGAATAGGATGGAACACACAATGTAATGAACACTTAAAGAGTGGCTTAAATACACTGTTAGACGCACAACATGTATAACAGAAAACACTTTTATATCTAGCCAACTGCATGAGAGAAACAAGGGTAATCAGGGCACAGCTTGGTGTGCATAGCATTGGGAATCACTTATTGGATTATCCACTCCAACAAAGATTAGTGACACAAATGAGCAATTCTCAAGTCATGTGACCTGTATGCATACGACTCACAAGTTGTTTGTACCCGAGGTGCAATTTAGTATTCCAAAACATAGGAAACCTGTCGTTGCTCCCAAGATGTTCTTATTTGTGAGGCACCACAACGAGTAAGCACTAATTAATTGACGAAACAACTGCCTATGCGCTACTAAATTTGGCAGTTCATACACAAAAATATGATTAGGCAGATCAGTTAAGGCAAATGACAGTGTTAAAGGCAATGTATCCGATGAAAACTTCATTTCAGTGCAACCCTGAAAAGTATCTTTAGGATATCGGATTCTAGATGGACTGCTTGGATATCAGGTGGATGTCACAACCCAAGCTCCAGAGAGCGTAGTCGTGAGGAGGCTGCTGTGCCATGGCGTGGAGAGGTGGGCGAGAGGGTTGGTGGAGGTGAACCTCCGTTTTCTGGTTTTCCTTATAGATTGATTGATGCCCCTAAGGCTTACACGCTGTCCATTTTATGGACGACATCTACTTGATCCCCAAGTTGGATCAGACCCTTTCCTGGCAAAACTCTGAATGTTCCCTAACAAACTATGATTCTTTCCTATCTTATAATAATTCTAATAACTAGACAAGTCTCAGGCTGCAGGCTCTGGACTAGCCCTGCGCACCTAATGCTGGCCCCACCTATGGTCAGCCATGAGAATTTTTGGCATTTTAGACCACCTGATGACTTTCCGATTAAAATAAGACTGCACCAGGGGTCAGCTTTGAGCCCTTATCTTTTTGCTTTGGTGATGGATGAGGTCACAAGGGATATACAAGGAGATATACCATGGTGTATGCTCTTTGTGGATGATGTGGTGCTAGTCGATGATAGTCAAACAGGGTTAATAGGAAGTTAGAGCTATGGAGACAAACCTTGGAGTCGGAAGGTTTTAGACTTAGTCTATATCTATACCTACCCTACTAATAGGTGCGTTTCGCCAATTTTTTCATCCGTTCACCGCCAAAAAGATTTATTTTTTCTACCCGAGGTGGTACTAAATTCTTATGCATTTGTGTGCTAGAAATATAATTTCCGTACGTGGGCCGCGCGCCGTGGCCCAGCGTAGCCAGCCCACTTATTTTTCTGCCCACGCAGCTGGGAAAACTCTATTTTTCGCACAGGGCGACAAATAGTCGGAGGTCGCACAGGACAACCAATAATGGGCTGGCCCATTTTTCTTTTTTTTCTGTGTTTTACTTCTATATTTATTCTCCTTTCCCTATCTTTTTTTTCCTTTCGAAGTTTAATTTTATTTTATAATTTATTTCGTAAATTAAAAATTCTCAAAAAACATTCAGAATTAAAAAAACAAAATTTGGAAACTGTTCAGAATTCCAAAATTTTGTTGTTATTTTTAAAAATATTCGGAACTTGCAAAAAGTTGCGCATTTTCTTATAAAAAATTATGGTTTTACAAAATTGTTCGGGATTTTTTTTTAATGGCATTCCAAAAAATGCTCCAAATTAAAAGAGTCATGTTTTAGTGAAATTTCGAAATTAAAATAATGTTCGTGTATAAAAGATACACATTTTCTAAAAATCTTATGAATTTTTCAACAAATATTCCCGTTTTATAAAAAGGGTTCACAAATTCAAATAATGTTCATGTTTTTATAAAAAAGTTGGTGTTTTCAGAAAATGTTTATGAATTTTAAAAGATGTTCCCTTTCATATTTTGTTCGTGTTTTTTCGGAAGTGTACATAATTTTCAAAAAAGTGTTCAGGATTTAAAAAATTGTTCATGTTTCCTAGAATATTCAGAAACTTCATACCTTAAAATCCCCTCGATTGAAATGATTGAAAGGAAGAGTAGATTGAATAACTCATGGGCCTTATCTGGCGTACAATAACAGAACATAAATTTTAAATGCCCTTGATCGATGAATGGAAAAATAGCGGATTGATTCCTTCACAAGCGGCGAAACCGAGAAGCTCAATGTTCCTTTTTCGTGTGCATACACAGGGTTTTGCTTGCACATATAACTCTCACTGACTTTAAATGCATACTATTTTATCTCCCGTTGCAACGCACGGGCATATGTGCTAGTAGAACTAAAACCAAGTAGGTGCGGTTTCAGTACTACTAGGCACGAGGAGGAGGTCAGCCTTGATGGGCAGATGCCACATAAGGACACCTTCCGATATTTGGGGTCAATGTTGCAAAAGGATGGGGATATCGATGAAGATGTGGAACAGTTGAATCAAAACCGGATGGATGAAGTGGCGACAAGTTTCTCGCATTCTCTATGACAAGAGAGTGCCACAAAAGCTAAAAGGCAGGTTCAATAGGACGGCGATTCGACCCGCAATGTTGTATGGTGCTGAGTGTTGGCCGACTAAAAGGTGACATGTTCAACAGTTAGGTGTGGCGGAGATGCGCATGTTGAGATGGATGTGTGGCCACACAAGGAAGGACCTCCAGAAGCTCCAATGCATAGTGGACAGCTAATGCGTACTGATAATGTCAAGAGAGGTCAGGGTAGACCGAACTTGACATGGGAGGAGTTCGTACAGAGAGATCTGAAGGACTGGAGTACCACCAAAGAACTAGCCATGGACAGGGGTGCGTGGAAGCTTGCTATCCATGTGCAAAAACCATGAGTTGGTTGCAAGATCTTATGGGTGTCAGCTCTAGCCTACTCCAACTTGTTTGGGACTAAAGGCTTTGTTGTTGTTGTTGTAGACCGCCTGTATGAGTGTAATGACAGAAAGTACCACCTCTGAGTGGAATTGGCAAAAAAAAGGCCACCTGCCCCATGGCAGCAAGTGCGGCAAACGACACAGAATGCTTGCCGCCACAGCCTGTGGCGGCAACCTGTTCATGCACTGTTCATCAACTCCCAGTACTTGCCACCACGGGGCAGGTGGTCTTTTTTGCCAATTCCACTCAGAGGTGGTCCTTTCTATCATTACACGCAGGTAGTCCAAAATTATATTTCACCCCCACGCTACACCACCGCACATCCTGCTCGGCGCCCTCGCTGCTTGTCTTTCCCCTCCTCACAATAGTGCGCCACTCCTTGTTGCCGTCTCATTTTAACAAATTAAAGGCGAGCATCTCAACCACGGGTTACGAGGCGGAGCTTGGAACTCCGTTGCCCGTCAAGCTGGGCGGCGGACGCGCACGGAAGCGTCGCCCTCTCCCTCTAAGCCTTGTACAACTTCACATTTGTTGGCAGCAATGGAGACTCGGAGCTGGACTGATAGTTCTTTTTTCCTTTCCAGGAAGACGATGGAGCAAGAAAATCTACCGTGAGGTAATAAATCCCCCCCCACCACCACCACCACCAAAAATGAAAATTCACAGCAGCCATGTAGCATGTTCTTCTCCTCCAACGCTCACATGACCATTTGGAGGAACTCGCCATGCCGACCAACCACAAACCAAGAAAAGTACCGAACGGGGATTCACTCATGTACAAGAGTCCCCTAAATCTGGAGATCCAGATCCGGAGAGCCTGACCCTTGACTCACCTACAACACCAAAGAGTGCGCCGTAGTGACAGAGGAGGAGGGGTCGGAGAGAATTATTCCTTGCCATTGTCGTCCTTGCCGCCGCTTCGACCTCAGCGATGGAAACAGTGAGAGGAGGAAGAGGGTGCTTCCTCAGCCACCTCTTGCTCGCCAAGCAGGAGAGAGTTCACGAAGCAGAAGGAAGTCATGAGGGGGTTTTCGTGATATATATTCAAGTGATTAGAGGGATATCCCACCTTTCATTTGACCCGTCGATTCTGAATCCGAGAGCTCGGATTGAAAGATTCCATGTTTGTACTGAAATAGAGTTTTCACCTGATACATTGCCGTGTTTATAAACAGACAAAAGGTATAGTGGGCAGATTGAATGGTGATATTTTCTATCTGAAAATCAAAATGATCTACATAATTGGTATCCTAATTACCCTTGAAAAGTAAAGCTAAATTCCTTTACAGCTCAGGATTTAAGAGATATCTTTCATATTAATATGAATTCCACGAGTTGTGACATTGGCAGGGGTGGAACCTATGAATAAAGATGTTATGACAACTAAGAATTCGTTTTGTTAGCACTTATATAAACGCATTCACCATTTTTTCCTAAGCCACAAATATGGCAAGCTGACATGGAAGATGTGGAAGCTATGAGTGAAAATGTTATGACAAGTTATCAACTGAGGACTAAAAATTATTACTCCCTCCATAAAAAAATATAAGAGCATTTAGATCACTACTTTAGTGATCTAAGCGCTCTTATATTTCTTTACAGAGGGGGTACTTTTTAGCACTTATTAAACATATAAATTTTATCCCTTTTCTTCCTAAGCCACAAATTTGGGAAGGTCTACAAAGGTTAACAAATTGAACTCAACTGTTACACTCATGATTATGCCGCCAAAAGTGTCAATAAACATTATTTACTACTACCTCTGCCACAAAATGTAAGACGGTTTTTTACACTATGATAATGTCAAATGTCTTACATTTTGAGACAGAGGGAGTAACTTTTTTGGTGCCCACAAACATATACCCATTTCCTTATAAATATTTTCTAAAAAATGAATAGCAAAGGAGCTGCTAACATTTAATCAAAGAAGTCAACTAGTAGCAATTTTGTCTTAACAATTGATCTGTGTTGAAGCTTGTAATCTTTTTTTTATGGGTGTAGCGAAGCAAAGCTTTTAGTATAATTGTATAGAATTTCATTCCCGTACTTTTTAACTCAAGTACATCCCATGGCAGTATCTGAATTCTCGGTATTTTACATAAATATTTACCCGCTAGACGGGATTAAACCACCGGTTTCGTGTCTTACTTTCTATTCCATGCAAAAGCACACCTTAAAACCAAAATGTAGAATTCAAGTTGGCAATTGCCAATGGAAAACAAAACAAATACAACTGTCGTTATAACGACTCCTATGCTCATAAATAAAGGTTCAATGTTTCCAAACATGGAGGATAAATAAAAGATCAACTTTTTATACTAGAAAGTACATACATCAAATGAAAATGCTCGAAACTGCTCCATTTTGTTCTCAGTCCCGTTTCGAGCTACCCATCGAACCGGGGGGAAATAACACTTATACCTAAAAAATGATAGGGACCGATTTCCCCAGCATTCAAGATGCAACAAAACAATTAGGCTGTAAACGTGCAATCCCTATTCCTCTGCAATCACCCAATATCTTTCTGAACTTTACTAAATCTTATTAAGACCACAACAGGCGTTCAGGAACGATAGAGTAAAATTCCTATTTCACGGAACCAAAACATAAGTTCCAAGTTCCAACCTTGAACTCAAGAAAATACGGCGCAATTTCCAACAAACAAAAAATCACCAAAAACTACAGGAGAGACAAAATGCGAAACAATTCGCCCTCACTAAAACCCCCGACAAGATAAACCTAAACCCTACGAATCTCTGAACTTTCTTACTCGACTGAAACTAGAACTGACAGAGAAATCCCGTACCTTCCTTGATATCCGGCGACAGAGACGAAGAGGAAGAGAAGGAGCAGAGCAGACGGAAGGAGACGCCGGCGAAGAGGATCCACCCGATGGCCTTGAGCCCTCCCAATCCCCACCCCCCTCCGCCTCCCTTGCGAGATCGAGGAGAGAACGGCAACGCCGCCCACGGCGACCACCTCGGGCCCAAGCCCATGGGGTGCTAGGATAATACTACTAGGATAGGATGGACCCAGCTCGAGTGCTGTGCGTGCGAGCCGAGCAGGGTAGGAGAGGAGGGACGGACGGACGGGGCTTGTCTGCTCCCGTCCCGTGCTGCCATCCGTACTCCCCTTCGCTAATTCTTCATCTAACGGCTGCGCCAGTTTTCCTCCCTCGCGAGTCTTTTTTCTGGCAAAAAAAAAAACACGAAGCTCTCGTATTTCCGTTTGCCCCAATACGTATTCGTTCCTCCTCTTTCGCCTTCCCTGCCGACATTCGACCGTCTGGAGCGGAGGCATCGAGTGGATCTACTACCGCCCCGTACCGTCGTCGCGGCCTCCAGCAGGAGGTCCGCCGGCGTGAAAGGAGGAGCGCCGCAAGCCCGAGTTGGGCTGAAGCTTCTGTCACAGCTATGGCGCCGCGCCCGTCCCAGACTGCGGCTTCTCATGTCGCAAGAGCGGCTCCCCGTCTTGATTCGTCCTCGCGCCAAAGGACAGGTCTTGGAGTTGCTAGCAGCCATGGTGGAACTCGGGTCGGGATAGTGGAGGTGGTGGTGGTGGCTGTTGTGCCGCCACTGAAGACCACGGCGGCGGTGGCAGGGCAGAGGCCGCGGCGAGCGACGAGGGCGGCCGCCATCCAGCGGGTCTTCGGGGCCCCGACACCATTCACGCAGCTGCCGACCTCGCCTGTTGCGCGCCATGGTCAGTACGGGAACTCACCGTCGCTCCCTTTCATCCTCCTCTTTACTGTTTTGTTCAGAATACAGATGTATCCTTTGGTTTGTTTGCCATTCAGTTCACATCTGACCAAGTTAACAACTAGCTACTACCAATTGAGCGCACATGCACATTGGAGCCTTGCAAATTAATTTGTTCCATACAGTGATTCGTTAAAAGCTAAAATTATGTGATTGCAAAATTATAGACCGAAATTAGTTTCTACATGTCCTGGATACCTAGTTAGCTGACTGTTTTCTGCGTGCTGAAGGTGCTCGATTTGATATTTCTTTGAAGATGTTTAATATTAGAGGCAACGAAATACATAGTTCAAACACAGTGGATTCGGACATGAGAATATCTTTCATCGCACAAAATGCTGATGGTTTCGTGTACTGGTTGAAAATAAACTGAAATTAATATAGCTACTGATGGTGATATTTGCATACATGATGAGGCCACAGTTCAACTAAGTGAACAAACTACTCCTTAGATCGATGCATGCAAAGTCATATGGTTGGATTGATCCTCATCCAGGTGACAATGGCGCTCCATTACCATAATCATCGACTACTGGTCTGCTTGTCAGGTTAGACAAACAAATCTATGATGTTGGTAATAGTACAGTTTATATATGATGCATGACAGATAATACTATTTTTATCACAGCCACAAATTGCTTATTCAATCACTTGCTGATTGATATAGATAGTCTCCTTCAATCCATGGTCGTATACTCATAGGTTCTAATAGAATTGCACACAAGTATATGAAACAAAAATCTATAACATTGATTAAGCTGGCTTTTGTTGTTGGGAGAATGGTAGATTTTGTCCTGGCATCATCGTCGGGGTAGAGGTACCACTGGTAGGATTTTATTGCTGAAAAAATGATAGATTCTGTCCAGGCATCATCATAGGGGTAGAGGTACCACTGGTAGGAGTCTTCTGTTGAAAGAATGATAGATTCTGTTCCGGCATCATCGTAGGGCTAGAGGTATCAATGGTAGGATTCTGTTGTTGGAAGAACGGTAGATTCTGTCCTGTCATCATCATAGGGGTACAAGTACCACTGGTAGGAGTCTGTTGTTGGAAGAGTAATAGATTTTGTCCTGGCATCATCATAGGGGTCGACAGACCAATGGATTGTTGTAGACTTGGGTTGTAATGTGCTAAATAGGGGTACACATGATTTGACGGAGCTCCCAGATGAACCTATGCAGATAAATAGCAAAGCTTAGGTCATAAGTGATTGAAAATGAAAAATAGTTTAAAAAGTACACTTCTTATACCATTTGGGTTGGTTTGTACTGTGGTAGATACCCAGGCATTTGGTTTGTCAAAGGCATTTCAGGTCGTTGTTGTAAAGAATGGACTGCCTTCTTTTTCTTCTTTATTTTTGCTTTCTCCGAGCCACCAACGGGTCTTCCTGATCCCGGTACAATATTTTCTCCAAATTGACACTATGAAAATTAATAGCAAAGCTTAGTGTCGCAGAAGTTTGAAAAGTAGATAAAGTCAAAAAGCTTAGACTTCTTATACCATTAAGATTGGGTTATTCGTAGGCATTTCATTTGCGAAAGGCATTTCAGGTTGTAGTTGTAAAGAATCATTTGTCTTCTTTTTCTTCATTGTTTTTGCTTTCTCCAAGCCACCAACGGGTCTCGCTGGCCCTCGTACAGTCTTCTCCTTTACCTTCATACCTCTTGGCATGTGAAGCCCCTCGTTATGCTTTGAAACTCTAGTAGACTCGATGTTTAGACCTGCAACCGTAAAATTAAATGCAAGTCTTACTTTGAAAATACTCTATGGAACTACTAGTATAGTATATAAATATATACCTTGTGAAGCGGAGGAGTCACCCAAATCTGGATTTGGGTCTGGATCAACTCTAACTTTCAAGCTTTGCTCCACATCTCGTGCTAGCTGCTCTGCGCATTTAGCAGCCATATCATATGTTTCATCGGACTCTGCGGCGCGAGCAGCTATGTGGATAAACATTCTGCACAAGTCCTTGTAAAAGTTTGACATTCTTGCTTTTAGATCCTCGTGCAAATTGCGATTGCTTGTTATCTCTAGCACTTTCGCATCAATTGTCCATATTTTCAATATATATTATTCAGGGATATGCTTGATATTATTAATATCAAGTATCTTTAAGCAATGAGAGCAGAGGATTCCAGCAAATTCAAACTTCTTGTAACTGCAATTGACTTTTTCTTCGTTTGGATCTTAAGTATAAGGCCATGTCTCCAGTAGCAAGATTATGATTATGTGCAGCCTCAAATTCATACACATAATATTATCCGTTTTTGAGACTTATCTTCATATGGGCTTGACAGCCACATCGTGTTTCTGGCCTACTGTAACTGAAAGAATCCTCTCTCTTATCTTCTGCACGGAATCCTGTCAATTGAAATAAGTATCTTAGTGATATCAATAGTTATATAACCAAAACAAAATACAAGCAGCCCATACCTTGACGGGAGCATGTAAATGTTCTTTGTTGTATCACGGAAGAATTCTTTACTTTATGTTGACTCCCTCTTCGGATGCTAAAACCAATAGCCTTTGCATACTTGTTATAAAAGGAGTAAGCTTCCTCTTCAGATACAAATTGCATGCCAACCTTTGGTACCCTTTCATCAACGCAATATGTTGCATTGCTAGGAGCAGTTTCATGCACATCATATATGAATCCGTATTCTCTTTAGTTAATACTCATATGTTCGACAGTTAGATTTGTGAAATAACACACTAATTGAATACTACGTGTACACTAGATTAGTTTTCAACTACCAAAATCTAAGTCAATTGCAGAAGATCATAATGTTGATTTTGTGAAACTAATATTGATTATGGCTAAAACAACAATCAGACATCTGATTTTATTACATACAGTAGGCCTCGAAAGAATAACATATTCTTGTATATATGAGTGAAATAACATGATTGACCTCACAAAGTAAGTTGTGCAGAACTGATATTCCTTTTGTGTCAGATTTGCATAGATCTTATACAATCATCAACATTTTTGATTTGTTCTTCAGCAGAGGAAATGGTGCAACTAGTTCAACAAGAAGGACAAGAACAATGAAAAGAGGAGATAAAGAAGAATACGAATCAGATTTCTTACTTTTGGTCCTGAAGATCCATTGCCGTGTTCATGGTTCTCATGACCACTGCTTGAAGAAGCCATAGAGGACAATGACTTCCTTACTTTAAACCTCGGATCGCTTGATATTTGCAGACTTTGCTATCTGCCTGAATTTGGTTTGTGGATGCAATCAGGCTCCAGATTGAAATCTCTTCCGCCTGGTATTTAGGATCTTGTGTTTGTAAAGGTTTGCCTAGTGCCTCTGTTTTCTATATTGGCGCCAATAGTTAGTTTGGCGGACATTTTCCCTCCAGAAACAGCTGTGGATATTACGCGAGGGACTGAGAGCGAGGGATATACGGGTATACGGGAGCTCGGGTTTTTTTGGCAGAAAAGGCACGCGGAGAAGGGAATCTGGCGCTGCCGTTAGATGAAAAATTAGCAATGGGAGTACGGATGGGAGCACGGGACGGGAGCAGGCAAGCCCCGTCCGGAGAGGACACTGGGACTGCGAGTCGAGGACATTTGACCCTCTCGGTCTGGGCGTGTGGGAGTCCCATTGTGGGGCCTGCCACCATTCTCAGCCTCATCCGCCACCTCCTTCCTGACCGGGCCTCGTGGCCCGTGACCTTAATTCCTACACAACACCTATTTGGCGCTTTATTTTTTATTTTTTGAGAATTATCTATTTGGCGCTTCAGCGCCCATTATAGGTCATTTTACAAATGGACGCACACTCTCCTGCGAGCTGGACTGGCCCATCTAATTTTTTCTGGTTGCTAAAACGTACAAAACTATGAGCAGCCACATTCTTTTCATGTGACTACTTACCTCTTTTTCATTCTCTAAAAAAAAACTTACCTCTTTTTCAACGGTGTCTAAGGAAAAAACATCTTTTTCAACGTTTTCTTCTTTCTTATTTCCTTTTTTATTTTCCCGTTTCAATTTTTCTTTTTCTTTCTTTTTCGATTTTCTTGTTACTTTTTCTCATCTTTCCGAATGGTCTTTTTATTTTTCTTCCTTATTCTTATTCTTATTATCTTCATTTTGTATCATTTTTTCTTTTGATAAATGCATGAACTTTTCTATTTTGCATTTTTTGGTAACTAGAAAAACTTTTCTTGAAATCCGTCAACTTTTTTTCAAAGTCGATTTTTAAAAATTCTCTAACCTTTTTTCAATATAGATGAACTTTTTATCGTTGAACATTTTTCAAAATTGATGAATTTTTCCAAAATTGATGAACTTTTTTAAAATAAAAAAATATTTTTACAAATTCATGAACTTTTTTCAATATCGATGGTTTTTTTTTTCAAAATTGATGAACTTTATTCAAAATTGATGAACTTTTTTAAAGTAGATAAACTTCTTCCAAATAGATGGAAATTTTTCGAAATCAATGAGAACAAATTTAAAATCGTGAACATTTCAAGTTTTTAAAATTTATTATCAAATTTGGTGAATTTTTAGAAAAATTGATGAAAAAAATTCAAATCAATGAACTTTTTCAAATTCAATAACTTTCTGAAGTTTGTGAATTTTTTTCAAAATCCTTGAACATTTTTGTATTTATGAAAATTTTGTTTTTCTGCGATTTTTTTGGATTTTTCCACATCGAAGAAGGAAGTTTTTTGTCTTTGGCAAATGAGCGAGCCAGCGTGCGTTTGACCGGCCCAAGTGTGGCTGCGTGAGCGCCCTTCACAACGGGCGCCTAAAGCGCCGTATAGGAGCTCCCTGATTCCTATTTGTCGTATTTTAGGGAAAATCCTTTTTGCCGCTCGCTGCGTCAAAATGTCGGGGTACCGCACACCTTGCATCAAGACCGGCCGGCCCGTTTAGAAGCCACACGCGTGTTCCAGGATGGTTTTCGGAACATTCAGCCGGTTTTTCCGGTTTTAGGAACCTTCCAGCAAGTTCCTGAACCGGTTTTTTCTGTTTCTTTTTTATTTTTCTTTTCTATCGTTTTTCATTTTGCTTTTTCTCTTTTTCCTTTCTTTCTTTTTTGTTTCCTATTTCAAGTTTATTTTTTGTGTCCAACAAATTCTCAGAAATTTTAAAAATGTTCGTGTTTCAATTTTTTGTTTACAATTCGACAATTTTGGGGAATTCCAAAAGAAGTTCATATTTTCAAAATGTTGTTTACAATTTTTAAAAGTGCTCATGTTTTGAAAATTTCTTCGCAAATTCAAAAAATGTTCAGGAACTTCAGAAAATGCTCCCAATTTCTAATTTTGTTCATGAATTTGAAACTGTTCATGTTATGAAAATTTGTTCACAAATTCAAAAAATGTTCGGAAACTTCAGAAAATGTTTCCAAACTCTAATTTTGTTCATGAATTAGAAACTATTCACAAATTCTAAAAATTGTTCATTTTTTTAGGAGTTTAAAAAAGTTCCAGTTTCAGATATTGTTCTTGTTTTCAATAAATGTTTGTGTTTTCAACATTGTTCATGTTTTTTTAATCAAGAGTTTAAAAAAAGTTCCCGTTTTCAAAACTTGTTCTGGAGTTTAAAAAAATGTTTGTGTTTTAAAAAATTTCTACAGGAGTTTAAAATATTCCTGTTTTCAAAAAATGTTTGTGATTCTGAATTATCCAAGTTTTTTTTAATTTCAAGTGTTTCAGAAAATGTTCCCATTTTCAAAATATGTTCTGAAGTTTAAAAAATATTCATGTTTTAAAAAATTGTTTGCTCTTTTATATTTTTTCGGGAGTTTAAAATGTCCCCGTTTTCAAAAAATGTTTGTGTTTCCAAAATTATTCGTGATTTCAAGGAAAAATTCAAGAGTTTCAGGAAATGTTGCCATTTTCAAAATTTGTTCGGGAGTTTAAAAAAATGTTTGTTCTTTCAAAAATTGTTCGCATTTTTATATTTTGTTCAGGAGTTTAAAATGTTCCTGCTTTCAAAAAATGTTCTCTTTCTCCAATTTTTCTTGGGATTTCAAAATGTACCCGATTTCAATTTTTGGTCGTAGATCCTAAAAATATTCGTACTTTTGAATTTGTTCGAAGTTTATAAAAATATTCCTGTTTGCAAACTTCGTTCAAAGTTTTGAAAAAATGTTCCCGTTTCTTAAAATTGATCAATGATTAAAAAATGTTGATGTTTTTAAGAATAATCAAGATTTTCCGAAAAATATTTGACGTTTTAGAAAACTGTTTGAGTTTTAAAGAATTATTAATTGTTTGAAAAGGTTAGCATTTAAAAAATTTGCTTTTCTAAAATACTATTTACTATGTTTTAGAAAATCGCGTTTCAAAATAATATGCATGTTTGCAAAGAAAAGGTTGTGTTTGAACTTTTTAAAAAAAATCGGATCTGTTGTTGGCATTCCTTCTTAAAATTTTGCGTTGCTGTTTTAGTCAGTAACTGTTGTTAGGTCTAGTGGTTATGAACTATCTACTGTAGCAGGAGTTCTACGGTGCGATCCCACTCCATTGTGTACAATTTTTTGCGGATTATTCGCCCGCTACCCGCTACAGTATCCGCACACACGCTACAGTATGGCACACCCTGATGGGCTGGCCCAGTTGGGCGGTCCCCTGTGCAAAGCCCCGACTGTGTGCCGCACATAGGAGCTCCCGTATTTTAGGACTATGTCCACCTATTGCACAGACAATCGACTTCGGTTGGCCCATTACATAGATTTTAACATTTCAATTTTGGGAATATTACCGATTTTGGGAACTTCTAAAAGGTTTCCATTTTTCGTTTCTTACTAGTTTTCTGATTTAAGTTGTTTTTCCTTTTTCTTTTTATTTCTTCGCTTTTCATGTTCCTCTTTTTCTTCACTACTTTCTTTTTTCACGTAAATTATAAATTTTCAAAATTATTCAAATTTCAAAAAATATTCATTTTTTCAAAATATATTCAGAATTCCAGAAATTTTTTCGCACCCCATTTGTAGTTTAGAGCCTCTGGGAATATATTGAAATCTTATTTGACAATTTTCAACCATTTTGAATCTGGTTAAAGGCTCAATTTATTTTTAGTTTGAATCCGTTCTTTTGCGGAATGTCGTAAGTCCATATTTTAAGTATCACAAGTCCTTGCATCTAAACCTCGTGTATATCAAAACCTTCGTCCTCCTGCATCCATCAGCGATGCACCGTGAGCAAAACTCGATGACGTTTTGGTCCTCGGCCACAAAGAAGCAAACTCGATGACGTTCTGGTCCTCGATGTTCCGACAAAGACACAAAGACTCCGTAATGTCAGCCTAAACCAAGTTGCCCACGACATTGTACACCAAATCTGGCCAGAGGTCGAGCTCGCCTCCATCTAGGACCCCTTCTCCGGGAATCTCAGGATGTCGTCGACCCAGGAAGCATCGCCAACGACGGCCACCGATCTAGAACCACCATCGACCAGCCACACATCCACTCTGCTGCTGGCCAACTCCACCGCATCAAGCTCTCGGACAAACATATCCTTCCCCCTCCCCCCCGCCGCCTGCGACACCATCTCGTGACATCGAGAGGGTTGGAGCACTGGCCAAATTTCCTTATACCAAAACCCAGCAGTCTGAAGCTCATCTCCTATGTCAGATCGACGGCACTACATGGCGCCACTCCGGCGGGCCGCGTAGTTGCCTCAGTCAGCTATTTAAGTCGATCGCCGGCACTGAAATCCTACCCGTCCACATTCCCCCTCTTGTCCGCTGCCGCCGCCACTTTCTAATAATCGACTGCCACCACTAGTAGCCATGGCCCCACGCCGCCGGGTAAGGAGCCACCCATATCTAACACCGGAGCACCGATTGCAGCTCCTTGAGCAGATCCGGGCAAGACACGAAGCCCGGATCGCCGCGGGGCTATCTCTGAACGTGGTGGATCCAGAGGAGGACTTCGAGGTCGAGGAGGAGGAGGAGGACGAGGAGGATGTGGGGGACGCTAGGGATGCAGATCTGCAGGCGGAGCAGCAGGTGATTCTCAATTCCCTTTGGTCGGAATCGAAGGCGGAGGCTGATACGTCTCCAACATATCTATAATTTTTATTGTTTCAAGATATTATATTATCAATCTTAGATGCTTTATATGCAATTTTAAGTCATTTTTGGGGACTAACCTATTAACTCAGTGTCCAGTGTCAGTTCCTATTTTTGAATGTTTTTTGTTTCGCAAAATACTAATACCAAACGAAGTCCAAACACGATAAAACTTTACGGTGATTTGCTCTGGACCAGAAGGGGCCCTAGAAGCTTTTGGAGGAGGCCACAAGGCATACGAGAGGACCACAAGCTCAAACGGCGCACCCCTAGGGGGCGCCACCTGAGCTTGTGGGCCCCACGTAACTCCGTTTGACCTAATTACACTTCTATAAATTCCCATAAATCCCAAGACCAATAGAGAGCCACCCTAAACAATTATTCTGCTGCCGCAAGCTTCTGTTCTTCCACGATCCCATCTGGAGGCCTTTTCCTATATTCTACTAGAGGGGGAATCGATCACGGAGGGCTTCTACATCAACCTTTCTCCTCCTCCGATGATGTGTGAGTAGTTTACCACAGACCTGCGAGTGCATGGGGATTAACTAGGTGGCTTCTTCTCTCTCTTTGATCTTCAATACAATGTTCTCTTTAGAGATCGATCTGATGTAATCTTCTTTTGCGTTGTGTTTGTTGGGATCCGATGAATTGTGAGTTTATGATCAGATTATCTACTGAAAGTAATTGAGACTTTTCAAAACTTTCTTATGCATGATTATTATAGCTTTGTATTTCTCTCTGATCTATTCATTTGGTTTGGCCAACTAGATTGATTTATCTTCAGTCGGAGAGGTGCTTTGTAGTGGGTTCAATCTTGCTATGTCCTCACCTCGTAACATAAGGGGTAGCAAGGCACGTATTTGTATTGTTGCCACTAAGGGTAAAGCGATGGGGTGTAATCATATTGCTTGGTTTTATTCTGCCTACACTATGTCATCTTGCTTAAAGCGTTACTCTGTTTGTCATGAACTTAATACCATAAATGCATGCTGGATAGTGATTGATTGGTGGAGTAATAGTAGTAGATGCAGTAAGGAGTCGGTCTACTTGTCACGGATGTAATTCCTATATATATATGCATTCTTTTGAAACCGTCGAATGTCTTCTCTGTGTCCTTATCAGCAGAAGAAACAGAGACAAAAAATTGAATCTGTTTTAAATGCTATATCCTTATTGCCTGAAACCCGGAGAAGTCGGAACGACCACCCGACAGTCCAGGCGTGCGTGGCAACATGGAATAACTTCCAATGTGTTGCATGTCTCCACGTGTCCCTCATATGTGAACCGCTGGGGGCACCCGTGTAATTGCGTTGTGCTGTCCCTTTCCTTATAAATACACATCTCATCGCGGTCAAAATCCTTCTCCCACCTCTCCACCTCGCAGTTACCCTAGCGCCACCGCTAGCTCTCGACGACGCTGGTGAAGAAGCGCTTAGCTGTCGCGACCTCACCGACGCCGTCCTCACGCCGGCCGCTGACCTCGTCTCCTCCGCCGCCTCCGTAGGTGTCTTCCATCGCCAAGTTAGGGCACGGGAGACCGAACTGCTCGGCCTCCCACTCCACTCCGTCTAGCAGTTCTTCATGTGGTAATTAAAGCTTACTTTTACTGCCTTTTTGATCCGATAGATTCATCCTTCTCTACCAAAAATGGTTTCTAAACCTACAAAATTGGATCTATCATGTTCTGCATCTCATATCATGCCTAGTATATTCACTTATGCTTCACAAGTAGTTAGATTCCTCACTTGTACCTATTCTTGGATTCGTACAACTGTGGAACCAACTCTCAACATATAAGTGAATGTCTTCGCGCTATGAGGTCAATGTCTTCAGACTGATTTATCTTCAAAATCTTCTGAGAATGCATATGACCTCTTCCCCTTCCCTCGCATCTCTAATGCTGTCACAGGTACATGTCCGTGGGAGAATCCCTTGGTTCTCATAGTCTGCATTCATTTGCAGAGTTCTTACAGCATCACATCAATTCTCCTGAAGCCAGTTCCTGTCTGACCAGCAGACGGAAGCCTTTGCAAGCTCTGAAGCCATTCAGTTTGAACTACATGGCCACTGAAAAGTCAGCAAGAAAGGGCGGCAGACAACACCGTGGCAACACGTCCAAAGATTTGCCACCTGATCTGTATGAAATGTACAAGACAGACCCTGAAGAAACCTACGGTGAACGTAAGACTCGAATCCAATGGATTCGAAGATATTGGGCTGAGGAATGGTTCAAGTACAGATTCGTCACTACTGAGTATGCTGAGAAGAATGTCATCAAGCGACCTTGGGGAGATATCTTATACAAAAATCTTCAACCCAAGTCCAAGTCCGAAGCCATTGCTCAAGGCTTCTACCCTTGCATGGTCCGTGGACCTTAGCCTGCTAATGCCGACCCATCTTCTCTGTTATGGTGTCGTGACGACAATCTGTTCAAGCGCAACTACAAGTTTGCGAAAGATTCAACCGTGAAAAACAAGAAAGCATTTGGACTTGACTTCAACCCTGGTTCATCTGTTCCTCGGGCTGACGTCACCCGTGATGCTGAACCAAATATCGTCGGGCCCTTCTACAACCTCGAAGGTCTCATCACACACATTGCTATTCAGGGGACAGCCCTGGAGCACTCTGCAGACGATGCTGATTCTGATGAAGCGCCTGCTCCTCCTAAGCCAAAGAAGCAGAAGAAACCAAAGGCTTCAAAGCCCTCCCCTGCTCCTAAAGCTTCGCATGCGAAGCCACTGGCTACTGCTCCTCCTGAAGCAAGTGTGCAATCTGAAGATCTCTCTCGCATCTCCAAGAAGACCGAAAAGTCTTTAAAGAAGAAGAAGCCCATCCAAAGTTCTGGTCAAGCACTGACCCCAGCTGCCGTTCCAAGGAACGAGACTGAATCCATTGATCTATCCAGTGATGATGATCTTGGTGATGATGCTCTTGAGCTGCTGATAAAGAGCAAGCAAGAGGCGGAGATCTTCAACGATCTGCCCCTCTTTGATGTGGATATCTTGAATAACTTCATTGATGAATGGTTTGACAACCCGAACCTTAACATTGACGATCTTCAGCTTCCAATAGGCATCAGTGTCTCTTTCCATGGAGCCATAGCTAATGAGTTGGCTCTTGCTCAAAAGATAGTCGAGCTGAAGAACAAGATCGACTATGAGAAGGCTCAATTCAAGAAGCACATGGCCAAGCTCAGCGTAACTGATGTTCAGAACTTCAAGCAGATGCTGCATAACCTCAAGGAAGAGTTTCACAAGAAACACGAAGAAGCAAAAGGTTCAAGAGAACAGATGAAACTCTCTGCCCAGAAATGTGTTCAAGTTCATAATGAAGCTGAAAAGCGCAAGGCTCTTGGGCGTCCAGACATCAATCCCAAGATGGCTGCCAAAAAGAAGAAGCCTGTTGTGGCCCAAGCTGAAGCGTCAGGGCGGGAAGCGCCTCGCATTGTATTCCCTGCCAGCATGACAGGCTCGAAGCCTAAGGTCCCCACAGCTGCTTCAGAACTGAAGAAGACAAGGGCAGCAGAGGCTGAAGCCAGGAAGCGCAAGAACAAGAATGCCTATGATGATGCACAACAGACCAAGAAACAGAAAACAAAGTCTTCGAAGAAAGATCGGGCTGCTCCCACAGAGCCCCTTGTTGTCGAGCCCATCTCCGTTGCTCGCCCTGCATCCGAACAGCAAGAGCGTCAGATTGTGATCCACGAGCCTGCTTTCACAGAGGCTCCTGAAGCTGAAGTTCCAGCTGTTGACCCCACCGCAACTGAAGACATTGGTCCCCAAGACAATGTAAATGATGATGAAGTTCTTCCTCAGATAGAGCACCAAATGGTATCATCACAACGATCTCATCAGCATTGGTCGTCCTCTGACGCCAATTGCTCAGGATGATTCATGGGCTGATCGCCCTCAAGACTCCCCCTGACGAGAAGAATCACCAAGTACTCCACCACCTCAAGTTACCACCCAGGTACTTGATGATGACGACTATGTGGTCCAGCCAACTCCCTCTCCAAAAGCGTCGCCCGCATTCCGCAGGCTTTGCAAAGGACCCCACAAGTCGCTTTGTCGAGCGCTCCAGAAGGAGAAGAGCACCACAACTCAGTGGCATGACAAGTGTTTCCTGACGCCACTCCAACTATGAAGGTCTCTGAGTCTGAAGCCAAAGCTGCTGAAGACACTCCGGCTGCATCAGCCGATGATCAAGAAGAACACCATCAAGACAAGAGCGTGTTGCCACACCCCCTACCATCCAAGAAGCTATTCTCAAGGAGAACGATGTGCCCGACCCTCCAGCTACTCAAGTGGAGGTTGAAAATACTGAGGCGGCCACCACCAACACCAATACTGAAGCCAATGACGTTGTCGTGGGTTTGTCACGGCAGATGTCCTAGCGAAAGGACTTAGTCGTGGAGCCATCGCAATGGGTTAACTCGAAGGGGTTAAAGCGGACAAGGGACACAGGGAGTTTATACTAGTTCGGCCCCTTCGATGAAGGTAAAAGCCTACATCTAGTTTGTGATGGAATTGATGGGGTTTCGATGACTAGGGAGCAAACAAGCTTCTCCTAGGCCTCGAGTTATTGTTGTCTGTCCTGAACCGCTATCGGGTTGTCCCCTTATATACACGGGCGACACCCGTCGGTTCATAGAGTCCCAATCTCCGATTTATATTCGTATCCGGGTTGGTCTCTCCCTATTCCTAACTTATAATACAAGTTTATATACACGCCGGTTTACAGCTATAGATACTGAACCGACTACGGCCTTGGGCCTTTGTCTAGCCTCTGGGCTTTAGCACCTTTAGACTACTGATGAAGTCAACCCGGCCCACTTAGGCCGGTTTACGCCCAGCAGTAATATCCCCAACATTAGGCCCCAGATTGATTTGAACAGGTTCATGTCAATCCTTAGCCAAAATCTTTGTCTTCATCATCTTCCTGTATCTGTTGAACCGTCGTGTCGTCATCTTCTTTGGTTGTTGTAAACCGGCATGATGTCATCCTGAAGCTAGCCTTTATAACGCCTTCTT
Organism: Aegilops umbellulata; assembly: GCA_032464435.1. Lineage (NCBI taxonomy): Eukaryota > Viridiplantae > Streptophyta > Magnoliopsida > Poales > Poaceae > Aegilops > Aegilops umbellulata. The sequence continues at coordinate 152,363,191 of CP136054.1, read as the reverse complement.
TGTTTAATAGATCCGCACTAATCGAGGGGACAACTCTGAAAATTGTGGCTCCTGGATTCGCGCGCCTGACACATGTCCTTTGCTTCATAAATAGGGCCGAAGGGTCATTTCTTTTCTCTCCTTCATCCCCTTTCTCTTCGTCTTCTCCGCGCCGCCAGACTCGGAGCTCCACCGCCGCTGCTGATCTCTGCATCATCTTGGGCCGCTGCATCGACCTGATCGTACCAGAAAACCGCGGCGTCCTTCCGCATCTCCCCCAGCTCCGGTAAGATCTCTGTTTTTACCCATCTGGATCCACACTAGGGTTTCATGTTCTTGCCGTGTTCTTGCTTACTGTTCGTATTCCTGCTCATACCTCTGGATAGATCCAAGGAAACCCTTCTGTGAGTTACCAATGGGCCTTTAGCATTCATCTTGTAGATTCATGTTTCAGTTCATAGATCCAAATAACCTTTCTGCTCTTTGAACCAATATTGTTCCGCCTTAAGCTTTTAAATATTTTCCTTTTTTTGGACTGGCTTTAGATCCATCGCTGTAGAGAAGTCTTGTGAAATCTGTTTCTGTATTTATACACCCTCAATTGCCTTCAATGCTCAGATCCCGCGGTTTAACTTTGGCATAGAAAATGTAAAGGACCAGTATATATCATTAGTCCCCCTGTTTGAACCGCCAGATGTTGCCACCTTGCATAACTCCGGCTTAGATAGGACTGCCTTCGGTTTAAATAGATATGCATCCGGTTTAATCAAACATATACTTGAACCGGAACCACTTGTCTTGTAGATTTTCTCATGGCCAAGCAAATATATGAGTGCAGCTGGGTTCCTTCCCGTGTTACGGAAACACAATTGAACAACTTAGTTCTCACCGGCGCTTTAAGCAGTAAAAACACCATCCACTGGCGAGTCCCAGGCACAGAATGCCCTCCCACCCCTGAAGAGGGAGAGGTTGTTGTTTTTGCGGATCACCTGGCCCGGGGTTTTAGTCCGCTCGGTTCAAAATTTTATCGGGATGTCTTAGCCAATTTCCAACCGCGCCCACAAGATATCGGTCCCAACTCTGTTACTAATATATGCCACTTCCAAGTGCTTTGCGAAGTGTACTTCCAAGAGGAACCCACAGTGGAATTGTTCCGAGACTTCTTTCACTTGAACCGTCGCACAGAGTTTACTGATGGCCCTAATATGGAACTAGGTGGTATGGCGATTCAGAAAAGGAAAGAAGTCACTTATCCTCATGCGAAACTGCACAGTCATCCCCAGGAGTGGAATAATTCCTGGTTCTATTGCAAAGACACCTCCCATGCCGAAGAGAATCCATTGCCTGGTCTCCGTCCGGAACGGCTTAGCAACACTCACCCCTTTCCTCAGAGGTTAACTAGCAAAGAGAGGAGCAAGTACGCTCCCCAATTGTCCAAGCTCAGAGCTTTCCTAGCCAACGGTTTAACTGGAGTTGATCTTGCCCGTTGTTGGATATCCTGGAGTATACTGCCCCTCAGCCGACGCTCCGGTTTGATGTGTGAATATACAGGCAGTGTTGACGATCCGCTGCAGCATGTAAACATCCAGCTTACTGATGAAGAAGTCACAGAAGCTGTAAAGAAAATTTTGAACGAACCGGAGCACGTCTGCGCTCGTACCGGCCTGCTTCCTTTTTGCGCCACAAACAAACCGCCAGCCGTAAGTCTGCATTCTTCCTTTGTACTAGCTTTGATGCTATTGTACTTGTCTATTACTGATGCCGATAACTGTTTGATGCAGGGTAATGATCCGTTTTGGAGCAACAAAATCACACAAGAGAAAACTGATAAACCGGACAGACCAATCCGGCCTAAGACCAAGGTCATTAAGAAGTCTACTCATAAAAGGAGAACCACCGCTTCTTCTGATCCGCCCACTGACGACGATGTGGGTAATCCGGACCTTGAGGTAGAACTTGATTCCCTCGGTTTACTTTTTATACACCTTATTGATGATGATATTTGTCAGGATGATGCCGAAGCTAGCCATGCTGACGATGTAGAGGTAATTGTTCTTTCCTCTGACTCAAGCCTTCCGCCTTCACATAAAATCCGTCAGGCAAACCGCAAAGTTAAATTTTCTCATCCTCTTGCTTATTTGGATCCCAACTTTCTTATGAAGACCCACCAGCATGAGGTGCGCCGCACAACTCGACACAGTGGTCAGGTAGTTACCTCCGCCGGTTTACCGAACAATCCGGTTCGGAGACGTCGTTCAGAGGTCTCTAATTTGCTTGTCAAATTTTGTCCTAAAGCGGGCTGTTTTCGTCAACCGCTTAATCCGTCTGACTCCGATTATCAGGTCACCTCGCACTCATCTTCTGGCGAGTCAACTGGCACCTAGCTGCCTCCACTTAAAACCGTGCTTGGGTAAGCTTGTACTTATCATAACGTTGTTGATTTTTGTAGCTTTCAATATGCACTGTCTTTGATTTTGCTGCTTCTTTTTAGGGCCAAACCGAGGCCAAGTAAGAAAGCTCGCCTGGATAAGGCAGCCGAGGAAGACGCTGCTCCTGAACCGGATGCTACCCCAAATGTTGAAGCGGTCATCTATGAAGATGTGGTTAATGACCCGCTAGTGCAAAATGAAGTTGTTTCTGCTGAAGAGGGTCTTGTTAACACCTCCGGTCCTGCTGACCAGCCAGCCAGTCCCATCCGGATTGAGAAAACCACCAGTCCCTCCAAACCTGCCGATAAACCGACTGCGCCAGTTCAAACCGATGAGTCTAAGGATGATGAAGTCATAATCACTGGCATTGGTCGTTCTGAACCGGGGAATCCCATCGCTTTAGCCAAGCATACTGCCAAAGAAGAATTTTCTGCCATGAGCAAAGGCAAATGGGATGTTGATCTGGCAACCTATACTGCTCTCAGCGCCCAAGATATTCATTCTGGTTATTTAAACCGGCTATATACTAGCCGTGATTATGAAGCCAATCTGGTAAAGATGATGAAGGAAAAATTTGAGGTACTCTCCATGTACTTGTTCTTGTTTATCACCACTGTAGCCCCCAAGGGCCGGTCCAACTTTAGTATAATTGAATCGGGTCTTGTCATAAAACTCAATACTTCAAAGTTCGCTAATGTAGCCCCCAAGGGTCGGTTCAACTTAATATAGTTAGAACCGAGACTTTAATCTTCAAACAGTAGCATCCGAAATATCGTCAGAGCAAATGGCCATTAGCCCCCAAGTGCCAAGTTGAATACTTGTTTTGAGCTTGGGACTTTGATAATTAATTGATAGCTGTAAATCAAATAGGCATTAGCCCCCAAGTACAAAGCGCATAACTTGTTATGTGGTTGGTACTTCATTGGTTAAACCGTATAACTGTCGGATTGCAGGCTGAACTGAAGGTCAAAGAGAACCAAGTCGCCGACCTTCAAGAGAACTTGAAGTCCCAGCAAGCTGAAACCTCCAAGGCCAAGGAGGAGTTAACCAGCGCTTTAAGCACCATGGAGCAGCTGAAAGAGGGCTTCAAGAAGGAACGGGCTGACTGGGCCACCGAAAAGGCCGCTTTAACCAAGAAGATTGAAGATGCAGAGGCTGCCCTTAAACTGGTAACTGATGAATTAACCAGCGTAAAGCGACAAGTGCACGCAATGACTGCCGCCATCTTTGGTAAGCTTCTTGTGACTTGTATAATAATCGTGATCCTCTTATAAACAGCCCGGTTTGTAAACTGCTGATCATGTTACAGGCACTCGCATTAACCACTTGGGGTCGGATGTGCGGATGAAACTGAAAGCCGCCTACACCTCAATCAAGCAACTGTACACTGGAGCGCAACGGATTATCTCAACTGCGTCACATAACAATCCAGCACCCACTTTGATCCAAGATACACTGAAGAGACTGTCAATGCTCCCTGCTCGGATTGATGAGTTAAAAAAGTCTGCTGCTCGAACCGGAGCCATCAATGCCTTAATCCGGGCCAAAGCATGGGTGCCCGATTTTGATCCTGTTGAAGCGGCTCAAGGCTATCCCAGCTTGAAGGAGGATGGCTCAGAATTCAGCGAAGAGGATTTAAGAGAGATAAACCGGGCGGTGCGCCCTCTGGCCTGCCAACTGGTAGAGGAAGCACATTTGTCGCATTATCAAGCTCAGTATAATGACCAGAACAAAAGAGTGGCTGCACCAATCCGTGAAGCGGAAAACCTGATTCCTCCAATCCGTAAGCATACTTACGCCCCTGATATTGAACCGTCTTCACTGATCCATGAAGAGGCTGTCTTTCAAGCATTAATGGGAATCGACTGGACCACTGTTGACTTCCAGCCGCTGGGTAGAGACGAGGAAGCCGAAGCGGCGCAGGATGATCCAGAACAATCAAACCGGGGTGGCCAGCAGGCGTGAGCCGAAGGCAGCTTTAACTAGCTTCCCTGTTATATCTTGTCAAGAAAACAATGATCTCATTTGGGCACCAAACTGCCTTGTAATAGGCTAGACAATACTTTTTGCTTCTTGAGATGCCTTCGTGCATCTGTGCTGATACCTTTATTTGGAAGGTCAATATTGCCAACTTATATCTCCTGCAATCATAAAATCTTAAACTACCAGGGCGGTTGTACCGCCAGCCGGTCTATGAATCTTTATGTAGATACGCACGGAGACTTGCAAATATGATCAAATTTTGTGATACGAAATACCTGCCATTTATTGGGCACGAAGTAGGCGTGTAGCCAATCTTGAAACGGGGGTTTGATAACCCTAAACCGTCATGGGAGAAAACAGCTCCTGTATATATAACGCCGGCTTACTGTGTAAACCGTGCTTTGATCATAATAGCCTTTTGTTACTCCAAAAAAGGATGTGAACAGAAAAAAATCAAACCGGGCAAATAATCTTTGGTTTAAAAATGGTCCGTGTTCCGCCAATTTGGCTGTTTGAACCGGTACAAAGCACTGTCGGTTTTAGAAAAAACGCAACTAAGATAAAATAGCAACTCCTTAAGAAAGGCTATTTAAAGCAAAAGCAATGATAAAACTTTTTGCAAAAAGAGAGGCTTTACTGAGCCGATCAGATGGTGTTACCATGGTCAGACGCAACCAAGCTCCCCAAAGGTGTAGCTATGGTGCTAGTCGGCCAGGTCCCCAAATGACTCGTGGCATTACGCCGGCCAAGTGGCATGGCAATGGTTCGGGTTCAACCAAGCCCCCAAGTGACTCTAAGGCCTGTAGGCCGACCAAGAGGCGTGACCGGTTCAGACTTGACCGTGTCCCCAAGTGATCTGGTGGCTTTCGCCGATCAAGAGGTGTTGCATCGGTTCGGACACGACCGAGCGCCCAAGTGATCTGGTGGCTTTCGCCTATCAAAAGGTGTTGCATCGGTCCAGACATGACCGAGCCCCCAAGTGATATTGATAATTTTTGCAAGGGGTAAACCGGAGGTCGTTTTAAAACAGAAAAACTCCATGTAACCACACATGATAGAAACGAACAGATACCCCGCTTTATCTGAGGATCCGGTTTATTATATTGATAATATATACATTGTCATAATATGTACATAAGCAGAGCCAATGGCTCAGGTGTAGTAAGGCCGAAGATGAGCTATGTTCCATGGCCTGCTGGTCTCCTCCTCTGACTTACGTGAGTCCTTATGCTCTCGAATATCAATCAGATAGTATGACCCGTTGTGCAGATTTTTGCTGACCACGAACGGTCCTTCCCAAGGTGGAGATAACTTACGCATATCGGTTTGATCTTGAATGAGTCGAAGCACCAAATCTCCTTCTTGAAAGGTTCTGGTTCTGACCCGACGGCTGTGATAGCGACGAAGATCTTGTTGATAAATTGCCGAGCGGGCAGCTGCTGTGTCTCGCTATTCATCCAACCGGTCCAATGCGTCTTGTCGGGCCGTCTCGTTGTCCGCTTCAACATAAGCCGCAACCCGAGGTGAATCGTGACGGATATCACTAGGGAGAACCGCCTCTGCTCCATAAACCATGAAAAACGGCGTGTATCCAGTTGATCTATTGGGCGTGGTATTGATGCTCCATAACACAGAGGGCAATTCTTCGACCCAACAACCCGGCGTCCTCTACAAGGGAACCATAAGCCGGGGTTTGATGCCTCTCAAGATCTCCTGATTAGCTCTTTCTGCTTGACCATTGGACTGCGGGTGTGCCACTGATGAAACGTCAAGGCGGATGTGCTCTCGTTCGCAGAACTCTCTCATGGCACCCTTAGATAAATTGGTACCATTATCTGTGATGATACTGTGTGGAAAGCCAAACCGGAAAATCACTTCTTTGATGAACTGAACCGCAGTGGCTGCATCACACTTGCTAACAGGCTCTGCCTCCACCCATTTTGTAAATTTATCAACCGCCACCAGGAGGTGGGTCTTCTTGTCTTTGGACCTTTTGAAAGGCCCAACCATATCCAGCCCCTAGGTTGCAAACGGCCAAGTAATTGGAATCATCCTCAATTCTTGAGCTGGAACATGAGCGCGTCTTGAGAATTTTTGGCAACCATCACATCGCCGGACTAGATCCTCCGCATCAGCATGGGCAGTCAGCCAATAGAAACCGTGGCGAAACGCCTTAGCCACCAAAGACTTTGAACCAGCGTGGTGACCACAATCTCCTTCATGGATCTCACGCAAAATTTCCAGCCTTCCTCAGGAGACACAAAGCGTTGAAATGCTCCTGATACACTGCAATGATGCAACTCGCCCTTGATGATTGTCATGGACTTGGACCGCCGTATTATTTGTCTGGCCAGAGTCTCATCCTCTGGTAACTCGCCCCGGTTCATGTACGCTAGGTAGGGAAGTGTCCAATCCGGAATGACGTGGAGTGCTGCCACCAACTGAGCCTCCGGATCAGGAACAACCAAATCTGCTTCTCCAGGTAGCTGAACCGATGGGTTGTGTAGTATGTCGAGAAAGACATTGGGCGGGACCGGTTTACGCTGTGAGCCTAGCCGGCTCAAAGCGTCCGCTGCCTCATTCTTCCGACGGTCCACGTGGTCCACCTGATAACCCTTGAAATGACCAGCAACAGCATCAACCTCACGACGATATGCAACCATGAGTGGGTCTTTAGAATCCCAAGTACCAGACACCTGTTGAGCTACCAGGTCCAAGTCACCGAAGCACTTAACCCGGCTTAAGTTCATCTCTTTAGACATCCAGAGACCATGGAGCAAGGCTTCGTACTCAGCTGCATTGTTAGTACAAGGGAACATTAAGCGGAGAACATAACAAAACTTGTCACCTCGTGGGGAAGTTAATACGACTCCAGCCCCCGAGCCCTCCAATTGTCGTGATCCGTCGAAATGGATGGTCCAATATGTGTGATCCGGCTTCTCTTCAGGGGCCTGCATCTCTGTCCAGTCATTGATGAAATCGACAAGTGCTTGGGACTTCACCGCCGTCCGAGGCACGTATTTCAAACCGTGTGGCCCAAGTTCTACAACCCACTTGGCAATCCGACCTGTTGCTTCACGGTTCTGGATGATATCACCCAAAGGGGCAGAGCTGACCACTGTGATGGGATGCCCTTGGAAATACTGCTTCAGCTTCCGGCTTGCCATGAAAACTCCGTATACCAGCTTCTGCCAATGCGGATATCTTTGTTTGGACTCAATAAGCACATCGCTGATATAATAAACCGGACGCTGAACCGGGTACTCTTTGCCCGCCTCCTTCCGCTCCACCACTATAGCTACACTGACCGCACGAGCATTAGCAGCGACATACAGCAATAATGGTTCTTTGTCAACGGGGGCGGCGAGTACAGGCGGATTGGCCAATTGCCGCTTTAAATCCTCCAAAGCCTGATCAGCGGCAGAACTCCAGACGAACTGATCCGTTTTCTTCAACATCTGATACAACGGGATCGCTTTCTCACCAAGGCGGCTGATAAACCGGCTCAACGCGGCAATCCGGCCAGCCAAACGTTGAACATCATTAATACATTTCGGTTTGGCCAGAGAAGTGATAGTCGTGATCTTCTCCAGATTAGCCTCAATTCCCCTGTTGGACACCAGAAAACCCAATAACTTGCCTGCTGGTACACCAAAGACACATTTGGCCGGATTGAGCATCATTTTGTACGTCCTCAGGTTATCAAAGGTTTCCTTCAAGTCATCGACCAAAGTCTCCTTCTTCCTTGATTTAACAACGATATCATCCACATAAGCATGCACATTACGGTCAATCTGTTTGTGGAGACAATTTTGCACACACCGTTGATAGGTTGCCTGGGCACTTTTGAGCCCAAAAGGCATAGACACATAGCAGAAGGCTCCAAAAGGAGTTATGAACGCCGTCTTCTCCTGGTCCTTAACTGCCATTTTGATCTGATGATAGCCGGAATACACATCCAGGAAACATAAGCGCTCGCAACCCGCCGTAGCATCAATAATCTGATCAATACGGGGGAGGGCAAAAGGATCCGCGGGACATGCTTTATTAAGATCAGTATAATCCACACACATGCGCCAGGTGCCATTTTTCTTAAGGACGAGCACCGGATTAGCAAGCCACTCAGGGTGGAAAACTTCAACAATGAAACCAGCTGCTAAGAGCCTAGCCACCTCTTCTCCAATAGCTTTTCGCCTCTCCTCGTTGAACCGACGGAGGAACTGTTTCACCGGTTTGTATTTCGGATCCACGTTAAGAGTGTGCTCAGCAAGTCGCCTCGGTACACCAGGCATGTCAGAAGGCTTCCACGCAAAGATGTCCCGATTCTCACGGATGAACTCGATGAGCGCGCTTTCCTATTTCGGATCCAGATTGGCACTGATACTGAACTGCTTGGACGAGTCGCCAGGTACGAAGTCAACAAGCTTAGTCTCAGCGGCTGATGTAAATTTCAGGGCCGGATCATGCTCTGTAGTAGGCTTCTTTAAAGGATTCATATCCGTCGGATCAACATTGTCTTTGTAATACTTGAGTTCCTCGGTACTACAAACCGATTCTGCGTAAGCCGCATCTCCTTCTTCGCATTCCAAAGCGACCTTGCGGCTTCCGTGAACCGTGATGGTCCCCTTATGACCTAGCATCTTGAGTTGCAAGTATACATAACAGGGCCGTGCCATGAATTTCGCATAGGCTGGCCTACCGAACAGGGCGTGATATGGGCTTTGGATTTTTACCACCTCAAACGTCAGTGTCTCAGACCGGGAATCGTGGTCATCTCCGAAGGCCACTTCCAATGCTATCTTCCCAACGGGGTATGCTGACTTGCCAGGTACCACACCATGAAATACCATATTCGAAGGCCGGAGTTCCTTATCTGTCAGCCCCATTCGATGGAAAGTCTCATAGTACAGGATGTTAATGCTGCTACCTCCATCCATGAGTACCTTGGTGAACTTATAACCTCCCACCTGAGGTGCCACCACTAAAGCCAGCTGACCCGGACTGTCAACCCGGGGAGGGTGATCCTCTCTACTCCATATGATTGGTTGCTCTGACCAGCGCAGATACCGGGGTACGGCCGGTTCAACAGAATTAACTGCCCGCTTTTGGACCTTCCGGTCCCGCTTGTCCAAGCTAGTGGTGAATACATGATACTGCCCACTATTCAGCTGCTTTGGATTGCTCTGGTAACCCGACTGCTACTGTTGCTGATTGTTACCACCCTGGTTATTTTGATTATGCTGATTGTTATGCCCGCCCGGGTTACTATTAAATCCTGAACCGGAATTTCCTCCACCGTGACTCGGTCCAGATCCAGAACCACCACCAGAGCCGGGGTCATACCGGAAGGCATTGGAGCTCTTGAATTCTTGCATAATATAGCAATCTTTCCAAAGGTGGTTTGCTGGTTCCTCCCTTGTCCCATGCTTTGGACAGGGCTGGTTCAACAGATAGTTCACGCGTTCCGGATTAGGACTAGGCCCTCCACTGCGGTTTTTACCCTTACGTCGCGGGCCCCCATTCTGCACGTTAATATTGGCCACAAAGTCCATGTTGCCATCCGCTTTACGCTTGCCTCCGCCATCGTTTCCTGCTGAGGGATCCTGATGGCCTCTAAAGTTGCCGTTCTTCTTTCCCTTCCCTGTCTTCTCATCATCAGACTCGGGATCCTTGGTACTATCAGAATCGGCATACTTCACCAAAGCGCCCATGAGGGTTCCCATGTCAGTACAATGGCGTTTCATTCGTCCTAACTTCAGCTTCAAAGGCCCAAACCGGCAATTTCCTTCCAAGGTTATAACTGCGGTGTCCGCATTGATGCGGTCTGAAGAATGCAGAACTCGTGAGACCCTGCACACCCAATGAGTCGTTGATTCTCCTTCCTCCTGGACGCAGGCAGCTAAATCCACTATTGACATGGGCTGCTTACACGTGTCTTTGAAATTATTGATGAACCGGTCTCGCAACTGGGCCCATAAGCTGATAGAATTGGGCGGCAAGCTTTTTAACCAAGTGCGGGCTGTCCCTTCAAGCATCATGGTAAAATATTTCGCACATGCCGCCTCATCAACGTCAAGCATCTCCATGGCCATCTCATAACTCTCCACCCACGTCTCTGGGGGTTGATCCGCCATGTAGTTCGGCACCTTGCGCGGGCCTTTAAAATCCTTGGGCAGGCGCACATTGCGTAAAAGCGGGGACAAGACAAGGCACTCCCAAAGCACTAGACGTGAGCCCCGGTTCAACCGAAGTGGTGGGATGAACCGACATGAACTGACGAGTCTGATACTGCGCTGCTAACTCAGCTTCCCTGCGCGCTCGGGCCCGGTCTACCACCTCATGGGCATCGGGAGCCGGATTGTTGCCACGGGGTACTTCACGCCGCGCGTTACTTGACACAGCTGGTTCCTCCATACGCCTGCTATAACTCTGGGCCGGACGTGGGGTAGAATGAATCCGGTCGCGGCTGTATGAGTATGCTTCCTGTTGGATCAAGGCCGTCCTGAGGAGCTCCTTAACCCGGCGCGTTTCGATCGCCTGTAATGAATCACCTTCAACTGGAATAGCCTCCAGCCGTGCCGCAGCTGCAATAAGGTTATCCATCGGATTGGAGTAGTGACCCGGAGGTGTAGGCACGGCTTGCGGTACACCAGCATTATGATGAGGCAGATCTATTAAACGGGGCTGAACCGGCGCTCCTGTCGCAGGTGCCTCCGCCCGGTTTACTACGGCGGATTATTGATTCCCGCTTCAGGGGTGTTGAAAAGGTTCCTTCCTTCAAAAACTGAGGGCAGACGAGATTGGTATTTCCTCCTCATGACTTCCTGTGAGGCGTTCTGGTCCAGCATGAGTTTATAAGCTTGGGCATCCAAAGCGGCCCGCTCCGCGGTCATCCTGACCTCTTCTGCTGCCAGATCCGCTTTGGCCTGGGTAATCTGCTCTCTCACCTTTGCGATCTCCGCGTTATGAGTATCCTGATCCACCGGATTAGCTTCTGCCATGAGTGCGCCAATGCGTCGAATAGATCTGATAACACTTGAACCGGCGGGCGCACCGAGCCTCCTGCTCCGGCAGCCGTTGCTGCTGCTGAACCGGAAATCATCGCCGCGGCTGTCGATGAGTGAGGTGCTGCTTGTGTACCGGCCATGAATATCCCAACCCGGTTGGGCAGATCGGAGGGGTCCGGAATACTGTCGCCATCGGAACAGCCCCCAATCCGGCCATCTTGTAGCTGATACAATGACTCAGTCTCTTCGGTCGATGACTCGTCACCAGAGTAAACGACGGTTTCACCACCAGATCCTGATCCGTCCTCATAGCTTCCTCCATGGATGAATCCCACGAAGGCACGCTTCACGGCTGGTTTAACCCGGGCAGGTCGTGCATGCTGAGCTGTCTCGACGAGGTCGGTGCAGATGTCCAGCTCAGGGCCCGGTTCACCGATCTTGCCGATGAAGACATGTATGCCACCAAAGGGGACCCGGTACCCGTACTCAATTGAGCCGGCGTCGGGGCCCCAGCCTGCGTCGTCGATGTAGATCTTGCCGCGACGACTCTTAGTCATCCGGCCCACGGCGTATCCCTCGAGTCCTTCAAAGCGGCCTCCAAGAACTTGAAACCATCATGCGATAGCCCCACGGTGTGTGCCAACTGTCGTGGGTTTGTCACGACAGATGTCCTAGCGAAAGGACTTAGTCGTGGAGCCATCGCAACGGGTTAACTCGAAGGGGTTAAAGCGGACAAGGGACACAGGGAGTTTATACTAGTTCGGACCCTTCGATGAAGGTAAAAGCCTACGTCTAGTTTGTGATGGAATTGATGGGGTTTCGATGACTAGGGAGCAAACAAGCTTCGCCTAGGCCTCGAGTTATCGTTGTCTGTCCTGAACCGCTATCGGGTTGTCCCCTTATATACACGGGCGACACCCGTCGGTTCATAGAGTCCCAATCTCCGGTTTATATTCGTATCCGGGTTGGTCTCTCCCTATTCCTAACTTATAATACAAGTTTATATACACGCCGGTTTACAGCTACAGATACTGAACCGACTACGGCCTTGGGCCTTTGTCTAGCCTCTGGGCTTTAGCACCTTTAGACTACTGATGAAGTCAACCCGGCCCACTTAGGCCGGTTTACGCCCAGCAGTAATATCCCCAACAGACGTTGTCATGGCTGAAGCTAATGTGGCGCCTGAAGTTAATATGGTGCCTGAAGCCAATGTTGCACCTGAAACCATTGTGCAACTTGAAGCCCATGTCAATGCCAATGCTCCTGTACCACCTCCAAGACCTCACACTACTGAGCTGGCATTTGATCGCGGTCAACCTATCATGGTTTGATGGCCTATTATGGTTCCTCCTCCTGCTCCCGGACCACAATTTGCCTATCATGTGGAACACAAGCCTCAGGTCCAGAAGCCTAAACCAAGGTTGCCAAGGTTTCCAGGTACTGCATCTTCGCCCCAATCGTTCAATGTTAATGGCTTCAAGGCACACAACACCTTCTTTGGTAGTGCCAAGAACCCATACACCAAGCCAAGAATTTCATGTGATCGGTTCTGGAGCTATCAGCAGCGCAGTTACTATTCTTGTGTCCTATACAATCAAGGGCGCATCTTTCCCCACATGCGACTAGACTGCGAAGCCATTGCTGGCCTGCCCTGCTTGGAAGAAGCCCTTGACTGCTTCAGAGATGTTGGCCTTCTACAGTTTGTGACCGACAAAGAAAATTGGAATGAAGAGCTTCTGTTACAATTTTATGCAACTCTTCACATTCACGGCTACAACAGGGATCTGAAGACTTGGGTCCTTGAGTGGATGTCAGGCAATGTACACCGCGAATCCAAAGCTCTTGATATTCTTGAGCTTACTGCCTTGCCCACTCCAGGTGAACTCTATGAACCTGGTTGTCAGCTTCACCGCAATGCTTTGGAGAGCATCTTCCAGAAGCCTGAGCCGAATATGAGCCAAATGCTGAGTATGATGAAACCAATGCCTAGAGATGTTGAATATCCAAAGGAATTCTTTGTTGAAGACCTAGAGTATCTGCCCTGCACCATCTATCACATCATCAGGCGAACTCTATGGCCTGTCAAAGGACATTCTCCAGCAGCGAAGCTTGAAGGAGAAATGAAGACATTCGTTTTCTATATCCTCAATGGCATCAGCTTCAATGCTCAGGATTTCTTCATCAGGCAACTTGCAGCATCCGGCTCTGATCTATTTGGTCTGAAGTTTTATGCTCCATGGGTAATGCGCCTCATCAAGCTTCACTCTGCTATCAACTATCAGCCTTCTGCGCGCAATCACCTCATATTCTTGCCAGAGGTTGATATGTCTGTCGAAGCCATATACCCAGAGCCTGCCAAGGAGTCAATTTATCTTCACAACGTCGATCGTCAAAGCTTCACGCAACCCATTGAAGGAGTTCTTGCTGCAACTCGTGTCTATCCCTTGGCTGGCAATACACGCGCACCTCATCGTGCCCATACTGAAGCCACTGAGAGTACCATTGCACAAAGGCCTCGGAAGCGATCTCGTGTTCTCAATGACCGAGAGCTTCTCGTCGCCCTGCATCAAAAACAGGATAAGCATCATGACTGGCTGAAGCGTCAGATGCAAAGCCTCTTGGTGGATGTTAATCGCATTCGCAACCTTGCCACCAAGAATGCATTTGTCACTCATGAAACCTGTCGGCGGTCGTGGAAGAGTCTAACATTAATGAGCTCTGAAGATGATCTTCAACAAGATGGCTTCACAGAGAGATTCAAATTTGATTCCACTCCTCCCAGGAATGTTGTCTTGCGTCGGATTCCCTCACTCGAAGACTTTGAGTACTCCTCCTCAGCAGCAACTTTCAATGCCAGAGTCATTGATGACGAAGACGATGCTACTTCCCCGACTACAACTTCGCCTCGAATCGACACTGCACCAAGTTCTTCTGCACCACCGGACCTCAACAACGACCCTGCAGCTTCTCCTACTCCTCATAGGGACGAGTAGACGCTCTATGTCTTCAAACCTTTTTGGTCCTTCCTGACAAAAGGGGGAGAAGCATATGAGTTGATAGTCTTCAAGCGGGTCTATATGGGTGGTTTCTATACTTTTTGCTAAGTGCTTACAACTCTCGCTTTTGATACATTTGGTTCTTTGAGTTGTAACACTTAAACTTGATGGTTGTCTGCTACCTTTTCTGTCAACTATGTGATGCGATGATAAATTCCGCATGTGCGACGATAAATTCCGCACGAAGTCATTTTGCAGACGTCCATTTTTCATTATGCATGCAATTATCTTCGTTATATCTTTTCATGCATGATGAATTGTCTTCATAAGTTGAAGAGGATCTCCACAAGTACAACCTGCCATGTGCATTTGCATTCCAAAGCAAAACACTTATACACGCATCTTCAGGGGGAGCCTTTTGCTACTTACGAAGACAATACCTCAATCCTTTACAATTTCACATACTTTTATCCCCGTTGAAAACTTCAACCAGTTTGTCATCAATCACCAAAAAGGGGGATATTGTAAGTGCATCTAGTGCCACCCCTAGTTGTTTTTGGAGTATTGACGACAAACCTGGTTGAGGGACTAATGTGTTTGCGAAAATTGCAGGATAACACAGGTAGTAGTCTGATGTCTACTACACAACCTTCTTCTTGTAGACGTTGTTGGGCCTGCAAGTGCACAGGTTTGTAGGACAGTAGCAAATTTCCCTCAAGTGGATGACCTAAGGTTTATCAATCCGTAGGAGGCGTGAGGATGAAGATGGTCTCTCTCAAGCAACCCTGCAACCAAATAACAAAGAGTCTCTTGTGTCCCCAACACACCCAATACAATGATAAATTGTATAGGTGCACTAGTTCGGCGAAGAGATGGTGATACAAGTGCAATATGGATAGAAGATATAGGTTTTTGTAAACTGAAAATATAAAAACAGCAAGGTAACAAGTGGTAAAAGTGAGCGTAAATGGTATTGCAATGGTAGGAAACAAGGCCTAGGGTTCATACTTTCGCTAGTGCAAGTTCTCTCAACAATAATAACATAGATAGAACATATGACAAGCCCTCAACATGCAACAAAGAGTCACTCCAAAGCCACTAATAGCGGAGAACAAACGTAGATATTATGGTCGGGTACGAAACCACCACAAAGTTATTCTTTCAAATCAATCCGTTGGGCTATTCCTATAAGTGTCACAAACAACCCTGGAGTTTTTACTAGAATAACACCTTAAGATACAAATCAACCAAAACCCTAATGTCACCTAGATACTCCATTGTCACCTCAAGTATCCGTGGGCATGATTATACGATATGCATCACACAATCTCAGATTTATCCAACCAACATAAAAGTACTTCAAAGAGCGCCCCAAAGTTTCTACCAGAGAATCAAAAACATGTGCCAACCCCTATGCATAGGTTCCCAATGTCACGAAACCCGCAAGTTGATCACCAAGACATACATCAAGTGTTCTCATAAAGACTCAATCCGATAAGATTACTTCAAAAGGGGAAACTCAATTCATCACAAAGGAGTAGAGGGGGAGAAACATCATAAGATCCACTACAATAGCAAAGCTCGGGATACATCAAGATCGTGCCATAGAGGAACACGAGAGAGAACACGAGAGAGAGAGAGAGATCAAACACATAGCTACTGGTACATACCCTCAGCCCCGAGGGTGAAGTACTCCCTCCTCGTCATGGAGAGCGCCGGGATGATGAAGATGGCCACCGGAGATGGATCCCCCCTCCGGCAGGGTACCGGAAAGGGGTCTCGATTGGTTTTTGGTGGTTCTGGAGGCTTGCGGCGGCGGAACTCCCGATCTATCTTCTGTTTTGGAAGTTTTAGGGTACGACGGTATATATGGGTGAAGGGGGAACGTCGGTGGAGCTACGGGCCCCCCACGAGGCAGGGTGGCGCGCCCAGGGGGGAGGGCGTGCCCTCCACCCTCGTGACCGCCTCGTGGCTCTTCTGACATGGGGTCCAAGTCCATCAGGTGGGTTTCCTTCCAAAAATAACTTCTCCAGTTGATTTCGTTCCGTTTTGACTCCGTCTGATATTCCTTTTCCTCGAAATACTGAAATAGGCATAAAACAGCAAATCTGGGCTGGGCCTCCGGTTAATAGGTTAGTCCCAAAAATAATATAAAAGTGGATAATAAAGCCCAATGTTGCCTAAAACAATAGATAAAGTAGCATGGAGCAATCAAAAATTATAGATACGTTGGAGACGTATCAGGCATCCCCAAGCTTAATTCCTGCTCGTCCTCGAGTAGGTAAATGATAAAAAGAGAATTTTTGATGCGGAGTGATACTTTGGCATAATTTCAATGTAATTCTTCTTACTTGTGATATGAATATTCAGATCTGAAAGATTTAAGACAAAAGTTCATATTGACACAAAAATAATAATACTTCAAGCATACTAATCAAACAATTATGTCATCTCAAAATAACATGGCCAAAGGAAGTTCATCCCTACAAAATCATATAGTTAGGCTATGCTTCATTTTCGTCACATAAAGATGTTCCCAACTTCTATACCCCCGATGACAAGCCAAGCAATTGTTTCATACTCAAATAATCTCAAACTTTTTCAACCTTCACGCAATACATGAGCGCGAGCCATGGACATAGCACTATGGGTGGAATAGAATATGATGATGGGGATTGTGTGGAGGAGACAAAAAAAGGAGAAAGTCTCACATTGACGAGGCCAATCAACGGGCTATGGAGATGCCCATAAATTGATGTCAATGCGAGGAGTAGGGATTGCCATGCAACGGATGCACTAGAACTAAGAATGCTCAACAAAAGAAAACTAGTGGGTGTGCATCCAACTTGCTTGCTCATGAAGACCTAGGGCATTTTGAGGAAGCCCATCGTTGGAATATACAAGCCAAGTTCTATAATGAAAAATTCCCACTAGTATGAACAAGACAACTTATGAGACTCACTATATGAAAATCATGGTGCTACTTTGAAGCACAATATATGAGACTCACTACATGAAGAACAAGGTGCTACTTTGAAGCACAAGTGTGGAAAAAGAGGTAGTAGCATTGCCCTTTTTATTTTCTCCCTTTTTTTGGCCTTTCTTTTTTTTTCTTTTTGGCCCTTCTCTTTTTTTTGATTGGGCAATGCTCTAATAATGATGATCATCACACTTCTATTGATTACAACATAATGATTACAACTCGATACTAGAACAAGATATGACTCAATATGAATGCCTCCGGCGGTGTACCGAGATGGTGCAATGAATCAAGAGTGACATGTATGAAAAATAATGCATGGTGGCTTTGCCACAAATACGATGTCAACTACAAGATCATGCAATGGCAATATGACAAAAGTAAAGCATGTCATGATGATGATGATGATGATGGTGGAAGTTGCACGGCAATATATCTCGGAATGGCTATGGAAATGCCATGATAGGTAGGTATGGTGGCTGTTTTGAGGAAGATATAGGGAGGTTTATGTGTGAAAGAGCGTATCATATCACGGGGTTTGGATGCACCGGCGAAGTTTGCACCAACTCTCAATGTGAGAAAAGGCAATGCACGGTACCGAAGAGGCTAGCAAATGGCGGAAAGGTAAAAGTGCGTATAATCCATGGACTCAACATTAGTCAAAAGAACTCATATACTTATTGCAAAAATTTACAAGTCATCAAAAATCAAGTACTACGCGCATGCTCCTAGGGGGATAGATTGGTAGGAAAAGACCATCGCTCGTCCCCGACCACCACTCATAAGGATGCACAAGCCAGGTACACTTCATGCTTCAAATTTGTTACACAACTTTAACCATACGTGCATGCTACGGGACTTGCTAACTTCAACACAAGTATTTCTCAAATTCACAACTACTCAACTAGCACGACTATGATATTATCACCTCCATATCTCAAAACAATTATCAAGCATCAAACTTATCTTAGTATTCAACCCACTAAAAAGAAAGTTTCACATATCTTGAATACCAAGTATATTAACATGAAGCAAATTACCATGCTATTAACGACTCTCAAAATAATCTAAGTGAAGCATGAGAGATCAAGTTTCTTTAAAACAATCCACCACTGTGCTCTTAAAAGATCTAAGTGAAGCACTAGAGCAAAAATTATCACGCTCAAAAAGATATAAGAGAAGCACATAGAGTATTCTAACAATTTTCAATTCATGCATGGCTCTCTCAAAAGGTGTGTACAGCAAGGATGATTGTGGTAGACTAACAAGAAAAGACACAAATAATACAAGACGCTCCAAGAAAAACACATATCATGTGGTGAATAAAAATATAGCTCCAAGTAAATTACCGATGGAAGTGGACGAAAGAGGGGATGCCTTCCGGGGCATCCCCAAGGTTTGACTTTTTGGTGTCCTTGGATTATCTTGGGGGTGCCATGGGCATCCCCAAGCTTAGGCTCTTGCCACTCCTTGTTCCATAGTCCATCGAAGCCTTACCCAAAACTTGAAAACTTCACAACACAAAACTTAACAGAAAACTCGTGAGCTCCGTTAGCGAAAGAAAACAAAACACAACTTCAAGGTACTGTGATGAACTCATTCTTTATTTATATTGGTGTTAAACCTACTGTATTCCAACTTCTCTATGGTTTATAAACTATTTTACTAGCCATAGATTCATCAAAATACGCAAACAACACAATGAAAACAGAATCTGTCAAAAACAGAACAGTCTGTAGTAATCTGTAACTAACGCAAACTTCTGGAACTCCAAAAATTCTAAAATAAATTGGTGAACCTGAGGAATTTGTCTAGTAATCATCTTCAAAAATAATCAACTAAATCGCACTCTTCAGTAAAAAGTTTTAGCTAATCTCGTGAGCGCTAAAGTTTCTGTTTTTTACAGCATGATCATAAAGACTTCACCCAAGTCTTCCCAAAGGTTCTATTTGGCACAAACACTAATTAAAACACAAAACCACATCTAAACAGAAGCTAGATGGATTATTTATTCCTAAAAATAACAAAAAATTAAGAAACTAAAATAAAATTGGGTTGCCTCCCAACAAGCGGTATCGTTTAACGCCCCTAGCTAGGCATTATGATTTCAATGATGCTCGCAATAAAGATAAGAATTGAAACATAAAGAGAGCATCATGAAGAATATGACTAGCACATTTAAGTCTAACCCACTTCCTATGCATAGGGATTTTGTGAGCAAACAACTTATGGGAACAATAATCAGCTTGCATAGGAAGGTAAAACAAGCATAACTTCAAAACTTTAAGCACATAGAGAGGAAACTTGATATTATTGCAATTCCTACAAGCATATATTCCTCCCTCATAATTGTTTTTAGTAGCATCATGAATGAGTTCAACAATATAACCAGCACCTAAAACATTGTTTTCATGATCTACTAGCATAGAAATTTTATTACTCTCTACATAAGCAAAATTATTCTCATTCGGAATAGTGGGAGTATCATAAGAGACTTGAATAATATAAATTGTTTCCACATTAAAGGAGTAATGTTCAGAGAAAGGGTACTCATAATCATGACAAGTTTTATAAATATAATCATCACTACTCTTTATAGCATAATTTTTATCACAATAATCATCATAAGTAGCAACTTTGTTCTCATCAAAATCAATTGAAACCTCTTTCGAAATAGTAGATACATCACTAAATAAAGTCCCGACCTCTCCAAATCCACTTTCATAAATATTATAAGATTCAACATCCTCAAATATTGTGGGATCACTACTTCCTAAAGTTGACACTCTTACAAACCCACTTTCATCAATATAATCATCATAGGTAGAAGGCATGCTATCATCATAAGAACTTTGCATATCAAAACTTGAGAGGCTAAAAATATCATCATTATTAAACATAGCATCCCCAAGCTTGGGACAAACATTAATTGCAGCAAATATATTCTCAAATATGTCATCTTCATCAAACATAGCTTCCCCAAGCTTGGGCCTTTTCGTATCATAAGCATAATCACTCTCATCATTAATAGTATGGATGGCACCAATAGTATAGCAATTATTATATTCTTCCAAGCAAGTGCCAAAAAGATTTTCAAGATCATAAGAAGTATCATTATCTTCCCAATCATAATCATCACAACAAGCAATAGGCATAACAAGATCATCATCAAGTGTATCATCTTCATTTTCATGAGGCACAGCAATAATAGGAGCAACTTTATTTGGGAAAGATACCTTTTTACCTCTCTTCCTTTTTCTTTTCTTATTCTTCACCTCATGTGTGGGTTCAATCCTCTTTTTGGAGCTCCTTATTAATGAGATTGGTTGAATATAAGGCTCCTCCTCGTTACCTGATTCATCATAAGAAATAATAGGAGGATATTGGGAAGTCTCTTCCCTTTCATTAGTATTCTCTTCATCTTCTATTTGTTTTCTTTTCTTTATGTAATTGGCAATATAAGGATTTTCAATACAATTCACCGCACAATACATATAAATCTTCTCTAGATCAAAATCAATAAATTTATCAAGATTAAATTTTGGAATACCCTCAGTTATACATTTCATTTCTTCGTAGCCCAAAAAAAGGCTAAGATCTTTATGATGCTCAAGGGTAATCAAATTATCACAATAT
The DNA here is from genome assembly GCA_032464435.1 of Aegilops umbellulata. Lineage (NCBI taxonomy): Eukaryota > Viridiplantae > Streptophyta > Magnoliopsida > Poales > Poaceae > Aegilops > Aegilops umbellulata. The sequence goes on along the minus strand of CP136054.1, from coordinate 152,342,181 downwards.
TTGGACATGACTTGATCATGAAACAAATAGCATTGGAGCTTTAAATGACCATGTTCATTGCAAAGTTCACAAGGGGTACTATAAATATTGAATCTTTCAGCGCATTCATCTAGCTCTTCTTGCAACAGTTTGGTTTCTAAGTACATATGCCTCTTGCAATATCTATTTTCCCTATTTGGTGTGTACTTACAAACCCAATCTACTCCACAAAAAATGACATGTTTATACGAGACATTTTCATCATAACTAGTGCAACTATCATTAGCATCATGGATATTCAAAGAATTCATACTAACAACATTGCAATCATGCTCATCATTCAAATATTTAGTGCCAAACATTTTATAGATTTCTTCTTCTAACACTTTGGCACAATTTTCCTTTCCATCATACTCACGAAAGACATTAAAACGGTGAAGCGTGTGAGACAAACTCAATTCCATTTTTTTGTAATTTTATTTTATAAACTAACTAGTGCTAAAACAAGAAACAAAAAGATTCGATTGCAAGATCTAAAGATATACATTCACTTACCTAGCCTCCCCGGCAACGGCGCCAGAAAAGAGCTTGATGTCTACTACACAACCTTCTTCTTGTAGACGTTGTTGGGCCTGCAAGTGCACATGTTTGTAGGACAGTGGCAAATTTCCCTCAAGTGGATGACCTAAGGTTTATCAATCCGTAGGAGGCGTGAGGATGAAGATGGTCTCTCTCAAGCAACCCTGCAACCAAATAACAAAGAGTCTCTTGTGTCCCCAACACACCCAATACAATGGTAAATTGTATAGGTGCACTACTTCGGTGAAGAGATGGTGATACAAGTGCAATATGGATAGAAGATATAGGTTTTTGTAAACTGAAAATATAAAAACAGCAAGGTAACAAGTGGTAAAAGTGAGCGTAAACGGTATTGCAATGGTAGGAAACAAGGCCTAGGGTTCATACTTTCGCTAGTGCAAGTTCTCTCAATAATAATAACATAGATAGAACATATGACAAGCCCTCAACATGCAACAAAGAGTCACTTCAAAGCCACTAATAGCGGGGAACAAACATAGAGATTATGGTCGGGTACGAAACCACCACATAGTTATTCTTTCAAATCAATCCGTTGGGCTATTCCTATAAGTGTCACAAACAACCCTGGAGTTTTTACTAGAATAACACCTTAAGATACAAATCAACCAAAACCCTAATGTCACCTAGATACTCCATTGTCACCTCAAGTATCCGTGGGCATGATTATACGATATGCATCACACAATCTCAGATTTATCCAACCAACATAAAAGTACTTCAAAGAGCGCCCCAAAGTTTCTACCGGAGAATCAAGAACGTGTGCCAACCCCTATGCATAGGTTCCCAATGTCACGAAACCCGCAAGTTGATCACCAAGACATACATCAAGTGTTCTCATAAAGACTCAATCCGATAAGATTACTTCAAAAGGGGAAACTCAATTCATCACAAAGGAGTAGAGGGGGAGAAACATCATAAGATCCAACTACAATAGCAAAGCTCGGGATACATCAAGATCGTGCCATAGAGGAACACGAGAGAAAACACGAGAGAGAGAGAGATCAAACACATAGCTACTGGTACATACCCTCAGCCCCGAGGGTGAACTACTCCCTCCTCGTCATGGAGAGCGCCGGGATGATGAAGATGGCCACCGGGGATGGATCCCCCCTCCGTCAGTTGCGCATAAGTAAGATGCGCCCTGTGTAGATAGTAGCCCCTGAGACTCTGTGCGTCGTCAAGAAATGACGGCACGCAGAGGATCATAATCCCAGGTCTAAGATGTCGCCTTTGAATGTAGGCGGCGGGGTGTCCGGAATCGAGCCGAACTGATGATTTTGCCGAACTAAAGCGGCAACTGGACGCGGCAGATGCCGATATCGTGCTTGTCAACAAGCGGCTTGATGAGGCTCAAGATATGTAATTCCTCGGGCGGCATCCGGTAATTAGAGTTTTATGCCAGTGTCTTACGATGTGTGTGCTTGACGCAGATGGTGCGGCCGCCGTGGAGAGTCTCAGGGCAGAACTTGCCCGAGCTAAGGATCAAGCTAGAAAAAGCGATGTAGCTGCCAAGAAAGCCCTTGAAGAGCTGAGAGCCGAACAGGCTGCTCACTGCCGAAGCAAGGAAGAGATGGCCGAGATGGCCGAAAAGTTAAGGGGCGCTGCAGACCGTTGCAAATTTCTTGAGAAAGAAGACCGGGCGAGACAGGCGGACTTAGAGAAGGCCGTTGCCGATGCCAAGGACGCTTGCTCTATGATGAGAGCTGCGAAGGAGGAGCTGCGTCAGGCCGAACAGATTACGGCTGGAAAGCCCTTTATGCCGTGGAGGAAGTTTTTTGATCCGAAGTTTGCTCCGTTGGACCGGATGTGGAGTGTGGAGGACACCTATCTGGATTTGGCAGCAAGTGCTGCTGATGCAACCGAACACTTTCGAGATCAAAAAGATCGCGAAGTGGAAAAGCTTTTCTGGTCGCAGTTTCATAATCCAGAGCGTCCGCTGGCAGTGGACGATCGTTTGGCTCAATGGGCCAAACTGAATAGGTTGTCCGGACTCGCCATGAAGTACGTCATGGGTCATCTGTGGCCAGGGAGATCGGAGCCGAAGAGTTATTTCGGCTTGGTGCAGCAAGTCCTTGACGCGGTGCCGCGTATTGGTGCGATGAAGAGGTCAGCATGCATGGAGGGCGCACGGATGGCTCTTGCCCGTGTCAAAACATATTGGGCAGAGATGGATACCACCGTTGTTGCGTCCCGAGACTCGGACGAAAGCCGAGTACCCTCAGAGCACTATTTTCAGGAAGTCCTTGAAGGCGCTCGTGTAATAGAGACGCAGTGCTTGAAGGATGCTATGTTAAGATAGCATATGTAATTATAAAGGAATATTTTGATAAATTGTATTGGCCTTTTATACTTGTGCCTTAAGTATTTGGAATACCTCCTGTGCGGCCGTTTTAAGATACAAAATCTGAAAGATGGCAGTCATTGGCTTCAGCCCCCACGCACATAGTGCGGGGGTGCTCGCAGAAGACGCATTTTCACACTTAACCCAACGTCTTGGTCCTACAAAGGAGGTGATAGCGCAGCGGGCCAGGCAACCGGACTATAATGCTTTAACACTTTCACTTAGCCATAGGAGCTTGACAGTGGGACTATTTAGGTAGCCCCTTGGTGGCGACTGCGCTCGCCCGAGTTCGGGGCGCATATGTGCCTGCCCGGGAAACGATCCTTCATTCAAGCGGAGGAATCCTATAGATTCTGATAGGACATCGAGTGGCTGACCAGTCTCATGCTACATCATGACAGTCAGTTTTCGGCTTTCACTACTGAGGTGCTCGCCCGGCCTAACCGGGGCACAATCGCAGTAGTTCTCCCGGTGCTACCTTAGCCGATAGAGCGGAACGTAAGGTAGCCGAACTCAGGAGACGGGCAACCCAACATTGGACCAAAGACATGATTCGGAGCTGATGCATATAATGCCAAAACTCGCGACGCCGAACACTCCCTAAGGTGTTCGGTCTTTATGAGTGCGGGCAATACAACACTCTATATTAAAAAAGCCCCTAGTGTCCACATGCCAAGACGCCAGCCTCCTCCTTGGTTATATCAGAGAAAACCAGGGGATATGTAGCAACAAGAGACAGTAAAAAAGGTTTACCAGGGTCTTAATCTAAAAAGAATCATTTAGGACGGGTCTCTACTGCACGTCTGCGCCTGTGTCTCTGTTGTGCCGTATCCTGGACGGGCGCCGCACGACGTTCATCTGTAAAAGAGAGGAACTGAGTTGAAAATGGGTTGTGCTGAAAGAAAAAAAAGTCTTTTTTTAAAAAAGGTATAAAAATATATAAAATTGAGCTTTATTGTCTCTCATTGTATATGTGCGAAGCCCCTAGTGCGGGGGTGTATGGCCATTTTACTGTGGGGCTACCAAAGCGTCCGCACAGTCCTTTACTTGGGGGAGGCGCACTTCAGTGCTTCCCCTTCAAAGAAATGATGCCTCGTGGACTGGGCATTTTAAGCGTGAGGGATGCATAATGCGGTATTGCGTTAAAGCAGGCGAAAGCTTAGCGTCCTAGTAGTGCTTGATAGCGACTTGAGAACAGGACGATGTGGAAGGTCAGCTTTTCGCGGCGGAAGTTGTCGGTATAGCCGAATATAACTTCGAGCCTGAGAAAACCCATGCAATGGGTGTCCGGACCAGGTGTTACCCCTTGAAAGGAGGTTTTGCTGCGGCGGATTCTTGCTGGGTCTATCCCCATGTGATGGATTGTGTCCTGATATATCAGGTTTAGTCCACTGCCGCCGTCCATAAGGACATTTGAAAATGGTAGTCCGCCAATTATTGGATCGAGTACCAAGGCAGTCCAGCCTGCGTTCCTGGTACTCCTAGAGTAATCCCGTTGATCGAAGATGATTGGTTTTGACAACCAGTGGCGGGACCCCTTTGGGATAGGTCATGTGGTGCGTACCTTTATGGGTGCCGCACGTTTTGTTATGTGAAGTAAGTTTACAGTTTTTACTTCTTGCGGGAAGTTCTTTTGTTTCCTGGTACTCTGCTTTTGGGGTTCGTCCTCGTCTTCACTTGGTGTATCGAGCCCCTTGTGTTCGGCGTTGAGTCTGCTGGATTGTTTGAAAACCCAACAATATCTATGGGTATGGTTAGCAGGCTTCCCGGGAGTACTGTGTATTTGACATATCCTGTCCAGGATTTTGTTTAAATTGGATGGATCGTCCCTGTTATCCTGGAGGGGAGGTTTTGTCTGATTCTGTCGTGAGCCTTTGAATCCGACATTAACTGCCGTGCTGTTCGGACTTTTTTCCTTTGTCCGGCGACGGTCCTTGTTGCGTCGCGGTTTTCCATTTCCATCCCTGGTTTCGGATGTACTTGGGTTGCTGGGGCTGCATCTTGCCAACCAGTTGTCCTCTCCTGCACAAAAGCGGGTCATGAGGCTTGTTAGTGCGGCCATTGTTCTTGGCTTTTCTTGGCCGAGGTGTCTGGCGAGCCATTCGTCTCAGAAGTTATGCCTGAAAGCTGCTAAGGCTTCAGCCTCCGGACAGTCGACTATCTGATTCTTTTTAGTGAGGAATCTATTCCAGAATTGCCGAGCTGATTCTCCGGGCTGTTGAGTTATGTGACTAAGATCGTCTGCATCCGGAGGGCGGACATAGGTCCCTTGAAAATTTGCTCGGAAAGCGTCCCCGAGCTCTTCCCAACTTCCAATTGTGTTTTCAGGAAGGCTTTTATGCCAATGCCGGGCTGGCCCTTTAAGCTTAAGGGGTAAATATTTTATGGCGTGAAGATCATCTCCTCTAGCCATATGTATGTGGAGGATATAGTCCTCAATACAGACTCCAGGGTCTGTTGTTCCATCATATGCCTCTATGTTTATGGGTTTGAATCCCTCTGGAAATTCATGGTCCAGGACCTCATCGGTGAAACATAGGGGGTGTGCGGCGCCCCTGTATTTGGGTGTGCCGGATTCTGATGATGGCTTTATTGCATTGCTCACAAGAGCTTGCTTTCTGGGCCTGTAAATGGACCTGACTGGGCCATGATGCGAATCCTTAAGTGGGTCGCATGCCGATTTAGGTGCGGCGCCGCTTGCCGCTTTATGCTGGCCATGGGGTCGTCTATCCGACCGTGTGGCTTTCTTATTTTTTGAATGCTAGGGCTCTAGGGCCTCTTCGTCGAATTCAGGCAGTAGCTTTCTCTTCGGATAGCTTTTAGTGCGGCGACTGTCACTGTATTTATCTGCGGTATTGATTACTTTGCTCCATCTGATCCTGAGTGCGTCTTCCGCTGTTTTTAGCTTCTGCTTCTGCTTTTTCAGGCTACGTGCTGTTGCAACGAGCCTCTATTGGAGATTCTTCTTCTTCGTTGGTTTATCCGGCATGAGGTCGCCCGGAATGCCGTTTTCGCCGGGGGAGGGATGTTCGGTTTCTCTATCTATGTTGCCCTGTTCGGATGGTTGCTCTAAGGCCTGCTCGCCGTTTACCGGCTCATCCTGCTCTATGGCTGGGTCTTTATCGAGGCGGCGCTTGGGTCGGCGTTTACGCCGATGCTTTGATTGCTTTTTGGGGGGTTGATCCCCTTTTTCCTCGTTATCGCTCCCTTTAGGGGTATCCACCATGTACACATCGTGAGATGAGGTGGCTGTGGCTCGTATCCGTCGAAGATGAAATCTCTGCGGATGTCTGCCGTGTAGTTTAGGCTTCCAAACCTGACCTGATGGCCAAGGGTGTAGCTTTCGATCTGCTCCTGGTGGCCAAGCGAATTGGCCCGCAGTGCGAAGCTGCCGAAGACGAAGATCTGTCCGGGGAGGAAAGTCTCACCCTGGACCGCATCGTTGTTGATGACCAAAGGAATCATCGAGCCCAAAGGCAACAACACAGAGGAACTCTCAATGAAAGCACCAATGTCGGTGTCAAAACCGGCGGATCTCGGGTAGGGGGTCCCGAACTATGCGTCAAGGCCGGATGGTAACAGGAGACAAGGGACACGATGTTTTTACCCAGGTTCGGGCCCTCTCGATGGAGGTAAAACCCTACTCCTGCTTGATTAATATTGATGATATGGGTAGTACAAGAGTAGATCTACCACGAGATCAAGGAGGCTAAACCCTAGAAGCTAGCCTATGGTATGATTGTTGTATGATGGAGTTGTCCTATGGACTAGAACCCTCTGGTTTATATAGACACTGGATAGGGTTAGGGTTACACAAAGTCAGTTACAATCGTAGGAGATCTTGAATATCCGCATCGCCAAGCTTGCCTTCCACGCCAAGGAAAGTCCCATCCGAACACGGGACGAAGTCTTCAATCTTGTATCTTCATAGTCCTGGAGTCCGGCTGAAGGTATAGTTCGGCTATCCGAACACCCCCTAATCCAGGACTCCCTCAAGGACCGGTGCTACAACCTCTGTATCCTTAACGAGTGCCGGCATGCAGAGGGACAAATCACCGGCTAATAGGCAAATGATAATGCCATCGCGGACATGCTGGCCGATGATCCTGGCTTCCTAGATGAGCAGCGGGCGCTGTACCAGACCATCCGTAGGGCCTGCGAGGGTTTGTCCGTCATCCTACGCCTTGATGCGCTCGCGTTGGCGCCACCGTCTCATGTTGTCAATATGGTCAACAAACGAGGGGAATGAGGAGATGACTGTACTTGGAGAGGATGACAATAGGGACCTACCAGGACCATGGCCGTACGTAGGCAAGTGCCTCCTTATTAGAACTACAAGAAAAAAATTGCTTCCTTCTAGGTTTTTGACATCTGGGTCCCACACAATTGTCAACGTATAGTCAATAAAAGAGAGAATTGCACAAGGAACGGCATTTTTTTAGGGGTGAGCAATATCTTTTTAGCGGTGTTTTTGTTGTTGTTGAGAGGAGCACGGTATCAACTGAGCGGGCTGTGGCCTACTAGCCCAGGCTACTATTTCATGTCGACCAAGCCCAGATATTAATTTTTCTATGTGAAAATGGCTAGCCCAGCTTTACACTTTTTAAGGAATACCCAACGCAGTCTAGCTTGTTATTCTCCGCCCTGCTGGGCTGCAAATCTTTCCTAGGAAGGGATGCATTCGGCTTGCTAAGAAATGGGCTATAAGAAATAATTAGTGGACTGTAAATATAAAAAACGCGCTGAATCGATAATTAGTTTCAAAACTAGTTTAAAAAAAATTAATTTCATTACTTGTTGCGCGCGGAAAATTTCATTGGATTTTTACCTAATATAAATGTATTTTAAAATTAGATTGAATCTGACTCGAAATTTGGGGATAAAAAATATTCATATCCCATCAAAATGGAAATTTGGTTGAAATTATTAACCTTGGACATGGCTAGAAAATGGGTACCAATGTTAACAGACATTAAATGGGCTGTAGTAAATTCAATTAGAATGAAAAAATGGCTTGTAAATTATTAAAACTAGCAAATGAGCTATATGTTGTCCACCACAGATGTGATGCTCACTTGTGGGCCTACTCAGTTGACACGTGTGCAAGGCCTTGTCAGCTTATAGTCAACACGTAATTCTAGCAGGAGTGGCCGTTGGATGTCCATCCAACGGTTGTCATGCTTCTTCAATCTCGGATATTCTTGCTTCAGCCACCAAACCACCGCCGGCAGTACCACCTGCTCCCTCCTCCCATGGTCGGCTAGGCTACCGCGTAGGCCTCACGGGCGCACCCTACTACCATCGATGTCCAGGCCATTCCTTTACTCACCCACACCTCCTGTTATTCTTTGGAGACGGCAGCCTCACACTGTAGCCGAACCAGTGAACCCTCATACTCCCCTCCATGTGGGCATCCACTTCTGTGTCTTCATCGGCTTCGAGTCATTCTCTTCCTAGCCCTCGCCGTCGTCCACCGTTGGTTCTCTTGGCGCAGTGTGGTCTACTTTGTCGACAAACGACAACCATCAGTAGAGGGATGCACGTGGAGAGGCTAACAGTAAGGACCCACATGGTCCATGGCCGCACGCAAAGCAAGTGCCTCCTTATTAATCAAAAACAAATGACCCCGCTGATAGGTTTGAGCCACAAGTAACATCTTCGCATGCAAGGAAGTGCCTCCTTATTATGTGATTTTTTCTCATCTCCCTAATAGCTGGCACCCGCTAGATACATCTTCGCATGTAAGAAAGTGCCTCCTTATTACGCGCAAAAAATGATTCGTCCCCCTGCTAGCTAGGACCCACTCGATTTGGAGGCTGACTTGTGGGCCTACTAGGTTGATGTCTACACAGGGCTTTGTCAACTTAGTCAATAAACGATTTTAGCTGCAGTGACCATAGGATGTTAATACAATGGCCGTGCTGCTTCTTCAACCTCTGGTCTACTTACTCCAGCCGCCCAAACCAACGCCGACCGTACCGCCTACTCCTGCCTCCCGAGGCCAGCTGTGCTATCACGCAGGCCTCACCACCCACCCTACTCCCATTGCTGACCTGGCCATCCCTCTACTCACCCACACATCCTGTTATTCTCCGGAGACGACAGCCGAACCAGTAAACCATCGTACTCCCCTCTGTGTGGAAAACAGTTACCCAAGTCTTCTCCTACTCTGGGTCGTTCCCTTCCTAGGCCTCGTCGTCGTCCACCACCTTGGTGCTCTTAGCGCAACATGGTCAACATGGGCAATGAACGACATCCATTGGAAGAGGGCTGTACGTCGAGAGGCTGACAACTGGGTCCATGACCGCACGCAAGGAAGTGCCTCCTTATTACGCTCAAAATAATGATTCCTCCACCTGACAGTGGGGACCCACAAAAGGGCCTCTATATTCCACGAAAAAACGTTCCCCCTAATAGCTGGGACCCACTAGCTACATCTTCGCACAGAAGGAAGTGCCTCCTTACACCTTGTCAGCTGGGACCCACCAGGTCGAAGCGTACGTAGCGTTATCTGTATGGTCGCGAATGTGTACGTACATAGAGGCCGATCGGTCTCTCTGTAGCGATGAACCGTGATCGTGTAAGGAGCGGCACGTGTCGTAGTAGAGCCGCCGACGTAGCATGTCACACATTCCCATTTATATCATGTACATGTACGTACAGTCGTGCTACAAGAAAGTAAATACGGCTACATACGAATATACAACTACATACGTATATACGGGCGTGGTCTCGAACGCATACAACGACGACGTCCTGTTTATCGGCAGTCAACCGGCTGGCTCGGAACGGAGGAAACAATGTTGTGTCCATCGGGAGGCAATCGACTGGGTCAGAATGCGTCCTGTTCACTGGGAGCCAACCGGCTTGGATGGAACAACCGAAACAGGGTCTAGCTTACCGCAGAATGGAGGAAATGGCCTTCTGTTCGATCGCCTATGGTCGAAATGGGGTCCTGTTCATCAAGAGAGGTCTGCTGTACCACAAAACGGAGGAAACAAACTTCTATTAGAGCGCCTACTGTCGAAATGGGGTCCTATTGATTGGGAGGGTTGTGGCGTAACGCAAAACGTAGGAAACCGACTTCTATTGGAGCACCTATGGTCGAAACAGGGTCCTGTTCATTTGGAGGGGTGCGGCGTACCCCAAAACGAGACTCCATGGGCTACTATTCATTCACCGTCTACTGCCTCGCTCCAGCATCCATGGGCTACTGTTCATCCACCGTCGACTTCCTCTAGCGTCCATCGGCTACTGTTCATCTAGCCTCCAGGGGATCCAGTTCATCCACCCCAACCGGCTGGGGTGCGGCGGCCTCCTCGGGGTCCTGTTCATCCAGCGGCAACCGCCTACAATATGGGGTCATGTTCATCCAACCCCCATCGGGAACTGTTCATCCACAGCCAACCAACCGGCTCGACTCACCACATCTTGACTCATTCTACATATCGCGTGCGCGGTAGCAACACTCACTGTTCATGAGGCAACCCAACACTGGCTGGCTAGCTACATCTCGCATGGGGGCTCAATCGGCTTCAGTAAGGAACAACAATGACCGATCGTTCAGGTTCAGTTAGCAACGAAGGAATCGCTCAATCGGGTTCAGCCTAGAGCGATGGAATCGCTTGATTGGGTTTAGTCAGCAGTGAAGGAATCGCTCACGTTCAGTCAGTAGCAAAGAGATCGATCGCTCGGGTTCAGTAACGTAGCTAGTGCAATTGCCCGGGTTCAGTAAGCGAACACCTCCCACAGGTTCAGTTAGAGCCAACGCCTTGCACACACGCACGTACGTTACGTACAAGAGAAACGCGCAAACCATAGTGCATCGCTCGGCCCCGACCACCCACCGTAACCGGAAACTCCCCAAAATTTTCCTTGCCCTCACTTATACCATGATTTTTTCCGTCATAGACAGCCGAAGAATGTTTTTGTCACAATTATCATCATAGAAGTGTCATAACCATGACAAAAAAAGTTTTAGTTCGGGCCATCATGTCACAGATGTGTCTTTTTTTTGTAGTGCATCATGGCACCCAAGCGGCGGCGGCCTCCCGTGTAATACTTCTCCTCGATGATGGCGGCGGACGCGGAGGCGCTGCCCACCAACTTTTTGCTCTCCGCCCACCCGGCTTCTGTCTGTGCCCACATGGTGTGGCCTCTTGCACTGGAGTCACATCCACATACATGGGAGACGTGGTATGAGGAGGTATCATGGACGGCGGCGACGACGCCCTTACTCCCTGTCATGTCGGTGTGGACCAACTCGCTGCTCCTCGTCAAGTTGGCCTGGAGCGGCGAGTTGCTGAACCACGCGCCGGCTTGGGCTGGCAACTGGCTCCATCGGGCTAGGCGAGGGAGGTGGATCAGCGAGCTACATAGCTCGTATCCGGCGGGTTCGGCGGGCCACCTAGCCTGCTTGTATGTCGGAGAACTACTCTTCGTAAGCCATTGGAAGAGTGGAGAAAATGGTGAAGGAGGAGATATGGGAGCGGCGGAGGGATGCGATTCTTGGTCGGTGTCTAGCCTCATTTAAATAGGAGATTAAATAGAGGGTGGACGGGAGGAGCTCGGCTGGCGTTGCATTTAATGCCGGCCCGGTCATGAACAGACGTGTGGCCGGAGTGGGTTTATCGGCTTCCATGCGGATTCCATGGAGACGTTTGAATGTGGCGAGAAGGCGTGTTCAGCCGGGCGTGCAGTGGATGGCGCCCTCGACCGGATCGTATGAGGTACGACACTATGTCATTCCTGCACTGAGGTGTGGGCCCGTTGGGTACCTGGCCTGCATGTTAGTGACCCAACGCAGGCAGCGCACAAAGAGCATCCGGTTCCGCATGAATGCGGGCAGCTGGCGCCGGGCGAGAATTGCGCGCGAGAGGGGGAGGAGTTTTTGGTGGGCCAGGGAGGTGAGAAGCCGGCATGTCATAAACTGATGATTGTTCATTCAGTGTGACATTGTCTAATTCAAGTATGTTGATTGGTCTACTATATAGGGCCATTTGCATTTCTGCTAATTTGAACCACCTACTCATATTTGCCCCTAATTTTGAAGCCTGCTCAAGTTTGCCCTTGTGTCGTCATGTGCACTTATAGAAATGCCCCTCCGAGCCATTTCCGTCCAGTCAAGGTTGTTTGACTACTAACCGGCCATTTCTTTGACATTTTTGCCCCTCCATCCTTATAGCTGGGCACAACTTACTGGTTCACTCTCTCTTCCCTCGTTCTTCCTCACGACCACTTGACGATTTGGCGACTAGACTGGAGCGGGTGGGCCATTGAATACAGATCGGGAAGAGAGGGGCAATGGCATGGTCATTAATGTGCACGTTAGGCATGTCTTGTGCGAGCTCCTCGGTGGCCGGCGATGTAAGTTTTCAGTGTCGATTTGAGGGATTTTTTGGGCATTGGATAAAATTAGGGTTCATAGATTTGTTTTTTTGCTGTTAGGTCGATGGTGTCGGGATAGTTCAGTTAGAATCAGTGTTTTACATCCCCGACCCGGCATTCTGCGGGCTTGAGATGTGCATGACGCGGTGGTGCCCTGGGCATGGGCTTGTTCCTACTTGTCGCGTCGCCTAGGGAGGAGCAAGCAGCGGCCGAATGTTTCTCGGCTGCCCTGTTGATGTAAATGTCTCGTGGCTAGATTTGTTTCTTGGTTCACTCTCTCTTCCTGTTTTTGCATCTTGTATAATTCTAGTATTAATTTTGTAGCTTCCTGATGAATGTAACTGGGTTGTTTGGGTTGACCAGCCGCCGACAGGACGTGTTGCTCGTGCATTTGAGGAGCTTCATGCTGGATTAGGGAAGAGCTGCTAAAAGCTCATGATTTAGAGAGGAGGGTGATGTATCTAACCGAGAAGAACAAGAAGCTGAAGCTCAAGATGAAGAAGAGAAACGAGCTTATGCAAGGCTGTGGATTTATCATAGTTCTTGGCATAAGCATTTCGGCCACATTAGTTTCTGGGTGGTCTAATAATCCATACTAAGTGGATTTTGGTTTGTAATGTATGCACTCGTCTATCCATGGAAATGTTCTATCCATGGATGTTGCTATTTGGAAATGAATTTGTAGGGATGTTGCTATGAACAATCTTATGTTTCACTTGGTAATGATATTACGCAATGTTTGAGCAAAGATTTGACAATAGAAATGCATGACATCTTGTATGAACAATCTTGTTGTGAACAATAGCTTCATTAAGCTCCAAATGATCTTGCACAATTTTGACAACAGAAATGCATGGAGCAAACATTTGACAACAGTAATGCACTGGTAATTTGCAAAAAAAATATTAGGCCACATCATAAGATAGCAGCAGTACACACTTAAGATAGCAGTAATCCACACAAAAGATAGCAGTTTTACATAGGTTTACCAACACACACCTAAGATAACAGTTTTACATAAGTTCACCAATACGCACTTAAGATAGCAGTTGAAAACATGACCACATAGTTTATACAACCCAAGAGGAACACAAAATGACCACATATCAGATCACAACTCTTTCATTTTCTTGCTCCTGGTGTTGTAAGCAGGGTTAGATGAGAGCCTTTACTCTCCCACACCTTTGCTGAGCTGGTTACTTCTAGTTACAGATCCTAGAGTATGATCTGGTGCACACTTGAGCTTCTTCTTGGCTGGTGACATTCCACTGTCAGCTGGCCTTTTATAGTTCTTTCTTGGTCTACAATAGAATGAAACATGAAAGTTAGCAATAAATGAATAATAATTCAACAAGAACATAGGAAATGATGCAAAAAATGCACCTTACTGCACTAGAAACTGTGATCTTGCCCATAGCTTGGTGTGATGCTCATCTAAGTATTTGATGCGACTCGAAGCTACTTCGGTATTTTCCAAAAGAGGAAGGGATGATGCACCACAACAATTGTAGGTATTTCCCTCAGTGATGAAACCAAGATTATCGAACCAGTAGGAGAACCAAGCAACACAACATAAATAACACCTGCGCACAAATAACAACCACTCGCAATCCGACGTGTTAAAGGGGTTGTCAATCCCAAACATAAAATCAAGTTTATTCCTTTTTCAACCATACTTTCACTTTCCATGGCTAGCCGTATCCATGGTTGCCCTCCATACCAACACTTTCCAAGGAATTTATTATTTGACAACATAAAGTAAATTCATTTTTCATTTCGGGATTGGGCATCCCTCATGCCTTTTCCTTACTCTCATGCAATGACAAGTGAATAAACACTAATCGTGAGAATAACACATCTAGCATGGAAAATATTAGCCACCCCCTCACCGTACGAACACACAAAAGAGAAGTTTATTTTGAAAATTAGAGATGGCACATACAAAGTTGCTTAGAACGGCAAAAGAATACCGCATATAGGTAGATATAGTGGACTCATGTGACAAAACTTGTTTAAAGGTTTTTGGATGCACAAGTAGTGATCATACTTAGTGCAAAATGAAGGCTAGCAAAAGATTGAGAAGCGACCAACCAAGAAACGAATAATTTCATAAGCGAGCATTAAGCATAATTAACACCAAATAATGCACCACAAGTAGGATATAATTTCATTGCATAATTATTGACTTCCGTGCTTGCATAGGGAATCACAAACCTTAACACCAATATTCTTACTAAGGCATAATTACTCATCAACATGACTCACATATCACATCATCATATCTCAAAACTATTACTAAGAATCAAGTTTATTTTGTCCAATGATCTTCATGAAAGTTTTTATTATATCCTTCTTGGATATCTATCACTTTGGAACTAATTTTCATGTGTTACTTTTGATAAGTTCAAACAAATATAAGTGAAGATCATGAGCATAATATTTCTTTCTCTCAAATTAATTGAAGTGAAGCAAGATAGAATTTCTTGAAAATCTTACTAACTATCAAATAAATCTAAGTGAAGCTAGAGAGCATTTCTTCAAAAATACTAAAGCACACCGTGCTAAAAAATATGTAAGTGAAGCACTAGAGCAAGTCCATAGCTCATAAAAATTTCAGTGAAGCATAGAGAGCAATTCTAACAAGTCATGACATTATTTTGGCTATCTCAAATAGGTGTGTCCAGCAAGGAATCAAGACTTAAAACACAAAATAAAACAAGCAAAGACTCATATCATACAAGACGCTCCAAGCAAAACACATACTATGTGACGAATGAAAATATAGCTTCGAGTAAAATACCGATGGTCGGTAGAAGAAAGAGGGGATGCCACTCGGGGCATCCCCAAGCTTAGTTGCTTGCTCTCTTTTGGATAATAGCTTGGGATGCCGGGGAATCCCCAAGCTTAGGCTCTTCTTACTCCTTATTCGTTCATCCATCGTAAGATAACCCAAAACTTGAAAACTTCAATCACACAAAACTCAACAAAACCTTCGTGAGATCCGTTGGTATAAGAAAACAAATCACTACTATAAGTACTATAGCAAACCAATTCATATTTTCTTCTTGCATTATATCTACTGTATTCCAACTTTTCTATGGCAAAAACTCATCAAAGAAAACCATAGAGCCATCAAAACAAGCACACAACGCAAAGAAAACAGAATATGTCAAAACAGAACAGTCTGTAGCAATCTGGATATTTTGAATACTTCTGAAACTCAAAAAATTCTGAAAAATTAGGAAGACATGAGCAATTTGTATATTAATCTTATGCAATAAGAATTGGAATTTTATCATGCTCTGGTAAAAAATGAGAATTGTTCTCGTGAGCGCATTAGTTTCTGTTTTTCAGCACGATCAAACAAGTATCACCCAAGAAGATCCTAAAGGCTTTACTTTGCACAAACACTAATTAAAACACAAACATAACAGTAGCATAATTGTGCAAACACTCAAGAACAAAAAGCAGAAAGCAAAAATAAATTTTATTCATTAGGTTGCCTCCCAACAAGCGCTATAGTTTTACGCCCTTAGCTGGGCATAAAGCAAGGATCTAAGTTTTGTCATCTTTGTTTTGAGATCCATAAGATGCCCTCATGATTGATTCATATGGAGGCCTAATTCTTGTTATAGGAAAGTGTTCCATACCCTTCCTCAAAGGAAATTGGAACTTAATATTGCCTTCTTTCATATCAATCACGACACCGATGTGCGTAAAAACAGTCTACCAAGAATAATTGGATGTCGGTGTACAAAGATAGGGGCTCTCCTTTGTACCCCTTACTTGTGCACGGGCAGTCAGAGCCGCGCCTGCCGCCACACCTAACATGGCAAGGGAGGGAGGCCGAAGCACAAGGCCACCAAAAACAACGCCAAGACAAAGAACACAAAGAACAGAGGGATGAAGCAGGTTCCCCCGACAAGAACCTTGCCGGGGCAGCCTCAGCAGCCCCGGCAAGAGCCTTGCCGGGGCAGCTCGCCCAACACCAGCGGGGCGCACCACCCTTGAGCCCACATCTTCCAACATAACCAACCACAACAGGACGAAGGCTCAGGAGGCGCCTCCATGGTAGCATGCAGATATTTGTCAAGATCATAGATACACAAGTTTAGATGAGGACTAGAAGACGACGATCATCGGCAAGATCCTTGCCGAGGAGATCCACAAGACCCCCGTCGAGATCCTTGCCGGGGAAAACCATGCTACCGCGGCAAGACCCTTGCCGGGGCCCCAGCAAGACCCTTGCCGAGGATGCGTGTGGGTCCACAGTCAGGCCCGCATCAAGCAAGACTCTGCCACCGTTCGCATGCAGTTGCCAGCCCAACCAGCTGAGCAGTCACCTGCGTGGCAACATGCGGCTTCTAGGCTAACTCAGCAAGCGTGGTGGCATGCAGATCTTTGTGAAGGTCCTGCCATCGCGCCACCTCAGCAGCTTGCCTGCCTACATGGCGCTGCACACATCGCTGGCCTGGGCGCGTGTCGAAGCGAGGCGGAGTGGCGACGGACGGGACGGGCTCGTTCCCGTCCCCGATAAAGCTAGTGGACACCTAAGTAGCGCATTTAATGCGCTTTGTCCTGTAATGCCGGGCGATAAGCTCGCGCACTGCACACCTTTCCACCTCCTGTGTGCCACTATGGCAACCCCTTTTCGACTATAAAAGGAGGCCCGAGGCATACTGGAGGGGGATTCGGCTCTTTGGAACTACACAACCACCATAGCTAGTTCGAGAGCTCAAGAACACTCTGAAATACACACCAAAGTAGGACTAGGGTATTACGCATCCTCGCGGCCCGAACCTGGGTAAACGATCTCTGTGCTAGCTCCTAAAGCTGCTCTTCTTACAGCCCCGCGCCCGCCGACTGTAGAAGGGATTCCAGTTGTTGGGTTCCACAGTAGGGTGCGTCGACTGCAAATTAAAATTTTCCTACGCGCAGAACAACCAAGAACATGCTACGGAAGATGGATCACAGTTCGTTACCACTAGACGCGTAGTGCCGTGCAGCGGAAGAAGAGTTGGGGCAGCGCGTCTGCGTGGATCGTCTCCTCCTCGTCCGATCTCCCTCGAGCAGTTGGTCGTCGGTTCCCACGTACAGGTTCGCCGGAGCGGCGCAAGTGCACCGCCTCTAATGGTATCCGCGCGTGCAGGAGGAACGTCGTGCACCGGACTGCTAGGTCCGATCACACAACCGGCGGCGAGCGGAGGTGTCTATTCGCAACACATGCAAACCCTAGTGACAGCGCCGAAGCAATCAATCTCATGAGTGTGCGACACCTCCACTTTATATAGGCGCCCGTCGCAGGCTCAACACTTGGGCCTCACACGGACCCTAAAGCCCATAAGTCTACTCGGCCACAATCCGGATACAACTCGGATCACATCCGACCAGTGTCCCCGGATCGGACCTCGTAGGTTCCTTCCCTTAAGCGTGCGACCCCTTAGGTTCAAGCCGGCTTGGTCGCAGTTCGGATCACCTCCGAACCGCACAGTTGGTAGCGGCCTCTAGCAAGGCATGCCGAACACCAAGCAGACTATGAAGCTGGTTAGGCGAACCTGTACATCACACATCCATTCCTTTTACCACACAATATATGTTGTCGAGCTCATGGAGAGTCTGTCATCCTTGTGCTAGCCCGACCTCTTTCTCATTCCAGTGATGCCGACCACTATCTGGATTATCTCATAATCCTTGTCGCATGGCCATGCTTATCCTGGTCGGATCACACGAGGGCCCCAGAGTATATCTCTCCTGGTCGGAGGGGCAAATCCCATCTTGCTCGACCATGTCTCGCAGCATGGGTCTGGAGAAGCCTGAAACCTACCTTTGTAACTACCCAGTCACGGAGTAGCATTTGGTCAGCCCAAAGCAAGTCTGTCACCATCCCGAGTACATGTGCCAGCTCAGGTCTTAGGACATAGAACATATGTTGTACTAGAGACTCACAGATGACATATCGCTGCATCTCATAGTTGGGTCTGTCCAACTCGGACCTTATCTCAACTCGGATCCGACTATGTCGAATCCGACCAGACCTTTCCAAGCCCATATTATCCGGTTAGCATTCAATGCTTCATGGCTAGTGAGACCAAGCCATCAACCGTGTCATATGCTAGTCTAGTTGGCTACGCGTCCACACAACCCTTTCGACTAGGGACCTTTTAGGATAGTTATCATACAACGCATAGTCTCACAAACAAGTCATGTACTTGCTGATACACATCATTGATAATGTTCAAGGACTATATTTATTCATAAACACATAGGAAATATCATCATACATGATTGCCTCTAGGGCATATCTCCAACAGTCTCCCACTTGCACTAGAGTCAATCAAATAGACATCGAATGCCCATAGCTCTAACGTGCCCCTCATGCTTGGGTTGTGGAAGCGGCTTAGTTAACAGATTTGCAACATTTGCATCCGTGTGAATCTTGCATAACTCTACATCACCATTCTTTACGATATTTCATATCAGGTGATATTTCCGATCTATGTGTCTGACCTTGTGGTGATTCCTCGGCTCCTTGGCTTGTGCGATGGCACCAGAATTATCACAATAAAGGTCCTTGGCTTGTGCGGTAAATATCATCCAGAAAGTTCCGGATCCAAACACCTTCCTTTGCAGAATCACAAGCCGCAATGTATTTGGCTTCTGTGGTCGAATCGGCCACCGTATCTTGCTTGGAACTCATCCAGATCACTGCTCCTCCGTTCATGACGTACACGAATCCGGACTGTGATCGACAATCATCTCTGTTGGTTTGGAAACTAGCATCGGCGTAACCCCTTACGAAGAGCTCTTCCTCACCTCCATAAACGAGGAACATCTCTTTAGTCCTTTTCAGGTACTTCAAAATAGTCTTTACCGCTGCCCAGTGACTCTCACCTGGGTTGGCTTGGTATCTGCTTGTTAGGCTTATTGCAAAAGCAACATCTGGCCTTGTACATATCATGGCATACATGATGGATCCAATTGCCGAGGCATACGGAATCCTACTCATCCTACTTCGCTCATCAGATGTCGAAGGACTCTGAGTCTCGCTTAGCCTTATACCATGTGAGTGGCAAGAACCCTTTCTTGGCCTCACTCATGTTGAACCGCTTCAACACTTTATCTATGTACGTGCTCTGGCTTAAGCCGAGCAGCCTCCTCGATCTATCTCTATAGATCTTAATGCCTAAAATGTACATTGCCTCACCAAGGTCCTTCATCGAAAACTTGCCGTTCAATGACTCCTTGACTGAGTTCAGCATCGAAACATCATTTCCGATCAGTAGTATGTCATCCACATACAAGATCAAAAACACCATCGAGCTCCCACTTAACTTCTTGTATAAACAAGAGTCCTCTTTGCTTTTGATGAAACCGAAACTAGTGACGACCTCATCAAAACGAATGTTCCAACTCCGAGATGCTTGCCTCAACCCATAAATGGATCTCTTGAGCTTGCATACCTTACTAGTGCTAGTCAGATCGACAAAACCCTCGGGCTGTATCATATACACGTCCTCGGTTAAATTTCCGTGAAGGAAAGCCATCTTGACATCCATCTGCCATATCTCGTAATCGAAATATGCAGCTATAGCTAGTACGATCGTCACCGACTTCAGCATCGCTACCGGCGAGTAAGTCTCGTCGTAGTCAATTCCTTGAACTTGTCCATAACCCTTAGCAACAAGCCGAGCTTTGTGGATCTGAACATTTCCATCCACATCGGTTTTCTTCTTAAAGACCCATTTGCAACCAATGGCCGTTACGCCAGGCGGCGGATCAACCAAGTCCCAGACTTATTCTCATCCATGGACTTTAACTCGGATCTCATGGCCTCCAGCCATGCCTCGGAATCTGGGCTCACCATCGCTTCTGCATATGTGGCCGACTCGTCGCTTTCGAGCAACAATACATCACGCACTCTGCGCAATCTCTCCGACCTTCGTGGTTCTGGTGCCGCTTCCACTACGGGTTCCCTGACTGACTCCGGTATGATCTCATCACCAGCCGAGCCGTCCCCGAGTGGTCCTCGAATTTCTTCAAGTCGGACCGTCCTCCCACTGGCCTCCCGATTGAGAAACTCTTTCTCAAGGAAAACCCCGTTCCGAGCAACAAACACTTTGTTCTCTTCCCGGTTGTAGAAGTTATATCCCAAGGTTTCCCTCGGATATCCCACGAATATGCATTTATCTGACTTAGGTCTAAGCTTGTCTGACATAAGTCACTTGACAAATGCTTCACAGCCCCAAATCTTTAGAAAAGACAAATTGGAACTCTTCCCGGTCCACATCTCATGTGGTGTCTTGTCTGCGGATTTTGATGGTACCCTGTTAAGTGTGAAAGCTGTAGTTTCTAGAGCGTATCCCCAGAATGACAAGGGTAAATCCGATTTGCTCATCATAGACCGGACCATGTCCAACAAGGTACGATTCCTCCGTTCCGACACGCCGTTTCTTTGTGGCGTACTCGGAGGTGTGAGCTGAGGTACTATACCTCGGCTTTTCATATGTTCATCAAACTCCTTGCTCATGTACTCACCTCCATGATCAGA
Organism: Aegilops umbellulata; assembly: GCA_032464435.1. Taxonomy (NCBI): domain Eukaryota; kingdom Viridiplantae; phylum Streptophyta; class Magnoliopsida; order Poales; family Poaceae; genus Aegilops; species Aegilops umbellulata. The sequence goes on along the minus strand of CP136054.1, from coordinate 152,321,326 downwards.
TCGTAGAAGATTTATAGTCTTGCCGAGCTGATTCTCAACTTTATTCTGAAACTCTTTGAACTTTTCAAAAGTTTCTGACTTGTGCCTCATCAAATAGATATATCCAAATCTATTCAAGTCATCGGTAAAAGTCACGAAGTACTGATAGCTGCCTTTGGCAGTTGTGCTCATTGGACCACACACATCACTGTGTATAAGCTCCAACAGCTCGGACGCCCTCTTGCAACTCTTTGCGAAAGGAGACTTAGTCATCTTGCCGAGCAAGCATGATTCACATGTCTCGAACGACCCGAAGTCGGATGAAGTTAGGAGCCCATCATCATGGAGCTTCTTCATGCGTTTCAGACTAATGTGCCCAAGCCGGCAATGCCAGAAGTAAGTTGGATTTATCTCATTAGGATTATGCCTCTTGACATTCATGTTATAGACCGGTTCCTGTTCTAGATTCAATATAAATAGCCCATCAACAATGGGTGCATAGCCGTGGAACATACCATTCAAATAAAACAAACAACCATTGTCCTTTAAATTGAATTCATAACCCTGACTCATCAAACATGAGGCAGAAATAATGTTCCGACTAAGTGCAGGAATGTAATAACAATTATTCAATTCCAAGATAAATCCAGAAGGAAGCTGGAGCTGCATCGTGCCGACCTCCAACGCAACAACTCTTGCTTTGTTGCCGACCCTGATGTCAATCTCCCCTTGCACCACACGCCTAGTTCTTACCAGCCCCTGCATCGAGTTGCAAATATGAACAACCAATCTGGTATCCAATACCCAAGAGCTACTAGGTATGTCAGCAAGGTAAATGTCTATAACATATGCAACAAGTGTACCTTTGCCTGAAGTAGCATTCCCGGCCTTCTTGCCATGCTCTGCAAGCCACTTGCTACAGTTCCTCTTCCAGTGACCAGTTTCCTCGCAATGATAGCAAATGGTCTTCGAGTCCGTTCGAGACTTCGGTGCAGCGGCGGAGGTTACCATCTCCGTGCCCTTTGCCTTAGCCTTCTTCTTAGACCAACTCTTCTTGAACTTAGCCGATTTCTGCACCATCAACACTTGATGCGTGCCTTTCTTAATATCCTGCTCTGCCACCTTAAGCATCCCATGCAATTCAGTGAGCTTCTTATCCATGCCATGCATATGGTAGTTTGAGATGAACGTCCCATAGCTGGGCGGAAGAGAACCCAGAACTGCATCAGTAGCCAGCTCATCCAAGAGCGGGAAGCCCAACCGATCCAAAGCTTGCACATATACGATCATCTTGATCACATGCGGGCTCAGTGCATCACCTTCCTTCAGCTTGCAATCCATCAAGGATCGCCAGACGTTGAACCTTTCGGTCCTAGCCTGTGTCTAAAACATGCTCTCGAGACTCCCGATCATATCGTAAGCCTCAACATTTTCGAAATGTTGTTGCAAATCGGGCTCCATACAAGCCAGCATCAGACAGCTGATCTCCGTTGATTCATCAATGAGTTTTTGGTGGGCATTCTTAGCAGTGGCACTAGCATTATCAGCAGGTTCCTCTGTAAGTGGATCCTCTAGAACATGTTCCTTTTTATCATGCTTGAGAACAATTCTCAGATTTCTATACCAGGTGGTAAAGTTTGTTCCATTTAGTTTATCCTTTTCCAGAATTGATTTCAATGCAAAGTTGGGTTGGGCAGGTGGTGCCATTGATCTACAACAGAAAGTATGCAATCACTAAGCAATGTGTTTATGTATAGTAATTCTAGCCTTAAACAGATAATACTCCCACTGAAGTTGGCATCCCTCCGCAAACTCTCAGTGATTCAGGATCCGACTAGCACATGTGACTAGTGAGCTTTAGCATCACTGCTAGACAACATGCCTATTCGGTAAGAAACTCCTTGCTAATCGTATCTCTATATGACTCCTGTCGGTCGGGAAGGTATCTCATACCCTGGCCCCAACCTTCTTTGCCACAAGGCCCAAAACCGTTTTGATAGCCCTGTCAAGTTAACCTGATGCAGTGCATGTCCGTGTCCGACACGAACCCTTCAGTTCAAGGACACCCAGCAGCACCTCAATTTTATGAGCCCACTACTAGACGTACTTGACGTGCGAAGGTGCAACATCGGGGATGGCAATTCGCTTGATATTAACGAGGGATCTTTCTACCATTCTAACATGCATAGAAAACAAGAAACATATCAATCACAAATAAACATATATTGTGAAATAGTATGGCTCCTTCATGGACATTCTTCCAGGTCGGCTCCGACTCCGATGACCATCTAGGAACTCCATCTTATTTGTCACGCCCGGACGCCAAGCCACAAACCTGATCTCTATTATCCAACTACTACAACTAGTAATGAATTTTACATAGAGTCACAAGTCGACACGCAGGTCGTTATGCAATATAATGACAACACTTTGGCTCCTGCCGGCTGACAAACATGATACGCAGGCCATGTATAAATTACACACATGCATCACATACACATGGGCCATACCATGCACATCAAACCCTGCAAAATAAAGTTATGCATAGAATTGCATTCTACCGGTTTGAGTGATCGTGTACGAAATACAAGGCATAGATTCGGATTTACGTTTCACTATTAACCCCGATGGCGGATAACCGACCGGTAGGGGTAGATTGTGTCACGACCTCATCAATACCTATTATCAGAAAATATAGCCACATCAATCCCCATGTGCAGTTGATCTCATCAACCGTGCACATAGCCAATCTCAACAACGACAACAGATCTCATCTGCCGCCTCCACATATCCAATATGCATACGATCTGAATCCAAATCCTATAGCAGATGCTCTGATACCACTGTCGGGTTCTACTAGGGTGCGTCAACTGCAAATTAAAATTTTCCTACGCGCAGAACAACGAAGAACATGCTACGGGAGATGGATCACAGTTTGTTACCACTAGACGCGCAGTGCCATACAGCGGAAGAAGAGTTGGGGCAGCGCGTCTGTGTGGATCGTCTCCTCCTCGTCCGATCTCCCTCGAGCTGCTGGTCGTTGGTTCCCACGTACAGGTTCACCGGAGCGACGCAAGTGCACCGCCTCTAACGGTATCCGCGCGTGCAGGAGGAACGTCGTGCGGCGGACTGCTAGGTCCGATCACACAACCGGCAACGAGCGGAGGTGTCTATTCACAACACATGCAAACCCTAGTGACAGCGCCGAAGCAATCAATCTCATGAGTGTGCGGCACCTCCACTTTATATAGGCGTCCGTCGCAGGCTCAACACTTGGGCTTCGCACGGACCCTAAAGCCCATAAGTCTACTCGACCACAATCCGGATACAACTCGGATCACATCCAACCAGTGTCCCCGGATCGGACCTCGTAGGTTCCTTCCCTTAAGCGCGCGACCCCTTAGGTTCAAGCCGGCTTGGTCGCAGTTCGGATTACCTCCGAACTGCACAGTTGGTAGCGGCCTCTAGCAAGGCATGCCGAACACCAAGCAGACTATGAAGCTGGTTAGGCGAACCTGTACATCACACATCCATTCCTTTTACCACACGATATATATTGTCGGGCTCAAGGCGAGTCTGTCATCCTTGTGCTAGCCCGACCTCTTTCTCGTTCCAGTGATGCCGACCACTATCTGGATTATCTCATAATCCTTGTCGCATGGCCATGCTTATCCTGGTCGGATCACACGAGGGCCCGAGAGTATATCTCTCCTGGTCGGAGGGGCAAATCCCATCTTGCTCGACCATGTCTCTCAGCATGGGTCTAGACAAGCCTGAAACCTACCTTTGTAACTACCTAGTCACAGAGTAGCGTTTGGTCAGTCCAAAGCAAGTCTGTCACCACCCCGAGTACATGTTCCAGCTCAGGTCTTAGGACATAGAACATATGTTGTACTAGAGACTCACAGATGACATATCGCTGCATCCTATAGTTGGGTCTGTCCGACTCGGACCTTATCTCAACTCGGATCCGACTATGTCGAATCCGACCAGACCTTTCCAAGCCCATATTATCCGGTTAGCATCCAATGCTTCATGGCTAGTGAGACCAAGCCATCAACCGTGTCATATGCTAGTCTAGTTGGCTGCGCGTCCACACAGCCCTTTCGACTAGGGACCTTTTAGGACAGTTATCATATAATGCATAGTCTCACAAACAAGTCATGTACTTGCTGATACATATCATTGATAATGTCCAAGGACTATCTTTATTCATAAACACATAGGAAATATCATCATACATGATTGCCTCTAGGGCATATCTCCAACACCAGTGATCCCATAAGTGTCGTTTCCCCGACATCTTTGGCGCGCCAGGTAGGGGGCGCAGTTGTGATAATCTGGTTTAGTAGTTAGCTAGCGGTTCTTCATCACCATGGCTCCCAAGAAGAAGACGATCACCGCGATCGGTTCATCTGGAGCCGAACGGCCCGTGCCAGTGCGGGCGGGTGACGGGGTGGTCGCGGATGGAAGCCGAGGCGCGGCCCACGAACCCCCACATCGCTCTAGCAGTCAAAGCCTGGTGAGCAGCGTCGTTCGTGCGCAAGACAACGAGCCACGCGCCACTAAGTCCAAGGGCGGCGTCATGCCACGTATGGCCGGCGCGGCGACCTCTAAGACACCCACGCCGGCGCCCACAGCACGCTCCTCCCAGATTGCGCGCGACGAACAGCGTCGCCACGCTGATGACCCTGGGCCCCGCCGCGAGAAGAGTCCCGTGCATAATTCGCAGGACGCAGAAGACCAGCACGCTCACCAAGGCACCGGCGAAGACGGCGCGCAACCGCAGGGACGTGATAGAGCTCCTCCTAACGTGGTTAGAAGTCGGAGTGCGTCATGGTCCATGCAGGTTTCGCCGCCGCCGCCGCCGACAGAGGCCTTAGCGCGCACAGTTGCTCCTCGACTTCCCCCTGCTACGGAGAAGCTCGACGAGTGGAGAGCTACCATCCGGAGCCTCGTCGGCATCGCCAACAAGAACGAGACACGACCAGCGGGGCCCTCAGGCCGGTGCTCCATCGAAGCACCACACGCCAATGGTGAGAGGACCAGAGGCGCTGTGGCTATAGTGCATTCTCCTCCTCCTCGCTAGTTACCGCGGGCGCTGGTCCGTCGTGACAACGCATGTGATAACATTTCCATAGCATCGTCCAACCCACGGACCCACCGCGACCAGTGCCAAGTTCTTCGGGAGCAAGCCCATGAAGACGCTCGAACCACCATCGAGCGCCGGCGTGAAGCGCGCCAGCAGTTAGATAGGCGAGCAGGACCCACTACGGACCACACAGCACCGGGAGGCCCTGGGGGCTTACCTTACGAGGTAGGCTATCCGGCCTTTACCCGTGAGCTGCGGCAGTTCCAGTGGCCCACTCACCGCACGCTCAAACCTGACGTTGGTGAAATGTACAACGGCAAGACTCACCCGTCGGAGTTCCTCAGCATATACACCATCGCGATGCAAGCTGCCGGAGCCCACGACGACAAGGTGCTTGCCAATTACTTCCCGTTGGCGCTTAAGCCCAACGTTATGTCATGGTTGATGCACTTGCCAGTAGATTCTATTTCTTCTTGGTCGAATGTGTGCCATGAGTTTGTTGGCGCCTTTACGGGAGGCCACCAAGCTCATGGCCAGGCGAGCGACTTGCATGTCATCCCCCAGAAAGAAGGTGAAAGCCTGCGCAAGTACATACAGAGGTTCAGCCGAGTGCAGTACAACATCCCAGACGTTCACCCTGCCGCCATCATCAGCGCATTCCATCAGAAATTGCGAAACCGCAAGATGCGTGAAGAGCTGGCGATGAACAAGGTGAAGGATGTGACAGAGCTCTATGTTCTGGCCGATAGGTGTGCTCGGGCTGAAGAGGGAAGGAAGTACCCCGACGAAGATGCCGACGTGGAAACCGACTCCTCAGACGAAGACGTTGCCGCCCCGGCAAAGAAGGGTCGACGCCGCAACAGGAAGCGCAAGGGCAAGACTGTGCTTGCTGTCTAGGGGTCCGATGACACCGGTGCTGCCAAGAAAGCCCAGGCAGACGACCCCGACAAGGAAATTGCTGGGTGCGCCGCCTGCTGGGCCTTGGCGGCTGCCGAGAAGCCAGGAGGCTCCGACAGTATTGCAAGATCCATCACACCAAAGGACACGACCTCCAGAACTGCCGACAAGTTGAGCCACTCGCTGAAAAGCAGAAGGCTGAGTATGAGAGGCGGGACAAGTAGAAGGGTCTGGATGGTGCCGAGGGATCCGGCAAGAAGCGTGGCGGTCAAGGAGGTCGCTGCGGCAAGGATAACCAACAAGAGAGGCCCGCTCAGGGCCGCAACAAGAAGCAACAAGATAATGATCACGATGAGGACGACGAGTCCGGCGAGCAAGAGTTCCAGAAGGCTACGGAGGCCATGTGCGTCGACGGTGGTGCCTCCCTGCATAGCTCTCACCACCAGTGGGCGCGTGAGATTACAGCAGCAGAACCATCGTTCGACGCCCAGAAGCCGCTGAAGTGGTCCAGCATGCCTATCATTTTTGATACCGAGGACCACCCTGATAACACAACTGCGGTCGGGTGTTTGCCGTTGTTGGTTTAGCCAACAATACGCAACCTCAAGGTGACAAAAATGCTAGTTGGCGGTGGGGCCGGCCTGAATTTGATTTCGCCTGCCGTGATCAAAAGGCTGCAGATCCCTGAAGAGGACCTCAAAGAAACAGGCACTTTCCAAGGGGTCAATCCAGGAAGGAGTCAGCCGAAGGGAAAGCTTACACTACCCGTTACATTCGGAGGCGAACTGAACCACAGGACGAAGAGGATTGTCTTTGATGTTGCCAAGATCCCCTTGCCTTACAACGGGATCCTTGGCCGCCCAGCGCTGGCCAAGTTCATGGCGGCGTCGCACTACGCCTACAACACGCTAAAAATGCCAGGGCCGATGACCATCATCACCGTCCCCTCCGACAAGAAGGATGCGCTGATCTGTGCTGACCAACTCTACCGGGAGGCGGTTGCAGCAACTGCAGCCAAGGCACTTGCTCCTGCCGCTGAAGCCCCGGGGGGAGGGGGGGGGGGAAGAAGACCGGCAAGACCTCTCACACCCACTCCGGCAAGCGCACCTCTTCGGAGTGTAGTGCTCCCGTCGAGGACGTGCCGGAGAGCTCCACTGGCAAGAGCAAGAAATCCAGAGCTGCACCGCCAAAGACCAAGAAGGTGTCCATCAAGAGGGATGGCACGAGAGGGCACCATAAGCTCCACCCTTGACAGCAAATAGGAAAGCGCGCTCGTCACTTTCCTGCGGGCGAATGTCGATGTGTTTGTGTGGCAAGCATCCGACATCCCCGGCGTTCCCGGGGAAGTGATTGAGCACCATCTTGCTGTCTGTCCCCATGCGCGACCCGTCAAGCAGAAGGTCAGGAAGCAAGCTTTGGAATGACATGAGTTCATCACAGAGGAGATCAGGAAATTGGAAGTGGCAGGCTTGGTGAGAGGAGTGCTCCATTCAACATGGTTGGCCAATCCAGTGGTGGTGCGCAAGGCAAACGGGAAGTGGAGGCTGTGTATTGACTACACATATATCAATAAGGCTTGTCCTAAGGACCCCTTCCCGTTGCCACGTATCGACCAGATTGTTGACTCCATGGCCGGGTGTGACATGTTGTCATTCCTTGACGCCTACTCGAGCTACCACCAGATCTTCATGACAAGAGAAGACGAAGAGAAGTCAACATTCATCACCCCATGTGGTACGTATTGCTTTTTATGGATGCCTTTCCGGTTGAAGAGTGCTGGCTCAACGTTTGCAAGGGCAGTCCAAATTGGTTTTGAGCCCCAGCTACATAGAAATATGGAAGCTTATATGGATGTCATAGTGGTCAAAACCAAGGACATGGCAACACTCACACCAGATTTAGCAGAGACATTTGCGAACTTGCGCATGATCAACCTCAAGCTGAACCCGTAGAAGTGTGTCTTCGGCGTCCCGTCCAGCAAGCTTCTCAGGTTCTTTGTATCCTAGCATGGGATCAAGGCAAATCTGGACAAGATCAGGGCCATTGAGCAGATTGAGGCGCCCAGGCGGATCAAAGATGTTCGTCGGCTTGCTGGCTGCATTGCCGCCATGAGCAGATTCATCTCCAAGTCTGACGAGCGCGCCCTTCCCTTTTTCAAGATTTCGAAAAAGGTGGGCCCAATGGAATGGACCCCAGAGGCCGAAGCAGCGCTGCAAGATCTGAAGAAAGACCTCTCCTCTACGCCAATACTAGTTGCGCCTAAACCACAAGAGCCGTTGCTGCTGTACTTAGCGGCAACGAATCAAGTGGTCAGTGTTGCGCTAGTGGCACAAAGAGAGGTCGACATAGAAGTGATAGCAACAACAGAGCCTGACGCCACTGGGGCAAAAGCGATGCAACCAAGCGGAGTGGTGCAGAAGAAGATGATGCAGCACCCGGTGTACTTTGTTAGCTCCCTCCTGCAGGGGGCTAGATCAAGGTACTCCAGCGTGCAGAAATTGCTCTTCGGCCTCCTTATGGCCTCGAGGAAGCTGCGTCATTACTTCCAAGCACACGAAATCACCATCGTCACTCGCCTCCCATTGCAACGGATATTGCATAACCCAGACGCGACTGGGAGGAATGTGGAGTGGGCCTTGGAGCTATCAAGTTTTGGTTTGAAGTTTGAGAGCACCTCAACAATCCAGAGTAGAGTCCTGGCGGAGTTCATTGCAGAATGGACCTCAATACTTGATGAAGAGATCCAGGAGACCACTCTCCCCGGCAAGGAAACAACTCGCGACTGGATTATGTACTTTGACGGGGCTTTCTTGCTGCAAGGCGCCGGTGCTGGTGTGCTGCTCATCGCACCCACCGGAGAGCACCTCAAGTATGTGGTCTAGATGCACTTCCCCAGGGAGATGTCGATGAACAACACTGCCGAGTACGAGGGACTCCTTGCCGGTCTCAGGATCGCTGCAGACCTCAGAATCAAGAAACTCATCGTCAGGGGTGATTCACAGCTTGTCATCAAGCAAGTTAATAAGGATTATCAAAGTCCGTTGATGGAGGCCTACGTAGATGAAGTGAGGAAGCTGGAGGAGCGTTTTGACGGTATACAAGTGGAGCATGTCCCCCGAGTGGAGAACGACATCGCCGATTACTTGTCGAAACGCACTGCCCTCAAACTACCTGTGGAACCAAGTAATTTTGTGCTTCGATTAACTCAGGCATCCGTTGAACCATCAACAGAGCAGAACAAGCAGAGAAAATCAGGACCTGACAAGTACTTTCCCGCCGAGTTCCCCGGAGCCGTCGGCAAAGATGTTGCAGAGGACACTGAGCCTGCCGTGGGACGACAGACTCCGGCAGAGCGTCAAGCCCTTGCCGTAGAGGCAACCGCTCCCATAGCAGAAGAGATGCCTTTAGTCCTTGCCGTCGAGCCTTAGGCTCCGGCATGGGCACAACATACCGTCCGATTTCTCCAAACAGGGGAGCTTCCTGAGGAGTAGGAAGAAGCAGAGAGAGTAGCCCGTCGGTCTGACATGTATCAGTTCATCGATGACGTTCTATATAAAAAAGGCCGAACGGTGTGAAATTGAAGTTCATTCCCCGGGAGGAAGGACTGGAGCTGTTGGCAGAGATACACGGAGGCATATGTGGCTCCCACATAGGGTCGAGGGCCCTTGCCGGCAAGGCGTTTCGGCAAGGTTTCTTCTGGCCCACTGCCCTCCAGGATGCAACGGCGCTAGTAACCAGGCGTGAAGCGTGCCAGTTCCATTCAAAGAAGCTTCATCAACCAGCTCAAGCCCTTCAAACAATTCCTCTCTCCTGGCCATTTTCGGTCTGGGGGTTCGACATACTGGGCCCTTTCCCCCGCGCTGTTGGGGCTTTGAGTACTTGTACGTTGCAATCGACAAGTTCACAAAGTGGACGGAGGTGGAAGCAGTGAGGAAGGTGACCGCACAGTCAACCATCAAGTTTTTCAAGGGGCTAGTCTGCCGTTTTGGTGTGCCAAATAGAGTCATCACTGACAATGGCACACAGTTCACAAGACGCACCTTCATGCAATACATCCAAGATGTGACGCCCGGATAATTAAGCTACAGTAATCCTTTGCTAATGATGCCACATCACCATGCATACTGTTGATAACTCGCGTTGGTTCGAAACCGGTTCAAATTTCAAATTCAATTAAAGTCCAAAATTCAAATTTCTCAAACCTGCAAAATAAAATGTTCAAAATGTGGCAAATATTCCATAACCAATTATGGTGCTGACCCAACATTTTTGTAAAAGTATTTAAATGCTCTTTTGTGAATAAAGTAGTGACTAAAATGTATTTTTTTAATACCATTAAATAATAAACAAATACAAACCTAATTTATTATTGTGCCAAATTAGTTATGGCAGTAGCCTAAATAGTAATATTAATTTTGGGGCTAGGTTTATATTTTAGAAAACTAAAAGTAAATAAATAAAAGGAAACTTAGTTGAAAACAGAAACTAAAAAAAAAGAAAACAAAACAAGTAAAACAATAAAAGGAAAAGGCCCCCTTCGCTATTTCCCTGGGCCTTAGCCTAGTTGCCCCCAGACCAGGCCACATGGCCCACCCCGCCCCCTGTATAACCCCTTCTCGGAACCATAGCTACCCACCCGATCCCCCACCCCCCGCACGATCCCCTCTCTTCCCCACCCACGACCCGATGTGGATCGGGGGCGCTCGCCCCCCGACCCTGGTGACTGCGCCGCCTCGCGCCCCGACGCCGGCGCCTTCCCCGGCGCCGCCCCACCACTGACGCCTCGCCTCCTCCCGGAGCGTCGCGACGCCCTCCCGCCTCTGCACCAACCCCGGTGAACGCCGCCCCGTCGCCGGATCGCCTCCTCGCCCCCTCCCCATCGGTCGCCATCGCGCCTCGACGCCCCTTCCCTCCAACGGACGGTGAGGACCCCGGTCCTCCTCCTTCCCGCGCCTCACACCTCACCGCGGCGGCCCTCGCCTCGCCTCCGCTGCGCCACTCGCCGTCGCCCGCAGCTGCAACAGCGCCCCCTTTGGCTACTTGTTGCTCGCCCGCGTGCGCGTGCTGCCCCGCCTCGCCGCGATGCTACGGCCTCGTCGGCCTGCGCAGCCGCACCCCCCGCTGCGCCCGTGGAGCTCACGGCCGCCCAGCGCGCGCGAGCCAGTGCCCGGCTCTGCCCGCGCACGAACAACGTCGCCCCGCCGCGCGTGACCCGCGGCCTCTGCCGGCCGCCCCGGTGCATCCTGCAGCCTGCGCCTGTCGCCGCACTCCGGTGGCCTCGCCCCATCGGGCACACGCCCGTTCGGGCTGGCGCCCGCACGCCCCACGCCCGCTATGGCCTCTGGGGCCTATGACAGATGGGCCCCACGCCCAGAATGTTTCTGATTAAAAAAAATGAAAAATAAAATAATAATAAATAATAATAAATAATAATTAATTAAAATAAATAAATAATTAATTATTTAGTTAATTAAGTTAATTAATCCTGTTAATTAATCTAATCAATTAGTTAGGTTAATTAAACCCTAATTAGACTAAACAGTCTATGACCAGCGGGACCCACGCGTTAGTTTGACTGGTCAACGATCAGAGTTGACCGCTGATGTCATGCTGACATCATAATTGCATTTTCTAATTAATTCAAATCTGCTAATAGCAAAATTGAATTAAAACTTTGAAAAATAATATAAAATAAACCGTATATCGGATGAAAATACTTTGTACATGAAAGTTGCTCAGAACGATGAGACGAATCCAAATACGCAGCCCGTTCGTCTGCCACGCATCCCTAGCATAGCAAACCCGCAACTTTCCCCCTCTGGTTCAGCTGTCCGAAAACGCGAAACACCGGGAATACTTTCCCGGATGTTTCCCCCTTCGCCGGTATCACCTAATACCGCGTTAGGGCATACCTAGCACCGCGTATTACCTCGTTATGCTTTGTGAAGCTTTGATTGCTCTGTTATTTATTGTGTTCCACCTCCGTTACTTCTTTCCGGTAGACCCTGAGACTGCCGACGAACCCCAGTTCGACTACGGTGTTGACGACACATCCTTCTTGCCAGAGCAACCAGGCAAGCCCCCCCCCTTGATCACCAGATATCGCCTACTCTCCTCTATACTGCTTGCATTAGATTAGTGTAGCATGTTACTGCTTTTGTTATTCCTATCCTGATGCATAGCCTGTCTTTGATACTGCTGTTGATACCTTTACCTGCAATCCTACTTGCTTAGTATAGGATGCTAGTGTTCCATCAGTGGCCCTACACTCTTGTCCGTCTGCCATGCTATACTACTGGGCCGTGATCACTTCGGGAAGTGATCGCGGGCATATACTATATACTTTACACTGTTACATTACCTGTGATACTGTTCGGAGTTGGGGGCTGAAGGGGCAGGTGGTTCCACCCAGGCAGTGGTGGGCCTGGGTTCCCGACGGCCCCTGACTGTTACTTTGTGGCGGAGCGACAGGGCAGGTTTGCGACCACCTAGGAGAGAGGTGGGCCTGGCCCTGGTCGGCGTTCGCGGATACTTAACACGCTTAACGAGATCTGGGTATTTGATCTGAGTCTGGCCATTTGGTCTATACGCACTAACCATCTACTTGGAAGTAGTTATGGGTATCCCGACATCGTAGTATCAGCCGAAGCCTTCGTGACGTCAGCGACTGAGTGGCGCGCGCCGCATTGGATCGTAAGCTCGCTCTTGTATTTAGGGGGCTAGATCTGCTTCCGGCCGCGTTCGCAACGTGCAGGTGTGCTCAGGGCGATGGGCCCAGACCCCTGCGCGCTTAGGTTTAGACCGGCGTGCTGACCTCTCTGTTGTGCTTAGGTGGGGCTGCGACGTGTTGATCTTCCGCGGCCGGGCATGACCCAGAAAGTGTGTCCGGCCAAATGGGATCAAGCGTGTTGGGCTATGTGGTGCACCCCTGCAGGGAAGTTTATCTATTCGAATACCCAGAGTTGTACCTTGACCTTATGACAACTAGAACCGGATACTTAATAAAACACACCCTTCCAAGTGCCAGATACAACCCGGTGATCGCTCTCTAACAGGGCATCGAGGAGGGGATCGCCGGGTAGGTTTATGCTATACGATGCTACTTGGAGGACTTCAGTCTACTCTCTTCTATATGCTGCAAGACGGAGGCTGCCAGAAGCGTAGTCTTCGACAGGATTAGATATCCCCCTCTTATTCTTGCATTCTGCAGTTCAGTCCACTGATATGGCCCCTTACACATATATCCATGCATATGTAGTGTAGCTCCTTGCTTGCGAGTACTTTGGATGAGTACTCACGGTTGCCTTTTCCCCTTTTCCCCTTTCCTCTACCCGATTGCTGCAACCAGACAATGGAGCCCAGGATCCAAACGCCACCTTCGACGATGACTCCTACTACTCTGGAGGTGCCTACTATTACGTGCAGCCCGCTAACGACGACCAGGAGTAGTTAGGAGGATCCCAGGCAGGAGGCCTGCGCCTCGTTCGATCTGTATCCCAGTTTGTGCTAGCCTTCTTAAGGCAAACTTGTTTAACTTATGTCTATACTCAGATATTGTTGCTTCCGCTGACTCGTCTATGATCGAGCACTTGTATTCGAGCCCTCGAGGCCCCTCGCTTGTATTATGATGCTTGTATGACTTATTTTATTTGTAGAGTTGTGTTGTGATATCTTCCTGTGAGTCCTTGATCTTGATCGTACAGATTTGCGTGCATGATTAGTGTACGATTGAGTCAGGGGCGTCACAAGTTGGTATTAGAGCCGAATGCCTATAGATCCCCCTTCCACACTCCTTGGCCGAAGTCGAGTCTAGACATTGCAAAAACTTTTACTAACATGGCTGTGTGCCTTACGGGCCCACGTCGCCATTGGGTGGTACTAGGATCTTTTACTCCTCGGCCTTTACTCTGGGACTCTTATCTCTCTTCTACTCGGGTTAAAAGATTTTACTAAATCTGACTCTAGGTTCTCGTAACTACTTCTCCCGGAGAGCCCCCTTTATCGCAGATGATCGCCGGCTGCACCAGAAGATGTTGAAGATACTCTTCGATCATTCCCGAGACCCTTGTGCCCGTCACTTTTGCAATTCCCTATTATCGATATATCCCTATGAATAAATACATACACTTGTCGTTCTTACCTTTATTCCTGACTGCTCTTGTTATTACAAGATACACCGAAAATTCTCTCTATTGGTCTGAGAATACTTTGTGGCTACTGCCTTGCAGTTCTTTGCCACCTGAATATCCCTACGGATAATTTCTCGCACTCATCGAGTATCCGCTCATCCCCAGTTGATTCTGGTATTTCACCAGCGCTTTTGAAATAGCATTCGATCTTTCAAAGATCCTCAACAACCTATTGCTCTTGAAATTCTTGGTTGCTTGCATTGGGATTAAATCCTATAAGTCTGGTAATCTTATTGGCATCCTTTGTCATTATCATTTTAAGTCTGTTGATCCAATATGATGTGAATGCTCTCCATCCTCAGTCATATCCTAGAATTCATCCTTCCGGCTCAGGCGTCCTCTCAAACGTGAGTTGGTTCTCGCCAATCAAATTGTCATCGATTGTGCCCCTAAGTATATTGAACTTATCCATCCTTGATCAGAGCGTCTGCTTATGATCCTTCGCTTTGTAAATCACAATTCCTTTGCATTTGAGCTCTGGATTAGTCAGTTGTTTCTATAATCTGATGCCTTGGCATTCCTTCTTCCTCTGGCTGAATACCGATACTCACATCAACCCCGTTGTGGACCGCCATACCCATTGCCGGGTTATTATCCGACAGTGCCCTTCACAACCAAAACTCTTATGAGTTCTTTACCCGATACATAATGCCTTTGGTAAATTGTATCCTCTGCTTTGTCAACCATGCTCTACTTTTGAGCTTGTGTTAATTACTCTTGAAGTTTGTGGTACATGTTCCTAAGGGACCCTGATGGGTTGAACCTATGCCTTCCTTATTTGTGTGAACTCGAAAGTTTTCACGGGTCATACTCTTCTGATATTTTGCTAGATAAAATTTCTACACTACAACTTCATCAAAAGCGAGAAGTAAAATGAAAGGTTATGCATGGAAGAAGTGGGAGTCGACCTTGAGCCTTTGCGTTCATGCCCATGGACCCGATGTGAAACTTATCATCAAAACTTCTTGTAAATGATATTAATCCCCTTGTTATAAGTTCGTCCTGTATCTATGTTTGTTCCTTTGGAAATTATGGTTCCGACCATATTTTCTCATTAATACCATTTATCGAACAAGTTGAGTACTTGTCTTGTGCAGACCATTGCACCTGTCCAACCTTTACTTTGATCTACCGTCGAGTATTACACTGGGATATCTTGATAATGTCATGGAACCGCATAACTTCTTATGGGTTCGTCATCAACTGTTATTTCTCACCGATTTCAGATTTCCTGGGTTCTGGGTTGTCATCAACCGAGAACACCGATATGTGAACTGATTCCTCATTCCGGTTCGATAACCCTAATTAAATTTCGTTGATTATGAGTTTAATAATTCTTCCGTCATTCCTAGCCTGTTTGGCTATATCATTGTCTTGATGATTTTAAACTGTGCTACCTGGTCCTTATTCCGGGAGCACCAGTTTCGACGATGAGCTAAGCTTATGTCGATTTTCCTTGTCATATATTTCACCTTGAAAAGCAAGCTTGCTTTCGAGTCTGCGTCGTATCTGTGCTTTCATTGACCTCTTGCTTCATCATTCCTTTGACTCGATGTCATCGCTGATTGATTACATGTTGAAATCTCTCGACAAATGTGTCGTGAACATCATCAACCTTATGAGCTCTTCCAGGATACCAATTGAATTCATGATGAGAAATACCATCCTTCCCTCGATGATTTGTGTTGTCATCGACCACTTTATTGTCTTCCCTCCAACACAAACTTGTTCGTGTTTTGTGTTATACCTTGAGATCCTTGCTATCCAGCCTTTGTTCTTCTTTACCTTGGGGTATTACCATCTTTTATGTCAGGATTGTCTTGAGAATTTCACCACCACTGGAGAATTATTGAAACAAGTGATACTTATCACGATCACCATTCTAATACTGATCATGCTACCTAAGCCCATATTTCGGGTGCACCTTTCAACCAATGTTTAAATGGGTATGTTTCCTCGAGCATACATCATTAAGTCATTTGATCTGACAAATGTTATCTCCTTGTTCACATAACTGTGGAAATCAATCTTTGGGAAATCTCAATGATTTGTCGTTGAGTTCATCAGCCACCTCCTCATCCTGTCAATGGTTTAATGATGAACTCATGATTCGGAACTTGCTTCCATAGTCCATTTCCCGAGAATCTTGCAACTCCATCTCATCAAATTGTGTTGCCCCCTTTACTTCTCGGGCATCATGAGTCTGAGTTATCCTGACACCAATCAGATCTGAATCTCGGCCAGATATGATGGTTGGAACGTTTTCCAAGAGTCATAACATTGGTCCTTATATAACCCTGTAAGGTGATATCATGCCTCGCCCACCTGGTCGGAGGACCTATTGTTATAGTATCCTTTTACAAGGTTAGCCATTCGTCCATGGGGAAATTGTAAGACTTATTTTATGAGTTTTCCTGATGGATCATTTGTGTATCCTAAGTTTGATCTTCACTTGATGACAATGTCAATGCTATCTCGAAGCATGTCTATGTTACTCCGATTTTCAATAAGAACATTTGAAGCCCAATGCTATATGTTTCTTGCTCAATTATCCAAACACCGTTGTATGGGTAATGTCATGAAATTTCACTCTCCCCTTACCTAAAGGGTTTTCTACTTTATATCCTGCCTTGGATATCATGCTCTGCTTGACTTTGGGAAGGATATACCCCTGACATATGTGTTTAAACACATTTTTCTTTCCATTGTTCTGTTTAAATCTGATGATCACATTTTTCCTTTCCATTGTCTTGTTTAACCTTTCTCGTGGTTTATATGATCTAAGCAGTAATGATTCGCTGCTTATATAAACACCTCGGTTGTACGACTCTGTCAATAAGACCCTGTTACTATTGTTGATGACATTTCAGTAGCCACCGATGGACGAGAACTTTGCCTATTAGTCCGCCTCGTTCAACGAGCGGAAAAATGGTTCTCTTCGTCCCTCGCCCTTGGTACTGATGTTGTTGCCGACATAACTGATAGGTTATCCTCTAACATACTTGCTTACATGGTCGTGCAAGACATCATCGCCTTTCCTACTTTTAACCCACATGGTGGGCCCATAACCCACAGTTCCACAGGATCGAAACCTGACTCTCCTGTACACCCTGTTGTCAAAGTTATTCCTCGCGCTTGGCTCGTATATAATTCATGAGCCACCTTCAAGTCTGATATCGAACACAATACTTATTCCAGTTGCTTTGAACCCCTTTCAATCCCTGTAACAAGCATCGAATGATTGCCTGCCCACTCGAAACTTCCCAGGATACCTCCTTGCTTTGCTCTCGATATTTCCTTAAGTTTCAATTCGAGAGTTACTTTCCGCCACCTTCCTCGATGTTGTCGACCAAATAGTCAACCTTACATAGGTCTGTTCTCCCGGAATGCCCACCCTTTATTCTTTCGTAAGTACGTTGGAGTTCCCGAAGAAAAGGACGACTTCACCATGATGACCTGAAGCAGAGAAATGAAGACGTCAATGTAAGGGATCGACCTCTTCAAGAAGAGCATCCAAGACCAGGAAGATTTGTTAGAATTTCGTAACCAGATCTTTCCCCCTTGCTCTACCTCTTAAATCTCGGGACGAGATTTCTTGTAGTGGAGGAGAATTGTGACGCCCGGATAATTAAGCTACAGTAATCCTTTGCTAATGATGCCACATCACCATGCTTACTGTTGATAACTCGCGTTGGTTCGAAACCGGTTCAAATTTCAAATTCAATTAAAGTCCAAAATTCAAATTTCTCAAACCTGCAAATTAAATGTTCAAAATGTGGCAAATATTCCATAACCAATTATGGTGCTGACCCAACATTTTGTAAAAGTATTTAAATGCTCTTTTGTGAATAAAGTAGTGACTAAAATGTATTTTTTTAATACTACTAAATAATAAACAAATACAAACCTAATTTATTATTGTGCCAAATTAGTTATGGCAGTAGCCTAAATAGTAATACTAATTTTGGGGCTAGGTTTATATTTTAGAAAACTAAAAGTAAATAAATAAAAGGAAACTTAGTTGAAAACAGAAACTAAAAAAAAGAAAACAAAACAAGTAAAAGAATAAAAGGAAAAGGCCCCCTTCGCTATTTCCCTGGGCCTTAGCCTAGTTGCCCCCAGACCAGGCCACATGGCCCACCCCGCCCCCTGTATAACCCCTTCTCGGAACCCTAGCTACCCACCCGATCCCCCACTCCCCCCGCACGATCCCCTCTCTTCCCCACCCCATGACCCGATGTGGATCGGGGGCGCTCGCCCCCTGACCCTGGTGACTGCGCCGCCTCGCGCCCCGACGCCGGCGCCTTCCCCGGCGCCGCCCCACCACTGACGCCTCGCCTCCTCCCGGAGCGTCGCGACGCCCTCCCGCCTCTGCACCAACCCCGGTGAATGCCGCCCCATCGCCGGATCGCCTCCTCGCCCCCTCCCCATCGGTCGCCATCGCGCCTCGACGCACCTTCCCTCCAACGGACGGTGAGGACCCCGGTCCTCCTCCTTCCCGCGCCTCGCACCTCACCGCGGCGGCCCTCGCCTCGCCTCCGCTGCGCCACTCGCCGTCGCCCGCAGCTGCAACAGCGCCCCCTTTGGCTACTCGTTGCTCGCCCGCGTGCGCGTGCTGCCCCGCCTCGCCGTGATGCTACGGCCTCGTCGGCCCACGCAGCCGCACCCCCGCCGCGCGCGACCCGTGGAGCTCACGGCCGCCCAGCGCGCGCGAGCCAGTGCCCGGCTCTGCCCGCGCACGAACAACGTCGCCCCGCCGCGCGCGACCCGTGGCCTCTGCCGGCCGCCCCGCTGCATCCTGCAGCCTGCGCCTGCCGCCACACTCCGGTGGCCTCGCCCCATCGGGCACACGCCCGTTCGGGCTGGCGCCCGCACGCCCCACGCCCGCTATGGCCTCTGGGGCCTATGACAGATGGGCCCCACGCCCAGAATGTTTCTGATTAAGAAAATGAAAAATAAAATAATAATAATAATAAGTAATAATTAATTAAAATAAATAAATAAATAATTAGTTAGTTAATTAAGTTAATTAATCCTGTTAATTAATCTAATCAATTAGTTAGGTTAATTAGACCCTAATTAGACTAAACAGTCTATGACCAGCGGGACCCACGCGTCAGTTTGACTGGTCAACGATCAGAGTTGACCGCTGATGTCATGCTGACATCATAATTGCATTTTCTAATTAATTCAAATCTGTTAATAGCAAAATTGAATTAAAACTTTGAAAAATAATATAAAATAAACCGTATATCGGATGAAAATACTTTGTACATGAAGTTGCTCAGAACGATGAGACGAATCCAAATACGCAGCCCGTTCGTCTGCCACGCATCCCTAGCATAGCAAACCCGCAACTTTCCCCCTCTGGTTCAGCTGTCCGAAAACGCGAAACACCGGGAATACTTTCCCAGATGTTTCCCCCTTCGCCGGTATCACCTAATACCGCGTTAGGGCATACCTAGCACCGCGTATTACCTCGTTATGCTTTGTGAAGCTTTGATTGCTCTGTTATTTATTGTGTTCCACCTCCGTTACTTCTTTCCGGTAGACCCTGAGACTGCCGACGAACCCTAGTTCGACTACGGTGTTGACGACACGTCCTTCTTGCCAGAGCAACCAGGCAAGCCCCCCCCTTGATCACCAGATATCGCCTACTCTCCTCTATACTGCTTGCATTAGAGTAGTGTAGCATGTTACTGCTTTCGTTATTCCTATCCTAATGCATAGCCTGTCTTTGATACTGCTGTTGATACCTTTACCTGCAATCCTACTTGCTTAGTATAGGATGCTAGTGTTCCATCAGTGGCCCTACACTCTTGTCCGTCTGCCATGCTATACTACTGGGCCGTGATCACTTCGGGAAGTGTTCGTGGGCATATACTATATACTTTACACTGTTACATTACTTGTGATGCTATTCGGAGTTGGGGGCTGAAGGGGCAGGTGCTTCCACCCAGGCAGTGGTGGGCCTGGGTTCCCGACGGCCCCTGACTGTTACTTTGTGGCGGAGCGACAGGGCAGGTTTGCGACCACCTAGGAGAGAGGTGGGCCTGGCCCTGGTCGCCGTTCGCGGATACTTAACACGCTTAACGAGATCTGGGTATTTGATCTGAGTCTGGCCATTTGGTCTATATGCACTAACCATCTACGCGGGAGTAGTTATGGGTATCCCGACGTCGTGGTATCAGCCGAAGCCTTCGTGATGTCAGCGACTGAGTGGCGCGCGCCGCATTGGATCATAAGCTCGCTCTTGTATTAAGGGGGCTAGATCTGCTTCCGGCCGCATTCGCAACGTGCAGGTGTGCTCAGGGCGATGGGCCCAGACCCCTGCGCGCTTAGGTTTAGACCGGCGTGCTGACCTCTCTGTTGTGCTTAGGTGGGGCTGCGACGTGTTGATCTTCCGCGGCCGGGCATGACCCAGGAAAGTGTGTCCGGCCAAATGGGATCAAGCGTGTTGGGCTATGTGGTGCACCCCTGCAGGGAAGTTTATCTATTCGAATAGCCGTGTCCCTCGGTAAAAGGACGACCCGGAGTTGTACCTTGACCTTATGACAACTAGAACCGGATACTTAATAAAACACACCCTTCCAAGTGCCAGATACAACCCGGTGATCGCTCTCTAACAGGGCATCGAGGAGGGGATCGCCGGGTAGGTTTATGCTATACGATGCTACTTGGAGGACTTCAGTCTACTCTCTTCTATATGCTGCAAGACGGAGGTTGCCAGAAGCGTAGTCTTCGACAGGATTAGATATCCCCCTCTTATTCTTGCATTCTGCAGTTCAGTCCACTGATATGGCCCCTTACACATATATCCATGCATATGTAGTGTAGCTCCTTGCTTGCGAGTACTTTGGATGAGTACTCACGGTTGCCTTTTCCCCTTTTCCCCTTTCCTCTACCCGATTGCTGCAACCAGACGATGGAGCCCAGGATCCAGACGCCACCTTCGACGACGACTCCTACTACTCTGGAGGTGCCTACTACTACGTGCAGCCCGCTGACGACGACCAGGAGTAGTTAGGAGGATCCCAGGCAGGAGGCCCGCGCCTCGTTCGATCTGTATCCCAGTTTGTGCTAGCCTTCTTAAGTCAAACTTGTTTAACTTATGTCTGTACTCAGATATTGTTGCTTCCGCTGACTCGTCTATGATCGAGCACTTGTATTCGAGCCCTCGAGGCCCCTGGCTTGTATTATGATGCTTGTATGACTTATTTTATTTGTAGAGTTGTGTTGTGATATCTTCCCGTGAGTCCCTGATCTTGATCGTACACATTTGCGTGCATGATTTGTGTACGATTGAGTCGGGGGCGTCACACAAGACCTCGGCAGCAAGGTCTGTTTCGCTTACGTGGCACACCCACGGAGCAACGGCCAGGCGGAGAGGGCAAATGCTGAAGTACTGCGAGGCCTGAGGAGCAAGACTTTTGACTGGCTGCACAAGTGCTGAAGGTGCTGGATCAATGAATTGCCGACGATTCTTTGGTCAATCAGAACGACACCAAATCGAGCCACCGGCCAGACACCCTTCTCCCTTGTTTACGGAGCAGAAGCAGTTCTCCCCATGGAACTCACATACGGGTCACCACGAGTGCTCGCTTATGAAGAGATTGAGCAAGAGCAATTGCGGCAAGATGGCGTAATGCTCCTCGAGGAAGATCGTCTTCAGGCGGCTGTGCGAGTAGCACGCTACCAGAAAGCCTTGCGCCGCTATCATAGATGCAAGGTTCATGCCCGAAGCTTTGAGGAAGGCAACCTTGTTCTTCAGCGCGTTTCAGTCGGCCAAGAATTCCAACAAGTTGACGCCAAAGTGGGAAGGCCCTTATCGGGTAATACGAGTCACTAGGCCTAGCGCAGTCCGCCTGGAGACCGAAGATGGTATTCCAGTGAGCAACTCCTGGAACATCGAACATCTTTGCAAGTTTTACCCATAAGGCGTAGTTTCCGGGCCTCCCTGCAAGCCACCCTTTTGTACAAGCCTTGCCGACAAGGCATGTAACCCTTTGTACAAAGCCAGGCGTAGACCCTGAGCATAAATAAATGAAGCGCTAGCGCCCTAAGTTTTAGCATGCATGCTAGGTTGAGTCCCTCCCTCGGTTAGGGTTGATAATGCTTAGCGGTGACTAACCCCTAGCATATGAGGTCGAGTATGCATCTTTCTGTTCTTTCCCGTCCTTTTTAGGTTCACAGGATGCATGAACATCTCTGCTGGGCTGTTTGGAGGAAAGAGGACAGGCCGACGTCCCGACCCTGGCAAGCCAAGGTTGCCGGGGGCTGCAGACCCAAAGGTCCGACCGCAACAAGCCAAGGTCGCCGGGGGCTACTGAACCAGATACGTCTTTTATCCCCTAGTATGCATTCTAGTACGTAATTGGGACGTATGAAACCTCGTTTATTCCTAGACCACCGTGCTCCCCTTTTCCTGTACCCAAGAATTATTCCCTGGGCCAGAACTTGGTTGTAGTGCAGTAGCGAGGAAGTAAACGAGAGGCCTAGACCTATTTCACTCCTGCCTCCGCCGAAAGCGTGAGTATGGTCATGATTGAAGTAGGGAAACGGCAAGGCTTGTTGCCAGGCGTCGATGTTTATCTTAAAAATAACAAGGATTCGCTCCTTGGCGCGGGTCTCACTCACGCACAAAACCCGGCAAGCCCCCTTTTTCATTAATATGTCCCTAACAGGTACAGTTCATACAGAACGTAGGCGTGAGCCAGGGGATTCCAAGATTTAAATTTTACAAAGGCCCATAGGCTTAAAGACTAAAAAGAGATAAGGTGCCCGTGATCCCTTTCTTGTCCCTCTCCTCAGGAAACATAACAAGATAATGGGAGGGAAAAAGAACGCCTAGGCGAGGCACAAACAACAAAAGGCGATAGGAGAGCATCCCGGCAGCCGCCCCAAAGAGAGGCTGGTGATGATGATGACAGGAGAAGAGCTGGAAGACGAGGCAGCGGGCCGGCAATACGCGATGAAGGCATCGGTGCCCGCGTACTCCGACTTGACGACCCGCCACCCGCCTTTTTCGTCTTCTCCGGCCTCCCAAACCATCCGCCCAAGGAGGCGACCCCGAGAAGTTCAAGGAGCTGGCGATGCAGACGGAGGTGCTGCCGGCGTCGCCTTGGACGGCGTGTCCGACACCTAGTCGGACCCGTCATCCTCCCGCCTGCTACCCTCGTTGTCGCTGTCGCTGTCCTACTCGTCACTCTCGCTCGAGGAAGAATCTTCATCATCGGAGGAGCTCTCCACGCAGCACTTTAGGCGAGTTCCCATGTCCCCAAAAACCTTGACGGAGAGCAGGCTGTTCTCCATTAATTTGAAGTAGAGAACGAGCCCCTCCGTCAGGCTATGGACGCGAGCAAAGGTCTTCCATCCGCAACGAAGATAAATGATGTGAGGGGCGGGAAAGTCGACGTCGACCCGCGTGCCGCCGTTTCCGTAGCCCCTCATGTGCAACCTCAGGGTCTGCGGCGCGTCGAGCTCCATCTCTCGAGCAAATGGAGTGGGAAGACGAACACGGCGGCACACCGGCTGGTGCAGCCTGATGAAGAACTTGCGAGGCTGATCCCCGACGTGGCCCTCCTGTAGGATCTAGAAGTAGGTGTGTCTAGAGGGGGGGGGGGGTGATTAGACACTTAGTGCTAAAGTTGCAATTTTTAAACTTTTTCGGTTTGAGTGGAGTTTTAGGCACAATTTCAACATACACAATACATATCAAGCAAGCATGCAAAGAGTATATGAGCAACGGAAAGTAAAGCATGCAACTTGCAAGAATGTAAAGGGAAGGGTTTGGAGAATTCAAACACAATTGGAGACAAGGATGTTTTTCCCGTGGTTCGGATAGGTGGTGCTATCCTACATCCACGTTGATGGAGACTTCAACCCACGAAGGGTAACGGTTGCGCGAGTCCACGGAGGGCTCCACCCATGAAGGGTCCACGAAGAAGCAACCTTGTCTATCCCACCATGGCCATCGCCCACGAAGGACTTGCCTCACTAGCGGTAGATCTTCACGAAGTAGGCGATCTCCTTGCCCTGACAAACTCCTTGGTTCAACTCCACAATCTTGTCGGAGGCTCCCAAGTGACACCTAGCCAATCTAGTAGACACCACTCTCCAAGAAGTAACAAATGGTGTGTTGATGATGAACTCCTTGCTCTTGTGCTTCAAATGATAGTCTCCCCAACACTCAACTCTCTCTCACAGGATTAGGATTTGGTGGAAAGAAGATTTGAGTGGAAAGCAACTTGGGGAAGGCTAGATATCAAGATTCATATGGTAGGAATGGAATATCTTGGCCTCAACACAAGGGTAGGTAGTTCTCTCTCAGAACATATGAGTTGGAAGTGTAGATGTGTTCTGATGGCTCTCTCCACGAATGAAGAGGAGGTGGAGGGGTATATATAGCCTCCACACAAAATCCAACCGTTACACACAATTTACCAATCTCGGTGGGACCAAATCAACAAACTCGGTCGGACTGAAATAGTAAACCTAGTGACCAATAGAGATTTTCGGTGGGACTGACATGCAACTCGGTAGGACCGATATGGTTAGGGTTAGGGCATAACGTAATCTCTGTGAGACCGATTACACAAACTCGGTGAGACCGATTTGGTAACTAGCTAACCAGAGAGTTGGTTAGGCAAACTCGGTGGGACCGATTACTAAACTCGGTTGGACCGATTTTGGTAATAAGTTAACCAGAGAGTTTGCATTGTAATCTCGGTAGTACCGATTGCCTAAACTTGGTGAGACCGATTTTGACAATGGACATACATAGTGAGATTGCAATCCCATCTCGGTGAGACCGAGATCCCTATCGGTAGAACCGATTTGCTAGGGTTTGGCAGTGGCTTATGACATGTGAAACTCGGTGGCGCCGGATAGAACGAATCAGTAGGACCGAGTTTGACTTTGGGTTTAGGTCATTTGTGGATATGGGAAAGTAGCTAAGGGTTTTTGGAGCATATCATTAAGCACATGAAGTAAGAGGCTCATTAAGCAACACCTCATCCCTCCTTGATAGTATTGGATTTTCCTATAGACTCAATGTGATCTTGGATCACTAAAATGTAAAATGAAGAGTCTTGAGCTTGAAGCTTTAGCCAATCCTTGGTCCTTAGCATCTTGAAGGAGTTCCCACAACCTTTAGTCCATGCCACTCCATTGCTGAACTTATCTGAAACATGCTAGATAGAAACGTTAGTCCAACAAGAGATATGTTGACATTAATTACCAAAACCACCTGGGGAGCACTTGTGCTTTCAATCTCCCCCTTTTTGGTAATTGATGGCAACATACATCAAAGCTTTAGATAAAGATACAGAGAATAGCAAGTAAAGCTTTGGTAGGACATGTAACAAACATAGGCTCCCCCTACATGTATGCAATCATGTGAATATAAAATATAGAAGCATGTGAGAGCATAATCATGACAGAGTAGGCAATGTGTTACATGTATCTTGGCCATATGCATCAGAGCAAAAGATTATTAAGAGAAATACCTTCATGCTTATGAGTCCTTCTTGCAAACAGTATGTACATAAGCAAGAATTCCTCATACTCATGATTTTGATGCATATACTTACCTTGTAGTTTTGAGTTGGCTTAGGATGGAATGAACCTGCACAAACAAGGTTAGATAACACAGATACATCCACTAGCCAGAGCAAACAAACGAAACCACAAGAATACCAAGACTGGGATGACATGTAGATAGTGAGTACAAGGTACCACATTGGATTAGACATGTCCCCAAGAGTAAAGATATGCAATGAGTTACTTCTTTCCCTTAGATGTCTTGCTCCCCCTGAATCTGACATGGGATATTGGGAGAAGATAGGGAACACATAATCAGAGCTGAAAGATATGAATGAATAGAACTTAATGCAAATAAGCACATATGAACATGTCTTTCCCCCCAAAAAGACATGTGGCATCTCTCCTCTTGACCATCAAGCATCTGGGATCCTTGAGTATTCTCTCCCCCTGGAGATCTCTTTCTCCCCCTTAATACTTTCTCCTTTGTAAGTGATAAGCTTTGATGTGATCTCTCTCTCCCCCTTTGACATCAATTTCCAAGAAGGTTTTTTTGGAATCCGTCGAATGGGTTTGGTCCTTGAGACTCAGCACAAAGCAGTGGATAAAACTGTGATGCTTGTAGAGGACAAAAATCATTGAGTGGAGCTGGATCAGAAGAAATATAGAACAAGTGGCAAACTGTTTTTCCTGTTGTGAAATCAGTGGCATGTTTCGGTGGTACCGAGGGGATTCGGTTGGACCGAAAGCTACAATTCGGTGAAACTGAGTTCATCACAGAGAAAACACTTGTCACCTCAGCTCACTAGTCAAATAAGATCTCACAAAGATTTGCAATGAATTAACTGAAAGATTTGCAAGGAATTGGATGCAGAAATATGCAGAACAAGAATCAAAAAGAAAAGAATGAAGGTTCTAGATGAAGTTTTTTTGTTTGAAAATGAGGGAAACAGATATGCAAAGGACAAATGCAATAACACTAAAAAGAACACAAGAGAACTTCATATAGAGTTGGGCGGTGACATAGTCACCTATGTTAGAGTATATTGACTTAGGAGTCAAGTGAGAACACTTGATCATAGGTCATACTCATCGTTTAAGCTCTAAATGGGGTTATCACTTTTCGTTTAAGCATCCTGATGTATTCTCATCTTGTTGAGTTGCTTTGACTCATGACTTGGAGTAAAGCTTCTCTAAGATGGAATATCATACCTTGGGTGGTGGTGTGGGTCTTGCTCATGTAGTGGAACTTGTGTGGGTGCTCAAGGTTGATGTAGCTCATCAAGAGTTGGGAGCACCACTTGGAATTTGAGTTCATCTACATACATGGGTTAGTTCTTGCAAGGAAAAGCACTTGTATATCAAAAAATGACAATCATGAAGCTCAACATAGAATTTGTCAAAGGATATGTTCGAATGGTTTCGTACTTCCTTGTCGTCAACCACCGTTGTGTAGAGACTTGGTGATGTAGAGATTTCTCAAGATGTGAGTAAGTTGCAATCTCATAGAATTAGATTCAACCAAGTGCCTACATGGGTTAGATAACATGCAACATACAAAATATATCCAAGACACAAGATAGTCATCACAAGAGATATATCATGGATTAGTCATAAGCTCATGTGTTGCATGTATCCAATGGAGTTTCTACTCCAAATTTGAAGCATCAATAATGTTCAATTCTCCTCTCAACCTGCAAAACACTTTCTCATCAAGTGGTTTAGTGAATATATCCGCTAATTGCTTATCGGTGCGAACATGCTTAAGATCAATGTCACCCTTAGCAACATGATCTCGAATGAAATGATGACGAACTTCAATATGCTTAGTTCGAGAATGTTGTACAGGATTATGAGCAATTTTGATAGCACTTTCATTGTCACAAAGCAGTGGAACATGTTTCACATAGACCCCATAATCTTTAAGAGTTTGGGTCATCCAAAGTAATTGAGCACAACATGAACCAGCGGCAATGTATTCCGCTTCAGCGGTGGATAAGGATACCGAGTTTTGTTTCTTGGAAGACCAAGACACAAGAGATCTACCAAGGAATTGACAAGTACCCAAAGTGGACTTTCTATCAACCTTGTCTCCGGCATAATCCGATTCGTAATAGCCAACAAGATCAAAAGAGGACCTCTTAGTATACCAAATGCCAAAATTTGGTGTATGAATTAGGTATCTCACTATCCTTTTCACCGCTTTAAGATGACATTCTTTAGGAGCAGCTTGATATCGTGCACACATGCACACACTTAGCATAATGTCGGGACGTGAAACACATAGGTATAACAATGATCCAATCATAGAGCGATAAACCTTTTGATCAACCGGTTCACCATCTTTGGTCAAATCAAGATGTCCACTAGTAGGCATGGGTGTAGGCATACCTTTGCATTCTTGCATATTGAACTTCTTGAATAAGTCCTTGGTGTACTTTGTTTGAGAGACAAATGTACCTTCCCTAGTTCGCTTGATTTGCAAACCGAGGAAGAATTTGAGTTCACTCATCATAGACATCTCAAATTTCTCTGACATTAGCTTTCCAAACTTTTCACTAAAAAGAGGGTTAGTTGATCCAAATATGATATCATCAACATAAATTTGGCATACAAATAGTTCTCCATTAACCCTTTTAGTAAAAAGTGTGGAATCAATTTTTCCAATTTCAAAACCACTTGCAATAAGGAACTTGGTCAAGCATTTATACCATGCTCTAGGAGCTTGTTTAAGACCATAAAGGGCTTTGTGAAGTTTGTAAACATGATTTGGTTTCTTAGGATTGACAAAGCCGGGAGGTTGTTTGACATAAACTTCCTCTTCTATTTCACCATTTAGAAAAGCACTTTTAATGTCCATTTGGTACAAGGTGATATTATGGTGATTAGCATAGGCAAGTAAGATGCGAATGGACTCAAGTCTAGCAACGGGAGCATATGTCTCACCATAGTCCATACCTTCGACTTGTGTGTACCCTTGGGCGACGAAACGTGCCTTGTTGCAAACCACTTGTCCATCTTCATCTTGCTTGTTGCGAAACACCCATTTGGTACCAATGATGTTGTGGTTGTTGTCGGGCTTCTCAACCAATGTCCAAACTTGGTTTCTCTCAAAGTTGTGTAGCTCTTCATGCATAGCGTTTATCCAGTCCGGGTCTTCCAATGCTTCTTCAACCTTCATAGGTTCAATGCTAGAGATGAATGAATAGTTTTCACAAAAGTTAGCTAAACGAGTTTTTGAGCGAGTAATTCTCCTAGTTTGAATATCATTGTAGATTTGCTCGACGGGATGATCTTTGGCAATTCTTGCTCGAACTCGTGAAAGCTTTTGCTTGGGTCTTCGTTGAACATCTTCTTCATCTTGTTCTTCTTCTTGTTCTTCTTCTTGGTCCTCTTCATTGTTGACGTTGTCGTTCTCTTGTCGTGGTGGAGAAGGAGGTTGTTGATGTTCATCTTGATGCTTTTCCTCGTTTTCTTCATCTTGGTGTGTCCCACTTGTGGATGCCTCCGTGTCGATTCTTGGTTCACCTTGTCGTGAAGTAGAGGCTTCCACATGGATGGATGAAGTACTCTCCTTCACCTCCGTTGGACGAACTTTGCCAATGGACAAGTCTTGGATTGCTTCTGAAGGGTCTTTGTCTCCTACATCAATTGGCAATTGCTCTACTTGCGAGCCGTTAGATTCATCAAACTTCACATCTACCGTCTCTTCAACCTTTCGGGTGAAATTGTTGTAGACACGGTAAGTGTGAGAGTTTGAGCCATAACCAAGTAGGAAACCTTCATGAGACTTAGGAGCGAACTTTGAACGACGATGCTTATCAAGAATGTAGCATTTTGAGCCGAATACTCGAAAGTATCCAACTTGGGGTTTGTTACCGGTGAGGAGCTCGTATGCCGTCTTGCCGAGTAGCTTGTGAAGATACAAGCGATTTGTTGCATGACAAGCTGTCTCAACCGCTTCTGCCCAAAAGTGCTTCGGCGTCTTGTACTCATCAAGCATCGTTCTCGCCATTTCGATGAGCGTCCGGTTCTTCCTCTCAACAACTCCATTTTGTTGAGGTGTATACATAGCCGAGAACTCGTGTGAAATCCCTTCTTCGTCAAGAAAGGTGTCCACATTTGCGTTCTTGAACTCCGTTCCGTTGTCACTCCGAACCTTGTTGATCTTCACGTCAAACTGATTTTGGGCCTTCCTAGCGAAGTTTTTGAAGATCTTTTGGACCCTTTGAATTATCACCAAAAGTGACATATTTTCGAGGGCCGTCATTTTCAGCAAGCTCACGGAACATCTCTTCATCTCCGGTCATATGATCAGTACATCCACTGTCGAGAACCCATTCCTTTCCTCCTGACACATATCCCTGAAGATTTGCCATAAGACCAAAGTGTCTCATTGCATCATCAAGATCGAAGTCACTATCATCATTCTCATCGTAGTATCCATGTTCAACATGATCTTGTGACTCATCATTTCCTAGAGAGAGTGATTCATTAGATAAATGATCATCAAAGTGGTCACTTTTATGAATTCTTATAGCTTCGGATATAATATCACTAATGATTCCAACATTTCCTTTAGCATGCATGAGATTAGTAAGCTCAAATAGACAATCACCAAAACTTGGTTCACTAGAGTTCATTTTACTCAAGGCAATATATTTATGGAGAATTTCATCCAATTTTTTTAAGCAATAATTGGGGAATCGTTCCTCAAGAAATTTCCATATAGTATAGGCACAATTAAGAGTAGGTAAACTAGCAATCAAGTTTTTTGGCAATCCTCTAATGATGAGCTCAACGGTTCTAAGATTGCGAATCATGTCAATATCTTCATCTAGGGTGGGATGCATAGGATCAACATGAGGTGCACAAGAACTAGCAATATACTTGTTCAAATGATATTGATTGAAAATTACAAGCATCTCATTTTTCCACTCATGAAAATACTCTCCATCAAGAATAGGCACTCTATGTCTAAGACTCCCTAAAGTAGACACATCCATCTTCCTCCAATGGTGATTAAACCAAGGCAATGGAGACCACAGCTCTGGTACCACTTGTAGGATCTAGAAGTAGGTGTGTCTAGAGGGGGGGGGGGGGGTGATTAGACACTTAGTGCTAAAGTTGCAATTTTTAAACTTTTTCGGTTTGAGTGGAGTTTTAGGCACAATTTCAACATACACAATACATATCAAGCAAGCATGCAAAGAGTATATGAGCAACGGAAAGTAAAGCATGCAACATGCAAGAATGTAAAGGGAAGGGTTTGGAGAATTCAAACGCAATTGGAGACAAGGATGTTTTTCCCGTGGTTCGGATAGGTGGTTCTATCCTACATCCACGTTGATCGAGACTTCAACCCACGAAGGGTAACGGTTGCGCGAGTCCACGGAGGGCTCCACCCACGAAGGGTCACGAAGAAGCAACCTTGTTTATCCCACCATGGCCATCGCCCACGAAGGACTTGCCTCACTAGCGGTAGATCTTCACGAAGTAGGCGATCCCCTTGCCCTTACAAACTCCTTGGTTCAAATCCACAATCTTGTCGGAGGCTCCCAAGTGACACCTAGCCAATCTAGGAGACACCACTCTCCAAGAAGTAACAAATGGTGTGTTGATGATGAACTCCTTGCTCTTGTGCTTCAAATGATAGTCTCCCCAACACTCAACTCTCTCTCACAGGATTTGGATTTGGTAGAAAGAAGATTTGAGTGGAAAGCAACTAGGGGAAGGCTAGAGATCAAGATTCATATGGTAGGAATGGAATATCTTGGTCCCAACACATGAGTAGGTGGTTCTCTCTCAGAACATATGAGTTGGAAGTGTAGATGTGTTCTGATGGCTCTCTCCACGAATGAAGAGGAGGTGGAGGGGTATATATAGCCTCCACACAAAATCCAACCGTTACACACAATTTACCAATCTCGGTGGGACCGAATCAACAAACTCGGTTGGACCGAAATAGTAAACCTAGTGACCGTTAGAGATTTTCGGTGGGACTGACATGCAACTCGATAGGACCGATATGGTTAGGGTTAGGGCATAACGTAATCTCGGTGAGACCGATTACACAAACTCGGTGAGACTGATTTGGTAATTAGCTAACCAGAGAGTTGGTCAGGCAAACTTGGTGGGACCGATTACTAAACTCGGTTGGACCGATTACTAAACTCGGTTGGACCGATTTTGGTAATAAGTTAACCAGAGAGTTTGCATTGTAATCCCGGTAGTACCGATTGCCTAAACTTGGTGAGACCGATTTTGACAATGGACATGCACAGTGAAATTGCAATCCCTTCTCGGTGAGACCGAGATCCCTATCGGTAGAACTGATTTGCTAGGGTTTGGCAGTGGCTTATGACATGTGAAACTCGGTGGCGCCGGATAGAAAGAATCGGTAGGACCGAGTTTGACTTTGGGTTTAGGTCATTTGTGGATATGGGAAAGTAGCTGAGGGTTTTTGGAGCATATCATTAAGCACATGAAGCAAGAGGCTCATTAAGCAACACCTCACCCCTCCTTGATAGTATTGGCTTTTCCTATAGACTCAATGTGATCTTGGATCACTAAAATGTAAAATGAAGAGTCTTGAGCTTGAAGCTTTAGCCAATCCTTGGTCCTTAGCATCTTGAAGGAGTTCCCACAACCTTTAGTCCATGCCAGTCCATTGTTGAACTTATCTGAAACATGCTAGATAGAAACGTTAGTCCAACAAGAGATATGTTGACATTAATTACCAAAACCACCTGGGGAGCACTTGTGCTTTCACCTCCATCGAAGGAGGGGCTGCTGGTGGAGGCAAGGCCGATGCGCCGCCCGGTCCTCCTCTTCCCCGAGCACCACAACGACCTCGCCCTCGCCCCTCCCCCTTCCTCTCATGGCCGGCTCCGCCACCACGAGATCTTGCGGAGGAGGGGCGCACTGTCGAGCGGAAACCCTTGACGCTACCGTGGAAGCACCACCGCGCCCTCCCGCCATAGCAGAGGAAAGAAAGGAGCCAAGATGGGAAGAGATGGATGATGAAGGATTGAGGGATGCCGCCCCTCCCCTTCTTATAAAGGGGCGGGGTCGGGACTCAGCCGCCCCGCTCAACCAGTCCGGCCATCTCGGGGCGCAAGGAATTCGGACCGACCTGCGGCCCCAATCAGCGATGCCCGGCCCCCTGCCCCGGCGTAGAAACCCGCGCATCCTGAGTCCGCTGCCTGCCCTTCCGACGCATGGGGGACACGTGGCGAATGAGCCAGGGCTCGAATGGCAAGTGGAGCGTCTGTTTCGCGCCCCGTGATCTGGAGGGCGTGGGAATCATAATGACCACGCCCCAGGTCCACTTAGTAAATGAGCCGCGCCTCTGCGACTTCCTCTATTTTAGGAGGAGGACGCGGACCGCCTCGTTACTATTTGGCCCGTGGGATGACGCGAGCAGGCCACGATCTCCCTACGCACGACCCCCACATCACGCATTCAACATGGGTCGTGGGGGAGAACAGCGAGCGAAAAAGCTACTATAGTAAGAAGGATTCGGCACCGCCTACCCGCGCACCGTTCTGCGCCCAGCCCAACAATGGGTCGCTCTTATGTGTGGCCCGGGCCCGGGGGCTCCTATCGGTGTACAAAGATAGGGGCTCTCCTTTGTACCCCTTACTTATGCACGGGCAGTCAGAGTCGCACCTGCTGCCACACCTAACATGGCAAGGGAGGGAGGCCGAAGCACAAGGCCAACAAAAACAACGCCAAGACCAAGAACACAAAGAGCAGAGGGACGAAGCAGGTTCCCCCGGCAAGACCCTTGCCAGGGTAGCCTCAGCAGCCCCGACAAGAGCCTTGCCGAGGCAGCTCGCCCAACACCAGCGGGGCGCGCCACCCTTGAGCCCACGGCTTCCAACATAACCAACCACAACGGGATGAAGGATCGGGAGGCGCCTCCATGGTGGCATGCAGATCTTTGTCAAGATCATAGATACACAAGTTCAGATGAGGACTAGAAGATGATGATCATCGACAAGATCCTTGCCGAGGAGATCCACAAGACCCCCGGCAAGATCCTTGCCGGGGACAACCATGCTACCGCGGCAAGACCCTTGCCGGGGCCCCAGCAAGACCCTTGCCGAGGATGCCTGCGGGTCCACAGCCAGGCCCGCATCAAGCAAGACTCCGCCACCGTTCGCATGCAGTTGCCAGCCCAACCAGCTAGGCAGTCACCTGCGTGGCAACATGCGGCTTCCAGGCCAACTCAGCAAGCACCTGCGTGGTGGCATGCAGATCTTTGTGAAGGCCCTGCCACCGCGCCACCTCAGCAGCTTGCCTGCCTACATGGCGTTGCACACATCGCTGGCCTGGGCGCGTGTCGAAGCGAGGCGGAGTGGCGACGGACGGGACGGGCTTGTTCCCGTCCCTGATAAAGCTAATGGTCACCTAAGTAGCGCATTTAATGCGCTTTGTCCCGTAATGCCGGGCGATAAGCTCGCACACTGCACACCTTTCCACCTCCTGTGTGCCATTATGGCAACCCCTTTTCGACTATAAAAGGAGGCCCGAGGCATACTGGAGGGGGATTCGGCTCTTTGGAACTACACAGCCACCATAGCTAGTTCGAGAGCTCAAGAACACTCTAAAATACACACCAAAGCAGGACTAGGGTATTACGCATCATCACGGCCCGAACTTGGGTAAACGATCTTTGTGCTAGCTCCTAAACCTGCTCTTCTCACAGCCCCGCGCCCGCCGACCGTAGAAGGGATTCCAGAGATCCCATAGGTGTCGTTTCCCCGACATTGGACAAGATGGATTGCAATAAATATCAAGAACAATAAAATCTATGGGCACATAATTCCTATTTGCAAGTATAAGAACATCATTAATTCTTCCCATAGACTTTTTAATAGTAGAATCCGCCAAGTGCAAATTCAAAGAACATGATTCAATATCGGTAAGACCAAGCACATCACATAAAGATTTCAGAATTGTAGAAATACTAGCACCCAAGTCACACAAAGCAAAACACTCATAATTTTTAATCTTGACTATGACAGTAGGTTCCCGTTCATCATGCAATTTTCTAGGAATTGAAACTTCTAATTCCAATTTTTCTTCTAAAGCTTTCATCATAGCATCAACAATATGTTTATTAAAAGCTTTATTTTGTTCATAAGCATGGGGTAAATTTATCATGGATTGCACAAAGAAATACAATCAATTAAAGAGCAACTATCATATGTAAAGTCTTGTAATCCAAAAGAGTGGGTACATCACTAGTTAAAGTTTTGACCTCTTCAAACCCACTTTTATCAATTTTCTCAACAAGATTTTCACCCCCCCAAAATATCGGGACGCCTTCTAGCTAAAGTTGACTCTTCTCCAGTCCCTTTTTCATCAATTTTAATTTTACTAAACAAGGAATCAATAGGAGAAACACTAATCATTTTAAGATCTTCATCACTTTTACCTTCTAGCGAGATTGGTTTACCGTCCATTTGATTTGCTAGGGTAGCTTGTGCATCGGATATTTTTCCTAGCAAACTTTCGGCAAAGGCATACTTAGATTGGAGACTGCAAACTTCTCTAATAACATCATCAAGTTGTTTTGTTATAACATCTAGCACAACGGAGTACTCCTTGAGTTCTTCAGTAAAATACTTATTATGCTCAAATTGTGTAGTCATATATTCCTTAGTACTTTTCTCAATTTCAAGAAAAATATTGGGGTAAGGAACATCATAACATTTTCTTTGAGGCATGATGACTATGCAAACAAGAACGCATTCAAAAACTGATCCGAAAAGAAAACGGCGATCGAAAAAGAGGGGCGAATAAAATGGCAAATTTTTGTGAAGTGGGGGAGAGGAAAATGAGAGGCAAATGGAAAATAATGTAAATTGCGAGGAGATGAGATTTGTGATCAGGAACCTGGTATATGTTAAAGATCGTCCCCGGCAACGGCGCCAGAAATTCCTTTTGATGCGGTTTGAAGCTACGTTGGTATTTCCCCAAAGAGGAAGGGGTGATGCAGCACAGTAGCGGTAGGTATTTCCCTCAGTGATGAAACCAAGGTTATCGAACCCGTAGGAGAACCAAGAAACACAACGTAAACAACACCTACACAAAAATAACAACCACTCGCAACCCGACGTGTTAAAGGGGTTGTCAATCCCTTTCGGGTAACGGCGCCAGAAATTGGCATGACGGACGTGAATAAATTGTAGTGGACTGATAGATTGAATGCCAAATAAAATATATGAGAATAAAATGCGGCAAGGTATTTTTGTATTTTTGGTTTAATAGATCTGAAAATGAAAGGCAAATAATATTAGAGACTCGGGGGTCATAGGTTTCACTAGTGGCTTCTCTCGCGAAAAATAGGAAACAGTGGGTGAACAAATTACTTTTGGGCAATTGATAGAACTTCAAACAATCATGAAGATATCCAGGCAATGATCATTACATAGGCATCACATCCAAGATTAGTAGACCGACTCCTGCCTCCATCTACTACTATTACTCCACACATCGACCGCTATCCAACATGCATCTAGTGTATTGAGTTCACGGAGAAACAGATTAATGCAATAAGAACGATGACATGATGTAGACAAGATCTATCTATGTAGAGATAGACCCCATTGTTTTATCCTCAGTAGCAATGATACATACGTGTTGGTTCCCCTTCTGTCACTAGGATCAGGCACCATAAGATCCAACCCACTACAAAGCACCTCTTCCCATTACAAGATAAATAGATCAAGTTGGCCAAACAAAACCCAAATATCGGAGAAGAAATACGAGGCTATAAGCAATCACGCATAAAAGAGATCAAAGAAACTCAAATAACTTCCATGGATATAAAAAGATAGATCTGATCATAAACTCAAAGTTCATCCGATCCCAACAAACACACCGCAAAAAGAGTTACATCATATGGATCTCCAAGAGACCATTGTATTGAGAATTCAGCGAGAGAGAGGAAGCAATCTAGCTACTAACTACAGACCCAAAGGTCTACCAAGAAATACTCACGCATCATCGGAGAGGCACCAATGGAAGTGGTGAACCCCTCCGTGATGGTGTCTAGATTGGATCTGGTGGTTCTGGACTCTATGACGGCTGGAATAGATTTTCGTTGACTCCCCTAGGGTTTCTGGAATATTGGGGTATTTATAGAGCAAAGAGGCGGTCCGGGGGGCACTAGATGTGGGCACAATCCACCAGGGCACGCCTGGGCCTCCTGGCGCCCCCTGGTGGATTGTGCTCCCCTCGGAGCATCCCCCAGCCGCAGCCTTGGTCCATTGGGTGTCTTCTGGTCCAAAAAAAATCTCCGTAAAGTTTAGTTGCATTTGGACTCCGTTTGGTATTGATTTCCTGCGATGTAAAAAACATGCAGAATATAGCAACTGGCACTTGGCACTATGTCAATAGGTTAGTACCAAAAAATGATATAAAATGGCTATAAAATGATTATGAAACATCCAAGATTGATAATATAACAGCATGGAACAATAAAAAAATTATAGATACGTTAGAGACGTATCAGTATTCCTTCACACCAGCCTTGGTGTACATCTGCCTAAGATGGTAGTTGTGTTTCTTTATGCTATATGTCAATGAACATGACCATAAATTTTCATCAAAGAATTCCCCTCTAAACTTCTTTGAGAAATTTGATGCCAAATGCCTCATGCATTCTCTATGCTCCACTCCTGGGAACATAGCTTGTACTGCAGTCTCTAGTCCTTTGCGTGCTTCTGTGTGGATAATAAGACTTGGTGGGTGTCCTATAAGCTTTCTTAAATTCTTGAAAAACCAAGTCCAGCTCTGTATGTTTTCAATCTCTATAACTCCATATGCAACTGGGAAGATCCAGTTGCAAGCATCCAAAACACATGCAGTAACTAGTTGCCCTCTAAATCTGCCATTTAATGCAGTGGCATCTACTGCAAGATAAGACCTACATCCATTCAAAAAACCCTGCCAAGGTGCTTTGAAAGAAACAAACACTCTCCTAAAGCACTCTTTCTATCTAGTCTTCCCATTTATTTTGTACTCTACAGTGTGTTTATAAATGTGTACTACAGTACCAGGAGATGCTTTCTCCACCTCTGCGTCGAAAGTGTACAATAACTGGAAATTGTCAGTCCACTTACCATAGATATTGTCAAGTGCCATTTGCTTCCCATAGATAACTCTCATGTATGGAACTGCCAGGCCATACTTCTTTAGTTTTTTTTGTAGTTGCGTTGGACCCACTTCTGAATCCTCTAAAACCCAGTTCTTCACTTCATGAGCCACCCATCCGCTCTTAGCTGACCTCAATATTTGCCTCCTGCTGACACTTGGACATGTATGAGCAGTTTTGTTCACCTTAACCTGCATACATGAAAATCCAAACATATATCAGAACGTGATGTGGTTCAACAAACAAAATGTGACTTACTACACATGCACTGTTAGTAGCTAAAGTTAATACCTGAAACAGTGTGATATGTCTCATTAAGGAGGCATGCTTCCTCCATTGACACCTCTTATAAGCACAATGTACTATCAACCTAGTACTGTCACTCTTGTCTATCACAAATTCACTTTGAGTTTTTATTGAGAAAGTTGCAAGGCATTCCTACAGTCTAAAGCACCGAAAAAGAGTTTCCTCTTTAAAAGAAGGATCATCTTTATTTCATTGCACATATGGTCTTTTCTCATCAAATGTCCTAGAATATCCCATGTCCATGTCCTCCTCCTTCTCATCTTCACCTGCCTCAGCAAACATGCCTTCTAGTGGTGGAACATAATCGTCATCCCCCTCATCTTTCTCCTTGCCCTTCTTCCTTGTAACAAATTGTGGAAATATCCTTTCATCCGCATCATCAATAGGCCAATCATCAGGTAGTCCCTCTTCAATGTAGGGATCATCAGAATCTCTACTATTAGTGGGACCTGCATGCCTAGGAACTTCTTCAGTAGGTGTTCCTTGTACCTTCATTGAGTTGGCTCCTGATTCTCTAACTCTACTCTGAGCTACTTTTTGGCCCCTGGATTGGCTGCTCCCACCTCTACCTCTAGAACTACACTATGATCATGTTGCTCTGCTCTCTAGTTGTCCTCTTTTCCTTTGTATGACACTGATTCAAGTTTGGCAAGGAAAGAATCATGTATTGCAAAAATGATCCCCAGCTCATCATCACACTGGACAGGGACCCAAGCTGATTTATCAATGTCATAATACCTGAATTCCACTGCATCATGTGCCCCATGGATATTTAGCGCATATGGAAGATCTAAACTAGTTGAACTTCCATTCACTATCTGCAACAAAAGGAAATGAGAAGCCTGTATTGGCTGCTTTTGTTCCAACATGACCTAGCAGTGTGGTTTCCATTCTACATTCCATCCCAATTGCTCTATCGGGATCAATCCTATGATAACCATGGAAAACACAAATAGGAACAAATGCCATGAGCAGTATGAAGTAGGTCAACAGATTAAACTACAAGGACTAATCCAACTACGAACGCCATGAGGATGCGGCGGATTTGAAATAAAAAACATACCCTGCCGAAGAATGCCCCCAAAGAATTCTTCTCTGGTAGTAGTGTGCTCCACTGTTGGCTGTCACCACCAAGACCACTGTTGCCCTCCATCACCTGGCCCTGATCCGTCCTTCCAGCCATAGCAGAGTGCACCATGAATCATATTTGAAGCTCCACCACGGCCGCCATCAGTCAAATCAGCCTTGCTCAATGGGGATCGAGCGAGCTAGGGTTAGGGTTACGACGTGAGGCGAAGCAATTTGGGGGAGAGAGTGAGAGCATGCGGCTCAGGCGAGAGAGTGTGAGGGAGAGAAAGTGAGTCGGCAAATGGGGCCCAGCCGTAAGGACAAAGGGGCAAAAATGTCAAAGAAACGGCCGGTTAGCGGTCAAATAGCCTTGACGGGACAGAAACGCCATGGAAGGGCATTTATATAAGTGTAGATGACGACAGAGGGCAAATTTGAGAAGCCTTCAAAATTAGGGGCAAATATGAGTGGTGGGTTCCACTTAGGGTCACATATATAAAAGACACTACTATATAATGTAAGAGAGTTTTAATTTTTTCATATATACGTTGATAGCCCGTTCGATACGTTATGATTCGAAAAGAGCGCTGCAAAAATTAATGTTCTGCTTATCACAGATAAGATTGATTAATACTCGTAACAATCCATGTCTTTAACAAAGGGTGCACGCACGTATAGGTTGAGCGTGTGCCTTTTGTTGTGTGTTGTGTGCATGCATGCGTGCATGTGTTCATGCGAGTGATGCGTGTGTGCATGTGTACAAGTAAGTGTTGCATGCATGCATGTGTGCGTGTGTCCGTGCGTGCATGTGTACTTGTCAGTGTTGCAGCCTGCATGCGTGCGTATGTTTGTGCGAGTGTTGCGTTCATGAATGTGTACGTGTGAGTATTGTATGCATGCATGCATGCGGGCATTACGTGTGTGTTTGTGCGCATGTGTGATGTGTTTGTATTCACCACAGTAGCTTGTGCGCGCATGCAATTAAAAGGGCCAGCTCAGCATATCATCACAAGGTGATCATGTTCGTTGTGGTTAGGACGCGCGGGCTACCAACCTGAGGTCACGACTCCAAATCCCCACCGACCACTAATTTATTACCATTTGTTTCTTTCATATATGCGCTGACAGGTGGGCCTATGGTAATATGCGCTGATGATGCAACACTAGTTGCGCCATGTGGACTGTTTGACTGGTCAATTGATTGTGTCATCAACTAGTTACGGAGCTATACGGTGAGCCACTGACCGTATAATCACAACAAAATATATTTTTTAACACAATACAGACGTAAGCGCTCATATATACGTGCATACACTCACACTTATGAACGCACACACGCACACCCTACCCCTATGAGCACCTTCGAGAGAGTGAGCCGGCGTATCATCTTGAGATTTTACGAAGTCACCGTAGGTGCCTTGTAGTCAACGGGAACGTCAATCCAGGATAAATGCGAGCACCAGGACTTGAACCCTGGTGGGCTGGGGATACCACAGTCCTATTAACAATCCAAACGCAGGTTCGTTTGCACCACAAAATGTATATGGTGACCATAATGAACTTATTCTGAAGTTCAGTGACCATATCGTGCTTTCACTTCAAATACAATGATTGTCACTGTCATCAACAAAATATGGAGCACGCTTCAAATACAATGACCATTAGTGTCATCCACAAAATATGGAGTAGTGCTGTGAGCTAGAGACCGTATAATCACCAGAAGAATGTATATAGTGACCATAATGAGCATATTCTGAAGTCCAGTGACCATATTGTGCTTTCGTTTGAAATACAATGACCGTCACGCGTGAATGTGTCCGAGGCGTACTTTTAGAGGGCCAAGAGATAGTTTGTGTGTGTATGTGAAAGTGGTGTAGAGAGAGGGGGTGTGCGGTGGAGAGAGAGAGATATGCCCTTCGTTTCTCTTTACTGTGATTAATTTTATAGGAGAAAAATATAAACATTCACAATACCGAACAAATATCATTGGATGCACCATGCAATTAATTTTCATGTATAACTTTGTACTATTGTATATATTTGTTTTCTTAGTGGTAGATGGCGTGTGAGGTGTGGTGGGCACATCATTTCTAGGTTTGGTGGGTCGAGGTGAGGACTGATAGGTCGGTTCCATCCCGCGCCACATAGGTCGAACCGAGATGCGTTATACGAAGACCCATGGAGGACTTGATGTAAAAGAAGAAGATACCAGAGTCGCGGAGGACTCTATCTCCATTGACGATAAGTCGACTATGATTTGTAACTCTAGGCCCCGAGTATGTTATATAAGCCTAGGGGCTAATTCATCGATAGTACACACACACACAATACCTTGGTATTCATGTGTAATTTGTACACACCCCAACACAAATATACACTACATAGGGTATTTCCTCGACCGCAAGGGCTTGGACATTGGTAAAACTTTGCCTCTTATTACCATCTAGCCTAATCGTGAGGGATATCCTACGGAATGATCTGATGGAATCATATCCGCAAACTAATAAGAGAGAGAGGGGGCAATGTGTGCGAGAGAGGCCTAAAGAGAGTGTGTGTGTGCGGGAAACACGTAGGGAGATATATGTCTAGAGAGAGGGCTAACATGGACCGTGCGTTCGTATGCATGTGAGGGAAATAGTGTTTCTGACTGAGATTAGTGAAAAGAGTCGTAGATAGTAGTAAGAGAGAGAGATATATATAGAGAGTGTGTGCGTGAGACACCCCGAGAGAGAGTGTGAGCATGTGTGAGAGAGAAATGCGGATGTATATAAAGTGTGTGCGCTTATGTGTCAGATAGAGAGATAGCATGTGTGTGAGGAGGGGGCATAGTGCATCTACGAGTAAAAGATGGTTCTACGCATCAAATTAAAATATAAATTGTATTAAATTTTTTGGATGGGATCATGAATTTTGCAATTTGTGTATGAACGAACATTGGTCTATCAAACACCCATACTCTATTGAATTCGAGCATGTGTACAGGTTTATTTCACATTATTGATCCATAGAGTGAGAGTGGTTTGAAATCCAGACAATGCATGGCTTTTGCAATTCACATATAAATATGAGTGCACTTTGTGTTGTCAGTGTCAAGCACTTTATACATTTGTCATATACATGAATACATTCCAAATTGCTAGCTACAAACTAGAATACATGTTGAATTTAACATAAAAGTGGTTTTGAAGATTCGAATTCATAGGAAGTGCATTCAACTATTTTAATGCGAGATAATGACATTTGTAAATCACATCTAAAAGGGGCATCAATCATTGTTGTGTGTTTGAACATGCTATATATTCATACGCATGTCTAACTATTTTATTACAACCAAGGAGATTATATCTGTAAGCATGCATGAATTGAGCTAAGCTGCAAAAAAATCAATATATACTCATGTATAAAGTAGATTCAAATTTACCCCCTCCATTCCAAAATAATTGTAGTTTTAGGATTATTAAGAGTCAAGATTTAAAGTTTGACAAATCCTAAAAGTTCAATTCAAGAGAATTGTAAACGTTAATGCTTCTGCTCCCAAATATTGAACGAAGCGCCAAATAAGCCTCTCGTCACCCAAAACCACGCGAGACCAATGTTTGGTGGTTGGAAATTACTATCCCGACTCTGACCCGTGTAGCCTATTGGCCCGACGTTCAAATGTCTAAACCAGGGTAGGTTTGTAACTTCACCAAGGCTCCAGTCAACCGCCTCCAAAAAAATATTCATACATCATGGGCGCGTCAACACCCATGCGCTCGGCCATAATCGTTCCCGCCCAGTATTTGGGACACCTAGGATTACTGTCCTATCCCCGACCCACAATATGTCTGGAATTTTAGATGTGGGCAAAGTTTGTAACTTTCCCCAAATTTCAAACAAGCATGTACCAAACCGAAACATTCATACTCCATGGGCGCCAAAACACCCTCTCCACGAGCCACGAAACCCCAGCCTCCTTTGTCCTCCACCCCATCGCGCCCAATCCACCGCCACACTACTCTATCATGCCGGAGCTGGTACCCCACGTCGTCGTCCACCGCAACCGCAACCGCAACACCCTCAATGACTTTGCAGCTGAAGCCGAGGAAGAGCTGCCTCCACAACACTGACGTGCGACATACCCGAACCACTTTGACCACGCTGTCCTGCGCCTCACCGCCGTCGCAACCGTCCACTGCACGAGACCTGTTCTCATTCCGCTGTCATTCATCACCTCAGATATGCTTCCACACCGCCGAGAGATGGCAACCACACCACACTCAACAACTTGGCAATGGGTTCATCCAGGGCTCAACTGGCT
Source organism: Aegilops umbellulata (assembly GCA_032464435.1). Classification (NCBI taxonomy): domain Eukaryota; kingdom Viridiplantae; phylum Streptophyta; class Magnoliopsida; order Poales; family Poaceae; genus Aegilops; species Aegilops umbellulata. Next base: position 152,277,785 of record CP136054.1, on the reverse strand, counting down.
TGAACAACATCTTGTTTCCACCGAACCACAAGAAGATCGTCGAAAAAATAAAAGGAGGACACATCACTGCCAGCCGAAAATGGTACTCCTTTTCCCTTATTCGTGGAAATCTTACGTCTATGCTTACATGGTATTCATCCCACAAAAGAAACTAGTCGACCGCTTCTTACTGCACCTTCTTCGTGATACTAAATGTTCCAAGTAACTCGCCATGCACAAGATTTTCCCCCATTTACTATTTCACCTTAGCTAGAGGTCCATTCCTGCCTGGATTTCAATTGTCATTTGATTCCCAATTAAAAGAAATAGCACCCACTGAGGCGCACGGAGCACCTAGTCCGCCTGTTCACCGTGGAAGTGATGCATGAGTGTCTATCTTAGGGGCGTGGGGTGCAGGAGCTGCTGCCGCATGATCTGGTGGTTGGTGGGGCTTAAAGGGATGGCTAGGGGACGGTCCAAACATGGCGGTGGGGTGAGGTCGAGGGGAGGGGAGGGCGGAGACAGGGGAGTAGGCCGGTGGTCGCTTGCGGTTCAAGGAAGATCGTCAACACTGACTAGCTGAAGGTAGATGAAGGCCATCTGCTCGTTCTTTGTACATCGGACGGTGCAGAAAAATTGGACTGGCCTATTTGTTTTCATTCGACTATTAGTTTCATAGGACCACACTTGGTGCTTTGCCGGAGGATTACCTGCACTTCCAAACCATCCCCGTGCTCATATTCAAAATCCTATAATCTAATTTCGTGTGCCATGCATTTCTAGAGCTATCATATGTGTGCCTTCATTTATTTTTGACCAACATACTATCTGCTACATTTGCAGTGTACTACTTGTGCACGCACTTCACCCCTACTCACACCATTGTTTTTTATGCATGGGTATCTCAGACTCTGGTGCACTGTTGTCAAATTCACAAAAGAAAAGACTGAAGTGGCTCCAGTCTAATTCGTTGATAAGTGATATGTCTCCAATGTATCTATAATTTTTGCTTGTTCCATGTTGTTATATTATCATTCTTGGATGTTTTACCATCATTTTATAGCAATTTTATATCATTTTTTGGGACTAACCTATTGACAAGTTCCCAGTGCTAGTTGTTGCCTTTTCCTTGTTTTTTACTTCACAGAATATCAGTATAAAACGGATTCCAAACGCACCGAAAGTTTCTGGAGAATTTTTCTGGACCAAAATACACCTAGTGGGCCAAGAAAGTACCAGAGGGGAGGCCCGTGTGGAGAACTACCCACCAGGGTGCGCCCAGGGAGGTTGTGCCCCCACGGAGACCTCCTGCACCGCCTCTTCGCCCTATAAATTCCCAGATATTCCAGAAACCCTAGGGGAGTGGACGAAACACAATTCCAGCCACCGCAAGTTCCAGAACCATGAGGTCCAATCTAACACCATCACGGAGGGGTTGATCATCCTTATTGGTCCGTAGGAAGTAGCTGGATGGCTTCCTCTCTCTCTTTTGATTTGCAATACAATGGTCTCTTGGGGATCTATTTGGTGTAATTCTTTTTGTAGTGTGTTTGTTGGGATCCGATGAACTTTGTGTTTATGATCAGATCTATATCCATGAATATTATTTGAGTCTTATTTTGATATCTTATATGCATAATTATTTATAGCCTCATATTTCTTCTTCGAATCTTTGGTTTAGTTATCTATTTTTCTTGCCATTGAAAGAGGTGCTTTGTGATGGGTTCGATCTTGCGGTGTTGTTTCCCAGTGATAGAAGGGGCAACAAGACACGCATGTATTGTTTCTATTAAGGAGAACAATATGGGGTCTATTCCTACATGAATAGATCTCGTCTACATCATGTCATCGTTCTTATTGCATTACTCTATTTCTCCATGAACTTAATACACTAGATGCATGCTGGATAGCGGTCGATGTGTGGAGTAATAGTAGTAGATGAAGGCAGGAGGCAGTCTAGTAATCTTGGACGAGATGCCTATATATTGATCATTGCCTTGGATATCGTCATAATTATTCAATGTTCTATAAATTTCCCAACAATAATTCATTTACCCACCGTGTGCTATTTCTCGAGAGAAGCCACTAGTGAAATCTACGACCCCCGGGTCTATTCTTTATCATATTTGCTTTGAGATCTATTTTTATTCTTTTTTATTTTCAGATCTATTATTCCAAAAGCCCAAAAATACCTTGCTGCACTTTTTATTCGCATATTTTATTTCATGTGTTATCAAGAGCTATTTATCCAATCTACCACAAATTTATCTATCTTTTTACCGTGGAAGGATTGACAACCCCTCTTATGCGTCGGGTTGCAAGTTTTTGTTCTTTGTTTGCAGGTAAAGTTTACATAGTGTTTCTTGGTTCTCCTACTGGATTGATACCTTGGTTTCACAACTGAGGGGAAATACCTACCGTAGCTATACCGCATCATCCTTTTCTCTTTGGGAAAATACCGACGTAGTTTCAAGCGACATCAAAAGGAATTTCTAGCGCCGTTGCTGGGGATACATCATCAACATCCATCAGGTTCCTAACCACAAATATCATCTCCTTGCAATTTACATTATTTGCCATTTGCCTCTTGTTTTCATCTCCCCCACTTCACAAAAAATTACCTTTTTATTCGCCCTCTTTTTTGTTCGCCGTTTTCTTGTCAGATATATCTTTTTGTTTGCGTTCTATTTTGCGTGGTTATGACGTCTCAAGAAAATAGCAAATTGTGTGATTTTTCCAATATGAATAATAATGATTTTATTAGCACCCCGATTGCTCCTCCCGCTACTAGTGCGGAGCCTTGTGATATTAATGCTGCTTTGTTGAATCTTGTGATGAAACATCTGTTTTCCGGCACTTCCTAATGAGGATGACATGTCCCATCTAAACATATTCCTAGAATTGTGTGATATGCAAAAGAAGAAAGATGCGGAAAATGATATTGTGAAGTTGAAATTATTTCCTTTCTCTTTGAGGGATCGTGCAAAAATTTGGTTTTCTTGTTTGCCTCGTAATAGTATCGATTCTTGGGATAAGTGTAAGGATGCTTTTATTACTAAGTATTTTCCGCCTGCGAAAATTATTTCCCTTAGAACTCAAATCATGAATTTAAGCAACATGAGCATGAACATGTTGCACAATCTTGGTAAAGAGTCAAATTAATGCTAAGAAATTGTCCTACGCATGGTCTAAATCTTTGGATGATCATACAATTTTTTTATGTGGGATTGAATTCCGTTTCTAGACATCTTTTAGATTCTGCCGCGGGTGGTACTTTTATGGAAATTACTTTGGGTGGAGCTACTGAATTACTTGATAATATTATGGCAAATTATTCACAATGGCATACTGAAAGAGCTTCTACTAGTAAAAAAGTTAATTTTGTTGAAGAAATTTCTACTTTGAGTGAAAAAGTTGATGTTCTTATGAAATTGGTTGCTAGTAAAAGTGCTCCTATTGATCTTAATGATGTGCCTTTGTCTACTTTGATTGAGCAAAATAGTGATCTTGTAGATGTGAATTTTGTCTCGCGAAATAATTTTGTCAGATTTCGGGTTCCGGCAGACCCTTGAGGTTCGAACTCTGGGGTGCGCACGGAGATTGTGCCCTCTACCTCTCCGTCTCGCAAAGATCTAAACTACCAAAAGAACAACACAAGAGACACAGAGTTTATACTGGTTCGGGCCACCGATGCGGTGTAATACCCTACTCCAGTGTGGTGTGGTGGATTGCCTCTCGTGCTGGTGATGATGAACACTACAAGGTAGAACAGCCTCGCGAGGGTCTGTTCTTGGCCTGGGGGATGAACTGCTAGGAGGAGTTCAATCGCCCTTCTCTCTCTCTCTCTCTCTCTCTCTCTGATCCAATTGCTAGACTGCTCGATGATCTCTCCGTTGCTAGGTTTTCTCCCCGATGATCGATGGATGATCTCTAGATGCCTCTACCCTGCGGGTGACTAGTCCTATTTATAGGCAAAGGCCCTGGGCCTCTTCCCAAATATTGAGCCGGAAGGGCGCCAACAATTGGCCAATTCGAAGGGGAACATCTAGTACACTTATCCTGACTAAAGTCGGTCCTCACCTGCCAAAGGCCCTATGGTGACGCCATTCTAGGCTCCACGATGACCTCCTTCCCTCCGTTGGACTGGTCTTGGTCTCGTTGCACCGAAATGGATGCCTTTGCTTGATCCGCTCGCCTGCGCTTGCCCCTTTTGCACCAAAGAGGAAAGGGAGACACTGCGCGGGCAGGCGCCCGCCTGGCGCCTTCGGTCGTCATGGCTTGCGTCATGGGCACCTCGCGAGGTACCCCGCCTTGACCTCTCCGCCTCCTCGTGAGCCAGCCTGATGAGGCCGTGCCTGAGGAAGCGCCATGTCGTCCGCCCCGCGAGGCCTGGCCCCTCGCGAGTGTCTTGGGTCTTGTGTTGATGAAGATGGGCCGTGCTGGGCCCCCTTTGAGCCACGCCGCAGGCCACAGGCAGGCAAGTCTGGGGACCCCCGTTCCCAAAACACCGATAGTAGCCCCCGGGACCAAGGCGCGCATGGACTTGGCTGTGCCGAGAGGCGAAAGGGCAAGGGCGAAGCGCCGCGGGCCCTAACAGCCTGTGGCCTTGGGCGCCGCGTGGCGGTTGATTAGACGCGAGTGCTTCAGCAACTGCGCAGGTTATTAAAGGTGCGACGTCTGCCCAGGCTTTGCTTTTCTCTTTCTCCGGCCGCTGCTCAGATCCCCTTTCTTGCGCCTCTCCGTCCTTCCTCCAAATTCCTAGATTTGTTCCACCCATGTAACCTAGGAAGACATGGCGCCTCGTCAGTCTCCGGCCGAAGCTTAGTTCTCGCCTGCAATGGACTTGCCCAATGTGTCGGAGGCGAGCCTTGCCCGGCTGCGCCGGATGGCGGCGGCGCAGGGCATCGACGGGGCGCTGGTGTTTAAGGTCGGCTCCGCCACCCCTGAGGGCCGAGGAAGGACCTTCTACCCTCTCTTCGTAAGCTCCATTACTGCGGGCCTAGTGCCTCCTTTTTCCGAGTTGTTCCTCTCTGTCCTCCGCCATTACAACTTACAAGCTCTGCATCTCCACCCCAACTCCATCCTTCTTCTGGCGATCTTCGCCTACTACTACGAGGCTCATGTGGGGGTGCAGCCCTCAGTGGCCTTGTTGCGCCACTACTTCTACCTCCGGGTCACCCGTGGTTCCCCTTCCGCATGTGCGAGCTTCTTCGCATGGGGTGGCGCCATTGCCATTTCGAATCCCGGGAAGAGGATTGAGGGCTTCAGGAGCAAGTGGGTCTTGGTAGACGCCGGGCGCATCCACCCTCGGCTGATCCTACCCGCGGAGCAGCCCGTGAGTTCCAGCTGCTGGTCCCGGGCGGAGCTCACGGACGCCCGCGCGAACCCGGTACTGGAGAAGATGGATGCGGACCTGAAGCCGGCCAGCATGGCGGCGGCGAAGCTGACCGGCGCGTCGCTGCTGAAGGAGTTCCTGGAGCACCAATTGGCTCCGCTTTGGCAGTACTCATCTCCGATGTGGAGGCCTCATCCGAGCCCCGCGGCCTTGGGTGACGAGGATTTGACCGCGGTTCTTCAATCTCTGGTCGGGGGCGAGGTGGCAAGGTTGGAGGGCGCGCCCGCGCCCTTGTTCCTTCGCGACGACTGGAAGCAGGTGGTGGAGTCCATGCCCGTCTTCAACGGGGACGGGCCCGTGCCCGCGGTGGCTCCCGAGGGGCTGGAGGTGACGAAGGCCGAGATGGACGGCAAGGCCCGGGTCCTTGCCGAGGATCGCGTGGCCTTCACGGACATGGAGAAGGAGGCTCGTGCTTCGTTGAAGACGCTTTACGAGAGCGGCCTGGACAGCCCGCTGGCCGGTGCCGGGGACGGCCCTGCCAAGCTGCTTCCCTTCCTGGTTCGTGCCCTTGGGGATGTCGCCCTTGGCCTTGGCCCCACGGCTGAGGCCGAGGCGCGTGTCCTGTCTTCTGCTGCGCTGACGCGGGTCTTCGCCCACATCTACCTTCATGATCCCAGCGCCAACCTCGACATCCTATTGGAGCCGGTGAGCGGCGAGGGTGTTGCCGCCCCTGTCGAAGCCGTGAAGGCGCGCGCGGAGGCGCTGCTGGGGAAGTTCCGGGCCTTCAGCACCAAGCCGAAGCAAGGCGCTGCCGGCTCTGCTGCTCCACGAGGCGAAGCCACTCCGCGCTGCTCCACCGCCGACAAGTGACTCCGTTACCGCTCCTGTTCTTCTTTTAATTCCTGCACATGCATCACACCTCGGGGAGGCATTTAAACTTGCGTTTGGTACTGAGACGACAATATGGACTGTAATATTTGCTTTTAAACTTCTTGAGTTTTATGCTTTTCCTCCCTACTTGCTTGTGTTCTACGCCCGCAGAGCCCGGTCCCGCGCGTACCTCACCCAACATTAGCTCCAACCGGAAACCAAGACGGGACCAAAGGAGTGAGGGGCTACGTGAAAAGTTAGGCTCCTGAGTCGCGATGCTCAGGAGTCCCCCTTGGCGCACGAACAACAAGTAGGAAAGCATGATGTAGGTGTATCTTCCGTTCTACGTCTGCAGAGCCCGACTCCGCGCGTACCTCACCCAGCATAGCCTTTCGGAACTAAGGAGTGAGGGGCTACGGAGCCAGTTAGGCTCCTGAGTTGCGATGCTCAGGAGTCCCCCTTGACGTGCAAACAGCGGGCGATGAGGTGAGATACAAGTGGGACTACCGTTCTACGTCTGCAGAGCCCGGCCCCGCGCGTACCTCACCCAGCATAGCCTTTCGGAACTAAGGAGTGAGGGGCTACGGGACCAGTTAGGCCCCTGAGTCGCGATGCTCAGGGGTCCCCCTTGATGCTCAAACGACCTTCATACCTTGGCTCCGCTCGGGGAGAGACGCGCGACGAACCAGGCCCGAGGGGCCTGGCTGGGCGGCGTACGTCTGGGCGTGACCCAGTCGTAGCCCCCGTGCCTAGCCCCCTCACGCGGCGCTCTCGAGGGGAGGCGCTGCGATGAGGCTAGCCACTGAGCTCTGGGCTCCCTGAGGTTAATGCGGCCTGGAGGCCACCCTCAGTTGTTTATCACCAGCGCGGAGCATAGCGCTTCCGTATGTGTACGGGCATAGCCGCTCCTCGGCAGTGTCGTCAGCCAGCGCGGAGCATGGTGCTTCCACTGGTACGTGGGAGGGGGCTCCCCTCCGGGAGGAGCCCCCGGGGCGTGTACATCCCCGCCCTGACACGTGGCCGGCACGGTAGGGCTAGGTGAGGTGTATCTGGGCACCCATGAGCCAGCGCGGGACTCACGGGCCCTACCTCTAGGCGGGTTGTGCCTGGCACTGGGCCGTATCTTGAGATGTGTTCCTGCAAATTGGGTTAGATGCCGACACTCTACGTCCTCGGGTCCCGACCCTCGAGCTTGTCTCAGCCGTCGCTGGTATGCCAGGTCGCGATGCCGTGGACAAGGCCAGAGGGTGAGGGCTGGAGAGCCAGTAAGAGCCCTGAGTCGCGATGCTCAGGTACCCCCCCTTTAACATGCAAGTGGTCGACATGGAGAAGAAGAGGTGCCGTGAACGGGCATCAAGTAATCAAGCATGATAGGCGAATACGTAGCTGGAAATAAACGCAAGGGAGATACACGCCACCGGGCCTGGCCCGAGCGGCCTGGGGATGATGCAGCCCAAGGGGCGCCCCCAACAAAGCAAGCTAATGACCGAAAAATAAAAAGGGATACATGCCGCAGGGACGGACCCACGCGGCCTGGGAATGATGCAACCCTGGGAGGGCGCTCCCAGCTGGAAATGAAGCTTGAAGGACGTCACCTGAAGATGTCGGAGATGAAGTGGTGTTGGTGCGGCAGACTCGGTGGGCTGCGGAAGCCGATCGTCATGAGCCCCCAGGCCCAGGGGCCTCAGGAGGCTCCGGAGGCGCTGGTGGCTCCTCGCGGATCATCTCCATCTCCGCCAGTACTGCGGAACACCTGTCTTCCTGAGTCTCCATGATGCCCCTCATGAGGCACTGGTACATAGCAGCCATGCTCGGCAAGCCGTAAGGCATGCGAACATAGCTGTGGGGTGGGCCTCCGCAACGCCCCACTTGCGAGGGCCAGAGGCGCTCCATCGTGGCGACCCGATTGAGCCCTGCTACGTCGATGCAGACGCGCAGCCCACCATCCTCGCCTGGATGGGGAGCCACAGCCGGTAGTTGGCGGCAACCTCTCATGATTCTCGACTCCTGTAGTTCTTGAACGGCCTTGTTAACGAACTCCTGCTGGTCTGACCTTCCTTGCCTCGCTCCTTCTTGAGGGAAACGTGCTTCGAGGCACACCTCCACGTGGTGCCCAAGCACCTCCCTCGTGACCCTGGCCAGGTCGGTGGCCCTCCAGGCGAGAGCCCCCGAGCCCTGCCTGAGGAGGGCGCCGGGCGTGCTTTCCTGTGTGATGGAAGGAGGGTCCCCTTGGGAAGACGCGGGCCCTGAGGGGCCTGCCTCCTGAGGGGCTGAGCCTAACGATGTCTTCTTCTTCTTGGGGATGATCTCGGGAATCCTCCTGCTTCCGCGGTGTGGGTCTTCTAGCGACGTGGCCTGAAAGGCTCGCTCCAGGGAACACACTACATCCTTCTCTTCACATGGCACCGTGATGACTCCGCCACTTCCTGGCATCTTGAGGACGTTGTAGCCATGATGAGTCACGGCCATGAACTTGGCCAGTGCTGGGTACCCGAGGATGGCATTGTACGGGAGGCGGATGTGGGCGACGTCGAAGTCGATGAGCTCGGTGCGGTAGTTGCTGCGGGCCCCGAAGGTGACAAGGAGGCGGACCTGCCCGATCGGGATCGTGGAACCGTCGGTGACTCCGGAGAAAGGCTTGGTTGGCTGCAGCTGGTCGTAGGGCAATTGGAGATTGTTGAATGTTTCCACGGACAGGACATTGAGCCCTGCTCCACCATCGATGAGGGTCCTGGTGACCAGTACGTTGCTGATGACTGGGGAGCAAAGCATCGGGAGGACACCGGTTGTGGCCGCGCACTTGAGCTAATCTGCTGAGCTGAACGTGATGGCGCACGCCGACCACCTGAGAGGGCGCGTTGCTTCGAGCTTAGGGAGGACTGCATTCACTTCGCGGGCAAACTGCTTGAAGATGCATTGGGAGGCCGGGGCTTGAGCTCCGCCCAGGATGCAGGCGATTGCGCGCGGCTCCTCGAAGCCCCCAGCCCCCTCGTCTTGATGGCGGTCCTCGTTTCTTCTTGGCTGAGGCGGTAGTGGAGGGAGGCCTGCGTGGCCTTGCGGGCGATCCTCACGAGGCTGATCCCGCCAGTCCCCCTTGCGAGGCAGGTCTCGCCAGCGGTCCTCGCGAGGTTGATCACACCATCCTTGGCGCGGGCCGCGGTCTTCCCAGCGTCCTGGGTTTCTTCCTCCTCCTCGGCCGTAGCCCAGTTAGCACGGTCAGGGCGACGGCCGATCCTTCCTTCTCGCACGGCACGAAGTTCTTGGCATTCGTTGGTGTTGTGGGTGTGGAGGTCGTGGTACACACAGTATCGGCTGCCCCTGGAGGATTCAGGTAGATCCTTGCCCCGCTTGGTGTCCGGCTCTGCCGCGAGCACGGCAGCCCCCTTGCGCTTCACGTCCTTGGCCTTGGGCTTCTTCTCTTCTGGGTCTGCGCAGGCAGCTCGAGGAGGGAGAGACGCCCCTCCTCAGCCCTGGCGCACTTGGTCGCCAAGTTGAACAGCTCCAGGGAGGTGCACAGGTCTTCATGCATCGCCAGCTCCTCCTTCATCTTGACGTCACGCACACCATTGGAGAAGGCCGAGATGATGGCTTCCTCAGACACCTTGGGGATCTTGAGGCGCGCATTGTTGAAGCGCTGGATGTACTTTTGCAGGGTCTCTCCGGGTTGTTGCTTGATGCGGCGCATGTCGCTCACGGCCGGCGGCCGGTCACGAGTACCTTGGAAGTTGGCGATGAAGCGGGTGCGCATCTGGTCCCAGGAAGAGATTGTGCCTGGGGCCAGGTTCAGGAGCCAGGTGCGAGCTCCTTCCTTGAGCGCCATGGGGAACCAGTTCGCCATGACCTTTTCGTCTCCACTGGCAGCTTCGATGCCTAGCTCATAGAGCTAGAGAAACTCTGCCGGGTCGGTCGTGCCGTCGTAGCGAGGAGGCAGGTCTGGCTTGAACTTGCCGGGCCATGCGACGCTGCGCAGCTCGGAGGTGTAGGTGCGGCAGCCTGCGGTGGCCACGGGAGGCTTCGGTTGAGGGAGAGCTTGGCCTTGCGGGTCTCCATGCGCTGCAGCTGGAAGCAGCGCGGGGTCTTAACGTGCCGGAGCTGGAGAAGGGTCACGGCGAGCCGTAGCAGGGAGCGCCCGGGCAGCCTCTTGCGGTCGAGGGACTTCTTGGCAGCTCCGTTCTTGCTGGGATGGCGCCTGACGGAGCGGGTTCCGCCCAGGGGCCACGCGCCTTGGATCCATGGCGTCTTCTTGGAGAGGAGGCGGCTGGTACGCCCCCGGAGCTTCATGGCCCGCGCGGGGCAGGGTGCGGCGCAGCGGGGCGGACGGCGCAGGAGAGCCCCCCGCGGCGCGGACAAGCTCGGCGATGTGGTCGAGCCACTCTTCGTAGACGTCGTCGACGGGACGGTAGCGCAGGAGCTCGTTTGCTGCGATGAGTGCAGCTCGAGCCTCCAAGGGTGCGCGGAGTGCGCGGGACGAAGAGCCAACTGGTGTGAGCGATGGAGTAGCGGTGAGGCAGTCTTGCCGCACGGACGGGTGCTGATACAACGCTTGCTGCTCGTTCCCCGCCAGGCCGGTGGCGGCGTTGACGGCGGGCGACGGGGAACGACGAGGACGCCCACCGACAGGAGCCGTCTGGGCGACGCGAGAAGCGATGGCGGCCCGGCGCTCGGCGCGGGCCCGACGAGCGTCAGACATGGACGCGACGGTCGGCGGAGAGCGGAGCGGTGGAAGACAAATTCCGGCGCACCCCTACCTGGCGCGCCAAATGTCGGATTTCGGGTTCCGGCAGACCCTTGAGGTTCGAACTCTGGGGTGCGCGTGGAGATTGTGCCCTCTACCTCTCCGTCTCGCAAAGATCTAAACTACCAAAAGAACAACACAAGAGACACAGAGTTTATACTGGTTCGGGCCACCGATGCGGTGTAATACCCTACTCTAGTGTGGTGTGGTGGATTGCCTCTCGGGCTGGTGATGATGAACACTACAAGGTAGAACAGCCTCGCGAGGGTCTGTTCTTGGCCTGGGGGATGAACTGCTAGGAGGAGTTCAATCGCCCTTCTCTCTCTCTCTCTCTCTCTCTCTCTCTGATCCAATTGCTAGACTGCTCGATGATCTCTTCGTTGCTAGGTTTTCTCCCCGATGATCGATGGATGATCTCTAGATGCCTCTACCCTGGGGGTGACTAGTCCTATTCATAGGCAAAGGCCCTGGGCCTCTTCCCAAATATTGAGAGGGAAGGGCGCCAACAATTGGCCAATTCGAAGGGGAACATCTAGTACACTTATCCTGACTAAAGTCGGACCTCGCCTGCCAAAGGCCCTGTGGTGACGCCGTTCTGGGCTCCACGATGACCTCCTTCCCACCGTTGGACTGGTCTTGGTCTCGTTGCACCAAAATGGATGCCTTTGCTTGATCCGCTCGCCTGCGCTTGCCCCCTTTGCCACAAAGAGGAAAGGGAGACACTGCGCGGGCTGGCTCCTGCCTAGCGCCTTCGGTCGTCATGGCTTGCGTCATGGGCACCTCGCGAGGTACCCCGCCTTGACCTCTCCGCCTCCTCGTGAGCCAGCCTGATGAGGCCGTGCCTGAGGAAGCGCCGTGTCGTCCGCCCCGCGAGGCCTGGCCCCTCGCGAGGGTCTTGGGTCTTGTGTTGATGAAGATGGGCCGTGCTGGGCCCCCTTTGAGCCACGCCGCAGGCCGCAGGCAAGCAAGTCTGGGGACCCCCGTTCCCAGAACGCCGACAAATTTTAATAACAGTGCTTATAGAGGTAATTTTAATCGTAGGCCTTTCCCTGGAAATTCCTCTAATAATTATGGTAATTCCTCTTGCAATAACAATAGGAACCCCTCTAATCTTGAGAATAATATTAAAGAATTTATTAATGCTCAAAAAGTTTTCAATACTACGATAGATGAAAAATTGATTAAATTTGAGGATATGTCTTGAAGCATTGATAGAATTTTGCATGATGTAGAAAATATCAAGATTAATAATTTTCCACCTAAGGTTGATATCAATGAATCAAATAAAGCTTTGTATGTTTCTATGGATGAAAGTAAGAAAAGAACTGCTATGCTTAGAGCTAAAAGAGAAATCTTAGAAAGAACATTTTCTACCGATTTCTTTCATAAAAATGATGAAGGTCTTAAAATGATTGGTGTCTCTTCTATTTATTCCTTGTTTAGTAAAATTAAAATTGATGATAAAGGGACTGAATAAGAGTAAACTTTAGTTAGAAGGCGTCTCGATAATTCGGAGGGTGGAAATCTTGATGAAAAAATTGCTAAAAGTGGGTTTGAGATGTCAAAACTTTAACTAGTGATGTGCCCACTCTTTTGGATGACAAAGATTTTAATTATGATAATTGCTCTGTGTTTGATTGTATTTGTTTGTTGCAATCCATGATAAATTCACCTCATGCCTATAAACAAAATAAAGCTTTTACTAAACATATCGTAGATGCCGTTATGAAAGCTTTAGAAGAAAAATTGGAATTAGAGATCTCAATTCCTAGAAAATTATATGATGAATAGGAACCTACCATTAAAGTCAAGATTAATTTTTTTGAGTGTTTTGCTTTATGTGATTTGGGTGCTAGTGTTGGGGAACGTAGTAATTTCAAAAAATTTCCTACGCACACGTAAGATCATGGTGATGCATAGCAACGAGAGGGGAGAGTGTTGTCTACGTACCCTCGTAGACCGAAGCAGAAGCGTTGACACAACGTAGTGGAAGTAGTCGTACGTCTTCCCGATCCGACCGATCCAAGCACCGTTACTCCGGCACCTCCGAGTTCTTGGCACACGTTCAGCTCGATGACGCACCCCTAGCTCCGATCCAGCAAAGCTTCGGGGGGAGTTCCGTCAGCACGACGGCGTGGTGACGATGATGATGTTCTACCGGCGCAGGGCTTTGCCTAAGCACTGCAACGATATGATCGAGGTGGAATATGGTGGAGGGGGGCACCGCACACGGCTAAGGAACGATCTCAAGGATCAACTTGTGTGTCTTGGGGTGCCCCCTGCCCCCGTATATAAAGGATCAAGGGGGAGGGGCGGCCGGCCTAGGAGGAGGCGCGCCAAGGGGAGTCCTACTCCCACCGGGAGTAGGATTCCACCTTTTCCTAGTCCAACTAGGAGTCCTTCCATGTTGGGGGAGTAGGAGAGAAGGAAAGGGAAGAGAGAAGGAGAAGGAAGGAAGGGGGCGCCCCCCTTCCCTAGTCCAATTCGGACTAGAGCAAGGGGAGGGGCGCGGCCACCTTTTGGCCCTTTCTCTCCTTTTCCCGTATGGCCCAATGAGGCCCAATACGAATTCCCGTAACTCTCCGGTACTCTGAAAAATACTCGAATCACTCGGAACCTTTCCGAACTCCGAATATAGTCGTCCAATATATCGATCTTTACGTCTCGACCATTTCGAGACTCCTCGTCATGTCCCCGATCTCATCCGGGACTCCGAACTCCTTCGGTACATCAAAATGCATAAACTCATAATAACTGTCATCGTAACTTTAAGCGTGCGGACCCTACGGTTCGAGAACAATGTAGACATGACCGAGACATGTCTCCGGTCAATAACCAATAGCGGGACCTGGATGCCCATATTGGCTCCTACATATTCTACGAAGATCTTTATCGGTCAGACCGCATAACAACATACGTTGTTCCCTTTGTCATCGGTATGTTACTTACCCGAGATTCGATCGTCGGTATCCAATACCTAGTTCAATCTCGTTACCGGTAAGTCTCTTTACTCGTTCCGTAATACATCATCCCGCAACTAACTCATTAGTTGCAATGCTTGCAAGGCTTAAGTGATGTGCATTACCGAGAGGGCCCAGAGATACCTCTCCCACAATTGGAGTGACAAATCCTAATCTCGAAATACGCCAACCGAACATCTACCTTTGGTGACACCTGTAGTACTCCTTTATAATCACCCAGTTACGTTGTGACGTTTGGTAGCACCCAAAGTGTTCCTCCGGCAAACGGGAGTTGCATAATCTCATAGTCAAAGGAACATGTATAAGTCATGGATAAAAGCAACAGCAACATACTAAACGATCGGGTGCTATGCTAATGGAATGGGTCTTGTCAATCAGATCATTCAACTAATGATGTGACCTTGTTAATCAAATGACAACTCTTTTTGTCTATGGTTAGGAAACTTAACCATCTTTGATTAACAAGCTAGTCAAGTAGAGGCATACTAGTGACACTCTGTTTGTCTATGTATCCACACATGTATTATGTTTCCGGTTAATACAATTCTAGCATGAATAATAAACATTTATCATGATATGTAAGGAAATAAATAATAACTTTATTATTGCCTCTAGGGCATATTTCCTTCAGTCTCCCACTTGCACTAGAGTCAATAATCTAGGTCACATCACCATGTGATTAACTCACATCACCATGTGATTAACTCACATCACCATGTGATTAACATCGATAGTTCACATCATCATGTGATTAACACCCATAGTTCACATCGCCATTTGACCAACACCCAAAGGGTTTGCTAGATTCGGTAATCTAGTTCACATCGCTATGTGATTAACACCCAAAGAGTACTTAAGGTGTGATCATGTTTTGCTTGTGAGAGAAGTTTAGTCAACGGGTCTGCCACATTCAGATCCGTTATGTATTTTGCAATTTTCTATGTCTACAATGCTCTGCACGGAGCTACTCTAGCTAATTGCTCCCACTTTCAATATGTATCTAGATCGAGACTTAGAGTCATCCAGATCGGTGTCAAAACTTGCATCGACGTAACCCTTTACGGCGAACCTTTTGTCACTTCCACAATCGAGAAACATATCCTTATTCCACTAAGGATAATTTTGACCGCTGTCCAGTGATCTACTCCTAGATCACTATTGTACTCCCTTGCCAAACTCAGTGTAGGGTATACAATAGATCTGGTACACAGCATGGCATACTTTATAGAACCTATGGCCAAGGCATAGGGAATGACTTTCATTCTCTTTCTATCTTCTGCCGTGGTCGAGTTTTGAGTCTTTATCAACTTCATACCTTGTAACACAGGAAAGAACTCTTTCTTTGACTGTTCCATTTTGAACTACTTCAAAATCTTGTCAAGGTATGCACTCATTGAAAACTTATCAAGCGTCTCGATCTATCTCTATAGATCTTGATGCTCAATATGTAAGCAGCTTTACCGAGGTCCTTTCTTTGAAAAACTTCTTTCAAACACTCCTTTATGCTTTGCAGAATAATTCTACATTATTTCCGATCAACAATATGTCATTTACATATACTTATCAGAAATGCTTTAGTGCTCCCACTCACTTTCTTGTAAATACAGGCTTCACCGCAAGTCTGTATAAAACTATATGCTTTGATCAACTCATCAAAGCGTATATTCCAACTCCGAGATGCTTGCACCAGTTCATAGATGGATCGCTGGAGCTTGCACATTTTGTTAGCACCTTTAGGATTGACAAAACCTTCTGGTTGCATCATATACAACTCTTCTTTAATAAATCCATTAAGGAATGCAGTTTTGTTTTATCCGTTTGCCAGATTTCATAAAATGCGGCAATTGCTAACATGATTCGGACAGACTTAAGCATAGATACGAGTGAGAAACTCTCATCGTAGTCAACACCTTGAACTTGTCGAAAATCTTTTGCGACAATTCTAGCTTTGTAGATAGTAACACTACTATCAGCTTCTGTCTTCCTCTTGAAGATCCATTTATTTTCTATGGCTTGCCGATCATCAGGCAAATCCATCAAAGTCCATACTTTGTTCTCATACATGGATCCCATCTCAGATTTCATGGCTTCAAGCCATTTTGCGGAATCTGGGCTCACCATCGCTTCTTCATAGTTCGTAGATTCATCATGATCTACTAGCATGACTTCCAGAATAGGATTGCCGTACCACTCTGGTGCGGATCTTAATCTGGTTGATCTACGAGGTTCTGTAGTAACTTGTTCTGAAGTTCTATGATCATCATCATCAACCTCCTCACTAGTTGGTTTTGACGCCACAGAAACTGGTTCCTATGATGTACTGGTTTCCAACAAGGGAATAGGTACAGTTACCTCATCAAGTTCTACTTTCCTCCCACTCACTTCTTTCGAGAGAAACTCCTTCTCTAGAAAGGATCCATTCTTAGCAACGAATGTCTTGCCTTCGGATCTGTGGTAGAAGGTGTACCCAACTGTCTCCTTTGGGTATCCTATGAAGATATATTTCTCCGATTTGGGTTTGAGCTTTATCAGGATGAAACTTTTTCACATAAGCATCACAACCCCAAACTTTAAGAAACGACAACTTTGGTTTCTTGCTAAACCACAGTTCATATAGTGTCGTCTCAACGGATTTTAGATGGTGCCCTATTTAACATGAATGCAGCTGTCTCTAATGCATAACCCCAAAACGATAGTGGTAAATCGGTAAGAAACATCATAGATTGCACTATATCCAATAAAGTACGGTTATGACGTTCGGACACACCATTATGCTGTGGCGTTCCAGGTGGCGTGAGTAGTGAAACTATTTCACATTATTTAACTGAAGGCCAAACTCGTAACTCAAATGTTTTACCTCTGCGATCATATCGTAGTAACTTTTATTTTCTTGTTACGATGATTCTCCACTTCAGTCTGAAATTCTTTGAACTTTTCAAATGTTTCAGACTTATGTTTCATCAAGTAGATATACCCATATCTGCTCAAATCATCTGCGAAGGTCAGAAAATAATGATACTTGTCGCGAGCCTTAATATTCATCGGACCACATACATCAGTATGTATGATTTCCAACAAATCTGTTGCTCGCTCCATTGTTCCGGAGAACGGAGTCTTAGTCATCTTGCCCATGAGGCATGGTTCACAAGTATCAAGTGATTCATAATCAAGTGATTCCAAAATTCCATCAGCATGGAGTTTCTTCATGCGCTTTACACCAATATGACCTAAACGGCAGTGCTACAAATAAGTTGCACTTATCATTATTAACTTTGCATCTTTTGGCTTCAATTTTATGAATATGTGTATTACTACGATCGAGATCCAACAAACCATTTCGTTGGTGTGTATAACCATAGAAGGTTTTATTCATGTAAACAGAACAACAATTGTTCTCTAACTTAAATGAATGACCGTATTGCAATAAACATGATCAAATCATATTCATGCTCAACGCAAACGCCAAATAACACTTATTTAGGTTCAACACTAATCCCGAAAGTATAGGGAGTGTGCGATGATGATCATATCAATCTTGGAACTATTTCCAACACTCATCGTCACTTCACCCTTAACTAGTTTCTGTTCATTCTGCAACTCCCGTTTCGAGTTACTAATCTTAGCAACTGAACTAGTACCAAATACTGAGGGGTTGCTATGAACACTAGTAAAGTACACATGTATATCAAATATACTTATGTTCACTTTGCCATCCTTCTTATCCGCCAATCACTTGGGGTAGTTCCGCTTCCAGTGACCAGTCCTTTTGCAGTAGAAGCACTTAGTCTCAGGCTTAGGACCAGACTTGGGCTTTTTCATTTGAGCAGCAACTTGCTTGCCGTTCTTCTTGAAGTTCTCCTTCTGCCCTTTTCTTGAAACTAGTGATCTTGTCAACCATCAACACTTGATGCTCTTTCTTGATTTCTACCTTCGTCGATTTCAGCATCACGAAGAGCTTGGGAATTGTTTCCGTTATCCCTTGCATATTATAGTTCATCACGAAGTTCTACTAACTTGGTGATGGTGACTAGAGAATTATGTCAATCACTATCTTATCTGGAAGATTAACTCCCACTTGATTCAAGCGATTGTAGTACCCAGACAATCTGAGCACATGCTCACTAGTTGAGCGATTCTCCTCCATCTTTTAGCTATAGAACTTGTTTTAGACTTCATCTCTCTCAACTCGGGTATTTGCTTGAAATATTAACTTCAACTCCTGGAACATCTTATATGGTCCATGACGTTCAAAACGTCTTTGAAGTCCCGATTCTAAGCCGTTAAGCATGGTGCACTAAACTATTAAGTAGTCATCATATTGAGCTAGCCAAACGTTCATAACGTCTGCATCTGCTCCTGCAATAGGTCTGTCACCTAGCGGTGCATCAAGGACATAATTCTTCTGTGCAGCAATGAGGATAAACCTTAGATCACGGATCCAATCCGCATCATTGCTACTAACATCTTTCAACACAATTTTCTCTAGGAACATATCAAAATAAACATATGAAAGCAACGACGCGAGCTATTGATCTACAACATAGATATGCTAATACTACTAGGACTAAGTTCATGATAAATTAAAGTTCAATTAATCATATTACTTAAGAACTCCCACTTAGATAGACATCCCTCTAATCCTCTAAGTGATCACGTGATCCATATCAACTAAACCATGTCCGATCATCACGTGAGATGGAGTAGTTTCAATGGCGAACATCATTATGTTGATCATATCTACTATATGATTCACACTCGACCTTTCGGTCTTCGTGTTCCGAGGTCATATCTTATATGCATAGCTCGTCAAGTATAACCTGAGTATTCCGCGTGTGCAACTATTTTGCACCCGTTGTATTTGAACATAGAGCCTATCACACCCGATCATCACGTGGTGTCTCAGCATGAAGAACTTTCGCAACGGTGCATACTCAGGGAGAACACTTCTTGATAATTTAGTGAGAGATCATCTTATAATGCTACCGTCAATCAAAGCAAGATAAGATGCATAAAAGATAAACATCACATGCAAATCAATATAAGTGATATGATATGGTCATCATCATCTTGTGCTTCGTGATCTCCATCTCTGCAGCACCATCATGATCACCATCGTCACCGGCGCGACACCTTGATCTCCATCGTAGCATCGTTGTCGTCTCGCCAATCTTATGCTTCTACGACTATCGCTACCGCTTAGTGATAAAGTAAAGCATTACAGGGCGATTGCATTGCATACAATAAAGCGACAACCTTACGGCTCCTGCCGGTTGCCGATAACTCGGTTACAAAACATGATCATCTCATACAATAAAATATAGCATCATGTCTTGACCATATCACATCACAACATGCCCTGCAAAAACAAGTTAGACGTCCTCTACTTTGTTGTTGCAAGTTTTACGTGGCTGCTACGGGCTTAAGCAAGAACTCATCTTACCTACGCATCAAAACCACAACGATAGTTTGTCAAATAGACTCCGTTTTAACCTTCACAAGGACCGGGCGTAGCCACACTCGGTTCAACTAAAGTTGGAGAGACAGTCTTCTGCAAGCCATCTATGTGCAAAGCACGTCGAGGGAACCGGTCTCGCGTAAGAGTACGCGTAAGGTTGGTCCGGATCGTCTCGTCCAACAATACCGCTGAACCAAAGTATGACATGCTGGTAGGCAGTATGACTTGTATCGTCCATAACTCACTTGTGTTCTACTCGTGCAAATAACATCAAACCATAAAAACCTAGGCTCGGATGCCACTGTTGGGGAACGTAGTAATTTCAAAAAATTTCCTACGCACACGTAAGATCATGGTGATGCATAGCAACGAGAGGGGAGAGTGTTGTCTACGTACCCTCGTAGACCGAAGCGGAAGCGTTGACACAACGTAGTGGAAGTAGTCGTACGTCTTCCCGATCCGACCGATCCAAGCACCGTTACTCCGGCACCTCCGAGTTCTTGGCACACGTTCAGCTCGATGACGCACCCCTAGCTCCGATCCAGCAAAGCTTAGGGGGGAGTTCCGTCAGCACGACGGCGTGGTGACGATGATGATGTTCTACCGGCGCAGGGCTTTGCCTAAGCACTGCAACGATATGATCGAGGTGGAATATGGTGGAGGGGGGCACCGCACACGGCTAAGGAACGATCTCAAGGATCAACTTGTGTGTCTTGGGGTGCCCCCCTGCCCCCGTATATAAAGGATCAAGGGGGAGGGGTGGCCGGCCTAGGAGGAGGCGCGCCAAGGGGAGTCCTACTCCCACCGGGAGTAGGATTCCACCTTTTCGTAGTCCAACTAGGAGTCCTTCCATGTTGGGGGAGTAGGAGAGAAGGAAAGGGAAGAGAGAAGGAGAAGGAAGGAAGGGGGCGCCCCCCTTCCCTAGTCCAATTCGGACTAGAGCAAGGGGAGGGGCGCGGCCACCTTTTGGCCCTTTCTCTCCTTTTCCCGTATGGCCCAATGAGGCCCAATACGAATTCCCGTAACTCTCCGGTACTCTGAAAAATACTCGAATCACTCGAAACCTTTCCGAACTCCGAATATAGTCGTCCAATATATCGATCTTTACGTCTCGACCATTTCGAGACTCCTCGTCATGTCCCCAATCTCATCCGGGACTCCGAACTCCTTCGGTACATCAAAATGCATAAACTCATAATAACTGTCATCGTAACTTTAAGCGTGCGGACCCTACGGTTCGAGAACAATGTAGACATGACCGAGACATGTCTCCGGTCAATAACCAATAGCGGGACCTGGATGCCCATATTGGCTCCTACATATTCTACGAAGATCTTTATCGGTCAGACCGCATAACAACATACGTTGTTCCCTTTGTCATCGGTATGTTACTTACCCGAGATTCGATCGTCGGTATCCAATACCTAGTTCAATCTCGTTACCGGTAAGTCTCTTTACTCGTTCCGTAATACATCATCCCGCAACTAACTCATTAGTTGCAATGCTTGCAAGGCTTAAGTGATGTGCATTACCGAGAGGGCCCAGAGATACCTCTCCCACAATTGGAGTGACAAATCCTAATCTCGAAATACGCCAACCCAACATCTACCTTTGGTGACACCTGTAGTACTCCTTTATAATCACCCAGTTACGTTGTGACGTTTGGTAGCACCCAAAGTGTTCCTCCGGCAAACGGGAGTTGCATAATCTCATAGTCAAAGGAACATGTATAAGTCGTGGATAAAAGCAACAACAACATACTAAACGATCGGGTGCTATGCTAATGGAATGGGTCTTGTCAGTCAGATCATTCAACTAATGATGTGACCTTGTTAATCAAATGACAACTCCTTTTGTCTATGGTTAGGAAACTTAACCATCTTTGATTAACAAGCTAGTCAAGTAGAGGCATACTAGTGACACTCTGTTTGTCTATGTATCCACACATGTATTATGTTTCCGGTTAATACAATTCTAGCATGAATAATTAACATTTATCATGATATGTAAGGAAATAAATAATAACTTTATTATTGCCTTTAGGGCATATTTCCTTCAGCTAGTGTTTCCACAAGTCCGAAATCTTTATGTGATGTGCTTGATCTTACCGATATTGAAGAATGTTCTCTTAATTTGCATTTGGCGGATTCTACTATTAAAAAGCCTTTGGGAAGAATAAATGATGTTCTTATTCTTGCAAATTGGAACTATGTGCCCGCAGATTTTATTGTTCTTGATATTTATTGTAATCCGTCTTGTCCTACCATACTTGGTAGACCATTTTTACGCACTATAGGTGTCGTGATTGATATGAAAGAAGGGAATATTAAATTTCATTTCAATTTCCACTAAGGAAGGGTATGGAACACTTCCCTAGTACAAGAATTAAGACACCATATGAATCAATCATGAGGGAATCCTATGGATCAAAAACAAAAGATGACAATACTTGAATCTATGCATTATGCCTAGCTAGGGGCATAAAACAATAGCGCTTGTTGAGAGGCAACCCAATGAATAAAATTTATTTTTGCCTTTTTCTTTCTGTTTTTGAGTGTTTGCGCAATTATGCTACAATTATGATTGAGTTTTTCATGTTTTAATTAGAGTTTGTGCCAAGTAAAGCCTTTGGGATTATGTTTGATGATAGTTGATTTGATCTTGTCGGAAAACTGAAACTTTTGCGTCCAGTAAAATAATTTTAGTAAATCACAGAAGCGACGAAAAATTCTGAATTTTCATACAAGATTTATATACAAATTTCCTATGTTTACCTAATTTTTTCAGAATTTTTGGAGTTAAATAAGTATGGTAGAAGTCCAGATTACTACAGACTGTTCTGTTTTGACAGATTCTGTTTTCGTTGCGTTGTGTGCTTATTTTGATGAATCTATGGATTGTATCAGGGTGTATAATCCATGGTAAAATTGGAATAAGTAGATATAATGAAATAATAAAATATGAATGGGTTTGCAACAGTACTTAGAGTGGTGATTTGCTTTGTTATACTAACGGACCTCATGAAGGTTTTGTTAAGTTTTGTGTGATTGAAGTTTTCAAGTTTTAGCTAGGCGAGATCACGATGGATGAAGGAATAAGGAGTGAAAAGAGCCTAAGCTTGGGGATGCCCCATGGAACCCCAAGTTAATTTTCAAGGAGAACCAAGCAACTAAGCTTGGGGATGCCCCGGAAGGCAACCCCTCTTTCTTCTAACGACCATAGATATTTTACTTGGAGCTATATTTTTATTCATCACATATCATGAGTTCTGCTTGGAGCATCTTGTATTATATGTGTCTTTGCTTGTTTTGTTTTTTTGGTTTGTGTCATCTATCGTTGCTGAACACACCTATTTGATAAAGCCAAAATTATGCTATGTTTTGTTAAAATTGCTCTTTATGCTTCACTTAAATATTTTGAGCTATGAAATTGCTCTAGTGCTTAAATTATATCTTTTTTTAGCATGGTGTGCTTTAATATTTTTGGAGAAATACTCTCATGCTTTACTTAGATTTATTTGAGAGTTAGTAAATTTTTGAAGAAATTCTCTCATGCTTCACTTATATTATTTGAGAGATTAAATTTTCATGCTAATGTTCTTCACTTAAATTTGTTTGAGCTCATCAAAAGCAATTGCAACATATGAAATTAGTCCCATAGTGATAGATATTCAAGAGGGATATAATAAAAACTTTCATGAAGATAAATAAACTTGATTCTTTGTAATAGTTTTGAGATATGATGATAGTGATATGTGAGTCATGTTGGTGAGTAATTATGCTTTAGTAAAAATATTGGTGTTAAGGTTTGTGATTCCGTATGCAATCATGAAAGTCAGTAGTTATGCAATGAAATTGCATCCTATTTGTGGTGCATTATTCAGTGTTAGTTATGCTTAATGCTCGCTTATGTGAATTTTTGTTTCTTGGTTGGTTGCTTCTCAATCTTTTTGTTAGACTCCACTTGTACTAAGTAGAAATACTACTTGTGCATCCAAAATCCTTAAAATCAGTTTTGCCATATGAGTCCACATACCTACGTATATGCGGTATTTCCATGCCTTCTAAGCAAATTTGTATGTGCCATCTCTAAATTTTAAAAATGAATTTCCTTTTTGTGTGCTCGTACCGCTCATGAAGCGGCAGGGGGTGGCCAATATTTTCCATGCTAGATGTGTTATTATCTAGTTGAGTGTTTATTCACTTGTCACTACACAAGAGTACGGCTGTAATAGGGATCCCCAGTCCCGAAATGAAAAATAAATTTACTTTATGTTGTCAAATAATAAATTCCTTGGAAAGTGTTGGTATGGAAGGCACCTGTGGATACGGCTAGCCATGGATTGTGAAAGAATGGTGGAAAAAGGAATAAACTTTATTTTATGTTTGGGAACCGCCAATGATATATCTAGCATGGAAAGTGTTGGGAATTACTTAGTCGTTTTCGTTGACGGAAAAAGGAACTGCTTAACCTATATCTTTTGGAGCATGCTGATATGTCACCAACGTATCTATAATTTTTGCTTGTTCCATGCTGTTATATTATCATTCTTGGATGTTTTACCATCATTTTATAGCAACTTTATATCATTTTTGGGACTAACCTATTGACAATTTCCCAGTGCCAGTTGTTGTTTTTTGCTTCGCAGAATATCAGTACCAACGGAGTCCAAACGCAGCGAAAGTTTTTGGCGAATTTTTCCAGACCATAAGACACCTAGTGGGCCAAGAAAGTACCAGAGGGGACCCCCATGGGGAGAACAACCCACCAGGGCATGCCCAGGAGCCCAGACGCGCCCAGGGGGTTGTGCCCCCACGGAGACCTCCTGCACCGCCTCTTCACCCTATAAATTCCCAAATATTCAACAAACCCTAGGGAGTCGACGGAACACAATTCCAGCCGCCGCAAGTTCCAGAACCACGAGATCCAATCTAACACCATCATAAAGGGGTTCATATCCTCATTGGTGCCGATCCGATGATGCATGGACAGTCCACCAAAGACCTATGTGTACGTATGCAGTAGCTAGATGGCTTCCGCTCTCTCTTTTGATTATCAATACAATGGTCTGTTGGAGATCTATTTGATGTAATTCTTTTTGCGGTGTGTTTGTGGGGATCCGATGAACTTTGAGTTTATGATCAGATCTATATCGATGAATATTATTTGAGTCTTCTTTTGATCTCTTATATGCATGATTATTTATAGCCTCGTATTTCTTCTTTGAATCTTTGGTTTAGTTAGGCCAACTAGATGGATTTTTCTTGCCATGGCAAGAGGTGCTTTGTGATGGGTTCGATCTTGCGGTGTTGTTTCCCCGTGACAGAAGGGGTAGCAAGACACACATGTATCGTTGCTATTAAGGATAACAAGATGCGGGTTATTCCTACATGAATAGATCTCGTCTACATCATGTCATCATTCTTATTGCATTACTCTATTTCTCCCTAAACTTAATACAATAGATGCATGCTCAATAGCGGTCGATGTGTGGAGTAACAGTAGTAGATGCAGGCAGGAGTCGGTCTACTAATCTTGTGTCAGGACCGGATTTTCGGGATATAATTTCCAAGAAAATGGCCCTTTTGCTCATCAGCCCCAGGATTACTGTTAACTGATGAAGCACCAACTTGATACAGAAATTCCAAGAAAAGTACATAATATGTAGTACAAGACCATTCTGGCCTATGAGTACAACAATTGGTTTTCTAGTTGCTGAAGGCGGAAGTGGTTTGCGGGTCACCAGCGTCTATGGGACTCCATTTCCCACAGGAACAGCTGACCAGGATAACTCCTATCTTCGCGAGGCTGCTATCTCCATTGCGTAGGTTCCGGGGCTGTCATCACAACGCTCCTCTCCACGCAAGAAATCTAGCCAAGACAATAGCCAGGAACAAGCCAGTGAGTACTTTGAATGTACTCGCAAACATTAAGAACACAGGTATAATATAGCCACTGATAATCATGCTTTAAAATATTCTATGACCACTTCGTCAGTTATGAAATTAGGTTCATGATGCACGCAAGTAGATCATTTAAATAAATCATGAGTAAACAATCAGGGTGTAAAAATATAAAGCACCGATCGGGTGTCTGAAGCGACGCCTCGAAAGGATAATAATATGAAGCATGCCCCAGTCGGGCGTCTGAGCGACACCATAGAAAGGGCTTATATATAAAAGGAACAACAAGCATGCCACAGTCGGGTGTCTATGCGACACCACATAAAGGGCTTATAAGTAAATGAAATAACGGACATGCCACAGTCGGGCGTTAGTGCGACACCACATAAAGGGCTTATAAGTAAATGAAATAATAAACAAGCCACTGTCGGGCGTCTAAGCGACGCCACATAAAGGACTTATATATAAACATAATCACAGTGAATATCCAGGAGGTAGTACCGTCCCAGGCATATTCATTATTTCAAACAATGCAAACGGTTAGTCCACAATGATAATAATTATAACCATCATATATCATAAGTCATAATCAAAATTCTGGTTTAGTAGTTTCTCCTCCGAAGACCGACACTAAG
The DNA here is from genome assembly GCA_032464435.1 of Aegilops umbellulata. Lineage (NCBI taxonomy): Eukaryota > Viridiplantae > Streptophyta > Magnoliopsida > Poales > Poaceae > Aegilops > Aegilops umbellulata. Next base: position 152,251,892 of record CP136054.1, on the reverse strand, counting down.
ACCGACACTTGACCCATCCCAGACTATAGTCCTTAACCATGGACACGGCTATTCGAATAGGTTTAATATCCCTATAGAGGGTGTACTCTTTACCCACGAGTAACGGTTTTCTTTAGTCCATCGGAACTAATTCCGTCTACGGTCTTTTAGTTGAAAACACGCCTGACTTGCACACACCAGCTTTTACTCGTGTCTGGAATCACCCATGACACCTATTAAGCAAAACTCTAAGTGGGGAGGCTACAACCTCGCGTAGCATGGGATCAAATTTCTATCGTGCGCTCTAAGGGGTGCCCCCCCTCTCGGTCCCAATCGGAAACACCCATGCCCCCGGACCAGGTGGCATGCCTACCGGTTGCAACCGGTATCTTCCACCGTGGCCTCTCTGTATGGTGTGTCCTAAGACAGGGGTTGACAACTTACTGAACCATACCCTACCTTCAGCAGGGACAAGTGGCAGCACGAAAACAAGTGTGGGGGTTACTGGAACAAGACTTGATCTATGGCCGACTCAGGAGGCTTAAGTATTTCATGCATGATTAGCTCAAGAATAATATTTCACATCCATCACACACAACCACCACTCATCATACCTCCCCCTGCCCCACCGTTCATAACCGTCTCGGCAAGGGACAAGCTCGTGTCTACCCAAGACAGAGTCTTTCCCGGACCCTTCCCGGTAGGCATGAGAGGCATATGAGGGTGATTGCTATCACAAGCATATCCATTTCCAACAGCAAGAATTTTCATTATGCACTCAATGCGTATGATCATATCGTTATAAAAATAATTACTGCTTCATGTCGTGGTGGTATTATAACCGTATCAAACAGTCCCCAAAATATTATGCCAGGGTTCAGAATGCTTGCCTTCAAGGTGTGGAGAGTCAGGGTGCATTCCCAAACTTTGAAAGTTTTCCTCTCACTCCAACAAATCCTATTTTTGGAAATATTTGAATTAACACATAGTTTAAAAACAGTACAAAAAAGTTGCTTGGGAAATTTTGAAATAAATATGAAAATAAACTAGACAATATTTGAGGAACAACAGAAAAAGAATCGAGTCATTTGGATTTATATTTTAAAAGTTATAGCTAGTCAAAGTTTAGTCAATTATGTTTTTAAAACAAAACATAAAAAGGAAAAACGCTTCGATGAAAATAAGGCTTTCGAGCAGAGGAGACGTACTCTGGGGTGATGCACTTTCACTTAAAGCACGTGGTGGCGGGGCTGGTCACTGACAGTGGGTCCAGGGGGGGGGGTCCACTGGTTAGGTTTGACCAGTCGCTGCGCCTCTTCTCCCTCCTCTGTCCGAGCGGGGCGGGGCTCCGGTGAGGCTCGCCGGCGAACGGCGGCACTGTTTGAGAAACTGAAGCCATCCGCGGGCTCAGGGGGTCGAGGCGGTCCTATCGGTGGTCGCTACGGTCTCGGGGGAGGACGGAGTCGCCGGCGGCGAGCTCCGCAGCGGACGGTGGTCGTCGGGCAAACTGTGTTCTTGCCTCTAGTGGCTCCTGATCAGAATTGAGCAGGGGGATGGATTCACGAGAGGAAGAGAAGTCTTATGGTGGAGAGAGTGGAGAGGGGGAGGCCTTGGTGGTGCCGGAGTGGTCGAGACAGTGGCGGCGGCTGTGGTTGCCGGAGACGGGGAAGAAGGCTTCCTGCCGTCGCTTGCGGGCTAGGGGAACTCTAGGAGGATGGCTCGAGGCTGCCTGCGTGCCTGGACGAGCTCGAGGACTCCTATTTATAGGTGGACGAGATCGGTTCGCGGCGGCCGTGGATAAGCTCGTCGGCGACCGCCGTTATGTTGCTGCAGGCGACGTGGCGACGATGGGTGCTAGCAGACAGCTCGCGGATGAGGTCAAGCTGCTCCAGAGGGCAGCTGGCGCGCTGGAGTGGCTCTGGCGGCGCTGTCCAGGGCAGGAGCCCACTGTGGGCGGCCGCTAGCCGCCGTGGCCGAGCTGACGGCGGCGCTGTGGGGCTCCAGGGGCGGCTCGGCGGCGAGGGGAGGGGTCGGGGCGTCGACTGGGAGAGGGGAAGGGCCAGGGCGAGCGCGGGGCGTCGGCAGCGGGACGCGGTGACTCACGTGCACGCACGTGCAAAACGCGCGCTCTGGGCACGCCCAGAGCATGCACGCTGCATGTTTGGCAGAATGCCACGGCATGCCAGAGGGCTCCAAATCACCTAATGTTTAGCAGGTCTAGGCTAGGGTCCCTTAGGAGGTTAGTGGACATGCCAGTATGTACAGAGGGTAAAGATCACAGTGCAAAACAAAAATCATGCCAAAACTGGACATGCACACCAGGTGTTTGACAGAATGCCAATGGCATCTAGGCAATTCTTGGGGTGGCTCAAATCTCCAGATTGGGGCCTCTTTAGATGAATAAGAGAGTGGTGAGGTTAGTTTGCCAAAAGCTCAAACTTATTAGTGTAAGTTTTGCCAAACTTCAGTTCTGGCCAGAAGAAAAAGGGCATTGATTCATGAACCAAAAATGCTCCAATGAGTCCAACCTCCTGGACTTAAGAGTTTGGTATGGAGTACTACAAGCAGGAGAAAGCTCATGGTCACTAGGGCATAATTAATTAGGGATGCAGTAGAAAACATCCAACTGGGCCAGAATGAAAAAGAGGTTGTTTCACTCAAATTTTTCAAAGAACACAAAAGGGTTTTTGCATAAAGTTGAATAATATACTCCTATTATCATCCCAAAATTTTGGTGGAGGCTAGAAAGAAATATTTAAATGGGTTGTAGTGCAAAATTGCCCACTGGACCAGATTTGGAAAATTGGTGTAGAGCTCAAAATATTAAATGAATGAAATATATTTTTGCATAAAAGTGATTTAAAGACATCACATGACATCTCCAAATTTTGGTGAAAATATTAAATACATTTATCAAGTGGTTGTAGTTCAAAAAAAGAGCTCCAAAGCTAATGCAAAATCATTTTAAGGAATCAAGCTCAGAGAGAATTAATTATGCAATTAAATTCCACTGATAATAGAAATGTTTTTCTTGAAAGGGCAAACAAGTCCAATAACATATTTGGAAAGTTTTTCATTTGAGGTAAAAACTCCATAATAATAAGGTAAAGAAAAGCCCTAAAACCAAAAAAAAACAATCCAGAAAATAAAAGTTTAAATTTCCTGGCAAAATTTTAATTAATAAAACAAGGAATTTTTTTGGGGTGTCACAACACTACCCCCCTTAAGAAAAATCTCGTCCTCGACATTTGTTAAGAGCTGATTTTAAAAACAAGATACTCCCATTAGTTGAAACCGAGAGCTTACTCATAGCAAAAACTTAGGGTACAATCATAAGTTGCAACACGCAAATAAACATAGCTATGACGTTTACAATGAAAAAGGTAAAAGGACAGGATCCCGAGAAAACGTTTCTGGTACTGGGGCGCACTCTTCTTCTATCGGGGGAAGCGGGTTGATCAGCCGATGAATGCGTCTCTCCTAGTCGGGCCTCAGTGGTCTACCGATGGCGATCTGAGGATTTAAATCAGCGAGGCTCTGGAGATAACCCATTACTCGCTGGGTCAAACACTCTTGCGCGATGATATACTGGACAAGGTTGGCCAGCACTGGGTCTCTCTCAATCCGTCCACCGGGAAAGGATGCTACTTCTCCGGGTGCAGCACGGCTCGGAAAGTAATAATACCCTCGTTCGTTGGCATAGGGCACCGCGAATCGAAGGCAAACAATCGCTTCATGTGCAGCTGCTTCTATGGCCATCTGCGGAGTCGGCATAGATTTCCCCAGGAAGGAGACTTCCGTGGGGTCTTGATTCGAATCTACGGGAGGGATGTGCACTACTGCCCAATATTTCGAGGTGGATGAGGTGATCCTTGACTTGAGCAGCTCGTACTGGGGTGGCTGGGTAGAGCCCATGGTACTGCAGGTAAAGTCCCACAATATTTTAACAAAGCTACCCGGGGTTGCATCTGGGGTTCTCAGATAAATGCTAGGGCTCGGCATGGCAAGAAATGGTTGTGAGGATGGTGCACAAGGTGAGGGTTACTTGGCAAGGTCACAAGGTGGCCATTTGTATAGCCTCCCGGCGGGGTTATTACCGCGGTGAGGGGTACTAGTTCGCTGGTTCGGCCCTCATGGGGTCGGGGTCAAAGTCACAGATACACACATCTCACAAAAGTGACGCGTTACTGTGGGTGCCGTCGGGGTTGGTCTTTGGTAGCTACGCCCGAAATTAAAAATGCGGTCGTACATCAACATAACTACTTTTTAAATTGGGGCGCACATGCAGACAACATTGTGGTGATACAAGATCACACAATTACAGGGTGTGGACAAGCCGAGACTCGGTACTACTCGAGTGACTTAATCCACCTCGTTCATATCTAAGCGGGCGTGTCTTGTGGATGCCGATGCTTCTCCATTGGCTTCACCGTCGGGGTTAGCTGGAGGGGGTTGAGGAACTGCAGGGTCGGGGTAGCGATGATGACCATCACGGGGATTGTTGGCCACAATCCCGTTGGAGTGGGTTCCCAAAAGGCGACGAAGCACTTCTGGGGTCATCAAGGCACCTTGGTTGATGGCTGGGGCTGACCTCAGGGTCTCGATTGGTTGTCCGAACAGCACGACTGGGTTGTCGGTGTTGGGCTCAACTTCTCTTCTTGCTGGGGGTCGGCGAACCAGTTCTCCACGAGCTGAGATCAAATCCAGAGTGATCTGGTCGAACAGTCCCTCTAGTGCACTTACATATCGCACCAGATGCAATAGTGCAGGGTCTGTCTCGTGGTCTCCGTTGGCGACTTGGGGTGGTCTGCCATACCCGTCACGGCTGGGGTAGTAGTAGAAGGAGCGACAGTTAACTCTGGGCGACAAGTGCCGGAGTTGAACTATAGCCTCTCGAGCCGCTAGTTGGATGGCTTGTGGCTCAAAGGAAATTGTCCTTCCGGTGAACCTGTAGGGGCGTTCTCGTGATAGACCCCTACCATATACGTGCACAGTGGCCCAGAACTGACGGCTTTCACCGTTCATGGGCACTTGGTACACAACATATTCTGGGGGTTCTTCTAACGCGAAGGCACGGCGGGTGAGGTTTGCTAGCACGGTCACAAAACCTCCAAGGTTGGTTGCTGTGGTCTCATTATGAACAATGGGGTCAGGCATTCTAGCTCGGTTTGGGGGTAGAGGTTGTGCTGGGCTGGGCTGAGGCGAGCATGCCCTTTTTATAGCAAAAAGGGGACGGAGTCTTCCTTCGCATGCATGTGAAAAGGACTATTTAGGGGCCGGTCACTGGCGCGTGATCGACAGGCTAGGCTGATAGGTTGGGCACTGACTGCCAAAAGGTGTCGGGTCACTGTGTGGCTATCTTACATGAGAAGCTTGGCCGGGGTTTGGTTAAGGTCTGGTAGGTTGGTTTACCTAGGTTTTTGACCTGGCTGAGATAGGATTAGCCAATTGTCAGCCTGGCTCTGATACCAAGTTTGTCAGGACCGGATTTTCAGGATATAATTTCCCAGAAAATGGCCCTTGTGCTCATCAGCCCCAGGATTACAGTTAACTGATGAGGCACCAACTTGATACATAAATTCCAAGCAAAGTACATAATATGTAGTACAAGACCATTCTGGCCTATGAGTACAACAATTGGTTTTCTAGTGGCTGAAGGCGGAAGCGGTTTGCGGGTCACCAGCGCCTATGGGACTCCATTTCCCACAGGAACAGCTGACCAGGATAACTCCTATCTTCGCGAGGCTGCTATCTCCATTGCGTAGGTTCCGGGGCTGTCATCACAACGCTCCTCTCCACGCAAGAAATCTGGCTAAGACAATAGCCTGGGACAAGCCAGTGAGTACTTTGAATGTACTCGCAAACATTAAGAACACAGGTATAATATAGCCACTGATAATCATGCTTTAAAATATTCTATGACTACTTTGTCAGTTATGAAATTAGGTTCATGATGCACGCAAGTAGATCATTTAAATAAATCATGAGTAAACAATCAGGGTGTAAAAATATAAAGCACCGATCGGGTGTCTGAAGCGACGCCTCGAAAGGATAATAATACGAAGCATGCCCCAGTCGGGCGTCTGAGCGACACCACAGAAAGGGCTTATATATAAAAGGAACAACAAGCATGCCACAGTCGGGCGTCTATGCGACACCACATAAAGGGCTTATAAGTAAAAGAAATAACGGACATGCCACAGTCGGGCGTCTGTGCGACACCACATAAAGGGCTTATAAGTAAATGAAATAACAAATATGCCACTGTCGGGCGTCTAAGCGACGCCACATAAAGGGCTTATATGTAAACATAATCACAGTGATATCCAGGAGGTAGTACCGTCCCAGGGATATTCATTATTTCAAACAATGCAAACGGTTAGTCCACAATGATAGTAATTATAACCATCATATAACATAAGTCATAATCAAAATTCTGGTTTAGTAGTTTCTCCTCCGAAGACCGACACTAAGACCGACACTTGACCCATCCCAGACTATAGTCCTCAACCATGGACACGGCTATTCGAATAGGGTTAATATCTCTGTAGAGGGTGTACTCTTTACCCACGAGTAACGGATTTCTTTAGTCCATCGGAACTAATTCCGTCTACGGTCTTTTAGTTGAAAACACGCCTGACTTACACACACCAGCTTTTACTCGTGTCTGGAATCACCCATGACACCTGTTAAGCAAAACTCTAAGTGGGGAGGCTACAACCTCGCGTAGCATGGGATCAAATTTCTATCGTGCGCTCTAAGGGGTGCCCCCCCTCTCGGTCCCAACCGGAAACACCCATGCCCCCGGACCAGGTGGCATGCCTACCGGTTGCAACCGGTATCTTCCACCATGGCCTCTCTGTATGGTGTGTCCTAAGACAGGGGTTGACAACTTACTGAACCATACCCTACCTTCAGCAGGGACAAGTGGCAGCACGAAAACAAGTGTGGGGGTTACTGGAACAAGACTTGATCTATGGCCGACTCAGGAGGCTTAAGTATTTCCTGCATGATTAGCTCAAGAATAATATTTCACATCCATCACACACAACCACCACTCATCATACCTCCCCCTACCCCACCGGTCATAACCGTCTCGACAAGGGACAAGCTTGTGTCTACCCAAGACAGAGTCTTTCCCGGACCCTTCCCGGTAGGCATGAGAGGCATATGAGGGTGATTGCTATCACAAGCATATCCATTTCCAACAGCAAGAATTTTCATTATGCACTCCATGCGTATGATCATATCGTTATAAAAATAATTAATGCTTCATGTCGTGGTGGTATTATAACCATATCAAACAGTCCCCAAAATATTATGCCAGGGTTCAGAATGCTTGCCTTCAAGGTGTGGAGAGTCAGGGTGCATTCCCAAACTTTGAAAGTTTTCCTCTCACTCCAACAAATCCTATTTTTGGAAATATTTGAATTAACACATAGTTTAAAAACAGTACAAAAAAGTTGCTTGGGAAATTTTGAAATAAATATGAAAATAAACTAGACAATATTTGAGGAACAACAGAAAAAGAATCAAGTCATTTGGATTTATATTTTAAAAGTTATAGCTAGTCAAAGTTTAGTCAATTATGTTTTTAAAGCAAAACATAAAAAGAAAAAATGCTTCGATGAAAATAAGGCTTTCGAGCAGACGAGACGTACTCTGGGGTGATGCACTTTCACTTAAAGCACGTGGTGGCGGGGCTGGTCACTGACAGTGGGTGTAGGGGGGTCCACTGGTCAGGTCGACGACGTGGCGAATGAGGTCGAGCTGCTCCAGAGGGCAGCTGGCGCGCTGGAGTGGCTCGGGCGGCGCCGTCCAGGGCAGGAGCCCACTGTGGGCGGCCGCTAGCCGCCGCGGCCGAGCTGACGGCGGCGTTGTGGGGCTCCAGGGGCGGCTCTGCGGCGAGGGGAGGGGTCGGGGCGTCGACTGGGAGAGGGGAAGGGCCAGGGCGAGCGCGGGGCGTCGGCAGCGGGACGCGGCGACTCACGTGCACGCACGTGCAAAACGCGCGCTCTGGGCGTGCCCCGAGCACGCACGCTGCATGTTTGGCAGAATGCGACGGCATGCCAGAGGGCTCCAAATCACCTAATGTTTAGCAGGTCTAGGCTAGGGTCCCTTAGGAGGTTAGTGGACATGCCAGTATGTAAAGAGGGGCAAGATCACAGTGCAAAACAAAAATCATGCCAAAACTGGACATGCACACCAGGTGTTTGACAGAATGCCAATGGCATCTAGGCAATTCTTGGGGTGGCTCAAATCTCCAGATTGGGGCCTCTTTAGATGAATAAGAGAGTGGTGAGGTTAGTTTGCCAAAAGCTCAAACTTGTTAGTGTAAGTTTTGCCAAACTTCAGTTCTGGCCAGAAGAAAAAGGGCATTGATTCATGAACCAAAAATGCTCCAATGAGTCCAACCTCCTGGAATTAAGAGTTTGGTATGGAGTACTACAAGCAGGAGCTCATGGTCACTAGGGCAGAATTAATTAGGGATGCAGTAGAAAACATCCAACTGGGCCAGAATGAAAAAGAGGTTGTTTCACTCAAATTTTTCAAAGAACACAAAAGGGTTTTTGCATAAAGTTGAATAATATACTCTTATTATCATCCCATAATTTTGGTGGAGGCTAGAATGAAATATTTAAATGGGTTGTAGTGCAAAATTGCTCACTGGACCAGATTTGAAAAATTGGCGTAGAGCTCAAAATATTAAATGAATGAAATATATTTTTGCATAAAAATGATTTAAAAACATCACATGACATCCCCAAATTTTGGTGAAAATATTAAATACATTTATCAAGTGGTTGTAGTTCAGAAAAAGAGCTCCAAAGCTAATGCAAAATCATTTTAAGGAATCAGGCTCAGAGAGAATTATTTATGCAATTAAATTCCACTGATAATAGAAATGTTTTTCTTGAAAGGGCAAACAAGTCCAATAACATATTTGGAAAGTTTTTCATTTGAGGTAAAAACTCCATAATAATAAGGTAAAGAAAAGCCCTGAAACCGAAAAAACAATCCAGAAAATAAAAGTATTAATTTCCTGGCAAAATTTTAATTAATAAAACAAGGAATTTTTTTGGGGTGTCACATCTTGGACGTGATGCCTATATATTGATCATTGCCTTGGATATCGTCATAATTATTCAATCTTCTATCAATTGCCCAACAATAATTTGTTTACCGACCGTGTGCTATTTCTTGAGAGAAGCCACTAGTGAAATATAATCTATGACCGCCGGGTCTATTCTTTATCATACTTGCTTTGAGATCTATTTTTATTCCCTTTTATTGTCAGATCTATTATTCCAAAAACCCAAAAATACCTTGCTGCACTTTTTATTTTCATCTTTTATTCCGCATTTTGTCGAGAGCTATTTATCCAATCTACCACAAATTTATCTATCTTTTTACCATGGAGTGATTGACAACCCCTCTTACGCTTCGGGTTGCAAGGTTTTGTTCTTTGTGTGCAGGTACGGTTTACATAGTGTTGCTTGGTTTTCCTACTGGATTGATACCTTTGTTTTACAACTGAGGTAAATACCTACCATAGTTGTACTGCATCATCCCTTCCTCTTTGGGGAAATACCGACGCAGTTTTAAGCGATATCAATAAGCCTGAAGTGTTTCAGCCCTCTAAAGGGTGCAATTTCAGCAGATGGAGACACTAAACGTACCTCTGTAGTTTATAATCTCAATCGCCATACACAACCATCCCGGGTGCGTGCTTTAACTTCACGGTGTCATCTTTGGTTGCATGTTGCATATGGTGTCTAGCTTGTAATGCTTCAATTTGGTTAAACTTCATCTACTTACTTTACACATTATACCTTTGATAATGACATGCCTTCCTGTTTTTGGTACATACTACATTTATCTATTAACCATGTTCTTACATCGACCTAATGCTCTTGTGTATTCCTCGTCAATCACTTATGATGAGACAGTCACGCCAGTGGGTTACGATGAGACGCACTACTCTTTTAAAGAGTGAAGTGTCATCCTCCCCACATTGTTCTCAAGAAACAGCAAGGCTTGATGAATATAGTCAACATAGCTTTGTAGTTGATGACCACAATTCCCCTACATCATCATCGCAGGTGCTTTCTCTAACTTGGTAGTGGGATATGTGTTTGCATGTTGCATATGGTGTCTACCTTGTATTGCTTCTAATTTGGGTAAATTGCATCTGCTTAGTTAACACATTATAGATGTGAATATGACATGCCTTCCTGATTTTGGTACATACTACGTCTTTCTACAAATCATGTTGTTACATCAAACTACTTTTCTTGTGTATCCCACATCAATCACTTCTGATGAGACACCTTTAACTTCACAGTGTGATATTGGTTGCATCTTGCATATCATTTCAAGCATGTACTTCCTCTAATTTGTTGAAATGCCACTTATGACGCGACACTTTTAACTTGGTAGGGTGATTTTGGTTGGATCTTTCATATGGTGTCTAGCTTGCATTGATTCTAATTTGTTGAAATGTCTTATGCTTAGTGTTTTTCTACATATTCCATCCTCCTATAATGTGGTTTCCTTACAAAAAAGTAGTGTTATTAGTATCATGCATCCACGTATTTGGAAGAGCGAATTTCATTCCTTTTTCTTTGGGTTTGACTTGACACGACAAAATCTAAAAGGATGAATGAACAGGATGATGGTGGTCCTCTAGAGCAACCGAAACAGATGATCTCTGCAGATTCTCCTATTACTCCTATTGCAGTACAAGTTCCAAATCACATCTCCCCTACTCCACAACCCCAGGTGCTTGGTCTAACATGGCAGTGTGATATCTAGTTGCCTGTTGCATATGGTGCCTAGCTTGTACTGCTTCTAATTTGTTAAATTGCATCTACTTAGCTTACACATTGTACATGTGAATATGATGTTAGGAAACGTAGCATGCAATTTCAAAATATTTCCTACGCTCAGGCAAGATCTATCTAGGAGCTGCATAGCAACGAGAGGGGGAGAGTGTGTCTACGTACCCTCGTAGACCGAAAGCCGAAGCGTTTGACAATGCGGGTTATGTAGTCGAACTTCTTCTAGCTCCGACCTACCAAGTACCAAACATACGACACCTCCGAGTTCTGCACACGTTCAACGCGATGACGTCCCTCGCCTTCCTGATCCAGCAAGGTGTGGAGGAAGTAGATGAGTTCCGTCAGCATGACGGCATGGTGACAGTGATGGTGAAGTGATTCTCGCAGGGCTTCGCCTAAGCACCGTAAAACTATGACCGGGGTGTAAAATGTGGAGGGAGGCGCCGCACACGGCTAATGATTTTTGTGTGTGTTCTAGGCACTCCCTTCCCCACATATATATAGGTGGGAGGGGAGGAGAGGCAGCCATGGGCCGACCCAAGTAGGATCTGAATACTACTTGGGGTTTCCCAAGTGGGGCCCCCGGTCCTTATTTCACCAGAGAGGAAAAGGGAAGAGGGAAGGGAGGAAGGAAAGGGGGGCCGAACCCCCACTTCCTTCTCCAATTTGGCCTCCTGCCTAAGGGGGTGGGGCACCAACCCTTGTGGGCTGGTGTGCTCCCCTCTTATGGCCCATATCTTTCCCCCAGGGGTTCCGGTAACACCTCGGTACTCTGATAAATACCCGATACTATTCGGAACACTTATGGTGTCCGAATACTATCATCCTATATATCAATCTTTACCTCTCGACCATTTCGAGACTCCTCATCATGTTCGTGATCTCATCCGGGACTCCTAACAACATTCGGTCACCAAATCACATAACTCATATAATACTAAATCGTCATCGAACGTTAAGCGTGCGGACCCTATGGGTTCGAGAACTAGGTAGACATACCGAGACACCTCTCCGGTCAATAACCAATAGCAGAACCTGTATGCTCATATTGGCTCCTACATATTCTACAAAGATCTTTATCGGTCGAACCGTAATGACAACATACGTTATTCCCTTTGTCATCGGTATGTTACTTGCCCGAGATTCGATCCTCGGTATCCACATACCTAGTTCAATCTCGTTACCGGCAATTCTCTTTACTCGTTCCGTAATAAATCATATTGTAACTAAATCATTAGTCACTTTGCTTGCAAGGCTTCTTATGATGTGCATTACCAAGAGGGCCCAAAGATACCTCTCCAATACTTGGAGTGATAAATCCAAATCTCGATCTATGCCAACCCAACAAAAACCTTTGGAGATACCTGTAGAGCATCTTAGTAATCACCTAGTTATGTTGTGACGTTTGATAGCACACAAGGTATTCCTCCGATCTCCGGGAGTTGCATAATCTCATAGTCGAAGGAATATGTATTTGACATGAAGAAAGTAATACCAATAAAACTGAACAATCAATATGCTAAGCTAAGGGATGGGTCTTGTCCATCACATCATTCTCCTAATGATGCGATCCCATTCATCAAATGACAACACATGTCTATGGTTAGGAAACTTAACCATCTTTGATTAATGAGCTAGTCTAGTAGAGGTTTACTAGGGACACGATGTTTTGTCTATGTATCCGCACATGTATCAAGTTTTCGGTTGGTACAATTACAACATGAATAATAAACATTTATCATGATATAAGGAAATACAAAATAACAACTTTATTATTGCCTCTAGGGCATATTTCCTTCAGTCTCCCACTTGCACTAGAGTCAATAATCTAGTTCACATCGCGATGTGATTTAACACCAATAGTTCACATCTTTATGTGATTAACACCCAAAGTTCACATCGCCATATGACCAATACCCAAAAGGTTTACTAGATTCAATAATCTAGTTTAGATCGCTATGTGATTAACACCAAAAGAGTACTAAGGTGTGATCATGTTTCGCTTGTTAGAGAAGTTTAGTCAACGGGTCTGTCACATTCAGATCCGTATATATTTTGCAAATTTCTATGTCTACAATGCTCTGCATGGAGCTACTCTAGCTAATTGCTCCCACTTTCAAATATGTATCCAGATTGAGACTTAGATTCATCTGGATTGGTGTCAAAGCTTGCATCGACGTAACTCTTTATGAAGAACTCTTTATTACCTCCATAACCAAGAAACATTTCCTTAGTCCTCTTTAAGGTACCTAAGGATAATTTTGACCATTATCCAGTGATCTACTCCTGGATCACTATTGTACCCCCTTGCCAAACTCATGGCAAGGCATATAATAGGTCTGGTACACAGCATGACATACTTTATAGAACCTATGACTAAGGCATAGGGAATGCCTTTCATTCTCTCTCTATATTCTGTCATGGTCGGGTTTTGAGTCGTACTCAACTTCACACCTTGTAATACACGCAAGAACTCCTTCTTTGGCTGATCCATTTGGAACTCCTTCAAAATCTTGTCAAGGTATGTACTCATTGAAAGTCTTATCAAGCGTTTTCATCTATCTCTATAGATCTTGATGCCCAATATGTAATTAGCTTCACCAAGATCTTTCATTGATAAACTCTTATTTAGGTATCCTTCTATGCTATCCAGAAATTTTATATCATTTCCAATCAACAATATGTCATCTACATATAAAATTAGAAATGCTACAGAGCTCCCACTCACTTTCTTGTAAATACAGGCTTCTCTAAAAGTCTGTATAAAACCATATGCTTTGATCACCTCATCAAGGAATATATTCCACCTCCGAGATGCTTGCACCAGTCCATAGATGGATCGCTGGAGCTTGCACACTTTGTTAGCACCTTTAGGATCGACAAAACCTTCTGGTTGCATCATATACAACTCTTCTTCAAGAAATCCATTAAGGAATGCAATTTTGACGTCCATTTGCCAGATTTCATAAAATGCGGTAATTGCTAACATGATTCGAATAGACTTAAGCATCGCTACGAGTGAGAAAATCTCGTCGTACTCAACACCTTGAACTTGCCAAAAAAACCTTTTGCGACAAGTCGAGCTTTGTAGATAGTAACACTACCATCAGTGTCCATCTTCCTCTTGAAGATCCATTTATTCTCAATGGATTGCCGATCGTTGGGCAAGTCCACCAAAGTCCACACTTTGCTCTCATACATGGATCCTACCTCAGATTTCGTGGCCTCAAGCCATCTGTCGGAATCTGGGCTCATCATAGCTTCTTCATAGTTCGTAGGTTCACCATGGTCTAATAACATGACTTCCATGATAGGATTACCATTCCTCTCTCGTGCGGAATATGCTCTGTTCGACCTACAAGGTCCAGTAATAGCTTGCTAAAGTTTCATGATCATCATCATTAGCTTCCTCTCTAGTTGGTGTAGGCATCACGGGAACGGATTTCACTAATGTGCTACTTTCCAATTCGAGAGAAGGTAAAATTACCTCATCGAGCTCTACTTTCCGCCCACTCACTTCTTTCGAGAGAAACTCCTTCTCTACAAAGGTTCCATTCTCGGCAACAAAGATCTTGCCTTCAGATCTGTGGTAGAAGGTGTACCCAATTGTTTCCTTAGGGTATCCTATGAAGATGCACTTCTCCGATTTGGGTTCGAGCTTATCAGGCTGAAGCCTTTTGACATAAGTGTTGCAAACCCAAACCTTATTAAACGATAGCTTAGGTTTCTTGCCAAACCACAATTCATATGGTGTCATCACGACGGATTTACAAGGTGCCCTATTTAACGTGAATGCAGTTGTCTCTAATGCATAACCCCAAAGCGATAGTGGTAAATCGGTAAGAGACATCATAGATTGTACCATATCTAATAAAGTACAGTTATGATGTTCAGACACACCATTACGCTGTGGTGTTCTAGGTGACGTGAGTTGTGACACTATTCCACTTTTTTAAATGAATGCCAAACTCGCAACTCAAATATTCACCTCCGCGATCAGATTGTAGAAACTTTATTTTCTTGTTACGATGATTCTCCACTTCACTCTGAAATTCCTTGAACTTTTGAACTGTTTAAGCCTCGTGTTTCATTAAAAAGATATACCCATATCTGCTTAAATCATCTGTGAAGGTCAGAAAATAATGATACCGCTGCGAGCCTCAACACTTGTCGCAAGAAACCATGACCACCCATGGGACCAGAGGGCCCCTTGCTGGTTCGGCAGGGGGACATCGCGTTGCACAAAGAACAAACGAGCATGTGGCAGCACGGCGGAGATCATGTAGGCAATTTTACCCAGGTTCGGGCCGTCGTGAGGCGTAAAACCCTACTCCTGCTTTTGTGGACTGATGGTGGGAGAGTGGTGGTTGAGCGTAGTACACTTGCCCGACAAGGACGACAGTGTCTACGTGCGTATGGGAGTGTTTGTTCTCCCCCCTTCTAACCCTCTCTACGGTTGCCACGAGCCTCCTTTTATAGATTAAGGGGCTACCACAATGGCAAAGTAGTCATTATGCACTGATAAGATAGCAAGTGCTATCATACCTAACTCTGCAGGCTGACAGGGTGCATTAAATGCACCGCTTAACGTGTCGTTGGTTGCCCGGCAAGCCTTGCTGGGCTATTTTGCCAGCTTCACACCTGCTCGCTTGACACGTTGTAGGACGGGTGTCGTTATTGGGTGTCTTCCGTACAGAATGGCTGCCATGTGGCAAATGGCTTCCACTTAGTCACTTTGCAGCTTGACACCATACTGATTGACGACGCGGGTCATGGTGGATTGGTTGGGTGAGGTGGTTTTGACCTCGTGAGTCCCGGCAAGCCCTGCCGGGACATCTTGGGCGTCTTCTTTCGGGGGCGGCCCCGCCCCTGCCGAGCTCGTCCGCCCGGCGAGGGAGGCTCCTCTCCTGATGGTATCTTGTTTCTCTGGCTTGACTTTGGACATCTTGGGCGTCTTCTTTCAGGGGCGGCCCCGCCCCTGCCGAGCTCGTCCGCCCAGCGAGGGAGGCTCTTCTCCTGATGGTATCTTGTTTCTCTGGCTTGACATTGGTCCTCTTGGTCTGCATGTTGGTCCTTTGATGCTCTTGCTCTCTTTTACTCTGACTTGGGTTGGTGCCTCAGTCCTATTCCCGTGCCTGTGCACAGTCCGAGCAACAGACCCAGGGTTTGTTGCACCGACAGAAGCCCACGGGCCTTCCCCGAACACGCTGCCGAGCATCATCGGTGTAGGGCCTAATAAGTGCAAGGCGGGGGTACTGAAGAGGCTGGCCTTTTGAGGTCTCTTTTTTTGCTTCTTCGTCAATCTTGAGTCCAGGCCAGTTTCCGGCTTCCCCGCGTGTCGTGTAAAGCCAATAGAGGTGGGGCCGCGCTTTTAATGGCCCATGAATGACTTTAACGTACGAGGTAGAAACTGCCAATTCACTCTTCCCACCAGGCCCTTATCCCGAGCCACATACACCGGATGCATCGCGCGGGGTAGGTAACGAAGGCACGTGGCACGGGAGAGTATTAAGGCGAGGGCCCGGCCTGCTCCAATTGGTGGAGGAGGACGGTGGCCGCCCGTTGAGGAAGCGGCTCCCTTCCCCGGCCTGCCTATAAAAGGAGGAGCGAAGGGAGGTCGGAGTCATTCATCCTTGCGTTCCCCCATCCTCTGTTTTCTATTTTTTGTTGGTTATGACGGAGAGAAAATCATGGGGCCAGGCTCCGGGCTCCATTCCGAGGCTTGTGTTGCCAAATGTTGGTGCCTGGGGAGTGGGCCTGGTCCATGTTGTGGGAAATTTCTTGGCGTCTTCGGGGCTCGCCCGAGAGGCAGGGCTGGAGACCATTGGTAATCCCAGTACTGCCCCTCTTGGAGGTCTTGGGGCTGATGGCGATGAGAGGTACACCTTCCTGCCCGCTGAGGTAGGGAGCGGTGCACCTCGAGCCCCCTGGCCGTCTTGGTCACTCGCCGTCTCCCTGGAGAAGGTGTCGGACCACGAGGCCGGCCCTCCCCAGGGATGGTGTCGATGAATATGAAGCCACGGGAGAAGGAGAAGGCGGGAGAAAGGCCGTCCAATCAGAGTACGATAGCATCAACGCGTTCGTCTCATACTGGTGACCCGCTGCCTGTCTGTCTAGCTCTTCCCCCTTTCCCCGATGCTGTCATCGCCATTTTCCCAGCTGCCGGGGAAAGGCTTGCCCCTCTTGTGCTTCCGCTTCCTCTAGTGGTGTTCCAGCTGGACCTCGACGTTCTCATCTGCCGGAGCTTGTGCTGGAGTCTTTCGACTAGTCCTAGAAGTGGTGACTAGGG
Organism: Aegilops umbellulata; assembly: GCA_032464435.1. Lineage (NCBI taxonomy): Eukaryota > Viridiplantae > Streptophyta > Magnoliopsida > Poales > Poaceae > Aegilops > Aegilops umbellulata. Next base: position 152,234,783 of record CP136054.1, on the reverse strand, counting down.
GGGCGTTGCAGTGCCCCTTCCGCCCTCCTCCTTCGCAGCCTCTCCACTCCCGATATGTTCAGGCTGTGTTTGGTAGGCCCTGACGGGATCGGGGTGGCATTGTGCCGGTGCGCGCCCGCCCTCTTCTCTTCCCACCGCACTACCTGGGACAAGAGGGATTGGGAGAGGAGTTTACAGAGCACTTATCTTTTTCAAATCATAAACCTGTAGGCATTTGCCAAATTTTAATTCAAATAATGTAATCTCTCGAGTCCATATTTGTGTTCTATAATGCTTGTACTTGCATTATCAGCATATTAATGAAAAAGATGAGCCTTGCCGGGAACCCGTGCATGTATATGTCCATGTAGAGGTGGGATGCCTCCTTAGTGTAAATAAACGAGTTTTCCCCGGCAGGCTACCCTGCCGGCACCCTTTTGTTTGCCAAAGAACTGTGTCTACCGGGCAAAAAATAAAGGGACCAGCCCCCCGCCAACTTCCTTTTACCAAAGCCCACTACGACCATCCTTGACTGAAGCAACGTCCGAATCAGGGATGAGAGCACCTAAGTCCCAAAAGAGTGGCGAGGTTTTCTCATGCGCAAGTTATAGCTTATAGAACACTAATGGACAAGAGGTAGAACTTATCTGTTTGGCTTGTCAGAGATTGCAATGTTGGTTTATCTTCCCAATTCCTTGTAGAGGCCAAGTTCACGGCAAGAACCTGCAGCTTCATGCAGATGGGAGTGATGCAAGATGCGATCCTATCTATATGCATATACAAATGCTCATGAAATTCTTATGTAATGCTCTTGGAATGCTCATGCATGTGCCCCCAGCGCTTTGTTTATTTCTCTGCTGCTCAGGGTCATCGCCTGGCTTTGTACAAGGGGTTACATGCAACTGAGGCAAGGCCTGTACAAAAGGGTGGCTGTCAGGCCCGGGTAGAACTTGCGAAGATGCTCAATATTCCATGAGTTTTGCAATTGAATGCCATCTCCGGTCTCCAGACGGACTGCTCCAGGTCTGGTGACTCGCATTACCCGGTAAGGGCCTTCCCACTTTTGCATCAACTTGTTTGCACCCTTGGTAGACTGAACGCGCCTAAGGACAAGGTCGCCTTCCTCAAAACACCAGGCGTGAACCCTGTGGCTATGATAGCGATGCAGGGCTTGCTGATAGCGTGCAGCACGCATAACAGCCCGGAGACACTTCTCCTCGAGTAGCACATCATCGTCACGCCGGTGCTGATCTTGCTCTACTTAATCGTAGGCAAGCACTCGAGCCGACCCATAAATGAGTTCCGTGGAGATAACTGCTTTTTCCCCATAGACTAGGGAGAAGGGAGTCTGTCCGGTAACTCGATTTGGTGTCGTTCTGAGGGACCAGAGAACTACGGGCAGCTCATTGATCCACCGCCTACCGTGCTTCCGCAGCATATCAAAGGTTCTTGTCTTGAGTCCTTGCAGCACTTTAGCATTCGCCCTCTCATCTTGCCCATCACTCCTGGGATGTGCAACAGAGGAAAATGGGATCTTGCATCCGAGGGCATGAACATATTGCATGAAGGCGCAGCTCGTGAACTGGGTGCCGTTGTCGGTAATGATCCTTGCCGGAACTCCAAAACGGCACACCAATGCTTTTAAGAACTTGATAGCTGACTGAGCAGTGACCTTTCTCACGACAGTCACTTCCAGCCACTTTGTAAACTTGTCAACGGCAACGAACAAGAATTCAAAGGCCCTGATTGCTCGGGGGAAAGGGCTGAGGATATCGAGCCCCCAGACCGAAAATGGCCATGATAAAGGGATTGGCTAAAGAGCTTGGGCAGGCAAGTGGATGTACTTGGAATGGAACTGGCAGGCTTCACACTTGGTGACTAGCTCGACCACATCTTGGAGGGCCGTGGGCCAATAGAATCCTTTCCGGAATGCTTTCCCATCAACGCCCTTGATCCAATGTGGGAGCCGCACATGCCTTTGTGCATCTCAGCCAGCAGTTCCTTTCCTTCTTCCCGGCAGATGCACTTCAATTTCACACCGTTGGGCCTCCTACTGTACAGAGTGTCATCGACAAACTGATACATACCGGCCCTCTAGGCTATTCTTTCAGCTTCATCTTGGTCGCCGGGAAGCTCTCCGGTTTGGAGGAAGTGGACTATGTGCCCTGCCCAAGTTGGAGCCTGGGGCTCGGCAACGAGGACTAGCGGCACCTCCTCAACTACGGGGGCACATTCCTCGTCCGCGGGGTCCATGAGCCTGGCTGGGGGTGCAGTCCGGCAGGTGGCAAGGAGTTGTTTCCGACAGGGTCTCTTCCAGGAGCGGACGGCTCTACAGAAAGAGGCTTACGGGAGTCCAATTTTCTCCTTTTCTGGGCCATTGTTGTTGGGGATACGGTGGGCTGAGTAAGATGGAGAACAAAAGTCCCTGGTTCCACAGGAAGCTTCTGCGCAACACACTTTGACAGATGATTAGCTATGCTGTTTTCCGCTCGGGGTACATGCTCTGTTTGCAATATGTCAAAGCATTCCTCCAATCTCCTCACTTCCTCGACGTATGCCTCCATCAATGGGATTTGGTGATCCTTCTTGACTTGTCTCACCACAAGCTGTGAATATCCTCGAATGACCAACTTTTTAATTCCCAATTTTGCGGCAATCCTGAGCCCGGCAAGGAGCCCTTCATACTCTGCTGTATTGTTGGTTGCCTCTTCCCGGGTAAAATGCATCTGGACGACGTACTTCAAGTGTTCCTCGGAGGGGGCAACAAGAAGCACACCAACTCTCACACCTTGCAGGGAAAAGGCACCATCGAAATACATAATCCATTCTTGGGGCGGTTCCTTGCCGGGGATAACTATCTCTGGCACTTCCTCATCAGGGGTTGGTGTCCATTCTGCAATAAACTCTGCCAATATCCTGCTCTGGATTGTTGATGTGCTCTCAAATTTCAAACCAAAACTGGATAACTCCAAAGCCCACTCCACTATTCTGCCGGTAGCCTCAGGGTTTCGGAGTATCCTTTGCAACGGGAAATGAGTGACAACCGTGATCTCATGGGCTTGGAAGTAGTGGCGCAGTTTCCTTGAGGCCATGATGAGACCAAAGATCAACTTTTGCACGCCAGAGTACCTCGATCTAGCCCCTGTAGCAAGGAGCTGACGAAGTACACTGGGCGCTGCACCACTTTCTTCCTTACCGTGTCCTTGGGGTTGCTCTCACTATCGTGATTACTTCTGTCATGATTCTTATCTGACTCTGTTGGTACTTGCTCACTTTCTGCTTCATCCACTTCCCGCCGCGCTACAAAGGCTGCGCTAACCACTTGGTTGGTTGCCGCTAAGTACAGTAGCAACGGCTCTTGTGGCTTGGGAGCAACCAAGGTAGGCACAAAGGACAAGTAGGTCTTCAACTCTTGCAAAGCCGCATCTGCCTCTGGAGTCCACTTCATGGGCTCTGCCTTCTTCAAAATTTTGAAGAACGGCAGGGCGCGCTCGGCAGACTTGGAAATGAATCTGCTTAGCACGACAACGTAGCCTGTCAAATGCCTCACATCCTTGACTGTCTATGGTGCTTGGATCTGCTCGATAGCTTTAATCTTGTCGGGGTTGGCTTCGATCCCCCGATGGGTGACACGTCTCCAACGTATCCATAATTTTTGATTGTTCCATGCTATTATATTATCTGTTTCGGATGTTTAATGGGCTTTAATATGCTCTTGTATATTATTTTTGGGACTAACATATTAACCGGAGGCCCAGTGCCAGTTTCTGTTTTTTTGCCTATTTTAGAGTTTTGCTGAAAAGGAATACCAAAAGGAGTCCAAACAGAATGACACCTTCGCGATGATATTTCCTGGACCAAAAGCAAACCAGAAGACTTGGAGAAGAAGTCGGAGACGCAACGAGGCGGCCACAAGGCAGGAGGGCGCGCCCAGGGGGGTTAGGCCTGCCCCCACCCTCGTGGGCGTCTCGTAGCTCCACCGACGTACTTCTTTCACCTATATATACTCTTATACCCTAAAACATCGGGGGGAGCCACGAAACCACTTTTCCACCGCCACAACCTTCTATACCTGTGAGATCCCATCTTGGGGCCTTTTCCGGCGATCTGTCGGAGGGGGAATCGATCACGGAGGACTTCTATATCAACACCATAGCCTCTCCGATGAAGCATGAGTAGTTTACCATAGACCTTAGATGGCTTCTTCTCTCTCTTTGATTCTCAATACAAAGTTCCCCTCGATGTTCTTGGAGATCTATTGGATGTAATACTCTTTTGCAGTGTGTTTGCCGAGATCCGATAAATTGTGGATTTATGAACTTTATTATCTATGAATATTATTTGGTTCTTCTCTGAATTATTATAGGCATGATTTGATATCTTTGCAAGTCTCTTCGAATTATCAGTTTAGTTTGGCCTACTAGATTGATCTTTCTTGCAATAGGAGAAGTGCTTAGCTTTGGGTTCAATCTTGCAGTGTCCTTTCCCAGTGACAGTAGGGGCCGCAAGGCACGTATTGTATTGTTGCCATCGAGGTTAAAAGATGGATTTTATATCATATTGCTTGAGTTTATCCCTCTACATCATGTTATCTTGCTTAATGTGTTACTCTGTTCTTATGAACTTAGTACTCTAGATGCATGCTGGATAGCGGTCGATGTGTGGAGTAATAGTAGTAGATGCAGAATCGTTTCGACATACTTGACACGGACGTGATGCCTATATTCATGATCATTGCCTTAGATATCTTCATAACTATGCGCTTTTCTATCAATTGTTCGGCAATAATTTGTTCACCCACTATAATACATGCTATCTTGAGAGAAGCCACTAGTGAAACCTAAGCCCCCCAGGCCCCTTTGTTATTATATTTGCATTTCTTTTTATTTACAACGCACCTCGTTTACTAGTTTGCAATCTTTACTTTCCAATCTATACAACAAAAATACCAAAAATATTTACCTTACTATCTTTATTAGATCTCACTTTTGCGAGTGAAAGTGAAGGGATTGACAACCCCTTTATCGTGTTGGTTGCAAGGTTCTTGATTTTTGTGCAGGTACTAGGTGACTTGTGCGTTGTCTCCTATTGGATTGATACCTTGGTTCTCAAAAATGAGGGAAATACTTCCGCTACTTTGCTGCATCACCCTTTCCTCTTCAAGGGAAAACCAACGCATGCTCAAGAGGTAGCAAGAAGGATTTTTGGCGCCGTTGCCGGGGAGATCTATGCCAAGTCAATACATACCAAGTACCCATCATAAACTCTTCTCCCTCACATTACATTATTTGCCATTCGCCTCTCGTTTTCCTATCCCCCACTTCTAAAACGATTTTCGAAAACCCTTGCTTTTTATTCGCCTCTTTCCGCTTGCCTCTTGTGTGTTCGCTCTTAGTGCGGTTTGTTGCCACCATGTCTGAAACTTGGGAGGTTATTGTTGAAAAAGATAGTAGTAACAATGGGGGAAACTTTGATGCTTTTGATAATCCTCATGAAGAACCTATTATTTTACACACTAAAAGGTTTCGGATTGGTAGTGGTAATATTATTGGAAAAGGAGTTATTCAAGATTTCTTTACTTACACTGGTGCTTTGCCCACTATGGGTGGGTCTATTCTTCATAGAACTAGTAGTCTTGCGGAAGCTATATCTTTGCTCGTGGTTGAACTTGAAAGACAATTTATCCACATGCATCCTTGCATACAAAGGATTTTTCTAGAATTATCCAATATTGAGCATTCTTCTATTAAGCCAGAAGCTACCATCTTTTTAGCACATGAGTTCAGATTTATAATAAAAGAGGCCAACAAATTTTTTGCGTATTATAGGGTAGATCCTGGCCGTCCTCCCATAGAGGCAATCCTTTTTTTTATCAAGAAGACATAATGCATTTACGATCTTTAGATCATGTTGCTTATAATGAAAATCTTAGAAAAAAGGTTCCTACCGTTGTTCTAGTTGATAGGATTTCTGAACTTAATGATAATTTTGCTATTAAGAACAATGGGTTAGGATTTTCTCTTGAACAAAGGCTCATGGCTTTTTGCCAAAAGAATGCTTATAATGATGAATTGATTGTGCAATATGAGGGGCCAAAGGAGGAACCAATACCTCCCGAGCTTTATCTTGGGGACTTTTGTCCCATTAAATTTAACCCTTTTGATTACTTTTGCCCGCCAGAAAGAAAACTTGCTGCTGACCGAAGGGAGTATGAGATGAGTTTTCGCGATTTGCCTTATCATTATGGCAATTCCTAGATCTATTCTTGCTTTTATGCCTAGCTAGGGGCGTTAAACGATAGCTCTTGTTGGGAGGCAACCCAAATTTTATTTTTGTTCTTTACTTTTTGTTCCTGTTTAGTAATAAATAATTCATCTAGCTTTTGTTTATATGTGGTCTTATGTTTTGATTAGTGTTTGTGCCAAGTAGAACCTTTGGGAAGACTTGGGTGAAGTCTTTGCGATCTTGCTGTAAAAAACAGAAACTTTTGCGCTCACGAGATTAGCTACCATTTTTTACTGGAGAGTGATTTTAGGTTGATTCTTTTTGCAGATGATTAATAGAAAAAATTCCTCACGTCCACCAAATTATTTCGTAGTTTTTGGAGTTCCAGAAGTATTCGATTAAGTCAGATTACTACAGACTGTTCTGTTTTGACAGATTCTGTTTTTGTGTGTTGTTTGCTTATTTTGATGAATCTATGAGTAGTATCGGGGGGTATGAACCATAGAGAAGTCAGAATACAGTAGTTTTAACACCAATATAAATAAATAATGAGTTCATTACAGTACCTTAAAGTGGTGGTCTATTTTCTTATACTAACGGAGCTCATGAGATTTTCTGTTGAGTTTTGTGTTGTGAAGTTTTCAAGTTTTTGGGTAAGGATTTGATGGATTTTGAAATAAGGAGTCGCAAGAGACTAAGCTTGGGGATGCCCAAGGCACCCCAAGTTAAAATTGAAGGACAACCAAAATCCTAAGCTTGGGGATTCCCCGGAAGGCATCCCCTCTTTCGTCTTCGTCTATCGGCAACTTTACTTGAGGCTATATTTTTATTCACCACATGATATGTGTTTTGCTTGGGGCATCTTGTATGATTTGAGTCTTTGCTTTTTAGGTTACCACAATCATCCTTGCTGTAAAAACCTTTTGGAGAGACACGCATGGATCGTAATTTGTTAGAATACTCTATGTGCTTCACTTATATCTTTTGAGCTAGATAATTTTACTCTAGTGCTTCACTTATATCTTTTTAGAGCACGGTGGTGGTTTTATTTTATAGAAATTATTGATCTCTCATGCTTCACTTATATTATTTAGAGAGTCTTTTAGAACAGCATGGTAATTTGCTTTGGCTATAAAATTAGTCCTAATATGATGGGCATCCAAGATGGGTATAATAAAAACTTTCATATAAAGTGCATTGCATACTATGAGAAGTTTGATTCTTTATGATTGTTTGAGATATGAAGATGGTGATATTAGAGTCGTGCTAGTTGAGTAGTTGTGAATTTGAGAGATACTTGTGTTAACGTTTGTGATTCTCGTAGCATGCACGTATGGTGAACCATTATGTGATGAAGTCGGAGCATATTTATTTTTTGTTTGTCTTCCTTATGAGTGGCGGTCGGGTCGAGCGATGGTCTTTTCCTACCAATCTATCCCTAGGAGCATGTGCATAGTACTTTGTTTCAATAACTAATAGATTTTTGCAATAAGTATGTGAGTTCTTTATGACTAATGTTGAGTCCATGGATTATACGCACTCTCACCCTTCCACCATTGCTAGCCTCCCTAGTACCGCGCAACTTTCGCCGGTACCATAACACCCACCATTATCTTCCTAAAAAGAGCAACCATACCTACCTATTTTCCATAGCCATTCCGAGATATATTGCCATGCAACTTTCCACCATTCCGTTTATTATGACACGCTCCCTTATTGTCATATTTCCTTGCATGATCATGTAGTTGACATAGTATTTGTGGCAAAGCCACCTTCATAGTTTTCATACATGTCACTCTTGATTCATTGCACATCCCGGTACACCGCCGGAGGTATTCACATAGAGTCATATTTTGTTCTAAGTATCGAGTTGTAACTCTTGAGTTGTAAGTAAATAAAAGTGTGATGATCATCATTATTAGAGCATTGTCCCAGTGAGGAAAGGATGATGGAGATTACGATTCCCTCACAAGTCGGGATGAGACTCCAGACGAAAAAAAAGAAAAAAAAAGAGGCCATAAAAAAAGAGAAAAGGCCCAAATAAAAAAATAAAAAATGAGAGAAAAGGAGAGAAGGGACAATGCTACTATTCTTTTACCACACTTGTGCTTCAAAGTAGCACCATGATCTTCATGACAGAGAGTCTCCTATGTTGTCAATTTCATATAATAGTGGGAATTTTTCATTATAGAACTTGGCTTGTATATTCCAGTGATAGGCTTCCTCAAATTGCCCTAGGTCTTCGTGAGCAAGCGAGTTGGATGCACACTCACTTAGTGTCTTTTTGATCTTTCATACACTTATAGCTCTAGTGCATCCGTTGCATGGAAATGCCTACTCACTCACATTAATATCTATCGATGGGCATCTCCTTAGCCCGTTGATATGCCTAGTCGATGTGAGACTATCTTCGCCTTTTTGTCTTCTCCTCTTTGTCTATTCCACCTATAGTGCTGTGTCCACGGCTCACGCTCATGTATTGCGTGAAGATTGAAAAAGTTTGAGAACATAAAAAGTAAGAAACAATTGCTTGGCTTGTCATCGGGGTTGTGCATGATTTAAATATTTTGTGTGATGAAGATAGAACATAGCCAGACTATATGATTTTGTAGGGATAACTTTCTTTGGCCATGTTATTTTGAGAAGACATGATTGCTTTATTAGTATGCTTGAAGTATTATTGTTTTATGTCAATATTAAACTTTTGTTTTGAATCTTTCGGATCGGAACATTCATGCCACAATAAAGAAAATTACATTGATAAATATGTTAGGCAGCATTCCACATCAAAATATTTGTTTTTATCATTTACCTACTCGGGAACGAGCATGAATTAAGCTTGGGGATGCTTGATGCTTCTCCAACGTATGTATACTTTATTATTGTTCCATGCTATTATATTATCTGTTTTGGATGTTTAATGGGCTTTAATATGCTCTTTTATATTATTTTTGGGACTCACCTATTAACCGGAGGTCCAGTGCCGGTTTCCTTTTTTTTTTGCCTATTTTAGAGTTTTGCAGAAAAGGAATACCGAACGGTGTCCAAACGGAGTGAAACCTTCGCGATGATCTTTCTTGGACTGAAAGCAAACCAGAAGACTTGGAGATGAAGTCGGAGACGCAACAAGGCTGCCACGAGGCAGGAGGGCGCGCCCAGGGGGGTAGGCGCGCCCCCACCCTCGTGGGCCCCTCGTAGCTCCACCGATGTACTTCTTTTGCCTATATATACTCTTATACCCTAAAAACATCGGGGGGGGGGGAGCCACAAAACCACTTTTCGACCGCCGCAACCTTCTGTACCCGTGAGATCCCATCTTGGGGCCTTTTCCGGCGATCTGCCGGAGGGGTATCGATCACGGATGGCTTCTACATCAACACCATAGCCTCTTCGATGTAGCGTAGTAGTTTACCATGGACCTTCGGGTCCATAGTTATTAGCTAGATGGCTTCTTCTCTCTCTTTGATTCTCAATACAAAGTTCTCCTCGATGTTCTTGGAGATCTATTCGATGTAATACTCTTTTGCGGTGTGTTTGCCGAGATCCAATGAATTGTGGATTTATGAACTTGATTATCTATGAATATTTTTTGGTTCTTCTATGAATTCTTATATGCATGATTTCATATCTTTGTAAGTCTCTTCAAATTATCGGTTTAGTTTGGCCAACTAGATTGATCTTTCTTGCAATAGGAGAAGTGCTTAGCTTTGGGTTCAATCTTGCGGTGTCCTTTCCCAGTGACAGTAGGGGCAGAAAGGCACGTATTGTATTGTTGCCATCGACGATAAAAAGGTGTGGTTTATATCATATTGCTTGAGTTTGTCCCTCTACATCATGTCATCTTGCTTAATGCGTTAATCTGTTCTTATGAACTTAATACTCTAGATGCATGCTGGATAGCGGTCGATGTGTGGAGTAATAGTAGTAGACGCGAAATCGTTTCGGTCTACTTGACACGGACGTGATGCCTATATTCATGATCATTGCCTTAGATATCTTCATAACTATGCGCTTTTCTATCAATTGCTGGGCAGTAATTTGTTCACGCACTGTAATACATGATATCTTGAGAGAAGCCACTAGTGAAACCTATGCCCCCCGGGTCTCTTTCTTATTATATTTGCATTTCTTTTATTTACATCACATCTCATTTACTATTTTGCAATCTTTACTTTCCAATCTATACAACAAAAATACCAAAAATATTTACCTTACTATCTTTATTAGATCTCACTTTTGCGAGTGACTGTGAAGGGATTGACAACCCCTTTATCGCGTTGGTTGCAAGGTTCTTGATTGTTTGTGCAGGTACTAGGTGACTTGTGCGTTGTCTCCTACTTGATTGATACCTTGGTTCTCAAAACTAAGGGAATACTTATGCTACTTTCCTGCATTACCCTTTCCTCTTCAAGGGTAAACCAACGCATGCTCAAGAGGTAGCAATGGGAACAAAGAACCCAAGCAACTTGCTGGAAGGAACGCCAAACACACACTTCACCGGGTTGAGCTTCAAGTTGATCTTGCGCATATTAGCAAATGTCTCCTCCAAATCCTGAATAAAGGTGGCCTATTCGTGGTCTTGACCACAATATCATCCATATAAGCTTCAATGTTTCTGTGTAGTTGCGGCTCGAAACCAATCTGGACTGCCCTTGCAAAAGTGAACCCACACTCTTTAACCAGAACGACATGCAAACAAAATAGTATGTACCACATGGAGTGATGAACAATGTCTTCTCTTCGTCTTCCTTGGACATGAAGATTTGGTGATACCCAGAATATGCATCCAGAAAGGTGAGCAAATCACAGCCTGAAGTGGAATCCACAATCTGATCGATATGCGGCAAGGGGAACGGGTACTTTGGGCAAGCTTTGTTGAGATATGTGAAATCTATGCAAAGCCTCTACTTCCCGTTAGCCTTCCGGACTACCATTGGATTTGCCAACCACGTGGGGTGTAGCACTCCTCTGACCAAACCAGTTGCTTCAAGTTTCTTGATCTCTTCCACAATAAACTGCTGCCTCTACAAGGCCTGCTTCCGGACCTTTTGCTTAACAGGTCAGGCGTGTGGGTAGACAAGAAGGTGGTGCTCGATTACCTCCCTGGGAACACCGGGGATATCAAATGGGTGCCAGGCAAACACATTGATATTCGCCCGCTGGAAGGCAACGAGCGCGCTTTCCTATTTTTCATCGAGGGTGGCGCTGATAGTGAAACTACCATCAACGCCAGCCAGCCCTGCCGGGACTTCTTCACTTGGGGTGAAGCGACCTTGGATTTCTTGTTGTTGGAACTTTCCGGCAAGTCATCAACAGGCGCAGCGCACTCTGAAGAGACATGCTTCCTAGACTCCTTGCCAACGTCCCTACTACCCTTCTTCTTTCCTCTGTCCTCCTTGGCGGGAACTGCTGCTGCCGCTGCCTCTGCCGCGACTGCATCTCGGTACATCTTGTCCACACAAATGATAGCATCCTTCTCGTCTGATGGGATGGTAATGACTCCCACAGGCCCAGGCATCTTCAAGGTGTTGTAGGCATAGTGGGATGCCACCATGAATTTAGCTAGGGCTGGGCGTCCAAGGATCCCATTGTACGACAGGGGGAGGTCGACCACATCAAACACAATCTTCTCGGTCCGGTAGTTCAGCACTCCCCCAAAAGTTATCGGCAGCGTGATCTTTCCCTTAGGATGGCTCCTGCTGGGATTAACTCCTTGAAACATGCCGGTAACCTTTAACCCTTCCTCTGCTATCTGAAGTTTGCTGATAACTGCCAGGGAGATCATATTCAACCCGAACCCGCCGTCCACCAACATTTTTGTGACCTTTAGGTTGCGAATTGTTGGAGAGAACAACAATGGCAAACATACTACTGCAGTGGTACGGTCAGGATGATCCTCTTTGTCAAAGATGATGGGCGTGCGTGACCATTTTAGTGGTTTCCGGGCCTCTGGCGCTGGTTCCACGACATTGACTTCCCGTGCCCATCGCTTGAGCTGGTGGTGAGAGGTGTGCAAAGATGCACCCCCGTCAATGCACAGGGCTTCAGTGGCCTTCTGAAACTCCTGCTCACTGGTTTCTTCTTCATCCCCTCCATCACTCTCATCATCACAGGCTCCCTTCTCTCGACCTCTGGTGGGCTTTCCTTTGCTCCTGAGGGGTTTGCCGGGGCGATTTACTTCACCACCTCGGCCCTTACCGCTAGCAACATTCTGACCATTTTCCTTGTCACGCTTCTCATACTCTGCTCTCTGTCTCTTGACGAGCTAGTCAACCTGATAGCACTCTTGAAGGTCGTGGCCTTTGGTTCGATGAATCTTGCAATACAGCCCATCACCTTTCCCAGCCTTCTCAGCAGCCGCGGCCTCCCGACAGTCAGCGCACACGGCAGCTTCCTTCACTCATCCATTTGAGCACACTTATCCACCAAGGCATAAAGCTCCATCGCAGCCTTGGGCAACCGCATGTTCATCTTGGAACGGACCTGACGATTGCGCACATTGGACTGGAAGGCATCTATCACAGCTGCCAGATGGATATTTGGGATGTTCCTATGGACCTTGCTGAATCTCGGTAAATACTTACAGAGGGTCTCTCCTTCCTTCTGTTGGAGAAGGTATAGGTCGCTAGGTCGGCCTGGCTCTTGATGGCCGCCGGTGAAAGCGCCAATGAACTCATGGCACAGGTCGGCCCATGATGAAATGAAGTTTTCCGACAGGTGCATCAGCCAAGACCTCACATTGGACTTGAGGGCCAAAGGGAAGTAGTTGGCAAACACCTTCTCATATCTTCCCCCAGCAGCCTAAACAGCGATGGTGTAGATGCTCAAAAATTCTGCTGGGTTCAGCCTCCCATCGTACTTCTCGGGTATCTCTGGCTTGAACGTGCGAATGGACGGCCAACGGACTTGCCCGCAGCTCATGAGTAAAGGCAGGGCACCCAACCTCGAAAGAAAGGCACTCGCCAATACCAAGCGCAGGCTCGTCGACGTCGGGGCCACCGCCCCCATTGGTCCGGCAGTGGTCGTTCCAGCGTTGCTCGACGGCGACGCATGCGTCTCGCCTTCGCCTATCCTCCAGGGTTCACCGTCGGCCTGGACGTGCTCGAGGGTCAGAAGAGGCCATCAAGACGTCGCCAGGTTCTTGATTCTGATGTGCTCACGCTGGCTGCCATGGCAGGGACTGCACCGTGGGGGTGGCCCCTTTCGTACGACCAGCAGCACCAGCCGTTGTCGTCACTTGGGGAGGCTGTGGTGGGCCAGCTCGCTGCGAGCCCCCAGCCTCGGCAAAACCGAGCAGACTATGGATGGTGGCATGCCATTCGTCCATCTGCTCGGCCGCTGGCGGAAACTTCAGCAACAACTGAGCCTGCGCCCTGGCCTCCATGGTTGTACTTGGCATGGGTGATGATGAAGTAGATCGCACCGTCACTCGTCTCCTGACGGTGCTAGCGGCGGCAGCACCGCGCCCCCGCTGTTGCGGAGCAGCCACCTGGATGGCAGTGTGGTGCGCCGAAGGCGCTCGAGGGCCAGTGGCTCCGTCGGGCGTAGTGATTTGGTCGACCCGTCCCCAGGGAGGCGCACGCGCTGCGGTCGCTCCCGTTGTAGGGGCGGCCAGAGAGCGGCGATTCGGCCCGGACCGAGCGTCGTTGCTGCGGCTGTGCCCATCGGCGAGAGGAGGGGGCGCAGACGGAGTAATCCCCTCACCACGGGAGCTTGTCCATCGGGGCGCTGCTGATGTTGTTCTCCTCTGATGCCTCCTACTCCTTTGTCGGCCGCGGGGGAAGTGGCAACGGTGCCGCCTGCTCCGACCACATCCCCAGCAGCATCCACGTCGTCGTGTGCCTCCGCGTCCCTCGCAGCATTAGAGGCCACGAGCAGCGGAGCCTTCAAGGTGGATGTATGAGCTGAAGCACCGGATGTCGGTGGGAACGACACCTATGGGATCACAAGAACCCCTACTACGGTTGCGGGGCGCGGGGTCGTGAGAAGAGCGGATCAAACAGATAGCACACGGTTCGTTTACCCAGGTTCGGGCCGCGAGGATGCGTAAAACCCTACTCCTGCTTTGGTGGATTGTTTATCTGTGTTCTTGAACTAGCAATGGGGCGTGAGGAGCTCCAAAAAGCCGAATCCCCCTCCTGGTCGCCTTGGGCCTCCTTTTATAGGGAAAGGGGTTGCCACAGTGGCACACAGGAGGTGGAAAGGGTACAGTGATGCGAGGTTATCCCTCGCATTACATGACAAGGCGCATTTAATGCGTCTTGCTTAGGTGTCCTTGCTTTATCGGGGACGGGGGAGAGCCATGTCTCGTCCGTCGCCGCTCCCTCTTGCGTCGACACGCGCCCTGGCCAGCGGTGCCCGCGGTGCCATGTAGGCAGGCAGGCAGCTGAGGTGGCGTAGTGGTGGGTCTCCACGAAGATCCGCATGCCGCCACACAGGTGCCTGCCCAGCTGGTTGGGTCGGCAGCTGTATGCGAACGGCGGTGGAGGTCTGATTGGCGTGGGCCTGATGGTGGCCCTACGGGTGTTCATGGCAAGGGCCTTGCCGGGCCCCCGGCAAGCGTCGTGCCATGGCGCCTGTTGTCATCCCCGGCAAGGCTGTTGCCGGGGGCCTTGTGGTCCTCCTTGGCTGGGATCCCACCGAGGATCATCATCTTCTAAAGTGTGTATCCGATCTTGAATGTCTTCACAAAGATCTGCATGCCACCACGGGGATGTCTACCGAATCCTTGCCCCATGGGGGCAGTGGACTCAAGGGTGACTCGCTCCGCAGGTGTGGGGCGAGCTGCCACGGCAAGGGTCTTGCCGGGTTTGCTAAAACCGCCTCCCGACAAGGATCTTGTTGGGTTAGTCCGCTTCGTCCCCTTTGCTCTTTGTGGTCTTGGTCTTGGCGTCGTTCTGCTTCTCTCAAGCTTTGGTCTTACCTTGGCTCACCTCCCTTGCCTTGCTCAGTGCGGTGGTGCCCGTGGCTCAGACTGCCCGCGCACAGTTATAGGGGTACAAAAGGTGTACCCCTCTTTTTGTACACCGGCAGGAGCCCCCGGGCCTGGGCCACACGTAAGCGCAATCGCGTCGTTGGGCTAGGCCCAAAAACGGTGCGCGGGCAGGCGGGGTGGTTTTTACCGCGGTAAGTCTCTTCGCGCACGTCAGGAGGCGTGTGTGACATGGGCGGCATGCGTGGGGCTGAGCTCTGCACGCATGCGTCACCTTGCAGTAAAGGGGGCGGTTCGTGCCTTCCCCATAAACGGAGGGAGGCGTGGAGGCACAACCCATTTACTGGACGAGGCCGAGGCGTGGTCTTCAAGTCGTCCACTCCCCATGATCACGGGGTGCGGAGAGGTCGCCTCATCCGTCGCCTCGGTCCTGCACGGCTGGCACGTGGCTCTCATGCGCTTGGGGTGGCGAACAGTGGAGGCGGGAAACCGGGCCGCCGCGGGCTGGGGCAGCGGGTCGGTCCCAGTTCCCTGCGCCTTCCGCGTCTTGATTGGCTGAGCGGGGCAGCCGAGCCCCCACTCCATTCCTTTATAAAGAGCGGGAGGGGGGATGGCGTCCCACATTCCTTCATCTCCTCCTTCCTTCAGCTTCTGCTCCCCCCTTCCATCTGCCATGGAGGGAGGGAACCCTGGTCCTTCAACGGTGGCGGCAAGGGTCGCCGCTCGACAACGCATCCCTCCTTCTCCTGCACCTGCGGTGGCAGAGCCAGCCGCAAGGGGAAGGGGGAGGGGGCGAGGCCGTGGGCGAGGCCGAGGCGCTTGGGGAAGAGGAGGACGGGGCGACGCGCCGGCCTTGCCTCCGCCAGCAGTTCCTCCTCCCACGGAGGGCCATGTTGGGGATGATACTTGCGAGTTCTTCGTCAGGCTGCGCCGGCCGCCGCGCCGTCGCCTTCGTCTCCCAACCCCATTCGCGCGGGAGATGGAGCTGGATCCGCCGGAGTCATTGCGGTTGCACATGAGGGGCTGTGGGATCAGCGGCACGCGGGTTCGCGTCGACTTCCCAGCCCCTCACATGATGTATCTTCGTCGGGGATGGAAGACGTTTGCTCATATCCACCGCCTGGCGGAGGGGTTCACTCTCCATTTTAAGCTGATGGAGGGCGACCATCTCTCCGTCAAGGTCTTCGGCGATTTTGGAACTCGCCTGAAGTGTTGCGTGGAGAGCTCCTCCGATGATGAAGATTCCTCCTCGGGCGAGAGTGACGAGGAGGACAGCGACAACATTGATGAGGGTGGTAGGTGGCAGGATGATGGGTCCGACTAGGCGTCGGTCCCGTTGTCCTGGGGCGATGTTGGCAGCAGCAGCATCTGCACCGAGCCCCCACCAACTCCTCGTGGCCATCTCCTTGGGTGGCTGGCGTAGGAAGTGCGGGAAGGCGAAGAAGGCAGATGGCGGGCCGTCAGCTTGGAGTATGCGGGCATCGACGCCTTTGTCGCATATTGCCGGTCTTGCCGCCTCGTCTTCCAGCTCTTCTACCATCATAATCATCACCAGCTTCCCGTGGCCACCGGGATGTTTTCCTGGTGCCTTCTGCCGCTCGTACCTCGCCTAGGTGCTCCTTTTGTCCTTTTCGCCTCCTTGACCTGCCTCCCGAGGAGAGGGACAAGAAAGGGGTTACGGGCACCTTATCTCTTTTTAGTTTGTAAGCCTTTGGGCCTTAGCTGAATTTAAAACTTGTAATCCCATCATTCATGTTTTTCATTCCCTATGGGCTCTACCTGAGTGGAATGTTTTTAATGAAAAAGGGATGCTTGCCGGGTCATTTGTTTGCGGGTAGAACCCACGTCAAGGAGTAAATCCTTGATATCTCTAAGATAAACATTTCCTTGCCCGACAGCAGGCCTTGCCGTCTTCCCACGTCGCTCGGCCTTTCTCACGCTTTTGGCGGAGGCAGGGATGAGGTGGGTTCAGGCTCCTTGTTTCATCATTTCGCTGCCGCGACTACGACCAAACCTGGCCCCAGGAACGAGCCCTAGGGCCTAGAGTTTAGGGGAGCACAGTAGCTTTAGGAAGGAACGAGGTTTCACATACCTCAGTCCATAAGGGAATGCATGATAAGGGATGAAGAACTTATCTGAAGCTGTAGCCCCCGGCAACTCTGGTTTGCCGTGGGTGAGTCTTTGCACTGGCAGCCCCCCGGTAATACTGGCTTGCCGGGGTCTAGATGCTGGTCTGTCCCTCTTATCTTTTTCGTCCTCAAGTGATCCGTCAAGGATATCTGTGAGTCCTGCAAACCAAAGAAGACAAAAGAACGACAAAGAGACGCATACTCGACCTCTAAGCTAGGGGTTAGTCGCCGCTAAGCACTATCAACCCTAACCAAGGATGAGACTCGACCTAGCATGCATGTTTTAACTTAGGGCGCTAGTGCTTCATTTATTTATGCTCAGGGTCTGCGCCTGGCTTTGTACAAAGGGCTACATGCATCATCGGCAATGCTTGTACAAAAGGTGGCTTGCCGGGGGGCCCAACAAGCCGCGCCTCACGGGTAAAACTTGCGAAGATGCTCAATGTTCCAGGAGTTACTCACCGGAACGACATCTTCGGTCTCCAGGCGGACTGCGCCGGGCCTGGTGACTCGTATTACCCGATAAGGGCCTTCCCACTTTGGCGTCAACTTGTTGGAATTCTTGGCCGATTGAACACGCCGAAGGACAAGGTCGCCTTCCTCAAGGCTTCGGGCATGAACCTTGCGGCTATGGTAGGGGCACAAGGCTTGCTGGTAGCATGCTGCTCTCACAGCCGCCCGAAGACGATCTTCCTCAAGGAGCATTGCGTCATCTTGCCGCAGTTGCTCTTGCTCAAGCTCATCATAAGCGAGCACTCGAGGTGACCCGTATATGAGTTCAGTGGGGAGAACTGCTTCTGCCCCGTATACTAGGGCAAAGGGTGTCTGGCCGGTGGATCGATTTGTCGTCGTCCTGATCGACCAAAGAACCATCGGTAACTCATCAATCCAGCGCCTTCCACTCTTGTGCAGCCTATCAAAGGTCTTGGTCCTTAAGCCTCGCAGTACTTCAGCATTGGCCCTCTCAGCTTGACCATTGCTTCGTGGGTGAGCAACGGAAGCGAAACAGACTTTGCTGCCGAGGTCTTGGGTATATTGCATGAAGGTGCGGCTTGTGAACTATGTGCCGTTGTCGGTGATGACCCTGTTGGGTACACCAAAGAGGCACACTAGTCCCTTGAAGAACTTGACGGCTGACTGAGCTGTGACCTTCCTCACTGCCTCCACCTCCGGCAACTTTGTCAACTTGTCGATTGCAATGTACAAGTACTCAAAGCCCCCGACAGCGCGGGGGAAAGGGCCCAGTATGTCGAGCCCCCAGACTGAGAAGGGCCAGGAGAGAGGAATGGTTTGAAGGGCTTGAGCTGGCTGATGAAGCTTCTTTGAATGGAACTGACACGCTTCACATCTGGTGACTAGTGTTGTCGCATCCTAGAGGGCGATGGGCCAGAAGAAACCTTGCCGAAATGCCTTGCCGGCAAGGGCCCAAGACCCGATGTGGGATCCACATATGCCTCTGCGTATCTCCGCCGACAGCTCCAGTCCTTCCTCTCGAGGGATACACTTCAATTTCACACCGTTCGGCCTCTTTCTGTACAGGACGTCATCGACGAACTGGTACATGGTAGAGCGACGGGCTACTTTTTCCGCTTCTTCCTGCTCCTCAGGAAGTTCCCCTGTTTGGAGGAATCGGACGGTATGCTGTGCCCATGCTGGAGCCTGGGGCTTGACGGCGAGGACTAAAGGCATTTCCTCCGCTATAGGAGCGGCTGTCTCGATGGCAAGAGCTTGACGCTCCGCCGGAGCTAGCCGTCCCGTGTCGGGCTCAGTGTCCCCGGCAACATCTTTGTCGGTGGCTCCGGGGAGCTCGGCGGGAAAGTACTTGTCGGGCCCTGATTTCCTCCTCTTGTTCTGCTCTGTTGATGGATCACGGATGGCTGAGTTAGCTGAAGCACAAAGGTACCTGGTTCCACAGGTAGCTTGAGGGCAGCGCGTTTTGACAGGTAGTCGGCGATGTCGTTCTTCGCTCGGGGAACGTCTTCAGCCTGTATACCGTCAAAACGCTCTTCCAGCTTTCTCACTTCATCAACGTAGTCCTTCATCAACGGGCTCTGGTAATCTTTGTTGACTTGCTTGACGACAAGCTGCGAGTCGCCCCTGACGATGAGTTTCTTGATTCCGAGGTCCGCCGCGATCCTGAGACCGGCAAGCAGCCCTTCGTACTCTGTTGTATTGTTTGTTGACACCTCCCTAGGGAAGTGCATCTGGATCACGTACTTGAGGTGCTCTCTGGTGGGCGCGACAAGCAGTACGCCAGCCCCGGTGCCTTGTAAGGAGAAAGCTCCATCAAAGTACATGATCCAATCACAACTTGCCTCCTTGCCGGGGAGAGCAGTCTCTTGGGCTTCTTCGTCAGGCGTTGCGGTCCATTCTGCAATGAACTCCGCCAAGACTCGGCTCTGAATCGTCGAAGTACTTTCAAACTTGAGGCTAAAGCTGGACAGCTCCAGTGCCCATTCCACAATTCTTCTCGTTGCATCTGGATTGTGCAATATCCGTTGCAGAGGGAGGCGAGTGATGACAGTGATCTCGTGTGCCTGGAAGTAGTGACGCAGCTTCCTCGAGGCCATAAGAAGGCCGAAGAGCAGTTTCCTCATGCCGGAGTACCTTGATCTAGCCCCCTACAGGAGGGAACTAACAAAGTAGACCGGGTGCTGCATCATTTTCTTCTTCGGTGGCACTTCAACTGGCTATGTCGTCTCTGCATTGTTGGTGTCGGGCTCTGCCGCTGCCATTACCTCGTCGTCAACCTCTCTCTGCGCCACTAGTGCGGCACTGACCACCTGGTTCGTTGCCGCCAGGTATAGCAGCAACGGCTCCTGTGGCCTAGGCGCAACTAGGATTAGCGCGGAGGAGAGGTACTTCTTCAAATCTTGCAATGCTGCTTTAGCTTCTGGCGTCCACTCCATCAGGCCTGACTTTTTCAAAGTCTTGAAAAAGGGAAGGGCGCGCTCGGCAGACCTAGAAATGAACCTGCCCATGGCGGCGACGCAACCAGCAAGCCGACGCACATCCTTGATTCGCTTGGGTGCTTCAATCTGCTCTATAGCTTTGATCTTGTCCGGATTGGCCTCTATCCCATGCTGTGACACCAAGAACCCGAGAAGCTTGCCGGACGGGACGCCAAAGACGCACTTCTCAGGGTTCAGCTTGAGATTGATCTTGCGCAGGTTTGCAAATGTTTCTTGCAAATCTGGTATGAGGGTTGCCCTGTCCTTGGTTTTGACCACTATGTCATCCATATATGCTTCCATATTTCTATGGAGCTGGGGTTCAAAACCAATCTGGACCGCCCTTGCAAACGTCGAACCAGCACTCTTCAACCTGAAAGGCATCCGCATGAAACAATACGTACCCCATGGGGTGATGAATGTTGTTTTCTCTTCGTCTTCTCTTGTCATGAAGATCTGGTGGTAACCAGAGTAGGCGTCGAGGAATGACAACAGATCACAACCAGCCGTGGAGTCAACAATCTGGTCGATGCGCGGCAATGGGAAGGGGTCTTTAGGACAAGCCTTATTGATATCTGTGTAATCAATACACAGTCTCCACTTCCCATTTGCCTTGCCCACTACGACCGGATTAGCCAACCACATTGGATGGAGCACTCCTCTTACCAAACCCGCTGCTTCCAGTTTCCAGATCTCTTCTGTGATGAACTCTTGTCATTCCAAAGCTTGCTTTCTGACCTTCTGCTTGACGGGTCGCGCATGAGGACAGACAACAAGGTGGTGCTCAATCACCTCCCTGGGAACGCCGGGGATGTCGGAAGCTTGCCATGCAAATACATCGACATTCGCCCGCAGGAAGGTGACGAGCGCGTCTTCCTATTTGTCGTCAAGGGTGGAGCTTATGGTGAAAGCTCCTCTCGTGCCATCCTCATTGACAGAAACCTTCTTGGTTCCCGGCGGTATGGCCCTGGGCTTCTTGTTTCCACCGGTGGAGCTCTCTGGCACGTCCTCGATGGCAGCACTACACTCCGAAGAGGTGCGCTTGCTGGAGTGGGTGCCCGAAGTCTCACCGGTCTTCTTCTTCTTCTTCCCTCCCGGGGTCCCAGCGGCAGGAGCAAGTGCCCTAGTGGCGGCAGCTGCTGCAACTGCTTGCTGGTATAGTTGGTCAGCACAAATCAGCGCATATTTCTTATCGGAGGGGATGGTGATGATCGTCACAGGTCCTGGCATCTTCAGGGTGTTGTAGGCATAGTGTGACGCTTCCATGAACTTGGCCAGCGTTGGGCGGCCAAGGATCCCATGATAGGGTAAGGGGATCTTGGCAACATCAAACACGATCCTCTCTGTCCTGTAGTTCAGGTCACTTCCAAAAGTCACGGGCAGCGTGACCTTTCCCTTGGGTTGGCTTCTTCCCGGGTTGACCCCCTGAAACGTGCCCGTCTCTTCGAGGTCTCCATCAGGAATCTGCAGTTTCTCGATCACGGCAAGCGAGATCAAGTTCATACCGGCCCCACCATCGACTAGCATCTTTGTCACCTTGAGGTTGCGTATTGTTGGTGAAACCAACAATGCCAAGCACCTGACCGCAGTAGTGCGATTAGGGTGATCCTCAGTGTCAAAAATGATAGGTGTGCTGGACCACTTCAGCGGCCTTTGGGCATCAAACGACGGCTCTGCCGCTGTAATCTCTCGCGCCCACTGTTTAAGCCGGCGGTGAGAAGTATGTAGCGAGGCGTCGCCGTCGACGCACATCGCCTCTGTAGCATTCTGAAACTCTTGGTCGCCGGATTCGTCGTCTTCTGGCTTTCTGTCACGGCCCCGGGCGGGCCTCTCCTGTTGTTTATCCTTGCCGCGATGGCCCGCCTGGCCGTCACGCTTCTTGCCGGACCCCTCAGCACCGTCTGGGCCCTTCTCCTTGTCCCGCCTCTCATACTTAGCCCTCTGCTTCTCAGCGAGGAGCTCAACCTGTCGGCAGTCTTGGAGAGCATGGCCTTTGGTGCGATGGATCTTGCAGTATTGCTTGTCGGAGTTTCCTGGCTTCTCGGCAGCCGCCAAGGCCCGGCAGGCGACACATCCGGCAATTTCCTTGCCGGGGTCATCTGCCTTGGTTTTCTTGGTGGAGCCGGTGTCATCAGATCCCTCAATGGCAAGCACGGCTTTACCTTTACGCTTCCTGTTGCGGCGCCGACCCTTCTTCACCGGGGCGGCAGTATCCTCATCTGAGGAGTCGGTTTCCACGCTGGCATCCTCACCGGGGTACTTCCTTCACTCTTCAGCTCGGGCACATCTGTCAGCAAGAACATAGAGTTCTGCTACATCTTTCACCTTGTTCATTGCCAGCTCTTCGCGCATCTTGCGGTTACGCACGTTCTGATGGAACGCGCTGATGATGGCGGCAGGGTGAACATCAGGGATATTGTACTGTATCCGACTGAACCTCTGTATATACTTGTGGAGACTCTCGCCTCCCTTCTGGGGAATGACGTGCAGGTCGCTCGCTTGGCCATGGGCTTGGAGGCCTCCAGTGAAGGCGCCCACGAACTCATGGCACAAATCTGACCACGAGGAAATAGAGTCTAGCGGCAAGTGCATCAACCATGACATGGCGTTGGGTTTAAGAGCCAACGGAAAGTAATTCGCAAGCACCTTATCGTCGCGGGCTCCGGCAGCTTGCATCGCGATGGTGTAGATGTTGAGGAACTCGGACGGGTGGGTCTTGCCGCTGTACTTTTCGCCCACGTCAGGTTTGACGGTGCGGTGAGTGGGCCACTGGAACTGCCGCAGCTCACGGGTAAAAGCCGGATAGTATACCTCGTAAGGTAGGCCTCCAGGGCTCTTCGATGCCGGGTGGTTCACAGTAGGCCCTGCTCGCCTGTCTGATTGGTGGCGCGCTCCACGCCGGCGCTCGATAGTGGTTCGAGCGTCTTCATGTTCTCGTTCCCGAAGAACTTGGAGCTGGTCACAGTGGGTCCGCGGGTCGGACGACGCTATGGAGATTTCGTCGCCCGTAACGTCGCGACGGGTTGGTGTCCGCGGTACCGGGCGAGGAGTGGGCGAGTGCAACATGGTCGCGGCGCCGCCGGCTTTCCTGCCATTGGTGCGTGGGACTCCGTCAGAGCGTCGACCCGGGGGCTCCACTAGACTCAGCTCGTCTTTGTTGGCCACCGCAACAAGGCTTCGGATAGTGGCTCTCCATTCATCAAGTTTCCCCATAGTGGGAGGAAAATCAAGGAGCAACTGCGCGCGCGCCAGGGCTTCTGCTGGCGTTGGTGGCAGCGAAACCTGCACGGACCGCGACGCGCATCGACTTCTGGCCATGTTAGAAGGAGCTCTATCACGACCCCGCGGTCGCATGCCATCTTCACCAGCGCCTCGTCGAGCGGGCAGGTGTTCTACATCCCGGCAGTGGCGCTCAGGGCTCTTTTCGCGGCGACGCCCGGGGTCTTCGGCGTGATTACGCCGTTCGTTGCGCGCCGCTTGAGGAGAGCGCGCCGTCGGCGCCGATGTGGGAGTCTTGGAAGCCCTCGCGTCGCCTTCAGGCGGGGTGGCAGCGATCTTGGATGGCCCCGCGCCACCCGCGGAGGGCCTGGCTTCGTCTTTGGATTTGGCGGCGTGCGGCTCGTTACCAGGCGCACGAACATCGCCGCATCCCAAACTTCGGCTGCTAGGACGGTGTTGGTGTTCGTGAATGGCGCCCTGGGTCCTTTCTGCGACCGGTCCTCTGCTTGCCCGCGTCGGGACGGGATGTCCGGCTTCCGAAGGGCCAAGCGCCACCGTCGTCTTCTTCTTGGGTGCCATGACGATGAAGAAGCGTCGAACTAACTGCTAGAGCCGATTCTCACAACTGCGCAACCCCCTACCTGGCGCGCCAAGGATGTCGGTGGGAACGACACCTATGAGATCACAAGAACCCCTACTACGGTTGCGGGGCGCGGGGTCGTGAGAAGAGCGGATCAAACAGATAGCACACGGTTCGTTTACCCAGGTTCGGGCCGCGAGGATGCGTAAAACCCTACTCCTGCTTTGGTGGATTGTTTATCTGTGTTCTTGAACTAGCAATGGGGCGTGAGGAGCTCCAAAAAGCCGAATCCCCCTCCTGGTCGCCTTGGGCCTCCTTTTATAGGGAAAGGGGTTGCCACAGTGGCACACAGGAGGTGGAAAGGGTACAGTGATGCGAGGTTATCTCTCGCATTACATGACAAGGCGCATTTAATGCGTCTTGCTTAGGTGCCCTTGCTTTATCGGGGGCGGGGGAGAGCCCTGTCTCGTCCGTCGCCGCTCCCTCTTGCGTCGACACACGCCCTGGCCAGCGGTGCCCGCAGTGCCATGTAGGCAGGCATGCAACTGAGGTGGCGCAGTGGAGGGTCTTCACGAAGATCCGCATGCTGCTACGCAGGTGCCTGCCCAGCTGTTTGGGTCAGCAGCTGTATGCGAATGGCGGTGGAGGTCTGATTGGCGTGGGCCTGATGGTGGCCCTATGGGTGTTCATGGCAAGGGTCTTGCCGGGGCCCCGGCAAGGGTCGTGCCGTGGCGCCTGCTGTCATCCCCGGCAAGGCTCTTGCCGGGGGCCTTGTGGTCCTCCTTGGCTGGGATCCCGCCGAGGATCATCATCTTCTAAAGTGTGTATCTGATCTTGAATGTCTTCACAAAGATCTGCATGCCACCACGGGGATGTCTCCCAAATCCTTGCCCCATGGGGGCAGTGGACTCAAGGGTGACTCGCTCCGTAGGTGTGGGGCGAGCTGCCACGGCAAGGGTCTTGCCGGGTTTGCTAAAACCGCCTCCCGGCAAGGATCTTGCCGGGGGAGTCCGCTTCGTCCCCTTTGATCTTTGTGGTCTTGGTCTTGGCGTCGTTCTACTTCTCTCGAGCTTCGGTCTTACCTTGGCTCACCTCCCTTGCCTTGCTCAATTCGGTGGTGCCCGTGCACAGTTATAGGGGTACAAAAGGTGTACCCCTCTTTTTGTACACCGACACCAGATTTCTTCTTGGGCGCCATAGTTGATGGTGTCGGTGTTCTAGGAACGGGGGTGCCCGGACTTCCTTGTATGCGGCCCACGGCATGGCTCCATCGACGGCCTGGTACGACCCAACTTCAGCAACAAACAAATCAAGACCCTCCCGAGGGGCCAAGCCTCGCGAGGCGGACGACACCAAGACCTCCACGGGGGGTAGCCTCCTTAGGCTGGCTCCTGAGGAGCGGAGATCTCTATGCAAGGGTCACTTCATGAGGTTCGGATGACGTGCGCCATGACAACCAATGCCAGGCGGGTGCCAGTGGGCGTAGTGTATCAGTTTCCTCTTTGGTGCTAAGGAGGCAAGCGCAGGCGCGAAGTCCTGAGGAATCAGCCAAAGGTTTCCACTCTGGTACAACAAGAGCAAGACTGCGAGGACGGCAGGATGGAGGTCATCGTCAAGCCCACCATGGCATCGTGGACAGAGGCTTTTTCCAGGCGAAGACTACTTTTTTCAGGATAGCGTGTACTAGTTGTCTCCCTTCGAATTTGGCCGTTGTGGGATCCCTTCCCGCCTTCATTTTGTGAAGAGGACCAAGGCCCCTATAAATAGAGCATCACCACCACCGTAGAGGGGGGATCGGTCGGATCATCCTCACACCCACCAGCTCATCAAGCACAAGAACACTCCTCCTCATGAGGTTGTTCTCCCACTGTACTAGTTCATCCTTAGCCCCTCGAGGCCAATCCACCACAAAGCAGGAGTAGGGTTTTACACCGCAAGGTGGCCCGAACCTGGGTAAACTGTTGTGTCTCGTTTTCTTCCAGTTCATCAAGCTAGGCCATGAGATCGACGAGTGGGCAGACTGGGGAGGTCGAGTTCTTCGCACGCACCCCAGAGTTCGAACCTATCAAGGGTCTGCGGAACCCGAAATCTAACATATGGCGCCGTCGAAGGTGAAGATGGTGATGAAGATGACGCGCTGCACACCCCTTCAGGTTCGAGCAAGCGATTGCCCCCTACCTGGTGCGCCAAAGATGTCGCGGGAAACCACGGCGACCTATGGGACTAGAGGGCCGCTTGCTGGTTCGGCAGGGGGACGTCATGTTGCACAAAGAGCAGACGAGCATGGGGAAACACAGTAGAGATCACGCAGGCAATTTTACCCAGGTTCGGGCCGCCGTGAGGCACAAAACCCTACTGCTGTTTTGGTGGATTGATGGTGGAAGAGTGGGGGTGGAGCGTAGTACACTTGCCCGGCAAGGACGGCAGTGGCTACACGCGTATGGGCGTGTTTGTTCTCCCCCTTCTAACCCTCT
Source organism: Aegilops umbellulata (assembly GCA_032464435.1). Taxonomy (NCBI): domain Eukaryota; kingdom Viridiplantae; phylum Streptophyta; class Magnoliopsida; order Poales; family Poaceae; genus Aegilops; species Aegilops umbellulata. The sequence goes on along the minus strand of CP136054.1, from coordinate 152,208,294 downwards.
CTATGGTTTCCATGGGCCTCCTTTTATAGATTAAGGGGCCACCACAATGGCAAAGTAGTCATTATGCACTGATAAGATAGCAAACAGTGCTATCATACCTAACTTTGCAGGCTGACAGGGTGCATTAAATGCACTGCTTAACGTCACGTTGTTGCTTGCCCGGCAAGCCTTGCTGGGCTATTTTGCCAGCTTCACACCTGCTCGCTTGACGCGTCACAAGACGGGTGTCGTTCTTGGGTGTCTTCCGTAGAGAATGGCTGCCATGTGGCGAATGGCTGCCACTTAGTCACTTTGCGGCTTGACACCGCACAGATTGACGACGCGGGTCATGGTGGAGTGATTCGGTGAGGTGGTTTCACCCTCGCGAGTCTCGTCAAGCCCTATTGGGGCGTCTTGGTCGTCTTCTTCCGGGGGCGGCCCCATCCCTATCGAGCTTGTCCGCCCGGCAAGGGAGGCTCTTCTCCTGATGGTATCTTGTTTCTCTGGCTTGACTTTGGTCCTCTTGGTCTGCATGTTGGTCCTTCGAAGCTCTTGGTCTCTTGTACTCTGACTTGGGTTAGGGCCTCAATCTTGTTCCCGTGCCTATGCACAGTCCGGGCAACTGACCCAAACGTTGCACCGACAACACTCATCGAACCACATACATCGGTATTTATTATTTCCTAATAAGTCATTAGCTTGCTCCATTGTTCCGGAGTTCAGTTATCTTACCCATGAGGAATGGTTTGCAAGTATCAAATGATTCATAATCAAGTGATTCCAAAAGCCCATCTGCATGGAAGTTTCTTCATGCGCTTTTCACCAATATGACCTAAACGGCAGTGCCACAAATATGTTGCACTATCATTATCAATTTTGCATCTTTTGGCATCAATATTATGAATATGTGTATTACTACGGGCGAGATTCAATAAACCATTCACACTGGGTGTATGACCATGGAAGGTCTTATTTGTTAGATAATAAGGAGAAATAAACAAGACAAAGAGACATGGATTTTTACGTGGAAACCCTTGCGGGAGAAAACCATGGACGCACGAAGGTGCGATCACTATGATGGAGGAGTATTACAAGCACGAGACGACCGACCGTCTTTAGGTGTGACTACATGGGGTATATAAGAGGGCAATACATGAGAGTCCTTGGAGGACAAGTAAACGAGTTGTACTCGTACACGTCGGTACCAACGCAAAGGCCCACACCGTATGTACTATGTCTAGTCCAATACAGTACTAGAATTTGGATCACAATTTAACAATCTCCACCTTGAGCCAAATTCCCTCCAGTAGTCGAAGAAAGTGAATAATTCTATCCAAATCAGCATAAACACCTTGTGCGTCAAAGTCCATAGGACTAGTGAGAAATACCAACTAAGCCTGAGCAAAGCTCAAACTTATTGGTAGGAAATGGCTTTGTCATCATATTAGCAGGATTATCATGAGTACTTATCTTGCATACCTTCAAATTGCCTTCAACAACAACATCTCGAGTATAGTGAAATCTAACATCAATGTGCTTCGTTCTCTCATGATACATTGGATTCTTTGTAAGATATATGGCACTTTGACTGTCAGAAAATATGGTAGGGCAAGATGAATCTCCACAAAGCTCAGTGTACAAACCTCTCAACCAGACAGCTTCCTTGCATGCCTTAGAAATAGCCATATACTCGGCATCAGTAGTGGAACAAGCCACAATAGACTGCAAAGTTGCTCTCCAACTCACAGCACAACCACCAATGGTGGAAACATAACCTGTGAGTGATCTTCTCTTGTCCAAATCACCAGCAAAATCAGAATCAACAAAACCAATAAGTCCATCTCCAGTTTTCCCAAACTGTAAATAAGCATTAGAAGTACCTCGCAGGTATCTGAAAATCCACTAAATTGCTTTCCAATGCTCTTTTCCAGGATTAGCCATGAATCTACTGACAACACTCAATGCATAAGATAAATCCGAACGAGAACAAACCATGGCATGCATAAGTGAACCAACTGCACTCAAATAGGGAACTCTAGACATGTACTCAATATCTGCATCTGACTTAGGACATAAAGTTGATGATAATTTGAAGTGTGCAGCTAACGGTGTACTCACCGACTTGGCATTATGCATATTAAAACGACGAAGAACTTTATCAATATATCCCTTCTGACTTAGATATACTTTTCCAGACGGTCTATCTCTGGATATTTCCATGCCAAGTATTTTCTTTGCTGCACCTAAATCCTTCATCTCAAATTCATTACTCAATTGCTTCTTTAGTTCATCAATATCTAACATACTCTTTGCAACAATAAGCATATCATCAACATAAAGGAGCAAATAAATAGTTGAACCATCGACAGTTTTCAAATAAACACAACTATCATAATTAGACCTTTTGAAACCTTGAGAGAGCATAAAGGTGTCAAATCTCTTGTACCACTGTCTAGGGGATTGCTTCAATCCATAAAGAGATTTCTTTAACTTACGGACAAGCTTTTCTTTTCCAGGAATAACAAACCTTCAGGTTGTTCCAGATAAATATCCTCTTCTAATTCTCCATGTAAAAATGCAGTTTTAACATCCAATTGTTCAAGCTCAAGATCATGCATGGCAACAATACTAAGTAAAGTGTGAATAGAGCTATGCTTCACAACAGGAGAAAATACTTCGTTATAGTCAAAAGCTGGAATCTGAATGTAACCTTTAGCAACTAACCTTGCTTTATATCTTGTCTCATCATTAGGAGAAACACCTTCTTTCCTCTTGAAAACCCACTTGCAACGAACAGGTCTCTTCTCTCTAGGTAATTTTACTAAATCCCAAGTGCCATTCTTTTCAAGTGATTCCATCTCATCATGCATAGCGGTCATCCACTTATTACTATCACTAGAAATAATAGCCTCGGAATATGAAGAAGGCTCAACATTACCTTCAATTTCTTCTGCAACAGATAAAGCAAAAGAAACAATATTGCACTCTTCAATTAACCTGTCAGGTTTATTAGTACCCCGTCTAACTCTGTCACGTGCGAGATTCCAGCTGGACGGAACAATAGGCTGATTTGGAGTGGGAGTGACATGATCATCATTAACGACGGGTTCATCATGTGCATCAACAATTTCATTACCAGATGTATCACCTGAATCAATAACATGCTCCACCTGAACAGTAGGCTCCTGAACAATAGGCTGCTATTCACTCTCAACGGGAACATTAGTAGATGAAACGTCATGTAACATATCAGATTCATTAAAGATAACATTTCTGCTAATAACAACCTTATGGGTTTCAGGATTCCACAATTTAAAATCTTTAACACCAGACTTATAACCAAGAAAGATGCACTTAACAGCCCTAGGCTCCAACTTTCCATTATCAACATGAGCATAAGCAGTGCAACCAAAAACTCTCAACTGTGAATAATCAGCAGGTGAACCAGGCCATACCTCAATTGGAGTTTTCTTGTTAAGAGCAATAGATGGTGAACGATTAATAATATAACAAGCAGTGGAAGCGGCCTCGGCCCAAAAACGCCCATGCAAACCTGCATTGGACAACATTCAATGGGCTCTGGAAATAATGGTCCTGTTCATACACTCAACAACACCGTTTTTTGAGGAGTATAAGGAACGGTGTAATGTCTGACAATGCCTTCAGACTTGCAATAATTCTTAAATTGCTTAGAACAGAATTCCATACCATTATCAGTGCGAAGTAATTTTACCTTCTTTTCAGTTTGTCTCTCAATCATAATCTTCCACTCCTTAAAAGCTGAGAATGCTTCATATTTATGCTTCAAGAAATAAGGCCAAACTTTTCTTGAATAATCATCAATAATAGTCAACATGTAACTAGCACCACCTAGTGACTTTCTGTGAGATGGTCCCCATAAATCAGAATGCACATAATCAAGAATACCTTCAGTTGTATGGGTCAAAGTATTGAACTTCACCCTCTTGTGTTTGCCGAAGATACAATGCTCACAAAATTTCAATTTACCAGGTTCATATCCATCAGGAAGACCTCTCTTATTTAACTCTGCCAAACCAAGTTCACTCATATCTCCAAGACGCATATGCCAAAGGTTAGCAGCATCACAATCAGAATTCTTTGAAATAACTGGAGTAGCGTTACCTGAAACGGTAGAACCTCGAAGGTAATAAATACCATTGGTCGAACTTAAATCACCTTTCATCACAATAAGGGAACGTTTGGTGATTTTCAAAACACTATCTCCACCTGAATACTTGTATCCCTTTGCATCAAGGGCACTCATAGAAATAAGATTTCTCTTCATCTTTGAAATATACCGAACATCTGTCAAAGTTCGGATTATGCCATCAAACATCTTGATTCGAACGGAACCTATGCCTTCAATCTTGCGTGGTGAATTATCAAAACCCAAAATGGAACCAGCAGAAGTAGTGGAATCAAAAGTATTAAACCAATCTCTATGCGGGCACATATGAAAAGTGCATGCAGTGTCAAGTACCCACTCATCATTGGTCTCAGCACATCCAGCAATAACGACAAGAGCATCATCGGAACTATCATCACGAGCAACATTAGCAGAATTTTCACCTTGTTTGTTACCTTTCCTCTTTTCTTTATTCGGCAACTTGAAACACTCTGAGATGTCATGCCCATTTCTCTTGCAATATCTGCAATATTTCTTGTCTTTGGATTGCGCCTGGCCCCTGGGGCCGTTCTTACTTTTGCCTCTGTTTCCATTATTGGAGTTCTTCTCCTTTGTCCTGCCACGAACAGATAATCCCTCGGCTTGGGATGAACTTGAACCATCATGAGGCACCATTAATTTCATCTTCTCCTTAGAGTTCAAAGCTTCATAAACTTCATTAAGTGTGAGAGTATCACGACAGTATATATGGTGTCTCTAAAATTGGTATAACAACTTGGCAATGAACAAAGTAATATTAAAGCAATACCTTTCATACTTAACCTCCATTGTAGCTAGATCAGATATGATCTCTTTAAACTCTGAAATATGATTCAAAACATTACCTCCCTCGGGTAACCTGTGCAGGAATAAATTTTGCTTCAGATGCATCTTGTTGGTGATATCTTTAGTCATGCAAATCCCTTCCAGCTTTAACCATAGAGCGGCGGCAGTTTTCTCGCTCAAAACTTCGTGAAAAATATTATTATGCAAATGGAGTTGAATTTGTGACAAAGGCTTACAATCAATTCTTTTCTCCTCATCAGTCTAGTCCTAAATTCTATTTTCCCCAAAACTATCCAGTGCTTCATCATAGTCGGAATGTGCCAACAACGCCCGCATCTTGACTTGCCATAGGGTAAACCTTGTGTCAATGTCCAGCAGCGGAAGATCGTACTTCATGGATGCCATGAGTCGATAAATCTGTGTACACAAAGTATAGTACAAGCCTAAAGAAAATATTTTTGACAGAATAAATTTGCGTGGCAAAGAACCAGAGAGATAGCACCTGGTAGTAGTACTGGACAGTGTTCGAAGCAAAGGAAGTTGAAAATCTGTAATTAGCACTAGCCTTTGTCACGTACTAGTTCAACTAGTACTGGCTTCAGGTCATGATCGAGAGCAGCCTTGGTACTTGAGCCAGTATGTGCAGCGGCGGCTCGGCGGATTAAACAAGAGCGGCTGCACCCTTTGATGATATGAAGGCGTAGGACAGAACTCCTGTCGTACTCGGTGACGTCCAACAGTAGTAGCAAAAATTGATTATGCTTTGGACTGGTAGATTGACAGGTCGCGTCGGCAGCGGCGCAAAGGACGTCGGAACCCTAATCTCCTGATCTCAAATATCGTACATGGAAACTTGGCTCTGTATACCACTTGTTAGATAATAAGGAGAAATAAAAGAGACAAAGAGACACATATTTTTACGTGGAAACCCTTGCGGGAGAAAACCACGGACGCACGAAGGCGCAATCACTATGATGGAGGAGTATTACAAGCACGAGACGACAAACCGTCTTTAGGTGCGACTACATGGGGTATATAAGAGGGCAATACATGAGAGTCGTTAGAGGACAAGTAAACGAGTTGTACTCATACGCGCCAGTACCAACGCAAAGGCCCACACCATATGTACTACGTCTAGTCCAATACGGTACAAGAATTTGGATCACAATTTAACATTATTCATGTAAACAGAACAACAATTATTCTCTGACTTAAATGAATAACTGTATTGAATAAACATTATCTAATCATATTTACGCTCAATGCAAACACCAATAACATTTATTTAGGTTCAACACTAATCTTGAAGGTAGAGGGGTGTGCGATGGTGATCGTATCAACCTTGGAATCACTTCCAACACACATCATCACCTCACCCTTAACTAGTCTCTATTCATTTTGCAACTTCTAATTAGAATTACTAATCTTAGTAACTGAACCGGTATCAAATACCTAGGGGCTACTATGAGTAAGGTACACATCAATAATCTGTATATCAAATATACCTTTGTTCTCTTTGCCATCCTTCTTATCCGCCAAGTATTTGGGGCAGTTCCGCTTCTAGTGACCATTCCCTTTGCAGTATAAGCACTCAGTTTCAGGATTAGGTCCAGCTTTGGGCTTTTTCACGGGAGTGGCAACTTGCTTGCGATTCTTCTTGAAGTTCCCTTTCTTTCCCTTGCCCTTTTACTTGAAACTAGTGGTCTCTTGATTTCTACCTTCGCCGATTTCAGCATCGTGAAGAGCTCGGGAATCGTTTTCGTCATCCCTTGCATATTATAGTTCATCATGAAGTTCTAGTAGCTTAGTGATGGTGACTATAGAACTCTGTCAATCATTATCTTATCTGGAAGATTAACTCCCACTTGATTCAAGCGATTGTAGTACCCAGACATTCTGAGCACATGCTCACTAGCTGAGCTATTCTCCTCCATCTTGTAGGCAAAGTACTTTGTCAGAGGTCTCATACCTCTCGATTCGGGCATGAGTCTAAAATACCAATTTCAACTCTTGGAACATCTCATATTCTCCGTGGCATTCAAAACATTTTTGAAGTCCTGGTTCTAAGCCGGAAAGCATGGTGCACTAAACTATCAAGTAGTCATCATACCAAGCTTGTCAAACGTTCATAACGTCTGCATCTGCTCCTGTAATAGGTCTGTCACCTAGCGGTGCATCAAGGACATAATTCTTCTGTGCAGCAACGAGGATAATCCTTAGATCACTGCTACTATCATCTTTCAACTTTTCTCTAGGAATATATTAAAATATATATAGGAGCTATATCGCGAGCTATTGATCTACAACATAGATATGCAAGTACTATCAGGACTAAGTTCATGATAAATTAAGTTCAATCAATCAAATTACTTAAGAACCCCCACTTAGATAGACATCCGTCAAGTCATCTAACTGATACGTGATCCAGATCAACTAAACCATGTCTGATCATCACGTGAGATGGAGCAATCATTAATGGTGAACATCTCTATGTTGATCATATCTACTATATGATTCACGTTCGACCTTTCGGTGTCCAGTGTTTCAAGGCCATGTGTGTACATGCCAGGCTCATCAAGTTTAACCCGAGTATTCCGCATGTGCAAAACTGTCTTGCACCCTTTGTATGTGAACGTAGAGTCTATCACACCCGATCATCATGTGGTGTCTCAACACAACGAACTTTCGCAATGGTGCATACTCAGGGAGAACACTTATACCTTGAAATTTTAGTTAAGGGATCATCTTATAATGCTACCGCCGTACTAAGCAAAATAAGATGCATAAAAGATAAACATCACATGCAATCAAAATATGTGACATGATATGGCCATCATCTTCTTGTGCTTTTGAGCTCCATATCCAAAGCATCGTCATGATCTCCATTGTCACCGGCTCGACACCTTGATCTCCATCGTAGCGTCATGGTCGTCTCGCCAATTATGGCTTCTACAACTATCGCTAATGCATAGTTATAAAGTAAAGCAATTACATGGCGTTTGCATTTCATACAATAAAGAGACAACCATAAGGCTCCTGCCGGTTGCCGATAACTTTTACAAAACATGATCATCTCATACAATAACGTATATCACATCATGTCTTGACCATATCACATCACAGCATGCCCTACAAAAACAAGTTAGACGTCCTCTACTTTGTTGTTGCAAGTTTTACGTGGCTGCTACGGGCTTCTAGCAAGAACCATTCTTACCTATGCATCAAAACCACAACGGTGATTTATTAAGTTTGTTGTTTTAACCTTCAACAAGGACCGGCTGCAGTCAAATTTGATTCAACTAAAGTAGGAGAAATAGACACCCGCCAGCCACCTTTATGCAAAACTAGTTGCATGTCTATCGGTGGAACCGGTCTCATGTGTGTGGACATGTAAGGTTGGTCCGGGCCACTTCATCCCACAATACCGCCGAATGAAAATAAGACATTGGTGGTGAGCAGTATGACTATCACTGCCCACAACTCTTTGTGTTCTACTCATCCATATCATCTACCCATAGACCTTGCTCGGATGCCATTGTTGGGAAACGTCGCATGCAATTTCAAAAAATTTCCTACTCTCATGCAAGATCTATCTAGGAGATGCATAGCAACGAGAGGGGGAGAGTGTGTCCACGTACCCTCGTAGACCGAAAGAGGAAGCGTTTGACAACGTGGTTGATGTAGTCGAACTTCTTCTAGCTTTGACCGATCAAGTACCAAACATACGACACCTCCGAGTTCTGCACACGTTCAGCCTGATGATGTCCCTCGCCTTGATCCAGCAAGGTGTCGAGGAAGTAGATGAGTTCCGCCAGCACAACAATGTGGTGACAGTGATGGTGAAGTGATTCTCGCAGGGCTTCGCCTAAGCACCGCAAAACTATGACCGGGGTGTAAACTGTGGACGGGGGTGCCGCATATGGCTAACGATGGTTGTTATGTGTTCTAGGTGCCACCCTACCCACATATATATAGGTGGGAGGGGAGGAGAGGCAGCCATGGGGCGCCCCAAGTAGGATCCGAATCCTACTTGGGGTTTCCCAAGTGGCGCCCCCATCCTTATTTCACCGGAGAGGAAAAGGGAAGAGGGAAGGAAGGAAGGAAGGAAAGGGGGGGGACGACCCCCCCTATTCCTTCTCCAATTTGGCCTCTTGCCTAAGAGGGGGCGCCAACCCTTGTGGGCTGGTGTGCTCCCCTCTTATGGCCAATATCTTTCCCCCGGGGGTTCCAGTAATCCCCTCGGTACTCCGATAAATACCCGATACTATCCGGAACACTTCCGGTGTCCGAATACTATCATCCTATATATCAATCTTTACCTCTCGACCAATTCGAGACTCCTCATCATGTTTGTGATTTTATCTGGGACTATTAACAACATTCGGTCACCAAATCACATAATTCATATAATACTAAATCGTCATCGAACGTTAAGCGTGCGGACCCTACGGGTTCGAGAACTATGTAGACATACCGAGACACCTCTCCGGTCTATAACCAATAGCGGAACATGGATGCTCATATTGGCTCCTACATATTCTACAAAGATCTTTATCGGTCAAACCTTAATGACAACATACATTATTCCCTTTGTCATTGGTATGTTACTTGCCCGAGATTCGATCGTCGGTATCCACATACCTAGTTCAATCTTGTTACCGGCAAGTCTCTTTACTCATTCTGTAATAAATCATCTTGTAACTAAATCATTAGTCACTTTGCTTGCAAGGCTTCTTATGATGTGCCTTAACAAGATGGCCCAGAGATACCTCTCCGATACTCAGAGTGAAAAATCCTAATCTCGATCTATGCCAACCCAACAAACACCTTTGGAGATACCTGTAGAGCATCTTTGTAATCACCCAGTTAGGTTGTGACGTTTGATAGCACACAAGGTATTCCTCCAGTATCCGGGAGTTGCATAATCTCATAGTCGAAGGAATATGTATTTGACATGAAGAAACCAATAGCAATGAAACTGAATGATCAATATGCTAAGCTAACAGATGGGTCTTGTCCATCACATCATTCTCCTAATGATGTGATCCCGTTCATCAAATGACAACACATGTCTATGGTTCGGAAACTTAACCATCTTTAATTAACGAGCTAGTCTAGTAGAGGCTTACTAGGGACACGGTGTTTTGTATATGTATCCACACATGTATCAAGTTTCCGGTTAATACAATTCTAGCATGAATAATAAACATTTATCATGATATAAGGAAATATAAAATAACAACTTTATTATTGCCTCTAGGGCATATTTCCTTCATATGACACGCCTTCCTATTTTTGGTACATACTACATCTGCCTATCACACCATGTTCTTACATCAAACTACTGTTCTTTTGTATCCTACATCTATCACTTATGATGAGGCAGTCACGCCCGTGGGTTAGTATGAGACGCGCTGCTCTTATAAATAGTGCAGTTTCATCCTTCCCACATGATTCTCAAAAAACAACAAGTCTAGATGAAGATATTCAATGTTGCTTTGTAGTTGGGGATCGCATTTCCTCTACACCACTGTCGTAGGTGCTTGCTCTAGCTTGGCAGTTTGATATGTGGTTGCATGTTGCGTATGGTGTCTATCTTATCTTGCTTCTAATTACGGTAAATTACATCTGCTTAGTTTACACATTATACATGTGAATATGACATGCCTTCTGTTTTTGGTACATACTACATCTATCTATTAACCATGTTCTCACATGAAACTACCATTCTTGTGTATCCTTCACCAATCACTTACGATGAGACACATTTATTCATTACATATTGCATATGATTCTAGCCTGTTGCCATGTATTGCTTCTAATTTTGTTAAATACCCTTATGAGGCCACCCTTTTTGAGGGAGTCCTAGACTAAGGGCTCCTCGGGCGTCCGGTCTGTTGGACATGGGCCGGACTGATGGACTGTGAAAGTACAAGACCGAAGACTCTCACCCGTGTCCGGAAGGGACTCTCCTTGGCGTGGAAGGCAAGCTTGGCGACCGGATATGAAGATTCCTTTCTCTGTAACCGACTTTGTACAACCCTAGTCCCCTCCGGTGTCTATATAAACCGGAGGGTTTAGTCCCTAGAGATAATCATAATCATACATGCTAGACTTCTAGGGTTTTAGCCATTACGATCTCGTGGTAGATCAACTCTTGCAATACCCATATTCATCAAGAAAAATCAAGAAGGAAGTAGGGTATTACCTCCATTGAGAGGGCCCGAACCTGGGTAAACATCATGTCCCCTGTCTCCTATTACCATTGACCTTAGACGCACAGTTCGGGACCCCCTACCCGAGATCCGCTGGTTTTGACACCGACGTTGGTGCTTTCATTGAGAGGTCCGCTGCGTCGTCTTCAAGAGGCTCGATGGATTCGTCAATCATCTACAACAAAGCTGTCCAGGGGGAGCATTTCCTCCCTGGCCAGATCTTCATGTTCGGCGGCTTCGCACTACGGGCCAACTCACTTGGCCATCTCGAGCAGATCGACAGCTACGCCCCATGTCACCAGATTAGTTTTGGAAACCTGGACTATGTCGCTGACGTTGGGGAAACTTGATCTTCTAAGGATTCGTGACCCTGACTTCCGCTCTGGCCTTATTTCTGGAGCGCATGGCCAGGTCCGAAGATGGGCTTCCTGAGTCCGCCGGACTATCGGCGGCCACTAAGCCCATTACGGGAGAGTCGGAGGAAGTAGTGTCGCTCGCAACCATCATGAAGCCGGACCCTTCTTCGGACACCAGCCCCGAACCCTCAGAGTCAGCACCGTGTGAGTTCGGCTGAGGAGTCTTCCTCCCGCCGTACTTCGCGGACTCTTTTCTTTCTGGACAAACATCGCCTTTAAGAGAGGCTCTGGACTTAATGCGATCGCTTGTTATTACAGAGAAGCAACATCCAAACTATGCCCAGCCCGGACTAGGGCCTGAGAGCAGGGAACTTCACGTCGCACCCACCACCCACTTTATAGCCACTGTCGAGGACTTAACCGACATGCTCGATTACGACTCCGAAGACATCGACGGTATGGACGACGATGCAGGAGAAGAGCAGGCCCAAAACCCGCCGTTTATCGGACGCTGGACGGCCACCTCTTCGTATGACATGTACATGGTGGATACACCCAAAGAAGCTAACGGCGATGACAAAGAAGACCCGGTCAAGGATAAACCTCCTGAGATACAGCCAAAGTGCCGGCGTCAGCGGCGCCACTCTAAATCACGCCGTAGAAAAAACAGCAATACCGGCACAGGAGAAAATAATACTCTGGACGATGCCAAAGACAATGAAGACCCCGTTGAGCCAACCTCCGAACAGTACGAACGGGAAGATGGGCGAGTCAGCCCTGATGAACAGACTATAAATGAATACATGGAGGACAGTAATTATCTTCCGCTCTCCGAGGATAAGGTGAGCCCCGGCAATGAGGATTTCATCGTGCCTGAGGAACCTCTCGAGCAGGAGCGCTTTAAGCGACGGCTAATAGCCACTTCAAGGAGCCTGAAAAAGAAGCAGCAGCAACTTCAAGCTGATCAAGATTTGCTCAATGATAGATGGACTAATGTCCTGGCAGTCGAGGAATACGGCCTCGAGCGCCCAACCAAAAGTTACCCGAAGCGCAAATTGCTACCTCAGTTCAATGACGAGGCGCTGGAGCCCGTTCCATTATCGCGCAATGCGGCTGACCGACCACCACGTGGCCGGGACAAAGCGGCAACTCATGCCGAACACTAGCCCGTACTACCGCACCGTAAAGGCAGAGATAAAATAGCTCGGGGATATACATATGACCGACGGCAGGGCCTGGACAGTAGAGCAGGACAGACCAGATCAATCTACGGATCGAGGGGCATGCCCCGACACGAGACGACGGCTATCTAGCCGGACGCGACAAGCATAATCACACCCGGGCCGAAAACCGCAGACGAACTCCATCCGAGCTACGTCGCGACGTGGCCTGATATAGAGACGCCGCACACCCCCTTTGCTTCACTGATGAGGTAATGGAGCATGAATTCCCAGAAGGGTTTAAACCCGTGAACATCGAATCATATGATGGGACAACAGACCTCGTGGTATGGATCGAAGATTTCCTTCTCCATATTCATATGGCCCGCGGTGATGATCTTCACGCCATCAAATACCTCCCACTAAAACTCAAGGGACCAGCTCGGCACTGGTTGAACAGTCTGCCCGAAAAACTCCATTGGCAGCTGGGAGGACCTGGAAGACGCCTTCCGCAATAACTTCCAAGGTACATATGTGCGGCCTCCGGATGCTAATGGTCCAACACCATGGAGAGTCGGCTAGGAAATTCTGGACTAGGTTCTTAACTAAAAAGAACCAGATCGTCGACTTTCCGGATGCCGAAGCCCTAGCGGCCTTTAAACACAGCATCTGTGACGAATGGCTCGCCTGACATCTCGGCCAGGAAAAGCCAAAGTCCATGGCAGCCCTCATGGCACTCATGACCCGCTTTTGCGCGGGCGAGGATAGCTGGCTAGCCCGTAGCAACGGCAAGCCCCGACGCAACAGACACAAGCATCGAAGCAACGATAATAATACCGATGACACGACGGTCAACACCGGATTCAGTGGCTCCAAGTACGGCCAGCGGAAGAAGCCATTCAAGAGGAACAACCCGGGCTCATCCAACTTGGACAGCATACCTGATTGTCCATGCCAGATACACGACACCCTCGATAAACCAGCCAATCACACCAACAGAAGTTATTGTGTTTTTAAACAGGCCGGCAAGATAAATGCCAAGAACAAGGAGAAGGGATCTCAAAGCGAGGACGATGACGAGGAGCCCCTTCCACCGAACACAGGGGGCAGAAGAAGTTTCCCCCTCAGGTCAAAACAGTGAACATGATATACGATACCCATATCCCCAAGAGGGAGCGCAAGCGCGCACTCACGGACGTCTGTGCGATAGAACCAGTTGCCCCAAAATTCAACCCATGGTCGTCTTGTCCCATCACTTTCGATCGCAGGGACCATCCGACTAGCATCCGCCATGGCGGTTCAGCCGCACTGGTCCTTGACCCAATAATCAGTGGATTACACCTCACACGAGTCCTCATGGACGGGGGCAGCAGCCTTAACCTGCTCTATCAGGATACAGTGCGCAAAATGGGCATCGATCCATCAAGGATCAAGCCCACCAAAACTACCTTTAAAGGAGTCATACCAGGTGTAGAGGCCTGTTGTATGGGGTCAATCAAACTGGAAGTTGTCTTCGGATCCCCGGACAACTTCAGAAGCGAATAGTTGATCTTCGATATCGTCCCCTTCCGCAGTGGCTATCACGCACTGCTCGGACGAACCACATTCGCTCGATTTAATGCGGTGTCACACTATGCTTATGTCAAGCTTAATATGCCCAGACCACGCAGGGTCATAACAGTCAATGGAAACACGGAGCGCTCCCTCTGTACTGAAGAACACACCCCGACCCTGGCAGCGGAAATACAGAGGGGCCTTTCAAGGCAGAATTTTAATTCAGCGGCCAAGCTCCCGGACACTGTCAAACGAGTCTGGACTACTCCGCAGCTTGACAGTCCAGCTCGTCAGGAGTCAGACTAGAAATTCGGCCTCCATCTCAGTCCGGACCAAATGGTGGCATACGTGTCGCGCGTACATAACTACACACTCAAAATACCATGGGCAGGGACGGAGGCATAACCAGACTCTGGTCCACAATACGGCTCGTCCTTCCCCAGACACACATACTTTCACTTTTCTTTTCATCCTTTTCAGGTTTCTTTTCCGCAGGCCCCTAGTGGCGGCCTGATCATCGGTCGTTTCAATGGACGAATACACCAAGGTGGCAGGCGTCACAGACGTGTGGAGGAATCTCTAGACGTTCTCTTCGATGATAGTCCTACCTATTTTCAGTATCCGCACGCAGCTCCCCCTTGGTCTTGGCATGTCAAATAGCCAGGTTGCTTATCGCACTATTCGTACAAATACGTTTTAACGTATCAATCAAATTATAACGAGAACCGTTCACAACCCAACTTATGTGGCACTAGCTTATAATTTCATTTTATTTCGTTATTCTTATCGATTGCACACGTACACTTTGGTATGCTTTAATTGGCCGGGGGCTTCACTACGCTCCATACTATGACAACAAAGTCCGAACACTTTTACAGTATAGTTCGGCATCCAGAATTTTAGCATTATATGCATTGGCTCTGAATCATGTCTTTGGTCAATACATGGGTTGCTCGGCTCCAGTGCTTACTACTTATGTTCCACTCTATCGGCTAGGGTAGTAAACGGAGAACTACTGCGATTGTGTCCTGGTTTATCCAGATGAGCACCTCAGTAGAGAAAGCCAAAAACTGACTGTCATGATGCGGCATGAGCCGGTCAGCTGTTCGGAGGTTACAAATCTTTTGCGATTTTTTCCGCATTATGCGACGGATCGGCCTCAGTCTAATCAGGTGTTTACAACACCTAGTCTGGATTAAATGCTAACTAGGGGTTGCACCTACACTTTTATTGTCAAACTCCTATGGCTAAGTGAGGGTGATAAAGCCACATAGTCCGATTGTCTGGTTCGCTGCGCTAAACACCTCCTTCAAGGACCAAATTTTTGGATCAAGAGTGTTTAGATTCCATCCCAAACACCCCCGTACTACCTACGTGGGGGCTGAAGCCGACGACTGGCCAACTCTCGATTAATAAAAACGGCCGCATGATGACCCACAAGTATAGGGGATATATCGTAGTCCTTTCGATAAGTAAGAGTGTCGACCCAACGAGGAGCAGAAGGAAATGATAAGCGGTTTTCAGCAAGGTATTCTCTGCAAGTACTGAAATAAGTGGTAATAGATAGTTTTGTGATAGGATAATTTGTAACAAGCAACAAGTAACAAAAGTAAATAAAGTGCAGCAAGGTGGCCCAACCTTTTTGTAGCAAAGGACAAGCCTGGACAAACTCTTATATAGAGAAAAGCGCTCCCGAGGACACATGGGAATTATCGTCAAGCTAGTTTTCATCACGTTCATATGATTCACGTTCGGTACTTTGATAATTTGATATGTGGGTGGACCGGTGCTTGGGTGCTGTTCTTACTTGAAGAAGCATCCCACTTATGATTAACCTCTATTGCAAGCATCCGCAACTAGAACAAAAGTATTAAGGTAAAGCTAACCATAGCAAGAAACATATGGATCCAAATCAGCCCCTTACGAAGCAATGCATAAACTAGGGTTTAAGCTTCTGTCACTCTAGCAACCCATCATCTACTTATTACTTCCCAATGCCTTCCTCTAGGCCCAAATAATGGTGAAGTGTTATGTAGTCGATGTTCACATAACACCACTAGAGGTTAGACAACATACATCTCACCAAAATATCGAACGAATACCAAATTCACATGACTACTAATAGCAATACTTCTCCCATGTCCTCAGGAACAAATGTAACTACTCACAAAGCATATTCATGTTCATAATCAGAGGGGTATTAATATGCATAAAGGATCTGAACATATGATCTTCCACCAAATAAACCAACTAGCATCAACTACAAGAAGTAATCAACACTACTAGCAACCTACTAGTACCAATCCCGGACTTAGAGACAAGAATTGGATACAAGAGATGAACTAGGGTTTTGAGAGGAGATGGTGCTGGTGAAGATGTTGATGGATATTGCCCTCTCCCGATGAGAGGAGTGTTGGTGATGACGATGGCGATGATTTCCCCCTCCCGGAGGGAAATGTCCCTGGGAGAACAGCTCTGCCGGAGCCCTAGATTGGTTCCGCCTCGTGGCGGCAGAGTCTCATCCCGAAAGGTTGCTTATCATTTTTTCCTTGACGAAAGACTTCATATAGTAGAAGATGGCCACCGGAGAGCCAACAGCGGGCCCATGAGGCAGGGGGCGCGCCCCCCACCCTCGTGGCCAGGTGGGTCCCCCTCTGGCGTACTTCTTCCGCTCAATATTTTTTGTTATTTCCAAAAATAACTTCTGTGGAGTTTCAGGACTTTTGGAGTTGTGCAGAATAGGCCTCTAATATTTGCTCCTTTTCCGGCCCAGAATTCCAGCTGCCGACATTTTCCCTCCTTATGTAAACCTTGTAAAATGAGAGAGAATATGCATAAGTATTGTGACATAACGTGTAGTAACAGCCCATAATGCAATAAATATCGATATAAAAGCATGATGCAAAATGGACTTATCAACTCCCCCAAGCTTAGACCTCGCTTGTCCTCAAGAAGAAGCCGATAACGATAAATATGTCCACATGTTTAGAGGTAGAGGTGTCGATAAAAATAAAATACGGACATGAGGGCATCATGATTATTTTCATAACAGCAACATATATGGATATTTTCATATGATTTCTTATGCTCAAGTAATAATATATTCACAATGCAAAGTATGAATCAGAAACTTTATTGAGAACTAACAAACTATAATCTCAGTCATTGAAGAAATTGCAATTTATCTTAACATCAGAAAGAGTCTATGTCAGAGCTTTCTAGCAAGTCAACATACTCAACTATCATTTAGTCTTTTATAATTGCTAACACTCACGCAGTACTTGTGGTTACGGAGTTTTAACCAGACACAGAGAAAGATAGGGGCTTATTGTTTCGCCTCCCAACCTTTTACCTCAAGGGTAATGTCAACAATAATAACTCATGTTGACTTACATCCAATTAGATATATCTATCAGGATCTTTCCAACATACTGTGCTTGCCAAAGGATAAAGAATAAAAAGGAAAGGTGAATATCACCATGACTCTTGCATAAGGTAGAAGATAATAATAAAATATAGGCCCTTCGCAGAGGGAAGCAGAGGTTGCCATGCACTTTTATGGTTGGATGCACAAAATCTTAATGCGAAAGAACGTCACTTTATATTGCCTCTTGTGATATGAACCTTTATTATGTAGTCCGCCGCTTTTATTTCTTCCACATCACAAGATCGTATAAAGCTTATTTCCTACACATCCATCAATCATACATATTTAAAGAGCAATTTTTATTGCTTGCACCGATGACAACTTACTTGAATGATCTTACTCAATCTATAGGTATATATGGTGGACTCTCATGGCAAAACTGGTTTAAGGGTTTTTCGAAGCACAAGTAGTATCTCTACTTGGTGGTAAGAATTTGGCTAGCATGAGGGGAAAGGCAAGCTCGACATGTTGGATGATCCATGAAAATATACTTTATCTCAGATATAAGAAAACATAACCCATTACGTTGTCTTCCTTGTCCAACATCAACTCTTTAGCATGTCATATTTTAATGAGTGCTCCCAATCATAAAAGATGTCCATGATAGTATATTTATATGTGAAACCTCTCTTTCTTTATTACTTCCTATTAATTGCAACGATGACCAAAGCTATGTTTGCCAATTCTCAACAAATTTTAATCATCATACTCTTTCTATGTGAAGTCATTACTCTCAATAAGATCAATATGAACTCTTTATTTCTTTTTATTCTTTTTCTCCTATTCACTCAAGATCATGGCAAAATAATCAAGCCCTTGACTCAACACTAATCTTTATTATATATAGCTCACGGGCTCGATTACATAAATGGATCATAAAGCAAAACTCAAAACTAGATCATGCCATAAACTTTATTCTACTAGATCAAGATACTACTAATAGGATCGAACTAAGAAAAGCGGTAAAGATAGGAGTGTGATGGTGATACGATACCGGGGCACCTCCCCCAAGCTTGGCAGTTGCCAAGGGGAGTGCCCATACCAATGTGATTATGTCTCCTTTGTTGGTGAAGAAGGTAGAGGTGGTGATGTTAATGATGCGGACTTGTCGTCCATCTTCCAAGGCATAGGCTCACCGTCATAGAAGGATGATCGAGTCTCCGGGATCCTCAAATCTACAGCCAAACTCATCCTTTTGAATCTATATTCATACTCACAATTTTGGTTTTGCAGGTCATAGATTTGGGCTTGAAGGTGCTTGATCTTCTCGTGAAGCTTGAAGATGGTCTCCCCAATGTTGTTGGCATCCAGCTTTTGGTTGTTGGTGAACTCCGCGATCATCATGTGGTTGAAGTTGATTCCACGTTCCACCATCCCCTGGCACTTGAAAACTTGTTGCTCCATTGCTTCGATCCTCGTCTCCATGCTTCCAGTCCCCTTTGGTCCCTCAACATCGCGGATGTGCAGCAACCCATCACGCATCTCAATGGTTTGAGGGTGTCGCAACACCTCCGCGAGGTAAGGGTTGATGACCTTCTCGAAGAAGTTGTCCTTGGGGGCACTTGGAGACATCATGATAGTCTAGATCTGTCAGAAAAACAGCTCGAAACAAGAACAGAGGATAATTGCATGATACATGAGTCAAAACCTTCGGGAGAATATATGATGAATTTTTACCGTCCAAAATACGTATTGTGCAAGAAAATAGAGTCCGGAGAGCACACGAGGTGCCTACGAGGTAGGGGGTGCGCCCAGTAGGGTAGGGCGTGCCCTCCACCCTCGTGGAGGCCTCGTGTCCTTCCCGGACTGCTTCTTATTTTTCTATTTTTCTACATATTCCAAAACGGAGAAATATTGCCTTTAGACCTGTTTTGGAGTCGGTTTACTTACCGTACCACATACCTATTCCTTTTCGGGGTCTGACACATTTTGGAAAGTGTCCCTTATGTACTCCTCCGGGGTTACGGTTTCAATAACATTGGTTTCAACATATATGGGATTACCTGAGATATAATGTTTAATTCTTTGACCGTTCACCACCTTCGGATTTGTGCCTTCGAAGTTGTTGATTTTTATGGCACCAGAATGATAGACCTCCTCAATAACGTAAGGACCTTCCCATTTAGAGAGAAGTTTTCCTGCAAAAAATCGTAAACGAGAGTTGTATAGTAATACATAATCACCTACATTAAACTCACGCTTTTGTATCCTTTTGTCATGCCATCTTTTAACTTTTTCTTTAAACAAGTTGGCATTTTCATAAGCTTGGGTTCTCCATTCATCAAGTTAGCTAATATCAAATAAGCTCTTTTCACCGGCAAGTTTGAAATCATAGTTGAGCTCTTTAATAGCCCAATAAGCCTTATGTTCTAGTTCGAGAGGTAAGTGACATGCTTTTCCATAAACCATTTTATACTGAGACATACCCATATATAGGATTTTTATATGTAGTTCTATAGGGCCATAATGCATCATCAAGTATCTTGGACCAATTCTTTTTAGATCTATTAACAATCTTTTGCAAAATTAATTTGAGTTCTCTATTACTCAATTCTACTTGACCACTAGACTGCAGGTGATAAGGAGATGCAATTCTATGACTAACATCATATTTAGCAAGCATTTTACAGAAAGCACCATGAATAAAATGTGAACCACCATCAGACATTAAATATCTAGGGACTCCAAACCCCGGAAAAATAACTTCCTTAGGCTTCTTAATAGAAGTGTTATGATCAGCACTACTAGTTGGAATAGCTTCTACCCACTTAGTAACGTAATCAACAGCAACTAAAATATGTGTATATCCATTAGAGGCAAGAAAGGGTCCCATATAATCAAAGCCCCAAACATCAAATGATTCAATAACAAGTGAATAGTTCATAGGCATTTCTTGACGTCTACTAATATTACCAATTCGTTGACATTCATCACAAGACAAGACAAACTTACGGACATCCTTGAAGAGAGTAGGCCAATAAAAACCGGATTACAATACCATATGTGCAGTTCTATCTCCAGCGTGGTGTCCTCCATAAGCTTCTGAGTGATACTTGCGTAGGATCTGCTCTTGTTCATGCTCTGGTACACAACGTCTAATAACACCATCTACTCCTTCTTTATAAAGATGTGGGTCATCCCAAAAGTAATGTCTCAAATCATAGAAGAAATTTTTCTTTTGTTGGTATGTGAAACTAGGTGGTATGAATTTAGCAACAATATAATTAGCATAATCAGCATACCATGAAGTAGTACGAGAAGCATTTATGACATTCAATTGCTCATCAAGAAAGCTATCATCAATAGGTAGTGGGTCATCAAGAACATTTTCTAACGTAGACAAGTTGTCTGCAACAGAGTTCTCAACTCCCTTTCTATCAACAATATGCAAATCAAATTCTTGTAGCAGGAAAATCCATCTAATGAGTCTAGGTTTAGCATCTTTATTTTCCATAA
Source organism: Aegilops umbellulata (assembly GCA_032464435.1). Taxonomy (NCBI): domain Eukaryota; kingdom Viridiplantae; phylum Streptophyta; class Magnoliopsida; order Poales; family Poaceae; genus Aegilops; species Aegilops umbellulata. The sequence goes on along the minus strand of CP136054.1, from coordinate 152,187,175 downwards.
GATATTTAATAGCAGCATGATCCATGTGAATAGTTACTTTAGAATCAACAATATAAGGCCTGAACTTATCAAAAGAAAATACGACTGCTAAGAATTATTTTTCAGTAGTAGCATAATTTCTCTGAGCATTGTCTAGAGTTTTGCTGGCATATTGGATAACATTTAATTTCTTATCCACTCTTTGCCCTAGAATAGCACCTACAGCATAATCACTAGCATCACACATAATTTCAAAGGGTAAATTCCAATCAGGTGGCTGAACAATAGGTGCAGAGATCAATGCTTTCTTAAGTATTTCAAATGCTTCTACATAATCATCATCAAAGACAAATGGTATATATTTTTGTAATAAATTAGTGAGAGGCCGAGAAATTTTTGAGAAGTCCTTAATTAAGCTCCTATAAAATCCGGCGTGACCAAGGAAACTTCTTATACCTTTGATGTCCTTGGGACATGGCATCTTTTCAATAGCGTCAACCTTGGTTTTATCAACTTCAATACCTCTTTCAGAAACCTTATGCCCCAAGACAATACCTTCATTAACCATAAAGTGGCACTTTTCCCAATTCAAGACAAGATTAGTTTCTTCACATCTGTGTAAAACTCCTCAAGGTTGCTCAAGCAATCGTCAAAAGAGGATCCATAGACGAAAAAATCATCCATGAAAACCTCACAAATCTTTTCACAAAAGTCAGCGAATATAGCCATCATGCATCTTTGAAAGGTAGCAGTTGCATTACATAAACCAAAAGGCATACGTCTATAAACAAAAGTACCAAAGGGCAAGTAAAAGTAGTTTTTGATTGATCATTGCCTGACACAGGTATTTGAGAGAAACCAGAATAACCATCTAGAAAGCAAAAATGTGTATGTTTAGATAATCTTTCTAGCATTTGATCGATAAAAGGTAAGGGGTAATGATCCTTCTTAGTAGCTTTATTTAATTTGCGGAAATCAATTACCATCCTATAACCTGTAATAATTCTTTGCGGTATCAATTCACCTTTATCATTAGGAACGACAGTAATACCTCCCTTCTTAGGGACACAATGGACATGACTTACCCATCGACTATCAGCAACGCGAGAAATTATACCTGCCTCCAAGAGTTTTAGTATTTCTTTTCTTACCACTTCTTTCATCTTAGGATTCAGCCGTCGTTGATGATCACGAACTGGTTTAGCATCTTCTTCCAAATTTATTTTATGTTGACATAGAGTGGGACTAATGCCCTTAAGATCATCAAGAGTATATCCAATAGCAGCACAGTGCTTCTTCAGAGTTTTCAATAATCTTTCTTCTTCATGCTCTGAAAGATTAGCACTAATAATAACATGATATATCTTCTTTTCATCAAGATAAGCATATTTAAGAATATCAAGCAACGGTTTAAGCTGAAACATGGGATCACCCTTGGGTGGAGGAGGATCCCCTAGGATTTCAACAGGCAAATTGTGTTTCAGAATAGGTTCCTGTTTAAAGGATACTTCATCTATTTCCCGTCTTTCATTCATAAACATATCATTTTCATGGTCTAGCAAATATTGTTCTAAAGGATCACTAGGAGGTACAGCAATAGAAGCAAGACCAATAATTTCATACTTACTAGGCAATTCTTCTTCACGGTGTTGTCTACTAAATTTAGAGAAATTAAAGTCATGGGACATATCACCCAAGCCAATAGTAACAACACTCTTTTCGCAGTCTATTCTATAATTGACAGTGTTCAAGAAGGGTCTACCAAAAATAATGGGATAAAAGCTATCTTGTGGGGAACCAAGAACAAGAAAATCAGCAGGATATTTAGTTTTCCCACACAAGACTTCAACACCTCTAACAATTCCCATTGCTGATATAGTATCTCTATTGGCAAGTTGAATCATAACATCAATATCTTCTAACTCAGCAGGTGCAATCTCATGCTTAATTTCTTTGTATAAGTCATGAGGTATAACACTAGCACTAGCACCCATGTCACATAAGCCATGATAACAATGATCTCCTATTTTAACAGAAATAACAGGCATGCCTACCACAGGTCTATGTTTATGTTTACCACAAGGTTTGGCAATTCTAGGAGTTTCACCGCAAAAATAAATAACATGCCCATCAATATTATCAGCCAAGAGATCTTTAACAATAGCAATATTAGGTTCAACTTTAATCTGCTCAGGAGGTGTATAAGTTCTAATATTGCTTTTACAAACCACAGTTGAAGCTTTAGCATGATCCTTTATCCTAACAGGGAAAGGTGGTTTCTCAACATAAGAAGTAGGAACAATAGGATCATTATAAGTGACAGTCTTTTCTTCAACCTTAATAGGTGCAGCTACTTTTACTTATATGGGAGGATGATATTTAAACCACTTCTCCTTGGGGAGATCAACATAAGTAGCAAAAGATTCATAGAAAGAAGCTACTACCTCAGAGTCAAGTCCATATTTAGTGCTAAATTTACGAAAAACATCAGTATCCATAAAAGATTTAACACAATCAAACTTAGGTGTCATACCTGACTCCTTACCTTCGTCCAGATCCCAATATTCAGAGTTGCGTTTAATTTTATCCAATAAATTCCATTTGAATTCAATAGTCTTCATTGTAAAAGAGCCGGCACAAGAAGTATCGACCATGGTGCGATTGTTATTAGAGAGCCGAGCATAAAAAGTTTGAAGAATTATTTCTTTTGAGAGCTCATGATTGCGGCATGAATATAACATGGATTTAAGCCTCGCCCAAGCTTGAGCGATGCTTTCTCCTTCCCGAGGCCAAAAATTATATATATAATTGCGATCACGATGAACAAGATGCATAGGATAAAACTTCTGATGAAATTCTAGTTTCAGTCGTTTGTAGTTCCATGACCCCATATCATCACATAGCCTATACCATGTCGATGCATCTCCCTCCAAATATAAAGGGAAGACCTTCTTCTTAACAACATCATCGGGTATACCTGCAAGCTTGAATAATCCACAAACTTCATCCACATAGATTAGGTGCTCATCAAGATGCTTTGTTCCATCTCCTGCAAAAGGATTAGCTAGCAGTTTTTATAACATACTCGAAGGAACTTCAAAGGGGACATTTTGATTTTAAATAGGTTCAGTAGGTTGAGGAGAAACTCTTTGCTCTACTGGTCGGGGTGAAGATACCCCGAACAAGCCCCTCAGAGGATTACTTTCCATAGTAACAAGTGACAGTAAATTTCAGCACACTATATAAATTTTTCCTTACCAAATTCCACCTACCAAAGGCGCTTCACTCCCCGACAACAGCGCCAGAAAAGAGTCTTGATGACCCACAAGTATAGGGGATCTATCCTAGTCCTTTCTATAAGTAAGTGTATCGAACCCAACGAGGAGCAGAAGGAAATGATAAGCGGGTTTCAGCAAGTTATTCTGTGTAAGTACTGAAATAAGTGGTAACATATAGTTTTGTGATAGGATAATTTGTAACGAGCAACAAGTAAAAAAAGTAAATAAAGTGCAGCAAGGTGGCCCAACATTTTTGTAGCAAAGGACAAGCATGGACAAACTCTTATATAGAGAAAAGCGCTCCCGAGGACACATGGGAATTATCGTCAAGCTAGTTTTCATCACATTCATATGATTCACGTTCGGTACTTTGATAATTTGATATGTGGGTGGACGGGTGTTGTTCTTACTTGAACAAGCATCCCACTTATGATTAACCTCTATTGCAAGCATCCGCAACTAGAACAAAAGTATTAAGGTAAAGCTAACCATAGCATGAACCATATGGATCCAAATCAGCCCCTTACGAAGCAACGCATAAACTAGGGTTTTAGCTTCTGTCACTCTAGCAACCCATCATCTACTTATTAATTCCCAATGCCTTCCTCTAGGCCCAAATAATGGTGAAGTGTTATGTAGTCGACGTTCACATAACACCACTAGAGGTTAGACAACATACATCTCATCAAAATATCGAACGAATACCGAATTCACATGACTACTAATAGCAAGACTTCTCCCATGTCCTCAGGAACAATCGTAACTACTCACAGAGCATATTCATGTTCATAATCAAAGGGGTATTAATATGCATAAAGGATCTGAACATATGATCTTCCACCAAATAAACCAACTAGCATCAACTACAAGGAGTAATCAATACTACTAGCAACCTACTAGTACCAATTCCGGACTTAGAGACAAGAATTGGATACAAGAGATGAACTAGGGTTTTGAGAGGAGCTGGTGCTGGTGAAGATGTTGATGGAGATTGCCCTCTCCTGATGAGAGGAGCGTTGGTGATGACGATGGCGATGATTTCCCCCTTCCGGAGGGAAGTGTCCCCGGCAGAACAGCTCTACCGGAGCCCTAGATTGGTTCCGCCAAGGTTCCGCCTCGTGGCGGCGGAGTCTCGTTCCGAAAGGTTTCTTATGATTTTTTCATTGATGAAAGACTTCATATAGTAGAAGATGGCCACCGGAGAGCCAACAAGGGGCCCACGAGGCAAGGGCGCGCCCTAGGTGGTAGGGCGTGGCCCCCACCCTCGTGGCCAGGTGGGTCCCCCTCTGCCATACTTCTTCCGCTCAATATTTTTTATTATATCCAAAAATAACTTTCGTGGAGTTTCAGGACTTTTGGAGTTGTGCATAATAGGCCTCTAATATTTGCTCCTTTTCCATCCCAGAATTCCAGCTGCCGGCACTTTCCCTCCTTATGTAAACCTTGTAAAATGAGAGAGCATAGGCATAAGTATTGTGACATAACGTGTAGTAACAACCCATAATGCAATAAATATTGATATAAAAGCATGATGCATAATGGACGTATCAACTCCCCCAAGCTTAGACCTTGCTTGTCCTCAAGAAGAAGCCGATAACGATAAATATGTCCACATGTTTAGAGGTAGAGGTGTCGATAAAAATAAAATACGGACATGAGGGCATCATGATTATTTTCATAACAACAACATATATGGATATTGTCATATGATTTCTTATGCTCAAGTAATAATATATTGACAATGCAAAGTATGAATCAGAAACTTTATTGAGAACTAACAAACTATAATCTCAGTCATTGAAGCAATTGCAATTTATCATAACATCAGAAAAAGTCTATGTCGGAGCTTTCTAGCAAGTCCACATACTCAACTATCATTTAGTCTTTTATAATTGCTAACACTCACACAGTACTTGTGGTTACGGAGTTTTAACCGGACGCAGAGAAAGATAGGGGCTTATTGTTTCGCCTCCCAACCTTTTACCTCAAGGGTAATGTCAACAATAATAACTCATGCTAAGTTACATCCAATTAGATACATCTATCAGGATCTTTCCAACATACTGTGCTTGCCAAAGGATAATGTATAAAAAGGAAAGGTGAAGATCACCATGAATCTTGCATAAGGTAGAAGATAGTAATAAAAGATAGGCCCTTCGTAGAGGGAAACAGAGGTTGCCATGCGCTTTTATGGTTGGATGCACAAAATCTTAATGCGAAAGAACGTCACTTTATATTGCCCCTTGTCATATGAACCTTTATTATGTAGTCGTCGCTTTTATTTCTTCCACATCACAAGATCGTATAAAGCTTATTTCCTCCACACCAGTCGATCATACATATTTAAAGAGCAATTTTTATTGCTTGCACCGATGACAACTTACTTGAAGGATCTTACTCAATCCATAGGTAGAGATGGTGGACTCTCATGGCAAAACTGGTTTAAGGGTTTTTGGAAGCACAAGTAGTATTTCTACTTGGTGCTAAGAATTTGGCTAGCATGAGGGGGAAAGGCAAGCTCGACATGTTGGATGATCTAGGAAAATATACTTTATCTTAGATATAAGAAAACATAACCCATTACGTTGTCTTCCTTGTCCAACATCAACTCTTTAGCATGTCATATTTTAACGAGTACTCACAATCATAAAAGATGTCCACGATAGTATATTTATATGTGAAACCTCTCTTTCTTTATTACTTCCTATTAATTGTAACGATGACCAAAGCTATGTTTGCCAACTCTCAATTTTTTTAATCATCATACTCTTTCTATGTGAAGTCATTACTCTCAATAAGATCAATATGAACTCTTTATTTCTTTTTATTCTTTTTCTCTTATTCACTCAAGATCATGGCAAAATAATCTAGCCCTTGACTCAACACTAATCTTTATATATAGCTCGCGGGCTCGATGACATAAAGGGATCATAAAGCAAAACTCAAAACTAGATCATGCCATAAACTTTATTCTACTAGTTCAAGATACTACTAATAGGATCGAACTAAGAAAAATGGTAAGGATATGAGTGTGATGGTGATACGATACCGGGGCACCTCCCCCAAGCTTGGCAGTTGCCAAGGGGAGTGCCCATACCAATGTGATTATGTCTCCTTCTTTGTTGGTGAAGAAGGTGGAGGTGGTTATGTTGATGATGCGGGCTTGTCTTCCATCTTCCAGGGCATAGGATCACCATCATAGAAGGATGATCGAGTCTCCGGGATCCTCAAATCTGCAGCCAAACTCATCCTTTTGAATCTATATTCATACTCACAGTTTTGGTTTTGCAGGTCATAGATTTGGGCTTGAAGGTGCTCGATCTTCTCGTGAAGCTTGAAGATGGTCTCCCCAATGTTGTTGGCATCCAGCTTGTGCTTGTTGGTGAACTCCGCGATCATCATGTGGTTGGAGTTGAGTCCATGTTCCACCATCCCCTGGCACTTGAAAACTTGTTGCTCCATTGCTTTGAGCCTCGTCTCCATGCTTCCGGTCCCCTTCGGTCCCTCAACATCGCGGATGTGCAGCAACCCATCACGCATCTCAATGGTTTGAGGGTGTCGCAGCACCTCCGCAAGGTAAGGGTTGATGACCTTCTTGAAGAACTTGACCTTGGGGGCACTTGGAGACGTCATGATAACCTAGATCTGTCAAAAAAATAGCTCGAAAAAAGAACAGAGGATAATTGCGTGATACAGGAGTCAAAATCTTCGGGAGAATATATGATGAATTTTTACCGACCAAAATACGTATTGTGCAAGAAAACGGAGTCACACAAGGTGCCCACGAGGTAGGGGGCGTGCCCTCCACCCTCGTGGAGGCCACGTGTCCTTCCCGGGCTGCTTCTTATTTTTCTATTTTTCTAAATATTCCAAAACGGAGAAATATTGCCTTTAGAACTATTTTGGAGTCGGTTTACTTACCGTACCACATACCTATTCCTTTTCAGGGTCTGAAACATTCCGGAAAGTGTCCCTTATGTACTCCTCCGGGGTTACAGTTTCAATAACATTGGTTTCAACATTTATGGGATTACCTGAGATATGATGTTTAATTCTTTGACCGTTCACCACCTTCGGATTTGTGCCTTCGAAGTTGTTAATTTTTATGGCACCGGAACGATAGACCTCCTCGATACGTAAGTAACTTCCCATTTAGAGAGAAGTTTTCCTGCAAAAAATCTTATACGAGAGTTGTATAGTAATACATAATCACCTACATTAAACTCACGCTTTTGTATCCTTTTGTCATGCCATCTTTTAACTTTTTTTAAAGAACTTGGCATTTTCATAAGCTTGGGTTCTCCATTCATCAAGTGAGCTAATATCAAATAACCTCTTTTCACCGGCAAGTTTGAAATCATAGTTGAGCTCTTTAATAGCCAAATAAGCCTTATGTTCTAGTTCGAGAGGTAAGTGACATGCTTTTCCATAAACCTTTTTATACGGAGACATACCCATAGGATTTTTATATGCAGTTCTATAGGACCATAATGCGTCATCAAGTTTCTTGGACCTATTCTTTCTAGATCTATTAATAGTCTTTTGCAAAATTAATTTGTGTTCTCTATTACTCAATTCTACTTGACCACTAGACTGCGGGTGATAAGGAGATGCAATTATATGATTAACATCATATTTAGGAAGCATTTTACGGAAAGCACAGTGAATAAAATGTGAACCACCATCAGTCATTAAATATCTAGGGACTCCAAACCTCGGAAAAATAACTTCCTTAAGCATCTTAATAGAAGTGTTATGATCAGCACTACTAGTTGGAATAGCTTCTACACACTTAGTAACGTAATCAACAGCAACTAAAATATGTGTATATCCATTAGAGGCAGGAAAGGGTCCCATATAATCAATGCCCCAAACATCAAATGGTTCAATGACAAGTGAATAGTTCATAGGCATTTCTTGACGTCTACTAATATTACCAATTCGTTGACATTCATCAGAATACAAGACAAAATTACGGGCATCCTTGAAGAGAGTAGGCCAATAAAAACTAGATTGCAATACCTTATGTGTAGTACTATCTCCAGCGTGGTGTCCTGCATAAGCTTCGGAGTGACACTTGCGTAGGATCTGTTCCTGTTCATGCTCAAGTACACAACGTCTAATAACACCATCTACTCCTTGTTTATAAACATGTGGGTCATCCCAAAAGTAATGTCTCAAATCATAGAAGAACTTTTTCTTTTGTTCGTATGTGAAACTAGGTGGTATGAATTTAGCAACAATATAATTAGCATAATCAGCATACCACAGAGCAGTTTGAGAAGCATTTATGACACTCAATTGCTCATCAGGAAAGCTATCACTAATAGGTAGTGGGTCATCAAGGACATTTTCTAACCTAGACAAGTTGTCTACAACGGGGTTCTCAACTCCCTTTCTATCAACAATATGCAAATCAAATTCTTGTAGCAGGAGAACCCATCTAATGAGTCTAGGTTTAGTAGCTTTCTTTTCCATAAGATATTTAATAGCAGCATGATCTGTAAGAATAGTTACTTTAGAATCAACAATATAATGCCTGAACTTATCACAACCAAATACGACTGCTAAGAATTATTTTTCAGTAGTAGCATAATTTCTCTGAGCATTGTCTAGAGTTTTGCTAGCATATTGGATAACATTTAATTTCTTATCCACTCTTTGCCCTAGAACAGCACCTACAACATAATCACTAGCATCACACATAATTTCAAAGGGTAAATTCCAATCAGGTGGCTGAACAATAGGTGCAGAGATCAATGCTTTCTTAAGTATTTCAAATGCTTCTACACAATCATCATCAAAGACAAATGGTATATCTTTTAGTAATAAATTAGTCAGAGGCCGAGAAATTTTTTAGAAGTCCTTAATGAAGCTCCTATAAAATCCGGCGTGACCAAGGAAACTTCTTATACCTTTGATGTCCTTGGGACATGGCATCTTTTCAATAGCGTCAACCTTGGCTTTAGCAACTTCAATACTTCTTTCAGAAACCTTATGCCCCAAGACAATACCTTCATTAACCATAAAGTGGCACTTTTCCCAATTAAAGACAAGATTAGTTTCTTCACATCTCTGCAAAACTCGATCAAGGTTGCTCAAGCAATCGTCAAAAGAGGATCCATAGACGGAAAAGTCGTCCATGAAAACCTCACAAATCTTTTCACAAAAGTCAGAGAATATAGCCATCATGCATCTTTGAAAGGTAGCAGTTGCATTACATAAACCAAAAGGCATACGTCTATAAGCAAAAGTACCAAAAGGGCAAGTAAAAGTAGTTTTTGATTGATCATTGGCTGACACAGGTATTTGAGAGAAACCAGAATAACCATCTAGGAAGCAAAAATGTGTATGTTTAGATAATCTTTCTAGCATTTGATCAATAAAAGGTAAGGGGTAACGATCCTTCTTAGTAGCTTTATTTAATTTGCAGAAATCAATTACCATCCTATAACCTGTAATAATTCTTTGCGGAATCAATTCACCTTTATCATTAGGAACGACAGTAATACCTCCCTTCTTAGGGACACAATGGACATGACTTACCCATCGACTATCAGCAACGCGATAAATTATACTTGCCTCCAAGAGCTTTAGTATTTCTTTTCTTACCACTTCTTTCATCTTAGGATTCAGCCATCGTTGATGATCACGAACTGGTTTAGCATCTTCTTCCAAATTTATTTTATGTTGACATAGAGTGGGACTAATGCCCTTAAGATCATCAAGACTATATCCAATAGCAGCACGGTGCTTCTTCAGAGTTTTCAATAATCTTTCTTCTTCATGCTCTGAAAGGTTAGCACTAATAATAACAGGATATATCTTCTTTTCGTCAAGATAAGCATATTTAAGAGTACCAGGCAACGGTTTAAGCTTAAACACGGTACCACCCTTGGGTGGAGGAGGATCCCCTAGGATTTCAATAGGAAAATTGTGTTTCAGAATAGGTTCCTGTTTAAAGAATACTTCATCTATTTCCCTTCTTTCATTCATAAACATATCATTTTCATGGTCTAGCAAATATTGTCTAAAGGATCACTAGGAGGTACGACAATGGAAGCAAGACCATTAATTTCATCCTTACTAGGCAATTCTTCTTCACGGTGTTGTCTACTAAATTTAAAGAAATTAAAGTCATGGGACATATCTCCCAAGCCAATAGTAACAACACTCTTTTCGCAGTCTATTCTAGCATTGACAGTGTTCAAGAAGGGTCTACCAAGAATAATGGGACAAAAGCTATCTTGTGGGGAACCAAGAACAAGAAAATTAGCAGGATATTTAGTTTTCCCACACAAGACTTCAACACCTCTAACAATTCCCATTGCTGATATAGTATCTCTATTGGCAAGTTTAATTGTAACATCAATATCTTCTAACTCAGCAGGTGCAATCTCATGCTTAATTTCTTTGTATAAGTCATGAGGTATAACACTAGCACTAGCACCCATGTCACATAAGCCATGATAACAATGATCTCCTATTTTGACAGAAATAACAGGCATGCCTACCACAGGTCTATGTTTATGTTTAGCACAAGGTTTGGCAATTCTAGCAGTTTCACCGCAAAAATAAATAACATGCCCATCAATATTATCAGCCAAGAGATCTTTAACAATAGCAATATTAGGTTCAACTTTAATCTGCTCAGGAGGTGTATAAGTTCTAATATTGCTTTTACATACCACAGTTGAAGCTTTAGCATGATCCTTTATCCTAATAGGGAAAGGTGGTTTCTCAACATAAGAAGTAGGAACAATAGGATCATTATAAGTGACAGTCTTTTCTTGAACCTTAATAGGCGCAGCTACTTTTACTTATATGGGAGGATGATATTTAAACCACTTCTCCTTGGGGAGATCTACATAAGTAGCAAAAGATTCACAGAAAGAAGCTACTATCTCAGAGTCAAGTCCATATTTAGTGCTAAATTTACGGAAAACATCAGTATCCGTAAAAGATTTAACACAATCAAACTTAGGTGTCATACCTGACTCCTTACTTCATCCAGATCCCAATCTTCAGAGTTGCGTTTAATTCTATCCAATAAATTCCATTTTAATTCAATAGTCTTCATTGTAAAAGAGCCGGCACAAGAAGTATCGAGCATGGTGCGATTGTTATTAGAGAGGCGAGCATAAAAACTTTGAAGAATTATTTCTTTTGAGAGCTCATGATTGGGGCATGAATATAACATTGATTTAAGCCTCCCCCAAGCTTGAGCGATGCTTTCTCCTTCGCGAGGCCAAAAATTATATATATAATTGCGATCACGATGAACAAGATGCATAGGATAAAACTTCTAATGAAATTCCAATTTTAGTCGTTTGTAGTTCCATGACCCCGTATCATCACATATCCTATACCATATCGATGCATCTCCCGCCAAAGATAAAGGGAAGACCTTCTTCTTAACAACATCATTGGGTATACCTGCAAGCTTAAATAATCCACAAACTTCATCCACATAGATTAGGTGCTCATCAGGATGCTTTGTTCCATCTCCTGCAAAAGGATTAGCTAGCAGTTTTTCAAACATACCCGAAGGAACTTCAAAGGGGACATTTTCATTTTCAATAGGTTCAGTAGGTTGAGGAGCAACTCTTTGCTCTACTGGTCGGGGTGAAGATACCCCGAACAAGCCCCTCAGAGGATTACTTTCCATAGTAACAAGTGACAGTAAATTTCAGCACACTATATAAATTTGTCCTTACGAAATTCCACCTACCAAAGGCGCTTCACTCCCCGGCAAAGGCACCAGAAAAGAGTCTTAATGACCCACAAGTATAGGGGATCTATCGTAGTTCTTTCGATAAGTAAGAGTGTCGAACCCAACGTGGAGCAGAAGGAAATGATAAGCGGTTTTCAGCAAGGTATTCTCTGCAAGTATTGAAATAAGTGGTAACAGATAGTTTTGTGATAGGATAATTTGTACGAGCAACAAGTAACAAAAGTAAATAAAGTGCAGCAAGGTGGCCCGACATTTTTGTAGCAAAGGACAAGCCTGGACAAACTCTTATATAGAGAAAAGCGCTCCCGAGGACACACGGGAATTATCATCAAGCTAGTTTTCATCACGTTCATATGATTCACGTTCGGTACTTTGATAATTTGATATATGGGTGGACGGGGCTTGGGTGCTGTTCTTAGTTGAACAAGCATCCCACTTATGATTAACCTCTGTTGCAAGCATCCGCAGGTACAACAAAAGTATCAAGGTAAACCTAACCATAGCATGAAACATATGGATCCAAATCAGCCCCCTACGAAGCAACGCATAAACTAGGGTTTAAGCTTGTGTTACTCTAGCAACCCCTAATCTACTTATTACTTACCAATGCCTTCCTCTAGGCCCAAATAATGGTGAAGTGTTATGTAGTCGACGTTCACATAACACCACTAGAGGTTAGACAACATACATCTCATCAAAATATCGAACGAATACCAAATTCACATGACTACTAATAGCAAGACTTCTCCCATGTCCTTAGGAACAAACGTAACTACTTACAAAGCATATTCATGTTCATAATCAGAGGGGTATTAATATGCATAAAGGATCTGAACATATGATCTTCCACCGAATAAACCAACTAGCTTCAACTACAGGGAGTAATCAACACTACTAGCAACCTACTTGTACCAATCCCGGACTTAGAGACAAGAATTGGATACAAGAGATGAAGTAGGGTTTTGAGAGGAGATGGTGCTGGTGAAGATGTTGATGGAGATTGCCCTCTCCCAATGAGAGGAGCGTTGGTGATGACGATGGCGATGATTTTCCCCTCCCGGAGGGAAGTGTCCCCGGCATAATAGCTCTGCCGGAGCCCTAGATTGGTTCCGCCTCGTGGCGGCGGAGTCTCATCCCGAAAGGTTGCTTATGATTTTTTCCTTGACGAAAGACTTCATATAGCAGAAGATGGCCACCGGAGAGCCAACAGTGGGCGCGCCCTGGGGGGTAGGGCGCGCCCCCCACCCTCGTGGCCAGGTGGGTCCCACTCTGGCGTACTTCTTCCGCTCAATATTTTTTATTATTTCCAAAAATAACTTTCGTGGAGTTTCAGGACTTTTGGAGTTGTGCAGAATAGGCCTCTAATATTTGCTCCTTTTCCAGCCTAGAATTCCAGCTGCCGGCATTCTCCCTCCTTATGTAAACCTTTTAAAACGAGAGAGAATAGGCATAAGTATTGTGACATAACATGTAGTAACAGCCCATAATACAATTAATATCGATATAAAAGCATGATGCAGAATGGACGTATCACCGCACAGGAGGTAAAATTTTGAAAATAATAGGCATTATATTACATAACGATTTTGTTTCATCATACAAGGCAAAATATTCCATCGTCCTATCATGTGGTTGCCCTACATCAAAGTAATGTTCATCTGTATCATGCATCAATGAGTTCTGAAGAGCAAATTTTATTACTTTTTCTAGTGGGTTTGACTTGATAAGGCAAAATAAAAGAAGAAGAAGGAAAAGAGTAAGGAAGGGGATGATGGTTGTCCTCTATAGCAACTTAAACAGAGCATCTCTACAGATTCTCCTTATACTGCTAGTGCATTACAAGTTCCAAGTCTGAACTCACCTACTCCACCATCCCATGTGCTTGCTCTAAGGCAGTGTGATATGTGGTTGCATGTTGCATATGGTGTCTAGCTTGTATTGCTTCTAATTAGTGTAAATTTGCATTTGCTTAGATTACACATTATACGTGTGAATATGACACTGCTTCCTGTTTTTGGTGCATACTATATATGTCTATCACACCATGTTCTTACATCAAACTACTGTTCTTGTGTATCTTGCCTCAGTCATTTATGATGAGACATCTTTAAGTTGGCAGTGAGATATTGGGTGTGTCTTGCATATGATTTCTAGCATGGATTGCTTCTAATTTGTTGAACACCACCTATGCCGAGCAGTTTTAACTTGGCAGAGTGATATTGGTTCCATCTTCCATATGGTGTCTAGCTTGCCGTGCTTCTCATTTGTTGATGTGCCTTATGCATAGTTTTCACATCATAGGTGTGAATATGTCATGACATTCAATTTTCATACATTCCATCCTCGTATCATGAGTTTGCCTTTCATCAGAATAGTGTTCGTCGGTGTCATGCATGAATGAGTTCTGAAGAGCGGATTTTATTCCTTTATCTTGTCGGTTTGACTTCACAATGCAAATCAATAAAGTAGAAGTAAATTAGTAAGGCATTGGATCAATAAAGTAGAAGGAAATTAGCTTGCAGTGCTTCTAATTTGTTGGAATGCCTTCTGCTTAGTTACCACATCATAGGTGTGAATATGTCATGTCGTCTTGTTTTTCATACATATTCCATCTTCGTATCATGTATTTGCCTTTCATCAGAGTAGTATTCGTCAGTATCATGCATGAATGAGTTCTGAAGAGAAAATTTCATTCCTTTTTCTTACCGGTTTGACTTCACAATGCAAAATCAATACAACGGAAGGAAATTAGTAAGGAAGTGGATGATGGTGGTCCTTCCGAGCAACTGAAACAGAGGGTCTCTATAGATTCTACTCTGCCATCCTCCCAACAAGATTCGCAAGATAACGCAAGGCTAGACAGTCAACGTAGTTGTGTAGATGATGATCACATCTCCCATACTCCACCATCACATGTGTCATGCCGCTTATGATGTCTAGCTTGTATTGCTTCTAACTTTATTCTATTGCATCTGCTTACTATACACATTATACCTGTGAATATGACATGTGTTCCTGTTTCTAGAACATACTATATCTGATCACACCATATTCTTACATCAGATTACTGTTCTTGCGTATCCCACATCAATCACTTATGATGAGACCCCATTAAGTTGGCACTGTGATATTGGTTGCATCTTAAATATGATTTCTAGCATTTACTGCTTCTAATTTGTTGAAACACCAGACATTTTTAAATTGGCGGAGTGATATTGGTTGCATCTTTCATATGGTGTCTAGTTTGCAGTGCTTCTCATTTGTTGGAATGCCTTCTGCTTAGTTACCACATTATAGGTGTGAATATGTCATGTTGTCTTGTTTTTCATACATATTCCATCTTCGTATCATGTATTTGCCTTTCATGAGAGTAGTATTCGTCAGTATCATGTATGAATGAGTTCTGAAGAGAGAATTTTATTCCCTTTTCTTACCGGTTTGACTTCACAATGCAAAATCAATACAACGGAAGGAAATTAGTAAGGAAGTGGATGATGGTTGTCCTTTCGAGCAACTGAAACAGAGGGTCTCTACAGATTCTACTCTGCCATCCTCCCAACAAGATTCGCAAGACAACGCAAGGCTAGACAGTCAACATAGCTGTATAGATGATGAGCACATCTCCCCTACTCCACCACCATAGGTGCTTGCTCTAACTTAGCACTGTTTTATGTGATTGCATGTTACGTATGATGTCTAGCTTGTATTGCTTCTAATTTTGTTGAATTGCATCTGCTTATCTTACACGTTATACCTGTGAATATGACACGTGTTCCCTATTTCTAGAAAATACTAAATGTGTCTATCACACCATGTTATTACATCGAAGTACTGTTGTGTATCCTGCAACAATCACTTACCATAATACACATTTAACTTGGGAGCGTGATATAGGTTGCATCTTGCATTGTCTTCTAGCTTGTACTGCTTCTAATTTGTTGAAATGACACTTATGATGGGACACTATTTACCTGGTAGAGTGATATTGATTGCATGTTCATATGGTGCCTAGCTTTCATTTCTTCTAATTTTGTTGGAATGCCTTATGCTTACTATTTTTCATACATATTCCATCCTCCTATCATAGATGTGGATATGCAATGCTGTCCTTTTTCGTATATATTCCGTCCTCCTATCATGCGGTTGCCTTACATCAAAGTAGTGTTCGTCTGTATCATGCATTAACGAGTTATAAGCTAATTTTATTATTTTTCTTGTGGTTTTAACTTCAGAAGGCAATATCAAAAAAGTGGAAGGAAAGAGTAAGTTAGGGGATGTTGGCGGTCCTCCAGACCGACACAAACAGAGGCTCTCTAGATTTGCCACTGTTACTTCTACTCCAGTTGAAGTTCCAATTCTATATGCTGAGTTCATTACCCCTACTCCACCATCACAGGTGCTTGATATAAGTTGACAGTGTGATAATTGGTTGCATGTTGCATATGGTGTCTAGCTTGTATTTCTTCTAATTTGATTAAATTGTACCTGCCGAGTTTGTACATTATACATGTGCATATGACATGCCTTTCTACTTCTAGAATACACAACATCTATCTATCACATCATGTTCTTACATCAAAGTACTGCTGTTATGTATCCTGCATCAATCACTTATGATTTGATGCTTTTAACTTGGCAGTGTGATATTGGTTGCATCTTGCATTGATTTCTAGCTTGTACTGCTCCTAATTTTTCAAAATGCCACTTATGACAAAACAATTTTAACTTGGCATAGTGATATTAGTTGCATCTTTCATATGGTGTCTACCTTGCATTGCTTCTAATTTATTGAAAATCCTTCTGCTTAGTTTACACATCATAGGTGTGAATATGTCATGTCGTCCTGTTTTCATACATATTCCATCTTCCTCAGACATTTGTCTTACATCAAAGTATTGCTCGTCTGTATCATGCATCAATGAGTTCTGAAGAGCGAATTTTGTTCTTTTGTGTTGTGGGTATGACTTGACATGGCAAAGTAAAAAAAGAGCAAGTAAAAGAATATAGTAGGGGATGGTGTTACTTGTCGGGTGCAATGGGAAAGGAGCTTCCCTCGAGATTCTGTTGGAAGAAGGTCCATGTCCATCGGCTAAATCTACAAACACAGTATTCCCTACTCCACCAGCTACAACACCTCCTTCAATTGTACCAACATCTCAATGAGTTACTCGTTCGAATGCTCCACAAGTAGCATGTTCCCAAGCTACCTTCACACCTAGCACTACTTCTGAAGCACTGCTGACACTACATGACTTGGCAAGATCAGATGAACCTCATGAGCATCAACACCAAGACGGAGTCAAGTTGCAGTTGCATGCTCCTTTATTTCTACTCTCATAGTTTGATGGCACTAACACGTTCCATATTCATTATTGAACTAGCACCATGGCGCAAGAGGAAATAGGCATCAGGGATAATGCTTGACAGGTTAACAAAATCTAAACGAGGAAGAATGGAGATCCATTTTGAGGCAGGTTTAAAAAGGCCAACTGATGCTACAGAGTCAGCCAAGTTAGTATCAGAGGTAGCCATTGCCATTAGGTGTCATGCACGTATCCTTCCAACGTGGATCCAGTACAGGAATGAGAAAGACGATGCCTGACGGTGTCCTGGACTAGGGGGTACTCACCACGTCGTCTCCTGACCAGATGGATCGGGCCGAGGACCCCCATGGCGGTTCACTATATTGGGCCAGTTCGGACAGCCCATGCCGCATACAAGGAGGATTCTACAAGATTTGGCGCCCAATATGAGGACTCTTCTAAACCCTAGGCCTACGGTGCACATATAAACCGAGGCCAGGCTAGTCAATAGACAATCTCCTATTCATTACTACAATCTCGTGGTAGATACATGTACTCTGTACTACACCCATATGAATACAATCAAAAGCAGCATGTAGGATATTATCTCCTCGAGAGAGCCCAAAGCTGGGTAAAATCCCGTGTCCATGTTACCATTGCTCCAAGACGCCTAGCTTAGGACCCCTACTATGAGATATGCCGGATATTGAACCGACATTGGTGCTTTCATTGAGAGCCTACTGGCGGTCGCCACGGGGCGATGGGAATTCGGATCGTCTCCGGCGCGATCTACGCATCGGAGCCGAGCTTTATGGTCGAGGTCGGCATCTTTTGTCGCCGACTCGACTGGTCACCTTGGCTTAACCAAGGACTATGTCCTACCTCCAATCATCATATTTGGATGAGGGCCTTCGTCAACATCAACTCCGGTCTCTATCATGATCATGGAAGAATCATACATGGAGCTCGGGGGCTCAACGTCAACATTGCCCTCAAGCGACCACGCTATTTTTTCCGAACAGCAAACTTGTATCCACTGCCACCACCTCCGCGAGCATCGCTTTGATGATTCCTTCAGTGGAATTGTGTGGAATTAAGTGTACAAAAACCATGCCAAATTTCGCCGAGTTCTGATGGATGAATCTCTAGCAATCTACGATATACCGGAGCCCTGTCAAATCTGGATGGGAATCTAGACGAGTTTAGGGCGTGGTCTCCAGAGCCCAGCTCGGAGGTCCTTTGGAAGATCCGATGGTTCAAACTCTGGGAACCTTTCGATGAGTGGACCAATTTTCGGATCTGTTTTTTGCGCGAATACGAATCCGGCCCGAGTTCATGTTTCTTCATGAACGGAACATTGGACAACCCTTTTGAAGGAATTTTTTTCTAGGGTATTGTGCGTTGTATTTAAACACGTACCCATAAAATTTCAAGCCTCGTCCGAGGTAATCTTCACCATCACGCTGGTGTCAAACCAATCCAGCAATATTGCTCCACGGCTGCCGACCTGCGCTGGACACGTCACCGCTTTGTTGAGCCGAGCTCAACTTCTTCGATCATCATCTTCGCAAGCCGAACAAGAGTTCGGCATCGCGAAAGATAAATCATCACCAACATCTCTGCCCCACAGATTACATGGAGCGGGCACACCGGCATCGCCGCATGGTCACTTCATCAAGCCGACATTGACCGCGTCACAAGTCACGACCTGCGTCAGCATGGTCGCACTATTGCTTCTTCAAGCCGATGTCCATCACGCCGACCTGCTTCAACACCTCGGCTGACATGACAGCTGCAACGTCTCCTCACCAACCTACTCCATCACCTCGGCTGGACCGGGGACTTGGCAATTTCTTCATCAACATACTCCAGTGACTCCGTTGTCTTTTTCTACCGCTCCTTTTTTGACTCGAGTGCATCATCAGCAACATCCAAGTCATAGAACTTTTGTTCTACGATCCTCTCTAAGCTCTCCTGATTCTGAGTGAGGGTGGCCAGTCCTTTCTCTATCCTCAGGGTGGATGCAATTAAGTAACTGAGCTGCTCTTGCTTGGTTTTCAAGAAATATTCAGATGCCTCCTCTTGAGTTGGCATCTTTGCAGCTTTCTCCTTCCTTGTCTTCTCCTTCTGTGCTTGTGCATGGGCTGAAGATGGTTCATCCTTGTTCATCACAACTTCATTATCTTCAAAATCTGGATGAACAAGCAAATGTTCCTTGTCCAAGAGGTATATGCCTGTGCCCATCTTGGAGTTAATCAGCTCCTGGATCTGAGGGGCATATCCACAGCTCCTCTTCTGGTCTGCTGCAGTCCTCTTGATTGTTTCTACCATGAGGCTCATGACTTTGAATTTTTGTGCACATCAAAGATGTGAAGCAAGTTGATTGCATGGCCTCTGATCATCTTGTGATCACCTGACTTGGGCAACAAGGTGTGCCTCAGTATCCAATTGATGGTTGGCAATCCTGACAGAAGATAATGTACTGATCCAAACTTGAAAGTGTCAAGTGCCTTGTTTGGGATCTCCTTGTACATGTTGGACAGAGAGTTGTGGTCCATCTTCTTCTTGGCATAAACATCTAGGTCATCCTCATGCTCTTCTGGGGCATTGATGAGCTGTGCCCACTCAGCAATTGTTGATTGGTACCTCGTACCTTCAGACATCCATACAATTCTGCCATCTGGATAAAAATGTGATGTGGAGTAGAACTGCATGATCAGCTCTTCATTCCACTTTGTGAGCTTCTGCCCAACAAAGTCAGCTACTCCACAAGCTTTGAAGCTGTCTTGCGCTCCAGGATAGTGCTCTTCATTGTCCTTGATGTATTCCCAGTCGACCCATCTCATGTCACAAACAACGGCTTCTTATCCAATAAGACTGTCTCATAGAAGTCCTGTTGTTCTTTAGTGTGGAACCTGTAGTCAATAGCAGTTCTCTTCCTGGTAGCATATGGATCTTCTGCTCTCCACTTTCTCAGCCCTGAGTCTCTTCTGATCTTCATATCCTTAGCCACAGGATGAGCATCATTGTGGTCTGGGATCTTGGGCTTCAACTTTCTGAGAACTTGGCCTTCCTCTTCTCCTGCAGTGTCAGGCACTGGGGCCTTTTTCTTCTCAGCAGCTGGGATGCTCCTTGTATTCCTCTTTGGAGCTGTCTTGGCCTTTGATGTAGTCTTGGGTGCTTCCTTGGGCTTGGATGCAGTAGCCCCTGATTTGATTGCATCACCCATTAACTTGGGTGCCTTAGGTGCTGGTGCAGCAACCTCTTCTTCTTCATCCTCATCAGAAGAATCTTTCCTCATAGAAGGCTTGCCAACAACTCTGGCGGTAGTAGTTCTAGCTCTCTTCTTTTTCTTGTCCTGGCCAATTTCTTCCTCTTCAGATTCCATAGTGAATTTTATAGTTTCCTCAGGAACAGCCTTCCTAGGCTTGGATGTAGGAACTCTCCTAGCAGGTGCCTTTTTGTGCATTCCTGGATTGATGGCTGCAGCTGAGCCATACTCCTTCTTAAGCACAACTCTCTCGGAAGTAGCTTCTTCTTCTGCCACATAGTCTTCATCCTCTGATTCTGAGGTTCTTTTCTTCCTTTGTTTGGTGGCAGCTTTTGACAAATTACTGGGAGTGCTCCTGGTGCCTTCATCTCAAGAACTGGAGGGACTAGTGCCCTCACTCATGTGCACTGGCTGTTCTGACATGTTCTGGCTATCACTCTGGTCTGACATGATGAACAAGCTGACTGCTGACCCTGTGAATAGTTTATAGATGAGGTAGAGTGGATGAGCATCACAAAATGTAGAGATTTTTGCAAAATAATGATTTAAAATCTTAGTTTTAGTTTCCCACAGAAATCATTTCGGATCTAACGATTTTTAAACTCCGTGATACCGAAGCAGTTTTGGAACCTAAACTAGTGAACTCGGTCAGACCGAGTCACAGTTCGGTGGCACCGAGACTGCTAGGGTTTCACAAAGTTCCAAAATCGGTCACACCGATTAGCAATACTCAGTCAGACCGAGTCTCACTTGTGCAATGGTGTCGGTGTACTAAAGTAGGGGTACTCTAGTATCCCGAACATGTGCACGGGCAGTCGCAGCACCCCGCGGCAAGGCCCGCCAGGTGATCACCAAGGCTCTCCATGGTTCCTTCGGACCATCCAAGAGCAAAGTATTTAAGTCAAGGAGACAAGGCCCCGGCAAGAGGAGCTTGCCGAGAAGGCCATTCAAGGTACAAGACCCCGGCAAGAGGAGCTTGCCGGGAATCCCAACAAGAGCATCTCAAAGAACCTTCCGCAGCACGCCACGCGTCCCGGCAGGACCCGCCGAGCGACAAGTTCCCGGGCGCGACAAGACAACGGCCGCGGCAAGGCACTTGCCATGGCAGGCGGCCACTCTGTGCCCGCGCTCCAGCTCACCCACCTACGTGTCGCTCTGGGACCCTTCCCAGCGTACGTGGCGGGAGGCTGTGCAGCCAGGGGTACACTATGGCATGCAGCGCTGACAGGATCGCCATCGTGGCGAGCGATAGCGCCCCCGACGGTCCCTTTTATGCATCGTCTGGGCGACGTAGACGGGCATTTAATGCCTTTGTCCCCTGCCGTCAGGTTAGGTATGATACACTGTGTAGGTAGCTGTACCTACCGCAACATATTTACACTTTTGCCCTTACCTACGTTGCTACCTGTTGGAAACCCCTTGAACATATAAAAGGAGGCCCATGCACAACGTAGGGGGGGATCGATCCTCAGAGAAACGCTCGGTCTCGTTAGCTGCTCGAGTGTACTGTAGCACTCGGCGCTCCCGAGCAAGAACTCAATACAATCCACAAAGCAGTAGTAGGAGTGTTATCTCTCCGGAGAGCTCCGAAGCTGGGTAAAAACCTTCCCCAGCGTGCTTCGCCTCGATCCGCTCTTCGCGCGGCCTCCGCCCCCCGCTGAACCGAGAAGGGGCTCCGTCCCCATAGGTGCTCGGGGAGACCAGGAAAACCCCGGCATCTCTGGCGCGCCAGGTAGGGGGCGTCGAGGTTGTGTGAACCTGATCCGGCGTTCACGCGAGCTGAATCTTCATCGACTTCATCGACATGCCGCCGAAGAAGAAGGCTTCGGAGGCGGCTGCGCCGTCCGCGTCGAATCCACCGCTGCCGCGGCGAACGGCCGGCAGGGAGAACGCCGGCGGTGGAACGGGCGCCGACGAGGGAGCCCACGGTGCCAACAAGTCCAAGGACAAGACCGCGCTGCCCGCTGACGGCGTAGTCGGCTCCCCCGACGACCGCGCGTCCATAGACGCATCGCACCCATCTCAAGAGGCGCAGGACCGGCAGCGTCGTGGTACTCACGGTACCATACGCTCGCTGGACCCAAATCGAGCTAGCGGATCCCGGGACGCTCAAGGCCAACATGAACACCGACGTGCTGGCCCGAGCGAGGCACGGTCGCCTGGACGGAATACTGCTCCTTCCAACATCGTTGGGAGCCCGAGCATATCCCGCTCCTCGCACCGTTCGCCACCGCTACCCGCCACCCCAGCAGAAGCTCTAGCGCGAGCTCAACTGCTCCTAGACTTCCCTCCAGCGCCAGACAAGATCGACGACTGGAGGGCCACCATTCAGAGTCTCATCGGCTTCGCCAACGGCGACACTCTGCGGCCAGCGACCACATCGCAGCCGCGGCAGGCCAGCCAAGTGCGAGCCGATGGCGACAAAACCGGTGGGGGTGCAACCACCGTGCACTCTCCGCCCCAAAGGCCAAGATCGCCGACTCGCCGGGTCCGCCACGACAGCGACTCCACTGCTTCCTCAGATCCGCGAACTCGTCGCGATCAGCGCCACGTTCTTCACGAACGGCAGCAAGAAGACGCCCGCACCCGCATCGAGTGTCCGAGAGAAACGCGGCGTCAATCAGACCGACGCGCTGGCCCCACCGTCGACATGCAAGCGCCAGGGGAACGAGGCGACCTGCCGTACGCGGTAGGTTGCCCTGCGTTTACCCGTGAGCTGCGGCAAGTCCAGTGGCCCAGCACGAAGAATTTCAAGCCAGAAGTACCAGAGAAGTACGACGGCAGGCTGCATCCGTCAGAGTTCCTCAGCATCTACACCATTGCGGTGTAGGCTGCCGGGGGGTGGGACGACAAGATCCTCGCCAATTACTTCCCTCTGGTGCTCAAGCCCAACATCAGGTCCTGGCTCATGCACTTGCCGGAAAACTCCATATCTTGCTGGGCGGACCTATGCCATCAGTTCGTCGGCGCCTTTACAGGCGGCCACAAACCCCATGGCCAGGAGAGTGATCTTCACCTGCTTGCCCAGAAGGAAGGGGAGCCTCTGCATAAGTACATCCAGAGATTCAGCCAAGTGCAACGCAACATCCCGGACGTCCACCCTGCCGCGGTCATCAGTGCGTTCCATCAGAACGTGCGCAACCGCAGGATGCGGGAGGAGATGGCGATGTGCAAGATCAGAGACGTCAGCGAGCTGTATGCCCTGGCCGACAGATGTGCACGTGCTGAGGAAGGAAGGAAACTCCCCGGAGAGAACGTAGGAACCGCAGGATCTGACAGCGACGATGCCGCCCCAGCAAGCAAAAACAGGCGGCGGAACAACAGGAAGAGAAAAGGCAAAGACGTGCTAGTTGTCGAGCAATCCGGCAACGAAGGTGGCGCCAAGACAGCCAAGACTGATGGCTCCGGCAAGGAGGTTGCCGCATGCGCCAACTGCCAGGCTGTGGCGGCCGCCGACAAGCAGGATGGCACCAACAAGCAGTACTGCAAGATTCACCGCACCAAAGGCCATGACCTCCAGAGCTGCAAGAAGGTCGAGCAGTTCGTTGAGCTGCAAAAGGCTGAGTACGAGCGACGCGACAAGGAGAAGGCCCAAGGAGGTGCTAGAGGATCTGGTACGAAGCGCACTGGCCGGGGGGGACGTCGCGGCAACACCAAGCAGCGGCAAGGCGACAGACCTCCCCGCGGCCGCGACAAGGATGAAGATGACGACGACGACGAAGACATGGATGACGCCGAGACCAGCGAGCAGGAGTTCTAGAAAGCCACAGAAGTTTTGTGCATTGACGGCGGTGCTTCTCTGCATACTTCACACCGCCAACTCAAGCAGTGGGTGCGGGAAGTTAATGCAGCAGAACCACCCGTCGAGTCACGCAAGCTTCTGAAATGGTCCAGCACGCCTATCATCTTTGATATTGAGGACCGCCCCGATCGCACAACTGCTGTCGGGTGTTTGCCGATGTTGGTCTCACCAACTATCCGCAACCTCAAGGTCACTAAGATGCTAGTTGACGGCGCGGCCGGCTTGAACCTGATCTCCTCCGCTGTACTTCGGAGACTCCAAGTCCCTGACAGCGAGCTCGAAGAGACCGGCACATTTCAAGGAATCAACCCGGGAAGGAGCAAGCCGAAGGGGAAGATAACGCTGCCGGTGACATTTGGCAGTGAGTTGAACTTCAGGACTGAGAGGATCACTTTCGATGTTGCCGATTTCCCATTGCCTTACAATGGGATTCTCGGCCATCCAGCGCTCGCCAAGTTCATGGCGGCCTCTCACTATGCGTACAACATGATGAAGATGCCAGGCCCGATAAATGTCATCTCTGTACATGGCGACAAGAAAGACGCTCTCATCTGTGCCGACAAGATCTACCGGGAAGTAGCAGCCGCCGCGGATCGCGAGACACTCGCCGCTGAAGCTCCCGGGGGTAAGAAGAAGATCAAGTCCGGCAAGAGCTCTGATGCCCACTCCGGCAAGCGCACCTCCTCGGAGTGCTGCGCTACCGTCGAGGACGCACCATCGAGCTCCACCGGCAAGTGTAAGAAGACAATGGCAGCTCCGCCAGCAACCAAGAAGGTGTCCGCCAAGGAGGACGGCGCTGGTGGTACCTTGACCATCAGTGCCACTCTCGACCCTAAATAGGAAAGCGCGCTCGTTGCTTTCCTGCGGGCGAATGTCGACGTGTTTGCGTGGCAACCATCTGACATCCCCGGCGTTCCCAGGAAAGTAATCGAGCACCACCTCGCCGTCTGTCCTCACGCGCGACCCGTCAAGCAGAGAGTCAGGAAACAAGCGGTGGAGCGCCAAGAGTTCATCGCCGAAGAGATCAAGAAGTTGGAAGTAGCAGGCCTCGTCAGAGGAGTGCTCCATCCTACGTGGTTGGCCAATCCTGTAGTCGTGCGCAAGGCGAACGGGAAATGGAGACTTTGCATCGACTTCACCGATGTCAACAAAGCTTGTCCCAAAGACCCATTTCCCTTGCCGCGCATTGACCAGATTGTCGACTCCATAGCCGGATGCGACTTGCTTTCGTTTCTTGATGCATACTCAGGATACCATCAGATCTTCATGGCAGAAGAGGATGAGGAGAAAACCGCGTTCATCACTCCATGTGGCACGCACTGTTTTGTACGGATGCCTTTCGGTTTGAAGAATGCTGGTTCAACATTTGCAAGGGTCGTCTATACTGCTTTTGAGCCGCAAATACACAGAAATGTGGAAGCCTACATGGATGATATAGTGGTCAAAAGCAGGGACAAGTCATCTCTGATTCAAGACCTAGAAGAAACTTTTGCAAATCTACGTAAGATCAGCCTCAAGCTCAACCCCGAGAAGTGCGTGTTTGGAGTCCCTTCCGGCAAGCTTCTCGGGTTCTTCGTGTCCCAGCGGGGGATTGAAGCTAATCCCGACAAGATCAAGGCCATCGAGCAGATCGAAGCACCGAAGCGCGTCAAGGATGTACGAAAACTTGTCGGCTGCATGGCGGCTCTCAGCAGGTTTATCTCTAAGTCTGCTGATCGCGCCCTGCCGTTTTTTCAAAATCTTGAAAAAGGCAGGTCCAATGAAATGGACTCCGGAAGCGGAGGCTGCGCTGCAGGACTTGAAGAGATACCTGTCCTCCACTCCAATACTTGTCGCACCTAAACCACAAGAGAAGTTGCTGCTATATCTGGCGGCAACCAATCAAGTGGTTAGTGCTGCGTTAGTAGCGAAGAGAGAGGCAGATGATGAGCCAGCAACCGCGGCAAGCGCGTCCAGCGACAAGCATGGGGCTTCCCCGACGAGCTCTGGCCCCGACGAAGATAGATCTGCGCAGATGTGCGAAGGGATACAGAGGAAAATGGTGCAGCGCCCAGTCTACTTTGTAAGTTCCCTTCCGCAGGGGGCTAGGTCGAGGTACTCTGGTGTGCAGAAGTTGCTTTTCGGCCTTCTTATGGCCTCGAGAAAGCTGCGCCATTACTTCCAAGCACATGAGATCACAGTTGTCACTCGCTTTCCGCTGAAGAGGATACTGCAGAATCCAGAAGCAACAGGCAGGATTGTTGAGTGGGCATTGGAACTGTCGAGCTTTGGCGTCAAGTTTGAGAGCACTTCAACTATTCAAAGCAGAGCATTGGCAGAATTCATAGCAGAGTGGACGCCAACACCTGACGAAGAAACCCCAGAGACGAGCATCCCCGTCAAGGAAGCAAACAAAGAGTGGCTGATGTACTTTGATGGCGCGTTCTTGCTACAAGGCGCCGGTGCTGGCGTGCTGCTTGTCGCACCCACCGGAGAGCACCTCAAGTACGTGGTCCAGATGCACTTTCCCAAGGAGCAAGCAACAAACAATACTACAGAGTATGAAGGATTGCTCGCCGGTCTCAGGATCGCGGCAGACCTTGGGATCAAGCAGTTCATTGTCAGGGGTGACTCACAGCTTGTCGTCCACCAAGTAAACAAGGATTATCAGAGTCCGTTGATGGAAGCTTACGTTGATGAAGTGAGGAAGCTGGAAGAGCGCTTTGTCGGCCTACAGAGGGAACATGTTCCTAGAGCTCAGAACGACATCGCTGACGGCCTGTCAAAGTGTGCGGCATTTAAGTTACCTGTGGAACCAGGAATCTTTGTGCTCAAGCTCACTCAGCCATCCGTGACGCCACCAGCTGGACAGAGCAGGAAGAGGAAGTTGATTTTTGGTGACTATCTTCCGGCTGAGCTTCCCGAAGCCGCCGCCAAGAGGGTCCCCAAGATCAACGCCAAGAGTGCTGAGGAGCAGTCTGCTCCGACAAGCCCCAAGGTTTGTTTCGTTGAAGCAGACGCTCCCGACAAGTTTCGCTCCGGCAAATTTGCCGGGGATCATCAAGCTCCGGCTGTGCCGCGGGTCCTTGCTGTAGAAGCGGATGTTCCCGCAGCAGCAGATATGCCTTTAGTCCTTGTTGTCGAGCCGCAGGCTCCAGCATGGGCACAGCAGATCGTCCATTTCCTCTAGTCAGGAGAACTTCCCGAAGAGCCAGAAGAAGCGGAAAGAGTAGCCCGGCAGTCTAGTATGTACCAGTTCATTGACAACGCACTGTACAGAAGAAGGCTCAACGGAGTGAAATTGAAGTGTATTCCCCGGGAAGATGGACAGAAGCTGTTGGCAGAAGTGCATGGAGGCATTTGTGGTCATCACATTGGCGCCAGAGCACTTGCCGGCAAAGCGTTCCGGCAAGGTTTCTTTTGGCCGACAGCCCTCCAGGATGCAACTGCACAAGTAACCAAGTGTGAAGCGTGCCAGTTCCATTCCAAGCAGATACACCAACCAGCTCAAGCTCTCCAGACAATCCCTTTATCCTGGCCATTTTCGGTCTGGGGGCTCAACATCCTCGGCCCTTTCCCCCGAGCAGTCGGGGGCTTTGAGTACTTGTATGTCGCAATCGACAAGTTCACAAAGTGGCCAGAAGTGGAACCAGTGAGGAAGGTGACAGCACAGTCAGAAGTCAAGTTCTTCAAGTTGATTGTTTGCCGCTTCGGAATCCCTAACAGGATCATCACCGACAACGGTACACAATTCACGAGTCGCAACTTCATGCAGTACGTCAGAGACCTTGGTGCCAAGGTCTTCTTCACTTCTGTTGCTCACCCCAGGAGCAACGGTCAAGCAGAGAGGGCAAATGCTGAAGTGCTGCATGGACTCAAGACCCGTACTTTCGACAGGCTGCACAAGTGCGGAAGAAACTGGATCGAGGAGCTGCCGGTGGTTCTTTGGTCGATCAGGACGACGCCAAATCGAGCCACTGGCCAGACACCTTTCGCTCTAGTCTATGGAGCAGAGGCAGTTACCCCCACGGAACTCGTATACGGGTCACCTCGAGTGCTCGCTTATGATGAGCTTGAGCAAGAGCAGCTGCGGCAAGATGACGCGCTGCTCCTTGAGGAAGACCGTCTTCAGGCTGCTGTACGAGCTGCTCGATACCAGCAAGCTTTGTGCCGCTACCATAGCCGCAAAGTTAAAGCCAGAAGTCTCGAGGAAGGCGACCTTGTTCTTCGGCGCGTTCATTCCGCCAAGAATTCCAACAAGTTGACGCCGAAGTGGGAAGGCCCTTACCGGGTGAAACGAGTCATGAGGCCTGGCGCTGTCCGCCTTGAGACCGAGGATGGCTTTCCGGTGAGCAACTCCTGGAACATCGAGCATCTTCGTAAGTTTTACCCGTAAGGCGCGGTTGTCGGACCCTGTTCGGCAACCACCATTTTGTACAAGTCTTGCCGCTGTTGCATGTAATCCTTTGTACAAAGCCAGGCGCAGACCCTGAGCGAAGATAAAGTGCTGGCGCCCTGAGTTTTAGCATGCATGCTGAGTCGAGTCTCGTCCTTGGTTAGGGTTGATAGTGCTTAGTAGTGGCTAACCCCTAACTTAGAGGTCGAGCGTGCGTCCCTTTGCCATTATTTCGTTTCCCTGGTTCGCAGGACTCACCGTATCCTTGCCGGACCACTTGAGGACGAAAAGGAGAAGGAGGACGGACCAACATCTGGACCCCGGCAAGCCAGTGTTGCCGGGGGCTGCAAGACCCCGGCAAGCCAGTAATGTCGGGGGCTGCAAGTGCAAGGATTAGCCCATGGCGAACCAAAGTTGCCGGGGGCTGCTATCTCAGATAAGTTTTTCATCCCTTATCATGCATTCTCTTATGGATTGAGGTATGCGAAACCTCGTTTCTTCCTAAAAAGTTACCATGCTCCCTTAACTCTAGGACCTAGGGCCCGCCCCCAGGGCCAGGTAAGGTCGTTGTCGCGGCAGCTAAAGGACGAAGCGAGGAGCCTGATCCCGCCTCCTCCCTGCCTCCGCCAAGAGCGTGAGAAAGGGCGAGCGACGTGGGAAGAAGGCAGGGCCTACTGCCGGGAAAGAAAGTGTCTATCTTAAAAGATATAAAGGATTCGCTCCTTGACGTGGGTTCCACCCGCGAGACAAGTGACCCGGCAAGCATCCCCTTTTCATTAAAAAGCATTCCACTCAGGTACAGTTCATAAGAGGATGAAGAACATGAGTAATGGGATTACAAGTTTTAAACGCAACTAAGGCCCGAGGGCTTACAAACTAAAAAGAGATAAGGTGCCCGTAATCCCTCTCTTGTCCCTATCTTCAGGAGACAGGTCAAGGAGGCGAAAAGGGCAAAAGGGGCGCCTAGATGAACTAGGGTGCCAGAAGACACCAACAGGGCGTCGCGGCAGCTTGGTGATGGCGGCGCCGGAGGCAGAAGCTTGAAGACGAGGCGGCAGGACGTCAGCACGCTGTCGAGGGCGTCGTGCCCTCGTACTCCGAGTTGACGGCCTTGCCGCCTGCCCTCTTCCTCTTCCGCAGCCTCCCCGAGAAGCCCCAGGAACCAGCGACGCGGATGATGGGGTCGCCGGTGCCCCTGGAGCGGCGCCCGACACCTAGTCGGACCCGTCATCCCGCCGCCCGTTACCCTTGTCGCCGATGTCGCTGTCCTCCTCGTCACTCCCGCTCGAGGAGGAGCCTTCACTATCGGAGGAGCTCTCCACGCAGCACCATGCCCGAGTCCTGAAGCACCCGAAGACCTTGACGGAGAGGAGACCACCCTCCATCAGCTTAAAATGGAGGGTGAGGCCCGCCGTCAAGATGTGGATGCGGGTGAACGTCTTCCACCCTCGACCAAGATACATCACATCAGGGGCCGGGAAGTCAACGCGAACTCGCGTACCACTAATTCCGCAGCCCCTCATATGCAACCTCAGTGTCTCGGGCGGATCCAACTCCATCACACTCGCAAATGGAGTTGGGAGACGAAGGCGACGACGAGGCGGCCGACGCAGCCTGACGAAGAACTCGCAAGGGTCGTCCCCGATATGGTCCGCCACCGGGAGAGGATCTGCTGGCGGAGGCGAGGCCGGTGAGCTGCCTCGTCCGCCTCTTCCCCGACCGCCTCGACCTCGCCCTCGACTTCGCCCGCGGCCTTGTCCCCTCCCTCTTCCCCTTGCGGATGGCTCTGCCGCCACAGGTGCGGAGGGAGGAGGAACGCGTTGCCTAGCGGCAACCCTCGTCGCTATCGTCGAAGGACCAGGGTTCCCTTTCTCCATAGCGGATGGAAGAAAGAGGAGCAGAAGCTGAAGAAGGGAGGAGATGGGAGAATGTGGGCTTCCGTCCCCCCCGTCCCGCTCCGTATAAAGGAGCGGGGTGGGGGCTCGGCCGCCCCGCTCAGCCAATCGAGACGCAGGGGGCGCAGGGAACTGGGCCCGACCTGCTGCCTCGACCCGTGGCGACCCGGTTTCCCACCTCCACCGTTCGCCACTCCAAGCGCATGGAAGCCGCGTGGCGGGAGGGCAGAGTTGAGGCGACGGATGAGGCGACCTCTCCCCACCCCGTGATCATGGGGGGGGGGTGGACGCCTCGAAGACCACGCCTCCACGCCTCCCTCCGCTTATGAGGAAGATACGAACCACCAAGGGGCGGACGTTTCGCCTTTCCGTGTAAAGGAACCACCCATGACCCCCCCACGACGCCGCAATCGACGCGTGCCGTTCGGGAGGGCGTGGTGGATGCGGAGCAAGGTACAACGCGACCCAGGCCGTGCGTGCCCGTGCCCTGTTTTGGGCCTGGTCCAACAACGCTCGGCACCGTGTGTGGCCCAGGCCCGGGGGCTCCTATCGGTGTACTAAAGGAGGGGTACTCTAGTATACCGAACTTGTGCACGGGCAGTCGCAGCACCCCGCGGCAAGGCCCGCCAGGTGATCACCAAGGCTCTCCATGGGTCCTTCGGAGCCATCCAAGAGCAAAGTATTTAAGTCAAGGAGACAAGGCCCCGGCAAGAGGAGCTTGCCGAGAAGGCCATTCAAGGTACAAGACCCCGGCAAGAGGAGCTTGCCGGGAAGCCCAACAAGAGCATCTCAAAGAACCTACCGCAGCACGCCACGCGTCCCGGCAGGACCCGGCGAGCGACAAGTTCCCGGGCGCGACAAGACAACGGCTGCGACAAGGCACTTGTCGCGGCAGGCGGCCACTCTGTGCCCGCGCTCCAGCTCACCCACCTATGTGTCGCTCCGGGAC
Source organism: Aegilops umbellulata (assembly GCA_032464435.1). Taxonomy (NCBI): domain Eukaryota; kingdom Viridiplantae; phylum Streptophyta; class Magnoliopsida; order Poales; family Poaceae; genus Aegilops; species Aegilops umbellulata. Next base: position 152,155,589 of record CP136054.1, on the reverse strand, counting down.
CCTTCCCAGCGTACGTGGCGGGAGGCTGTGCAGCCAGGGGTACACTATGGCATGCAGCGCTGACAGGATCGCCATCGTGGCGAGCGATAGCGCCCCCGACGGTCCCTTTTCTGCACCGTCTGGGCGATGTGGACGGGCATTTAATGCCTTTGTCCCCTGCCGTCAGGGTTAGGTATGATACACTATGTATGTAGTTGTACCTACCGCAGCATATTTACACTTTTGCCCTTACCTACGTTGCCACCTGTTGGAAACCCCTTGAACATATAAAAGGAGGCCCATGCACAATGTAGGGGGGGATCGATCCTCAGAGAAGCGCTCTGTCTCGTTAGCTGCTCGAGTGTATTGTAGCACTCGGCACTCCCAAGCAAGAACTCAATACAATCCACAAAGTAGCAGTAGGAGTGTTATCTCTCCGGAGAGCTCCGAAGCTGGGTAAAAACCTTCCCCCGCGTGCTTCGCCTCGATCTGCTCTTCGCGCGGCCTCCGCCCCCCACCGAACCGAGAAGGGGCTTCGTCCCCATAGGTGCTCGGGGAGCCCAGGAAAACCCCGGCAAATGGCATGAGCCAAATCGGTGGGACCGAGTTTTTCAACTCGGTGGGTCCGAGATGGTTTCGGCGGAAACCTAACCCTAAAATTTCGATTCAAACCTATTCTACGAATCGCATTGACTGGATTGGAGTGTTTCAAACGTGGCTAGAATCAATATGATCACAATGTGCTAGGAATCGGATTGGGGAATAGCACAAAGATCGAGTCCATACCCTAGTTCGGCGGAGACTCGCTACGACGGCAACGGCGGGGTTGAATTCCGTTGACGGTGACGCAGACCAGCGACTGGAGGCGGCTGGCGACGAGAAGATGATCCGGAGACCACGTTGGCAGAGCGAGCTATCGCGCGGGCGAAGGGGTTCAGAGAAATTTCCAAATTTTTGCCCGTGTCTATATATAGCCCGACCCTGTCGGTGTGACCGAGTGGAACAACTCGGTGGCACCGAGATGCAAAACTGTATACACTTATTGCAACTCGGTGTGACCGAATGGTTCAAATCGGTTGCACCGAGATCAAAAACATAGATCAACTTAATGATCTCGGTAAGACCGAAAGTGGGGTATCGATCAGACCGAGAATCACAAAGAGGTTTTGGAAGTTTAAGTCTATGACGAATCGGGGACTCCGAGTGCTCCTCAGAGTGGTTCGAATCTGACTTGATCAATTTTGTGATGTAGCATGAATAGAGTTTGAGACGAGAAAAGCATAGATAGCTAGAGGAGGTTCTTAGGCATTCTTGTCCATCCACTTGGCAAAAGAAAAATAAAGCCAAACAATCAAAACAACAAGTGGATGTCCTCGAATGAGTAAAATATGCAACTAACATGCTCACACAATAAAATGGCAATTGAAATATGTGACAAAGCATGCACAGCCAATTCTAGCATCTATCAGGCAATTGGCGATGACTAGGTCATCTATATATGAGTATATTGACCTAGGAGTCAAATGAGAACACTTGATCATAGGTCATACTCATCGTTTAAGCTCAAGTGGGGTTACCACTTTTACATAAAGCATTGTTGTGTTCACATCATTAGAGTTGCTTTAGCTCAAGTATTAGAGTAAAGCTCCCCCTAGATGTGATATCCCCCCTAAGAGGGATGAACTAACCTTGGGTTTTGTCGATGATGACTTCATGTAGATCTTGAAGATGTGGATGCTCATGTTGATGTAGATTACTTGAAGCTATCCTTTTGAGTGAATTGCGCTTTCAATACCTAAATGGGTTAGTCCCACAAGGAACAAACAAGGATATCCATAGACATAGAGTGATGCACACACAAGATGATGTCCATGAAAATTTTTAGGTTACCTTGTCCCTTGTCTTACCAACAAGAGGGTTTGTGACTCCTTGAACTAGTGCAAGATGTGAAAGTTGATTGCACTTGTTCTAGCCAAAATGATAAGAGTGAAGTATGTTGGCGGAGTCACCCTCAAGAACTCTCTAGTTCTTCTTCTTTTGGATCCACACCATCTTGATGGGAATCCTTGGAGTTGTAGTCGTACTTGATGAAGTGGAACTTGCAGTAGTCTTGGGAATCCACTTGACTGAGGTCTTAGGAGCTTCTTCAAATGCATGAATTTCCTCTTGAAGCTTGTCCTTGCCTTTTTGCTTGTAGTCTTGTGGTGGAAGATCATCTTGAGTTTGTGTCCCCTTGAAAGAAGTAGGATCATACTTATCTTGTTGTGGAAAAAACTTTGTCTTGGGGTATTGATCTTCTTCGCACTCAACTCCATTGGCATTGAACTTCCGTTCAAAACCAACACCTTGATTCTTCCGGTGCCTTCCTTGCTTGCGTACAATTTCCTCGAATTGCTTACTCCCGGCAAGGCTTTTGTACACTCCTTTCTCTATGATTCCCTTCAATAAGCTATTTTCTTGCTCAAGTGTAACTTGGCTAAGAGAATCATTAGTGGAATCAAGAGAACTACTAGAAGCAACAATATTGGATTTAACATGATCATTGTTACTACTAGAGGAAGAATCTTTCTTGTTCTTGTTACTAGACTTGACTTGAGGCATGTAAGTGGATAAGAGTAAACGCTTGGCAATGTAAGAAGAACTTTTCTTGCGGAGATCATCACTGATTGGCTTTAAAACTCATTCTCTTGCTCAAGATTGAGCTTTTCAAAACGTAACTTCTCATGAGCTCTTAAAAGTTCTCGATGATCTTCGAAGATAGTTTCATGAGCTAACTTAAGAGTGTTTAGTTCTTTAGTTAGAGCCTCAATTTTCTCCTTATCATTGTCATTCATTTTATCTTGATTAGCATGATTAATTGACGTTTCATCATAGTATTCATCACTAGAGTTGTCAACAAGTAAATCATCATCACCTAACAAGTCATCTTCATCACTATTAAAATCAACATACTCAGGGTGTGTTACCTTAGGACCTTTGGCCATGAAGCATCTTTTAATTCCTTCATTTGGTGAATCAAATATGTCGTAGGAGTTGGTTGACACAAGTGCTAGACCGGCAACACCTTCATCTTGAGTATATTCGGAGTCGGAGTGATAACTTCTCTCGGAGTGGTTGTCAGAGTCGGAGCCGGATACCCATTCACCAACATGAGCTTGATGTCTTCATTTTGTGTAGCTCCTTGATGACTTTTCCTTTCTTTCCGAATCCTTGCTTCTCTGTGAGTATATTCGTTCATAACAATCATCTCTACTCCTTCTCTCTCTTGATGGAGATTCTTCTCTTTTGCTTCTTCTTTTTGGAGAATCTTCTCTTCTTTTGTAAGGAGCCGTACACTCATTGGAATAGTGTCCGGGTCTTCCACAATTGTAGCAGTTTCGCTCTCGACTAGAAGATCTTTTGTCATTGTAGGACCTTGACTTGGGGCTTCTATCTTTGCTTCTACTCTTGTAGAACTTGTTGAAGTTCTTTACCATTAAGCTCAATTCTTCGTTGAAGTTTTGTTTCTCACTTAATGATGTGGGGGCTTCACATGAGGCTTTGTAAGCACCACTTGATTTGTTGTGAAGTTCCTCTTTGTCCTTGAGTGACATCTCATGAGCAACAATTCTTCCAATGACCTCCGTTGGCTTGAGATCTTTGTAATTGGGCATCATTTGGATCAATGTGCACATGGTATCATATTTTCCATCCAAGGCTCTTAGGATCTTCTTGATGATGAATCTATCGTTCATCTCTTCACTCCCTAAGCCGGCAATCTCATTTGTGATGAGAGCAAGCCTAGAGTACATTTCAGCGACACCTTCACCATCCTTCATTTTGAACTTGTCAAGTTGACTTTGAAGCACATCCAATTTGGATTCCTTGACGGAGTCGGTACCTTCGTGCATATCAATCAAAGTATCCCAAATTTCCTTTGCATTCTCAAGACGGCTGATTTTGTTGAATTCTTCGGGGCACAATCCATTGAAGAGAATATCACAAGCTTGAGCATTGTATTGCAGCATCTTCAACTCATCCGCAGTAGCTTCACGGTTTGGTTCTTTCCCATCGAAGAAGTCACCTTGCAAACCAACACACACAATAGCCCAAACGGCAGGGTTATGTCCGAGAATATGCATTTTCATTTTATGCTTCCAACTAGCAAAATTAGTACCATCAAAGTAAGGACCTCTACGGTGATAATTTCCCTTGCTAGACGCCATACTCTCCTAGGTTGTGAAACCAAGGCTATGACCACCAAAAGCTATGGAAATCAAAGCAAATGGAGACCAAAGCTCTGATACCACTTGTAGGATCGGAAGTATGTCTAGAGGGGGGGTGATTAGACTACTTGACCAAATAAAAACTTAACCTTCTCCCAATTTTAGTTCTTTGCAGATTTTAGCAACTTTAGGATAAGTCAAGCAATCATCACACAATTCAAGCAAGCATGCAAAGAGTATATAGGCAGCGGAAAGTAAAGCATGCAACTTGCAGGAATGTAAAGGGAAGGGTTTGGAGAATTCAAACGCAATTGGAGACACGGATGTTTTTCCCGTGGTTTGGATAGGTGGTGCTATCCTACATCCACGTTGATGGAGACTTCAACCCACGATGGGTAACGGTTGCGCGAGTCACGGAGGGCTCCACCCACGAAGGGTCCACGAAGAAGCAACCTTGTCTATCCCACCATGGCCATCGCCCATGAAGGACTTGCCTCACTAGCGGTAGATCTTCACGAAGTAGGCTATCTCCTTGCCCTTACAAACTCCTTGGTTCAACTCCACAATCTTGTCGGAGGCTCCCAAGTGACACCTATCCAATCTAGGAGACACCACTCTCCAAGAAGTAACAAATGGTGTGTTGATGATGAACTCCTTGCTCTTGTGCTTCAAATGATAGTCTCCCCAACACTCAACTCTCTCTCACAGGATTTGGATTTGGTGGAAAGAAGATTTGAGTGGAAAGCAACTTGGGGAAGGCTAGAGATCAAGATTCATATGGTAGGAATGGAATATCTTGGCCTCAACACATGAGTAGGTGGTTCTCTCTCAGAACATATGAGTTGGAAGTGTAGATGTGTTCTTATGGCTCTCTCCACGAGTGAAGAGGAGGTGGAGGGGTATATATAGCCTCCACACAAAATCCAACCGTTACACACAATTTACCAATCTCGGTGGGACAGAATCAACAAACTCGGTCGGACCAAAATAGTAAACCTAGTGACCGTTAGAGATTTTCGGTGGGATTGACATGCAACTCGGTAGGACCGATATGGTTAGTGTTAGGGCATAACGTAATCTCGGTGAGACCGATTACACAAACTCGGTGAGACCGATTTGGTAATAAGCTAACCAAAGAGTTGGTCAGGTAAACTCGGTGGGACCGATTTGCTCTTTCGGTGAGACCGAAATGTTACAAAAGGGAAACAGAGAGTTTACATTGCAATCTCGGTGGGACCAATTCGCTCTTTCGGTGAGACCGAAAAGTTACGAAAGGGAAACAGAGAAATTGCAATCCCATCTTGGTGAGACCGAGATCCCTATCGGTAGAACCGATTTGCTAGGGTTTTGGCAGTGGCTATGACATGTGAAACTCGGTGGCGCCGGATAGAAAGAATCGGTAGGACCGAGTTTGGCTTAGGGTTTAGGTCATATGTGGATATGGGAAAGTAGCTGAGGATTTTGGAGCACATCATTAAGGACATGGAGCAAAAGGCTCATTAAGCAACACCTCATCCCTTCTTGATAGTATTGGCTTTTTCCTATGGACTCAATGTGATATTGGATCACTAAAATGTAAAATGAAGAGTCTTGAGCTTTTGAGCTTGAGCCAATCCTTTGTCCTTAGCATTTTGAGGGTTCCACTTTCACCATCCGTGCCATGCCAATCATTGAGCTTTCCTGAAATAATTGTCTTGGAATAGCATTAGCTCAGTGAGCTATATGTTGTTATCAATTACCAAAACCACCTAGGGATAGTTGCACTTTCAATCTCCCCCTTTTTGGTAATTGATGACAACATATAGATCAAAGCTTCGACAAATGGTAATAACAATGAATTATATCGTCGCTTTGAGAAGTATGTGATAAGTAAGAGCTCCCCCTAAATTTGTGCATATTTAAAATTTGCTTTGGACTGCAAATGCACAAAGAGTTAGAATCATGGGTTACTCTTCCATGTCACATACATCTTGGTGGAGCGCTCAAAATGATAAGAATGAAATACATGCACTCATCACCAAGAAAAGTGAATGATCACATAAGATAGATAAGATATATCAAGCATGCATAAGTGTAGCTTATGATCCAACACATGATCATCAATGTCTCACAAGCATATCAAAGTATCTCGACCAAAAGCAAACAAAGTTTGAAAAACCACCAAATAAAGCAAGAGAGAATAAAAGCAACACACACTCTCTCGAAGCCTATGATCTATACATTTTTCTCCCCCTTTGGCAACAAGTTACCAAAAAGTTCCTAGAAAATGCATAGTGCTAGATCGACAATCAGGCTTGATCTTCTGGTGGTGGTGGAGTTTGGATCACTCCAAGGACGAAGGCTTCTGTGGACGTGGTTGGAGCTGGAGCTGAAGTAGATGCTGGAGCTAGTTGGGCTGGTGCTGTGGCTGGAGCTGAGGTGGTGGCTCCTGTGTCAGGAACTGGCACTGTAGATGACCTCTGGGCTCGTCGCACTCTAGCAAATGCATCAGTGGTAGTCTTCCCTTTCCTCTCCTGCATGTCATCTTGAAGTTGCTCCACTACAGACTGGATTTCTGTCACTTTGACATCCAAGTCATAGAACTTTTGTTCTACGACCCTCTCTAAGCTCTCCTGATTCTGAGTGAGGGTGGCCAGTCCTTTCTCTATCCTCAGGGTGGATGCAATTAAGTAACTGAGCTGCTCTTGCTTGGTTTTCAAGAAATATTCAGATGCCTCCTCTTGAGTTGGCATCTTTGCAGCTTTATCCTTCCTTGCCTTCTCCTTCTGTGCTTGTGCATGGGCTGAAGATGGTTCATCCTTGTTCATCACAACTTCATTATCTTCAAAATCTGGATGGATAGGCAAATGTTCCTTGTCCAAGAGGTATATGCCTGTGCCCATCTTGGAGTTAATCAGCTCCTGGATCTGAGGGGCATATCCACAGCTCCTCTTCTGGTCTGCTGCAGTCCTCTTGATTGTTTCTACCATGAGGCTCATGACTTTGAATTTTTGTGCACATCAAAGATGTGAAGCAAGTTGATTGCATGGCCTCTGATCATCTTGTGATCACCTGACTTGGGCAACAAGGTGTGCCTCAGTATCCAATTGATGGTTGGCAATCCTGACAGAAGATAATGTACTGATCCAAACTTGAAAGTGTCAAGTGCCTTGTTTGGGATCTCCTTGTACATGTTGGACAGAGAGTTGTGGTCCATCTTCTTCTTGGCATAAACATCTAGGTCATCCTCATGCTCTTCTGGGGCATTGATGAGCTGTGCCCACTCAGCAATTGTTGATTGGTACCTCGTACCTTCAGACATCCATACAATTCTGCCATCTGGATAAAAATGTGCTGTGGAGTAGAACTGCATGATCAGCTCTTCATTCCACTCTGTGAGGTTCTGCCCAACAAAGTCAGCTACTCCACAAGCTTTGAAGCTGTCTTGCACTCCAGGATAGTGCTCTTCATTGTCCTTGATGTATTCCCAGTCGACCCATCTCATGTCACAAACAATGGGCTTCTTATCCAATAAGACTGTCTCATAGAAGTCCTATTGTTCTTTAGTGTGGAACCTGTAGTCAACAGCAGTTCTCCTCCTGGTAGCATATGGATCTTCTGCTCTCCACTTTCTCAGCCCTGAGTCTCTTCTGATCTTCATATCCTCAGCCACAGGATGAGCATCATTGTGGTCTGGGATCTTGGGCTTCAACTTTCTGAGAACTTGGTCTTCCTCTTCTTCTGCAGTGTCAGGCACTGGGGCCTTGTTCTTCTCAGCAGCTGAGATGCTCCTTGTATTCCTCTTTGGAGCTGTCTTGGCCTTTGATGCAGTCTTGGGTGCTTCCTTGGGCTTGGATGCAGTAGCCCCTGATTTGATTGCATCACCCATTAACTTGGGTGCCTTAGGTGTTGGTGCAGCAACCTCTTTTTCTTCATCCTCATCAGAAGAATCTTTCCTCATAGAAGGCTTGCCAACAACTCTGGCAGTAGTAGTTCTAGCTCTCTTCTTTTTCTTGTCCTGGCCAATTTTATAGTTTCCTCAGGAACAACCTTCCTAGGCTTGGATGTAGGAACTCTCCTAGCAGGTGCCTTTTTTGCATTCCTGGCTTGATGGTTGCAGCTGATCCATACTCCTTCTTAAGCACAACTCTCTTGGAAGTAGCTTCCTCTTCTGCCACATAGTCTTCACCCTCTGATTCTGAGGTTCTTTTCTTCCTTTGTCTGGTGGCAGCTTTTGACAAATTACTGGGAGTGCTCCTGCTGCCTTCATCGGAAGAACTGGAGGGACTAGTGCCCTCACTCATGTGCACTGGCTGTTCTGACATGTTCTGGCTATCACTCTGGTCTGACATGATGAACAAGCTGAATGCTGACCCTGTGAATAGTTTATAGATGAGGTAGAGTGGATGAGCATCACAAAATCTTAGTTTTAGTTCCCCACAGAAATCATTTCGGATCTACCGATTTTTAAACTCGGTGATACCGAAGCAGTTTTGGAACCTAAACTAGTGAACTCAGTCAGACCGAGTCACAGTTCGGTGGCACCGAGACTGCTAGGGTTTCACAAAGTTCCAAAATCGGTCACACCGATTAGCAATACTCAGTCAGACCGAGTCTCACTTATGCAATGGCATGAGCCAAATCGGTGGGACCGAGTTTTTCAACTCGGTGGGTCCGAGATGGTTTCGGCGGAAACCTAACCCTAAAATTTCGAATCAAACCTATTCTACGAATCGCATTGACTGGATTGGAGTGTTTCAAACGTGGCTAGAATCAATATGATCACAATGTCCTAGGAATCGGATTGGGGAATAGCACAAAGATCGAGTCTATACCCTAGTTCGGTGGAGACTCGCTACGGCGGCAACGGCGGGGTTGAATTCCGTTGACGGCGACGGAGACCAGCAGCTGGAGGTGGCCGGCGGCGAGAAGACGATCCGGAGACCACGTTGGCAGAGCGAGCTATCGCGCGGGCGAAGGGGTTCGGAGAAATTTCCAAATTTTTGCCCGTGTCTATATATAGCCCGACCCTGTCGGTGTGACCGAGTGGAACAACTAGGTGGCACCGAGATGCAAAACTGTATACAGTTATTGCAAATCGGTGTGACCGAATGGTTCAAATCGGTTGCACCGAGATCTAAAACATAGATCAACTTAATGAGTTCGGTAAGACCGAAAGTGGGGTATCGGTCAGACCGAGAATCACAAAGAGGTTTTGGAAGTTTAAGTCTATGACGAATCGGGGACTCCGAGTGCTCCTCACACAGAGTGGTTCGAATCTGACTTGATCAATTTTGTGAAGTAGCATGAATAGAGTTTGAGACGAGAAAAGCATAGATAGCTAGAGGAGGTTCTTAGGCATTCTTGTCCATCCACTTGGCAAAATAAAAATAAAGCCAAACAATCAAAACAACAAGTGGATGTCCTCGAATGAGTAAAATATGCAACCAACATGCTCACACAATATAATGGCAATTGAAATATGTGACAAAGCATGCACAACCAATTATAGCATCTATCAGGCAATTGGCGATGACTAGGTCATCTATATATGAGTATATTGACTTAGGAGTCAAATGAGAACACTTGATCATAGGTCATACTCCTCGTTTAAGCTCAAGTGGGGTTACCACTTTTACATAAAGCATTGTTGTGTTCACATCATTAGAGTTGCTTTAGCTCAAGTATTAGAGTAAAGCTCCCCCTAAATGTGATATCCCCCCTAAGAGGGATGAACTAACCTTGGGTTTTGTCGATGATGACTTCATGTAGATGTTGAAGATGTGGATGCTCAATGTTGATGTAGATTACTTGAAGCTATCCTTTTGAGTGAATTGCACTTTCAATACCTACATGGGTTAGTCCCACAAGGAACAAACAAGGATATCCATAGACATAGAGTGATGCACACACAAGATGATGTCCATGAAAATTTTTAGGTTACCTTGTCCCTTGTCTTACCAACAAGAGGGTTTGTGACTCCTTGAACTAGTGCAAGATGTGGAAGTTGATTGCAGTTGTTCTAGCCAAAATGATAAGAGTGAAGTATGTTGGCGGAGTCACCCTCAAGAAGTCTCTAGTTCTTCTTCTTTTGGATCCACACCATCTTGATGGGAATCCTTGGAGTTGTAGTCGTACTTGATGAAGTGGAACTTGAAGTAGTGTTGGGAATCCACTTGACTGAGGTCATAGGAGCTTCTTCAAATGCATCAATTTCCTCTTGAAGCTTGTCCTTGCCTTTTTGCTTGTAGTCTTATGGTGGAAGATCATCTTGAGTTTGTGTCCCCTTGAAAGAAGTAGGATCATACTTCTCTTGTTGTGGAACAAACTTTGTCTTGGGGTATTGATCTTCTTCCCACTCAACTCCATTGGCATTGAACTTCAGGTTGCAATGTTTTGAGCTATCAAACAACATGCTACAGGAACAGATCATGGCAAATAAAGGCATGGCATGAATCTACTAATTGCATATAACAAAAGACCCTTACTGACCATGAGCCAAAAGGGCACAGAAAATATGATGTCACTCATGTAACATAGCAAGTTTGGTTACAGATTTCAGACTTTGCGAGCTCGATGCACCCACTACGAGGCATTGCATGACAAACTAAGCATACACCCAGGAACTTGACATGTCATAGAAGCTAGACATGGCAAGAACAACAACATAGCATGCACGTATCACTAGCAACAACCTTAGCAAAATTGAATAACATGTAAACAATCTGCCAGGAACATTTTATAGCAAAAGTAGAGTAAGATTAAGACATCCTACAACACTCTATAAATACAAACAGAGGCATGGACGGATAGAGTATAACCATATGTCCAAAACATCCTTACTGAACATACTCGAAAGAGTCATGGATCTCACTGTAGCAACATGAATACATGGCATAAAAATAACAGCAGACAAAGAATGAAATTCTAAGTCACTGAAATCAGCAACGGCACGGAGTCTACTTTGCAAGCTTTAAACAAACAACACATGGCATATCATGAAAAATGGATTGCACCACAGAAAACACGGCATGTTGTAGCTCACAACACATGTAGACTTCATGCTCAAAAGAAAATCACACAAAAAGATGCAAAAATGACAAATGAGCAAGTTCTGATAACAGACAGCAGTTAACATCATATAGCACACTTGCAACGATGATTACAGAATCAAGATGGACACCAATAAACATGGCACAATGGAACAAAATGTAGAGCATCTCCTGTTGAACATTTTGATATATCATACACGCAAAACGAAGTAATATGCATGAAGATATGGCATGATGAACAGAGCAACATAATGCAAAATATTTCGGGACTTGGGAAAAATCGGGAGGGGGAGAAAGTCAACCTCCTCGGATCTCAGATCTGGATCAGCCGGAGCGGTTCCCGAGGCGGGGCGCGGACTCGCCGGAGTCCTCGCCGAAGAGGAGGGAGGAGGGCGGCGCTGGAGTGCGGGCCTGCGGCGGAGAGGCGAGGCGACGGGCCACGGCGGCGCGCGGCGCCGGGGCGGCAGAGATGGGCGCCGCGGGGAGGCGCTGGCGGCGGAGGGCGGCGCCTGAGGGCGGCGCCGGCGGGCGGAGGCGCTGCGGCGACGGGCGAGCGGCTCGGGCGGTGCGGGGACGCGGGAGGCAGGCGGCGGCGGACGGCGGCGTGCGCAGGCGGGCGGGGCGGTGGAGGCGAGTGCTTGGGGCGTGGGGCGGCGCGGTCGGGCCTGGTTCGGTCCGGCGCAGGCCGGATCTGGGCTCGGGCGGGCCTGGCGGCGGTGGGAGGAGAGAGGAGGCGAGGTGGCGCGCGCCGGTTGGAGGAGAGCGGCGGCGGGGCGACGTGGCGGCCGCCGATTGGCTGGAACGATGTGGCGGCGGGCGGTGGACATGTCCGGCGCGGCGTGGACGCGTCCGGTGGCGCGAGGATGAAGAAGACTAGGGTTTGGACCCGGGATTTGGACGGGTGCACATATTTATAGATAGGAGGAGGTAGGAGTGTCCAAATGGAGAGCGGTTTTCGCCCACACGATCGTGATCGGACGACCGACGGCATGGAGGGGATTAGGATGGGTTATTGGGCCACTTTGGAGGGGTGTTGGGCTGCACACAAAAGAGGCCTTTACGGTTACCCGGTTAACCGTTGGAGCATCAAACGGACTCCAAATGATCCGAAACTTGACAGGCGGTCTACCGGTGCTATACCAAGGCCTCTTGACAAACCTCGGTCCATTCCGAGACCGTTTAACACCCGCACACAAAAAAGGCAAAAGGGGGCGCGGGAGGACATAGGAGTGTCGGGTTGCAAAACGGACAACGGGGAAAATGCTTGGATGCATGAGACGAACACGTATGCAAAATGAGATGCACATGATGACATGGTAAAATGCAACACGCAAGCAAATGACATGGCAAGGACGGCGAATAACTGGAAGACACCTGGCGCATCGGATCCGGGGCGTTACAGATTTGGAAGTTTAAACTACATGGCTGACGTCCGCGGGGAATTGATCTTCGACAGATTCGAGCCACAGCCGAGCGCGCTGCACTGTCGCGATGGGCATGATCTAGCTCTGCCGCCGAAAAGTTCCCTGGAGGCCGCGCACGCATCAGTTCCGACCCTGGATTCGGAACCAACTGCGCCAATCGAGGACGAGTGGTTGGACGCCACCTCGGGGGCTGCGATCCCAACGGCGATCGAGCCGAACACCAGCCCCGCACTCCGCAAGGCCCGTGACTCTGTGGGGCCAGACTCCTTTCCGGACTCCAAGCCCCCCCCCCTCCCCGCGTGCGCGCCCCTGCTGATCGAATCCGATTGGGCGCCGATCATGGAGTTTACCACCGCAGACATCTTTCAGCACTCGCCCTTTGGCAATATTCTGAAGTCATTAAAGTCTCTCTCTTTATCAGGAGAGCCCTGGCCGAACTACGGTCAGCAAGGTTGGGATACGGACGACGAAGAAATTCAAAGCCCACCCACCACCCACTTTGTAGCCACTGTCGATGATTTAACCGACATGCTCGACTTCGACTCCGAAGATATCAACGGTATGGACGCCGATGTAGGAGACGACCAAGAACCAGCACCTATAGGGCACTATAAAGCCACCTCGTCGTATGACATATACATGGTGGATACCCCAAAAGAAGGAGATGGCGATGGAACAGCGGGAGATGACCCCTCCAAGAAACAGCCTAAGCGCCGGCGTTAGCGGCGCCGCTCTAAATCCCGCCAAAGCAAAAACGGTGATTCCGGCACAGGAGATAATAATACTCCGGATAGCACCGAAGAACACCCCCTCCAGCTAGATTCAGCGCAGGAGGATGGAGAAGCCAGCCCTCACGAGAGAGCGGCAGACAGAGAGGTCGAGGATGACAATTATATGCCTCCCTCCGAAGACGAGGCAAGCCTCGACGATGACGAATTCGTCGTGCCAGAGGATCCCGTTGAACAAGAGCGTTTCAAACGCAGGCTTATGGCCACGGCAAGCAGCCTCAAGAAAAAACAGCAACAACTTAGAGCTAATCAAGATTTGCTAGCCGACAGATGGACTGAAGTCCTTGCGGCCGAAGAGTATGAACTCGAACGCCCCTCCAAGAGCTACCCAAAGCGCAGGCTGCTACCCCGATTAGAGGAGGAAGCACCTAAACCTACATCATCAGCGCATGACACGGCCGATCGGCCACCTCGTGGTCGCGACAGATGTAACACCCCCGGTGTCATGCTACAGTAACCCTTTGTGATTAAGCATAATCATTTGGCTAAAGAATGCTTAATCACCTTTGTTCAATATCTCTTTTCAAATCCCCTCTGAATTCAAATTCAAATCATAAGTGAAATTTGAAGTTGCACAAAAGTTGCTGGAAAAATGTTCATCATTTAGCAAATATTCCAATACAATTTGATGTAAAGAAAAACAACATCACTCTAATGCTAAAATGGACACTAACATTTATAACAGTGTCATTCCAGCAATTTAAAATGCAAATTCATTTATGAAAATTGCAAATGAATCTAATCCTCTCCCAAAAATAATTGAGGCAGTGCCTACAAATGCAATGGACTTTTATGATCCAGTTCCACATTTTTCCTAAAACATTAGGGTCCCCAGATATTTATTTTTTCCTTCTCTGGTAATTAAATAAAAGGGAAGCAGAAAATCTAAATAAAATAAAGCCCCCACCCCATTGTGCACTTGGGCCTCAAGTGCACAGTGAGGCCCAGCCCAGCTGGCCGGTCGTCCCCTTTCCTGTTCACCGGGCACGCCCGACTGTGCCCACGGTCGCCACCGGACCCCCTCCCCGGCGAGGATAAGGGCGCCACGACCCCCCCTCTCGGCCTCGTCAGATCCCCTTCCCCCGCAGATATTTATCCTCCCTCTTTCTCGCACGCTCGCTCCTCTCCCCCTTTGCCGAGCGCCACCGTCGCCGTGCGTCCGTCGATCTCGCGGCTACCGCTGTCTCCGTCCCTCTCCGACGAGTCCCCGAGCACCGTCGTGCCCCGCTACGTCTTCCTCGACCACCGGACCAAGCCAGGAGCTCCCACAGCATGCGCGGCGACCTCTTCTTCCTCCTCTGCTCCAACGAACGTCGGCGTTGATTCGCTCCGCCGAGCCTCCCCTGAGCCCACTGTTGCACACCTACAGGGCCCGGTGAGCAGCCGCCGTCCTTTCCCGTCTCTCCCAGCGATCGCTCTCTTCCTCTAGTCTAGCTAACCGTCGGAGCCGAAGAGTGTCGCTGCCACCCATGTCGCCGCGGCACTCACCTACCGCGACTCGCCCTGGCTACGCGCGCGCATCGCCACGGTTGCTACCGCCTGCCGCGGCCCTGTCCACCGCTCGACCGCGTGGCCGCCTTCCCCTCGCAGCCTCCAGTACCCACGCACCGGTGCGTGATAGAAGTACCGCCGTCCCTAGTCGCGTTCACCTGCGCCGGGGCCGTGTCTCCCTCCTCCCGACCGCGCCAGCGCCACCCCTTGCCACTGCTTGCTGCTCCAACCGAGGCCCCTACCATGCTGCGCCGCCGCTCGCCGACGCCCCGCTCCACTGCCGCCTGCACTCCGGCCCCCTCTCCCAGTGCCGGCCCTCCGCAGCCGCCGCCGGCACCCTTCCGCTGCCGCGCCCGAAGCTCAGCTCCCGCCCACGCACTCCACTTCTCTCCCATGCGCGCCCGTCGCCCGCGTGCCGGTCGGGCCCTCTCGCCCCTGCTCCGCGCTGCTTCGGCCTGCCGTCGCCGCCTCCTGCTGCTGCCGCCCGCACCTGTGCCCGCTGCCGCTGCCTCCGCTCCACGCGCACCGACCACTTCCCCTTCGTCGGCCGCCCTCGCGTGCCCCTATCGCCGCTGTCGCCGGCGCAGCCCCGGCCAGGCCACGGCGCGCCCCCATGCCTGTGCGTGTTCGGGTGGGCGCCCATGCCCGCAGCCCCGTCGCCCCGCTATGGCTTTGTTCCACTGACCACGCGGGCCCACGCCTAGAAAAACAAAGCAATATTAATAATTAATTAATTAGATAGTTAATTAACTTAATTAATTTTGGCTAATTAACTAATTAGCTAAATACTTAGTCAAAGGACTCTATGACAGTGGGGGCCCACCCCTAGTTAGCTTATTTTAAACACCCCCTTTTTAAATATGTGACACTCACAGATGGGCCCCATTGACCCTTTTGACTGGTCAACATTGACCCAGTCAACGCTGACTGTGCTGCTGACTGGGCACTGACCGGCCCCACACGTCAGGGTTGACCATGGTCAACTCAGCTGACTAATGACGTCATGATGACGTCATGCTTGTTCAAAGACCCTATTTTAGTTTAATAATAAATCTAGGATATTGCCTAAACTTCAGAAATTCATATAAAATAATCTGTAGCTCGGATGAAAAAGTTTTCTACATGAAAGTTGCTCAGAACGACGAGACGAATCCGGATAGGCGGTCCGTTCGTCCTCCACACATCCCTAGCATAGAGAACATGCAGCTTTCCCCCTCTGGTTCATTTGTTCGAAAAATGCAAACATCGGGAAATCTTTCCCGGATGTTTACCCCCTTCCACGGTACCGCGTAGCACCGCGTTAGAACACGTCTAGCCCTGCCTGTTGTCCTGCTATGCACTTGCTTACTATGTATTTACTGTTTCTTCCCCCTCTTCTCTCCGGTAGACCCCGAGATTGCCGCTGATGCCACTGTGATCGACTACGTCGACGACGACCCCTTCTTCTTGTCTGAGCAACCAGGCAAGCCCCCCCTTTGACCATCCCGATATCGCCCATTCCATTCTCTCATGCTTGCATTAGATTTTGCTACTGTTATTGTTTGCTCCTAATTTGATGCATAGCCTGCTTTTGTAGCTACTGTTGTACCTTGCCTGCTTATCCTAAACTGCTTAGTATAGGTTGGTTAGAGACCCATCAGTGACCCCCCCCCACTTGACCCGACTGCCCCGCTGGATTATCAGAAGACCCGATCAACGGGATCGAAGACCAGGCCCCGACACCGCACATCACTTTCCCCTTTTGTTGCTCGACTCTGCAGAGTTACCATCGAGTGCCGAGGGTGGAACATATACATCACTCCTGATGAGATCTCTGTAGTGTAACCATTCGGCCGGGGTCATCGAGGGTGATTTCCTCCTTAACCACTTCCGATACGGCTCTATCGTGCAACCCCTCAAGTGTGAACTTCGAGGGTGGTTCCTCTTACGTTCACCTTGATGATTACATCGAGTGGAATCCGTCAAGGGTGATTCCTCAGGTTTTCCCCTTGGTGTTAGACACATAGTTACTATGGTTACTATGACTTTGTACTGGACCCTCTTACTAAAGACGGGTTGGCCCTGAGGGGTACCCGCGCAAGCTTAATTGCGAGTGATGTGCAGTCGGGCGGACCTGGAAGGTGCCCGCGAGATAATTACGAGGCGTGGCCGGGCATTCCTCGCCCTTGCCGCAAGTCCTCGAGACGGGGCAACGGGGCCACATCTTTCATGAGTCTCTGCTTGTTACCGCGCGTTCCTAATCCACTACGATTTGGATATTTAATCCGAGGGGCCTCTGGCCTGATAGCACTAACCATCACGTGGGCATAGTATGGGCGTTCTGCGTCGTATACATCAGCCGAAGCTTAATAGACGTCAGCGACTGAGTGGCACGCGCCGGGTTGGACTGCGTAAGCGCCTGCCTTGTTGAAGGAGGTAGCTAGGTCTGCTCACCGGCCGCGTACGCAACGTGCAGGAGTTCCCGGGGAGATGGCCCATGACCCCTGGGGGCATAGGTTTAGTCCGGCATGCTGGCCTCTCTATTAAGCCTAGGTCGGGTTGCGGCGTATTGTTTGGCCGAGGCCGGGCATGACCCAGGAAAGTGTGTCCGGCCGGAGTTAATCGAGCGTGGTGGGTAAGTTGGTGCACCCCTGCAGGGAAGAAAACATCTATCGATCGCTTGTCCTACAGTAATGGACACTTGGAGTTGTATCCCGATCAATACAACTAGAACTGGATACCTGAGATGAGAACTGGATGGCGATGAGTAATGGTTTGTGATGATAACTAGATAGTATGGCTCTGGGATTTCTTTCTCGCAGGGAGTCGAGAAAGGATCTCTGGCCGAGGTTGATAACACTACTACTACTTTACATTATGCTACTCTACTCCCTCCTGTTGCTGCAAGATGGTGGTTTCGAGAAGATGCTAGTCTTTGATAGGACTAGGCCTTTTCTCTATTCTGGCATTTCTGCAGCCCAGTCCACATATACAGCCTATCTTTGATAATGATGCATATGTAGTGTAGATCCTTGCTTGCGAGTACTTCGGATGAGTACTCACGGTTGCTTTGCTCCCCCTTTTCCGCCTTTCTTCTTTCCGGTTGATGCAACCAGATGTCGGAGCTCAGGAGCCAAATGCCACCGCCGATGCCTGCTACTACGTGGAGACCGCCGACGACCAGGAGTAGTTAGGAGGCTCCCAGGCAGGAGGCCTTGCCTTTTCGACCAATGTTGCTTTTGTGCTAGCCTTCTTGAGGCAAACTTGTCTAACTTATGTCTGTACTCAGATATTGTTGCTTCCGCGGACTCTTGTATTTTAGAGCTTATGTATTCGAGCCCTCGAGGCCCCTGGCTTGTAATATAAAGCTTGTATTATTTTAAATTGTGTCTAGAGTTGTGTTGTGATATCTTCTCGTGAGTCCTTGATCTTGATCGTACACATTTGCGTGTATGATTAGTGTATGATTGAATCGAGGGTGTCACAAGTTGGTATCAGAGCCGACTGCCTGTAGGTAGCCCCCTTTCCAACTCCTTGGCCGAAGTTGAGTCTAGTCATCCAAAACTGTTTTACTAACTTGGCTGTGTGGCTTACCGGCCCACGTCGCCATTGGGTGGTATTTGGATCTTTCTCTTCCTCGTCTATACTCTGGGACTCTGATCTCTCTTCTATTCGGGTTAAAATTTTTACTAACTCTGACATTAGGTTCTCGTATCCACTTCCTTCCGGAGAGCCCCAACATTACCGATGATCGCTTGCTTCACCAGAAGATTCTGCAGATACTCCTGGCTGTTTCTCGAGACCCTGTGCCCAGTGCCTTGCAGTTCCTGACCACCGATAATCCCCGTAAGTAACATCATTGCCGCTTGTACCTACATACCCAGTTGCTCCTGTTATTACAAGATGCCCCTAGTACTCCCCGTTGTTCCGAGAATCCTTTGTGCCTTCTGCTTTGTGGCTTCTTTTTGCACTGCAGATAATTCACTTAACCGGGGTCCGTTCATCCCCAGTTGTTCATATGCTTTCCAAAATACTTGGAAATACTATCTGATCTTCCGAAAATCCTCTACAGCCTATTGCTCTTGATTCACCTTGCCTGCTTGCATTAGGATTAATTCCATATGTCTAGCAATATTCTTTAAAATTCTTTGTGGCTGTCATTCTGTTCCTATGGATTCAACGTGTGAGCGAATACTCGCAATCATCAATTAATCCTTGGAAATTTTCTTTCCAGCTTTGAAATCACTCGGTTATGAGCTGGTTCTTGCCCAATCAAGATTTGATCGGGTGCACCTTTAAGTCTATTCAACTTACTCATCTTTTGATCAGAGCCTCTGCTTCTGATCCTTCGACTTGACACCATAACTCCTTTGTACTCAAGCATCGAATTATTCAGATGTTTCTATAATCCAATGCCTTTGCATTCCTTCCTTCTTCTGATTGAGTACTGATACTCACATCAGATCCATTAAGGACCACTGAATCCTTTGTTGGATTATTATCCGACAGTTTCCTTCATATTCAAAATTTTGTGCGCTCTTCGCCTGATACATATTGCCTTTGGTAAATTGTATTCTCTGCCCTCTCAATCATGATCTGCCCTCGAGGTTGTGTTATTTTACTCGTGGAGTTTGTGGTATATGTTCCCAAGATGCCCCTATGGGTTGAACCTATGCCTTCCTTAATCCATGTGAACCCGAGAGTTTTCACGAGTCATACTCTTCTGGTGTTTTGCCAGATATCATTTCAACACTACAACTTCATCGAAAGCGAGAAGTAAATGAAATGATATGCATTGGAGAAGTGGGAGTCGACCTTGAACTTGTGTTCATGCCCATAGACACGATGTAGATCTTATCATGGAAGCTTCTCTTATAATCAAATGTTCCCTTGGTATAAGCTCATATTGCATCTGTAAATTGATTCTTTGCAATCGTGGTTCCGACCATATTTTCTCCTTAATTCCATTTCCCGGACAAGCTAAAATACTTGTCTCCTGCAAGTCATTTCACCTGTCCAACCTCTATTCTGATCTACCTCGAGTATTTCCCCCTGTTATCTCGAGGATATTGTGGCATTGCACTACCTTTTGTGAATTCTCATTGGAATGATACTCCATCACATCATTCCTAGCCTGAGCGGCCATATCATTATCGAGCTAATTTTAACTGTGTTACCCGGTCCTTCTTCCCGGAGCACAACTTCCGACGACGAGCTAAGCTTATGTCGATCTTCCTCGTCTTATCATTTCACCTCGAACAACAAGCTTGACTTCGAGCTTGTGTCGGATCCGTGGTTCTCATAGCCTTTCACTTCATCCTTCCTTTTCTGCTTGATGGCATCTTCATAGAGTCTCTCGAAAAAATTTGTCGATATCACCATCAACACTTTGGATTCTTCAGAGATGTCAATTGAATTCATGGCTAGAAATACCATCCCTGCCCCTCGATGATTTGTGATATCATTAATACCATCTTGACTTTCTACCAACATAGACCTGGTTGTGCTTGGTTATTCCTTATGTTCTGAGATACTTGGAATTGTTTCTTAGTATCTCTTGAGATCTTCGAACCCAATCTTTACTTGACACCATATCATTGCTGCATCGAAGCATGACTGTGGTATTCCGAATATCAACAAGAACATCAGAAGCATAATACAAATGTTTCTCGTTCCATTAGCCTCACACCGTTGTATGGGTAATATCATGATTCTTCCCTCTCCCCATTATCTAAATGCTTTTGAACTTGTTATCCTATCATGTATGTCCTGCTCCGCTTTTCCTTGGGAAGGATATACTCCCAACTTTTATGTGTAAACACATCTTCCTTTCCATTGGGTTGTTTGATTTGATAATCATATTTTTCTTTCCATTGGTTTGTTTAACGTTTCTTGTAATTTAACTTATCCGAGCAGAGGTAATTCTCTGCTTAGGTAAACACCTCGGTGTACAACTCTGTTAGTAAGACCCTGTTACTATTGTTGATGACATTTCGGTAACCACCGATGGACGGGAACTTGGCCTATTGGCCTGCCTCGTCTTACGAGCAGTAAAATGGTTCTCTTCGTCCCACGCCCTTGGTACCAAACTTTGTTGCCAACATAACTGACAGGCTATCTTCTGACCTGCCTTGCTATCATGACCATGCAAAATGTTCGCGCCCTTCCTGCTTTTAACCCACATGGTGGGCCCATAACCCACAATTCCACAGGATCGGAACCTGACTCTTGTACACCCCTGTTTCTAAAGTTATTCCTTCTGCTTGCCTTGTATGAAAATTCTGAGCCACCTTTCTAGTGATCTTTTCTAGTATCAGACGCAATAATTTTTGTTGTTGTTGCCCTGAACCCCTTTCACCTTTTGATTAGGCATCGAATGATGGCTGCCCGTTAAAACTTCTCATGGTACCTTCATACTTTGCTCTCGATGTTTTATTAAGTTTCAACTCGAGAGATACTTCTCCCACATTCCCTGAATTGTTCACTAGATAATTATCCCTAAAAGGGTCAGTTCTCCCGAAGTTACTCTTTACTTCCCCACTTAAATCTCGAGACGAGATTTCTTGTAGTGGAGGAGATTTGTAACACCCCCAGTGTCATGCTACAGTAACCCTTTGTGATTAAGCCTAATCATTTGCCTAAAGAATGCTTAATCACCTTTGTTCAATATCTCTTTTCAAATCCCCTCTGAATTCAAATTCAAATCATAAGTGAAATTTGAAGTTGCACAAAAGTTGCTGGAAAAATGTTCATCATTTAGCAAATATTCCAATACAATTTGATGTAAAGAAAAACAACATCACTCTAATGCTAAAATGGACACTAACATTTATAACAGTGCCATTCCAGCAATTTAAAATGCAAATTCATTTATGAAAATTGCAAATGAATCTAATCCTCTCCCAAAAATAATTGAGGCAGTGCCTAAAACTGCACTGGACTTTTATGAACCAGTTCCACATTTTTCCTAAAACATTAGGGTACCCAGATATTTCTTTTTTCCTTCTCTGGTAATTAAATAAAAGGAAAGCGGAAAATCTAAATAAAATAAAGCCCCCACCCCATTGTGCACTTGGGCCTCAAGTGCACAGTGAGGCCCAGCCCAGCTGGCCGGTCGTCCCCTTTCCTGTTCATCGGGCACGCCCGACTGTGCCCACGGTCGCCACCGGACCCCCTCCTCGGCGAGGATAAGGGCGCCACGACCCCCCCCCCCCGTCTCGGCCTAGTCAGATCCCCTTTCCCCGCAGATATTTCTCCTCCCTCTTTCTCGCACGCTCACTCCTCTCCCCCTCTGCCGAGCGCCACCGTCGCCGTGCGTCGATCGATCCCGCGGCTACCGTTGTCCCCGTCCCTCTCCGACGAGTCCCCGAGCGCCGGCGTGCCCCGCTACGTCTTCCCCGACCACCGGACCATGCCAGGAGCTCCCACAAATAGCGCGGCGACCTCTTCTTCCTCCTCTGCTCCAACGAACGTCGGCGTCGATTCGCTCTGCCGAGCCTCCCCCGAGCCCACTATTGCACACCTACAGGGCCCGGTGGGCAGCCGCCGTCCTTTCCCGTCTCTCCCAGCGGTCACTCTCTTCCTCTAGTCTAGCTAACCGTCGGAGCCAAAGAGCGTCGCCGCCACCCATGTCGCCGCGGCGCTCACCTGCCGTGACTCGCCCTGGCTACGCGCGCGCATCGCCACGGTTGCTACCGCCTGCCGCGGCCCTGTCCACCGCTCGCCCATGTGGCCGCCTTCCCCTCGCAGCCTCCAGTACCCACACGCCCGCGCGCGATAGAAGTACCGCCGTCCCTAGTCGCGTTCAGCTGCGCCGGGGCCGTGTCTGCCTCCTCCCGACCGCGCCAGCGCCGCCCCTTGCCACTGCTTGCTGCTCCAACCGAGGCCCCTGCCATGCTGTGCCGCCGCTTGTCGACGCCCCGCTCCACTGCCGCCTGCACCCCGGCCCCCTCTCCCAGTGTCGGACCTCCGCAGCCGCCGCCGACACCCTTCCGTTGCCGCGCCCGAAGCTCAGCTCCCGCCCGCGCACTCCACTTCTCTCCCCTGCGCGCCCGTCGCCCGCGTGCCGGCCGCGCCATCTCGCCCCTGCTCCGCGCTGCTTCAGCATGCCGTCGCCGCCTCCTACTGCTGCCGCCCGCACATGTGCCCGCTGCCGCTGCCTCCGCTCCGCACGCGCCGACCACTTCCCCTTCGTCGGCCGCCCTCGCGTGCCCCTATCGCCGCCGTCGCCGGCGCAGCCCCGGCCGGGCCACGGCGCGCCCCCACTCCCGTGCTTGTTCGGGTGGGCGCCCATGCCCGCAGCCCCGTCGCCCCGCTATGGCTTTGTGCCACTGACCACGTGGGCCCACGCCTAGAAAAACAAAGCAATATTAATAATTAATTAATTGGATAGTTAATTAACTTAATTAATTTTGCCTAATTAACTAATTAGCTAAATACTTAGTCAAAGGACTCTATGACAGTGGGGGCCCACCCCTAGTTAGCTTATTTTAAACCACCCTTTTTAAATATGTGACACTCACAGATGGGCCCCATTGACCCTGTTGACTGGTCAACATTGACCCCGTCAACGCTGACTGTGCTGCTGACTGGGCACTGACCAGCCCCACACGTCAGGGTTGACCATGGTCAACTCAGCTGACTAATGACGTCATGATGACGTCATGCTTGTTCAAAGACCCTATTTTACTTTATTAATAAATCTGGGATATTGCCTAAACTTTAGAAATTCATATAAAATAATCTGTAGCTCGGATGAAAAAGATTTCTACATGAAAGTTGCTCAGAACGACGAGACGAATCTGGATACGTGGTCCATTCGTCCTCCACACATCCCTAGCATAGAGAACCTGCAGCTTTCCCCCTCCATTTCATCTGTCCAAAAAATGCAAACATCGGGAAATCTTTCCCGGATGTTTCCCCCCTTCCACGGTACCGCGTAGCACCGTGTTAGAACACGTCTAGCTCTGCCTGTTGTCCTGTTATGCACTTGCTTACTATGTATTTACTGTTTCTTCCCCCTCTTCTCTCCGGTAGACCCCGAGACTGCCGCTGATGCCACTGTGATCGACTACGTCGACGACGACCCCTTCTTCTTGTCTGAGCAACCAGGCAAGCCCCCCCTTTGACCATCCCGATATCGTCCATTCCATTCTCTCATGCTTGCATTAGATTTTGCTACTGTTATAGTTTGCTCCTATTCTGATGCATAGCCTGCTTTTGTATCTACTGTTGTACCTTGCCTGCTTATCCTAAACTGCTTAGTATAGGTTGATTAGAGACCCATCAGTGACCCCCCCCACTTGACCCGACTGCCCCGCTGGTTTATCAGAAGACCCGATCAACGGGATCGAAGACCAGGCTCCGACACCGCACATCACTTTCCCCTTTTGTTGCTCAACTCTGCAGAGTAACCATCGAGTGCCGAGGGTGGAACCTATACATCACTCCTGATGAGATCTCTGTAGTGTAACTATTCGGCCGGGGTCATCGAGGGTGATTTCCTCCTTAACCACTTCCGATACGGCTCTGTCGTGCAACCCCTCAAGTGTGAACTTCGAGGGTGGTTCCTCTTACGTTCACCTTGATGATTACATCGAGTGGAATCCGTCAAGGGTGATTCCTCAGGTTTTCCCCTTGGTGTTAGACACACAGTTACTATGGTTACTATGACTTTGCACTGGACCCTGTTACTAAAGACGGGTTGGCCCTGAGGGGTACCCGTGCGAGCTTAATTGCGAGTGATGTGGAGTCAGGCGGACCTGGAAGGTGCCCGTGAGATAATTACGAGGCGTGGCCGGGCATTCCTCGCCCTTGACGCAAGTCCTCGAGACGGGGTAACGGGGTCACATCTTTCGTGAGTCTCTGCTTGTTACCGCGCGTTCGTAATCCACTACGATTTGGATATTTGATCCGAGGGGCCTCTGGCCTGATAGCACTAACCATCACGTGGTCATAGTATGGGCGTTCTGCATCATATACATCAGCCGAAGCTTAATAGACGTCAGCGACTGAGTGGCGCGCGCCGGGTTGGACTGCGTAAGCGCCTGCCTTGTTGAAGGAGGTAGCTAGGTCTGCTCACCGGCCGCGTACGCAACGTGCAGGAGTTCCCGGGGAGATGGCCCATGACCCCTGGGGGCATAGGTTTAGTCCGGCGTGCTGGCCTCTCTATTAAGCCTAGGTCGGGTTGCGGCGTATTGTTTGGCCGAGGCCGGGCATGACCCAGGAAAGTGTGTCCGGCCGGAGTTAATCGAGCGTGGTGGGTAAGTTGGTGCACCCCTGCAGGGAAGAAAACATCTATCGATAGCCTTTCCTATGGTAACGAACACTTGGAGTTGTATCCCGATCGATACAACTAGAACTGGATACCTGAGATGAGAACTGGATGGCGATGAGTAATGGATTGTGATGATAACTGGATAGTATGGCTCTGGGATTTCTTTCTCGCAGGGAGTCGAGAAAGGATCTCTGGCCGAGGTTGATAACACTACTACTACTTTACATTATGCTGCTCTACTCCCTCCTATTGCTGCAAGATGGTGGTTTCGAGAAGATGCTAGTCTTTGATAGGACTAGGCCTTCTCTCTATTCTGGCATTTTTGCAGCCCAGTCCACATATACAGCCTATCTTTGATAATGATGCATATGTAGTGTAGATCCTTGCTTGCGAGTACTTTGGATGAGTACTCACGGTTGCTTTGCTCCCCCTTTTCCCCCTTTCTTATTTCCAGTTGATGCAACCAGATGTCGGATCTCAGGAGCCAGATGCCACCGCCGATGTCTGCTACTACGTGGAGACCGCCGACGACCAGGAGTAGTTAGGAGGTTCCAAGGCAGGAGGCCTTGCCTTTTCGATCAATGTTGCTTTTGTGCTAGCCTTCTTAAGGCAAACTTGTCTAACTTATGTCTGTACTCAGATATTGTTGCTTCCGCTGACTCTTGTGTTTTCGAGCTTATGTATTCGAGCCCTCGAGGCCCTTGGTTTGTAATATAAAGCTTGTATTATTTTAAATTGTGTCTAGAGTTGTGTTGTGATATCTTCCCGTGAGTCCTTGATCTTGATCGTACACATTTGCGTGTATGATTAGTGTACGATTGAATCGAGGGTGTCACAACAGAGAGGCCTCTCGGCCCTCCACTCAAGCCGCACCCCGGCGCCGTTCAAAACATTTTACGGCACGGGAAAATGCGCCAGAGCTGCGAGATATATTGGAGGACAAGGTAAAGCAAACAAGATCGATCTATGGATCGCGCAGACGCCCCACGGCACGTGACGGTGATCGTCACTCCGGATATAATAAATCCGGTCGGGTCGGACACAATAGACAAAGCTCATTTGAGCTGCGTCGTGATATAGCTCAATACAGAGGCGCCACACACCCCCTATGCTTCATAGATGAAGTAATGGATCATCAAATCCCTGAGGGTTTCAAACCCGTGAACATCGAACCATACGATGGCACAACAGATCCCGCGGTATGGATCGAGGATTATCTCCTTCATATCCACATGGCCCGCGGCGACGATCTACACGCCATCAAATACCTCCCACTCAAACTCAAGGGACCAGCTCGGCATTGGCTTAATAGCTTGCCAGCACAATCTATCGGGTGTTGGGAGGACCTGGAAGCCACATTCCTCGACAATTTCCAGGGCACCTATGTGCGACCACCAGACGCCTATGACCTAAGCCACATAATTCAGCAGCCAGAGGAATCGACCAGGCAATTCTGGACACGGTTCCTAACAAAGAAAAACCAAATAGTTGACTGTCCGGACGCTGAGGCCCTAGCAGCCATCAAGCATAATATCCGCGACGAGTGGCTTGCCCGGCACCTTGGACAGGAAAAGCCGAAATCCATGGCAGCACTCACGACGCTCATGACCCGCTTTTGCGTGGGAGAAGACAGCTGGCTAGCTTGTAGCAATAACTTGACCAAGAGCCTTTGTAATTCGGACACCAAGGACAACAGTGGCAGGTCGCGGCGGAACAAGCAAAAACGCCGCGTTAATAGCGACAGCAACGAGGATACGGCAGTCAATGCCGGATTCAGAGGCTATAAATCCGATCAGCGGAAAAAGCCATTCAAAAGAAATACTCAGGGCCCGTCCAGTTAGGACCGAATACTCGATCGCTTGTGCCAAATACATGGCACCCCCGAAAAGCCAGCCAATCACACCAACAGAGATTGTTGGGTGTTCAAGCAGGCAGGCAAGCTAAATGCCGAAAATAGAGGCAAGGGGCTGCGTAGCGATGATGAGGAGGAGCCCCGGACGCCGAACAACAATGGACAGAAGGGTTTTCCCCCACAAGTGTGGACGGTAAACATGATATACGCAACCCACATCCCCAAGAGGGAGCGGAAGCGTGCGTTAAGGGACGTATATGTGATGGAGCCAGTCACCCCAAAGTTGAACCCATGGTCCTCTTGCCCGATCACCTTCGATCGAAGGGACCACCCCACTAGCACCCGTCATGGCGGATTCGCCGCATTGGTTCTAGACCCAATTATTGACGGATTTCATCTCACAAGAGTCCTTATGGACGGCGGCAGCAGCCTGAACCTGCTTTACCAGGATACAGTGCAGAAAATGGGCATAGATCCCTCGAGGATTAAGCCCACCAAAACGACCTTTAAAGGCGTCATACCAGGTGTAGAGGCCAACTGTACAGGCTCAGCCACACTTGAAGTGGTCTTCGGATCTCCGGACAATTTCCGAAGCGAGGAGTTAATCTTCGACATAGTCCCGTTCCGCAGTGGCTATCACGCACTGCTCGGGCGAACCGCATTCGCAAAGTTCAATGCGGTGCCGCACTATGCATACCTTAAGCTCAAGACGCCAGGCCCTCGAGGAGTAATCACGGTCAATGGAGACACCGAACGCTCCCTCCGAACGGAGGAACACACGGGGGCCCTCGCTGCGGAAGTACAAAGCAGCCTCTCAAGGCAGCTCTCCAGTCCGGCCGTTAAACGTCCAGACATCGTCAAGCGCACCCGGAGTAACCTACAACAAGACCGCCTGGCACGTTCCGAGCAGGCGTAGCAACGCGGCCCCAACCCTAGCCCTCGCGAACTAGTGAAACCAGTGCCTCGCGTACGTAACTACGCTCTCAAAATACCATGGGCACAGGGGGAGGGGCACCATCACGGCACGCCCAAAACACGGCTTAAACTGCACCAGGGGCTGCCGCTTTCTTTATTTTCCCTTACTTTCAGGACTCCATACTTCGGAAGACCTGTTCGGCAATCCAACTACCGCTCAAACGATGCAAGAACCAGGGAAGCAGAAAAGCTACGCCTCATTATATAACTCCCAGGTGGTCTCTATCACGAGCAGTATACCTATTTTGCATACTATTCCGCAGCCTGCCCCTGGAAAGGACATGTTAAATAGTCCGAGTTTTGCTTATCGCACCATTTGTATCGTTCTGCTTCGATTGCAGCCTTTTTATAAACAATGCATAGCTTTTGTCTACTTCCGCATTATTGTTTTTTACAAATATATGTTCATTAACGACATGTTGCACCCGTACACCTTGGTACGGTCAATACGCCAGGGGCTTCAGTACCCCCCTTATATGGTGTGAGAAGTCCGAACACTTTAACAAGTGCGGCACCCCGAACTTATAGCATTATATGCATCGGCTCCGAATCATGTCTTGGGTCAATAGTTGGGTTTGCCCGGCTCCTATGTTTTGGTGCCTTATGTTCCGCTGTATCGGCTAAGGTAGCACTAGGAGAACTACTACGATTGTTCCCCAGTTGAGATGGGCGGAGCACCTCAGTAGAGAAAGCTAAAACTGACTGTCATGATGAAGCGAGAGACTAGTCGCTGTTCGAGAGGTTTTTTCGAGTCCCTAAAGACTTATGCCACTTAGAGCGAGGAGTCGGCTTTGTCCGGCCAAAGGCGTGGATAGCGCCCCGAACTCGGTTTTCCGAACACTAGGGGCTTCGCCGAAATTTAAAATTATAGAATTCTATGGCTAAGTGAGAGTGTTCAAGCACTATAGTCCAGTTGCCTTGTTGGTTGTGCTGAGCGCCTCCCTCGATGGACCCAAACATGGGGAAATGAGCGCTCAGGTTTCTCCCGAACACCCCAGCACTAGTGGCATGGGGGCAGAAGCCGACGACTCGCCATCTCTCAAATTTGATAAGCGGCCGCACAGAAGGTAATATTTTAAATTCAAAACGCATTGCTTAAGCGCACATGAACAAGTTTTCAGCGCACAGGATAACACGAGCGAGTTTACTCCAAAATTACATCCATGGAACATTCATCCTACACAAGGCGGGCGCCCTTCAGAATGTCCTTATAATAGTTCTCGGGCTTGCGATGCTCCTTCCCAGGCGGTGGCCCGTCCTTCACAAGCTTCTCACCATCCAGCTTGCCCCAGTGCACCTTCGCGCGGGCAAGGGCCCCACGGGCACCTTCAATGCAAATGGAGCGCTTGATGACCTCGAGCCTTGGACAGGCCTCCACCAGCCGCCGCACCAACCCGAAGTAGCTCCCAGGCAGAGCCTCTCCAGGCCACAGCCCAACTATGAGGCCCTTCATGGCCTGTCCGGCCGCCTTGTGGAGCTCAACCAGCTGCTTCAGCTGGTCGCTAAGGGGCACTGGGTGTCCGGCCTCAGCATACTGAGACCAGAACACCTTCTCCGTCGAGCTGCCCTCCGCGGCTCGGTAGAATGCGGCGGCCTCGGATACGCTACGGGGAAGATCTGCAAATGCTCCTGGAGAGCCCCGGATTCGGGTAAGTCACAAGAAGCTAACTTTTACATGTCTGCTTTGCATAAAGAATGCCTTACCCGCCACTATCTTTTTCACCGCATCCAACTCCTGGAGGGCCTTCTGGGATTCAGCCTTGGCAGACTTGGCGTTTTCAATAGCTGTCGCGAGCTCGGACGCTCGCGTCTTTGAGTCAAGCTCCAAACTCTCATGTTTTTCCATGAGAGCCTGGAGCTCTTGCCGCACCTAGCCAACCTGGGCTTCATACCTCTCCCACTCGGGGCGCTCCGTGGTCGCTTTCTTATCGGCCTCGGCCAACGCTTGCTTGAGGGTCGCCACCTCAGTTGTGGCCCCTACAATAACCATGTTAATCCTGTCATATTTTTGCAATTGCACTTTTATATTTTCTTTTTTTCTGTAAGGTATTTCTTACCTTCTTTCTCCTCGAGCTGCCGTTTGGCAAGGCCGAGCACTTGCTCGGTCCGCTTGAGGCCCTGCTTCAGTGTGCCCACCTCCGCAGTCAGTGCGGCGGTCGCCAGCAGCGAAGCCTGCATACGCATATTGACTCTTTTTCTGTTAGACTCCTGCGAATTTTATTAGATCCTCTATTTGGATTTTCTTTCCGAACGCCAAACAGAGCATCAGGGGCTACTGTCTATGCAGTAATATTTTTTATATATCCTGCACTTACCTCGAAGCCTGTTAGAAGGCTGGCACAAGCTTCAATCAGTCCGCTCTTGGCGGACTGAACCTTCTGGATCACCGCACTCATAATAGTGCGGTGCTCCTCGTCGATGGAGGTGCCGTTAAGAACCTCCAGCAGATAGTCCGGCGCCTCCGGTTGGACGGGGGCCGCCGGCTCAGTAGGCTTTCTCCTCTTGGAAGGAGTTCTCCTACCGCAGTCCGGAACCATTGACGATTCCAGCGCGGTGTCCGGCTCAAAGACGGACTTGGAGCCCTGGGAGGGTTGTATCCCCTTTACTCCTGGAGTCCGGGAGGTTGCCTTGTAGCGCCTCCAGAACCACCTCCTCCTGGCTTGGAGCCTGTTGGGATGCCACCTCGGCATCACCTGTAGGGCGGGGGAAGGTAGCGGGCGGAAGCGAATTCACGTCCGATGAATCCAGGGAGCCGCTCGACGACTCGTCGAGCCCGGCTTTGGGCAGACTGCATAGATATATTCGACATAAGGAAAGGCTGTGCAATAAATGAATGCTATGAATTACTCGGGTGCCCGGATACTTACGATTCCGCCGGACGCTTGGCCCTACGCGGCCACTCCTCTTCGTCGTCGTCGGCGTCGGCGGGGTAGTCCGGAGGAAGGGTTTTCGCCTTCTTGGACCCTTCGGCCTCCCCGGTCGGGGCAGCCTTCCTTTTCCTTCCTCCCCCCGCTGGAGGGGGAGAGGTTTCTTCTTCCTCCTCCTCGTTTTCATGGGAGGAGCGCGTCTCGGATTCGTCGGATGATGAATCCGACACCTCCGGGCGCCGGGAACTCTTTCGAGTCCCTGTGGCCCTCTTCTTGGCCTTCTTCTCCGGCACCATGTAAGGTGCCAGAGCCAGCAGCTTCGCTAAGCGAGCATCGGCTGGGTCTTCGGGCAAAGGGGCCGGACAGTCGATCTGTCCGGACTTCGCCAGCCAATCCTGTCAAAGGAAAGGGAGTTTAGATCCCGCATAGAGTCAAACTATGGATAAACAACATCCTGTAAAAGGTAAAATTAGCTTACCGCACCAGCGGGAAGCTGCGTGCTGAATCCGCGGTCCTCGGAGGTGGATGCGGGAGCCTCGGCGCCTTTGAATAGCACCTTCCAGGCGTCTTCATACATTGTGTCGAAGATCCTGCTCAGGGTTGGGTGCTGCGCCGGGTCGAACTCCCACAAATTGAAGCCCCGTTGCTGACACGGGAGGATCCGGCGGACGAGCATAACTTGGACTACGTTGACAAGCTTGAGCTGCTTGTTCACCAAGGTTTGGATGCATTTTTGCAGTCCGGTTACCTCTCCTTTATTGCCCCACGACAGGCCCGTCTCTTTCCAAGACGTGAGCTGCGTAGGGGGTCCGGACCGAAACTCGGGGGCTGTGACCCATTTGGGATCACGCGGCTCGGTAATGTAAAACCACCCCGATTGCCACCCCTTCAGGGTCTCCACAAAGGATCCCTCGAGCCATAGGACATTGGCTATCTTGCCCGCCATGGCGCCTTTGCACTCCGCCTGGTTGCCGCACACCACCTTGGGCTTGACGTTGAAAGTCTTGAGCCATAGGCCGAAATGGGGGCGGACGCAGAGGAAAGCCTCACACACGACGATAAACGCCGAGATGTTGAGGACGAAGTTCGGGGCCAGATCATGGAAATCTAGGCCATAGTAGAACATGAGACCCCGGACGAACGGGTGGAGAGGAAATCCCAGTCCGCGGAGGAAATGGGGAAGGAATACTACCCTATCATGGGGCCTTGGGGTGGGGAGGAGCTGCCCCTCTTCGGGAAGCCGGTGTGCGATGTCGTTAGACAAGTATCCGGCTTTCCTCAGTTTTTTGACGTGTCCCTCCGTAACGGAGGAGACCATCCACTTGCCTCCCGCTCCGGACATGGCTGGAGAAGGTTGAGGTGGGAAGTGCGGGCTTGGGTGTTGGAGCTCGAGTGCGCGGAAGATGGATAGGCAAAGGAGGAGGAAGGCGTAGGTAAAAAGGTGGATCCTTATCCCCTTATATGGCCGGATGCGGTTAAGCGTCCCCACCAGCCTGGTAAAACTCGCTTATCTCCCAAGCGCCGTGATAAATGGCGCGGTTGGGTTACCCACGTCCGTATTGATGAGAATCCCGTAAATAAGGGGACACGATCTCTGCTTTGACAAGACGTGCCAAGGAAACCGCCTCGCGAAATGCGCTGAGGTGGGGGAGTAACAACGATTCGAATAAAGACTTGGCCATGGTGTGATGTCACACTACGGAATACGTCAGCAGATTAGATTTGTGTAAATATTATTCTCTCTATGGCAATATGTGGAAACTTATTTTGCAGGGTCGGACACTGTCTTTTGTGTTCAAAATCTTCTATGAAGTACTTGGAGGAGGAACCCGCCTTGCAATGCCGAAGACAATCTGCGCGCCGGACTCATCGTCATTGAAGCCTGGTTCAGGGGCTACTGAGGGAGTCCTGGATTAGGGGGTGTTCGGATGGCCGGACTGTACCTTCAGCCGGACTCCTGGACTATGAAGATACAAGATTGAAGACTTCGTCCCATGTCCGGAAGGGACTTTCCTTGGCGTGGAAGGCAAGCTTGGCGATGCGGATATTTAGATCTCCTACCATTGTAACCGACTTTGTGTAACCCTAACCCTCTCCGATGTCTATATAAACCGGAGGGCTTTAGTCCATAGGACAACATACAACAATCATACCATAGGCTAGCTTCTAGGGTTTAGCCTCCTTGATCTCATGGTAGATCTACTCTTGTACTACCCATATCATCAATATTAATCAAGCAGGACGTAGAGTTTTACCTCCATCGAGAGGGCCCGAACCTGGGTAAAACTTCGTGTCCCTTGTCTCCTGTTACCATCCACCTAGACGCACAGTTCGGGACACCCTACCCGAGATCTGCCGATTTTGACACCGACAGCTGCTGACAGGCCGAATGTCAGACGTGGCCAAAAATGGCTGAATTCCTTCGCAGTCTTTTATGGGCCAAAAGTTTTATCGGGTAATCAGTGGGCCCAAATGTAGCAGTACCTTTAACAGGCCAGAAACACACCAGGCTGTAATTCGACCCAAATACTTAGTGGACTGTTAACGGGCCAGAAGTGGCATGGGCCGCAATGATAAGAAATCTAGAACGGGACGTTGACGGGCCGATTCGACACTATTCCTACGGGCCTTAACTGTAAATGGGTCGTCTGCAAGAAGACTGTTAATGGGCCAGCTCACTAATTTTGACGGGGCCGGCCTTTTTAACCTAAACGACCCACTGGTGGGCCGTGCCACATGTCGACGTATCATAGGCGCCTCCTGTCTATTGGACGGTAGACATCTGTCCCAACACGGAGCTGACATGTGGTTCCTTTAGCCAATGAAAATTTTACACATGGAAAATTGCCATTGGTCATGGCTGTTAACAGGATATCAAATCCAAAACTAGACCCGATATCTTAACGGCGACCCATTACGGTGGATGCCATGTGTCGGTTACCCTTGACGAAAGCACTTTCATGACGCACCATTTATCATCATGGAAGTGGACATTTCCATGATGATAATTTGAGTATTGTCATGGAACACTTCTACGACAACACATGTATGACTATCTTGATTCTATCATAAAATCGTCATGGATGTACATGCATGATAGAAATCGTGACCTACTCTGACAAACACGTAGCATCATGAAATGTTTTTTTGCAGTGATATGATAGAAGCTTACACTTTCAGTTAGTGAAAATCTTCTGAAAATTGTCATCAATCATCTTCCACTCTTTATTTCGGAGCTTGCAAAAGTGAATGAGAATCTCAAGATATATGAAGGGAAGCCAGCCAACCTCATAACCAAAAAAATTCTTATATCGTCTAGTGTTTCCAAAACAGAACAAGTCCCTTGGTGAAAATTAATATGGATTCTAGAGAATTATTTGACCAACAAAGGACCAACTTCATGGTTATGGCCTTGTCAATATCATGTTTCATAAGACACAAGGATGTCGTCAGCATACTACAAGATGATGACTCCGCCCCCCACCCCAGCCCACCCTAACTTTTCTGTCCTTCTTAGTCGTTGCTACAAGGATATCCAGCATATTTATGATCTTATTGAACAAGATGGGTGATAGGGATTGCCTTGGTGTAACCCCTTCATGGTTTGAAAGTAATGAGCACATGAGAAGCTCTTAGTAGGACAAGGTGTGGGACTCTCCCTACCTTGATTTCAAGCAATTTTTTATAGGTATACATGTAAGCTATAGATCGGTCGAAACATAATCCTCGGAAAGAAAAATAGTCGCCATCCCGTGCTGCCCAATGTTATCGGGCCAGATGCAATACGTGCATCCATCATAAGCCAGAGCAGTGCTCCTCTAGTTCATGACGCTGGATTGTCAATTCGTTCATTTGTGTTGTAGTCTCCGGAGTCCAAACGGCCCTCTCCCTTCGAGTTCGACGCGGACCGTACCGACTACCTGAAGCGGCCACGAAGGGACGCGAGTTCCTAGCGGCTAGCAACATCGGCACGCGGAGCCTGTGGCTAGCAGGAGCGTGCACGGGGGTGGGGATGTGAGTGTTCTATTTTTTTTGAGTTAAAACGAGATTTTATTCATTAGCAATAACCAATACATGTTTGTGAGCAGCGTTACAATTTCACTAATAGGCTCCTCAAACCAATCCGAAGTCAAAAAAATCTAGCTAATCTAGCAAGTTCATGTGCTACTTTATTAGCCTCTCTATTACAATGTTCGAATTTAGTCATGATAAAATCACAAGCATAGTGATAGCAGTCATCGAAGATTGCCGCCGCCGCTCCTGCTGACTGTCCTCCGTCCTGCATGGTCTCAATCACCTCCAGGTTGTCAGAGTTGATGATTAGGCGATTACATCCTGCCCTTTGCGCTAAATTTAGGCCAAATTTGAGAGCTAAGGCCTCCGCCATGAGAACATCCGTGCAGTGGTCTATCTTTCCATTCCCTCCTGCAATAAACCTACCTTTGTCGTCTCTCAATACTGCCCCCATCGTACCCTCCAGCAAGTCATGATCAAAAGAGGCGTCAACATTGAGTTTCACAAATCCCCTAGGAGGACATTTCCAACCTCCCTTTTTCATGGACGCCTTTGAAGATGATGCATTTACAAAATTATATGTAAGAGCTATGATCCCCATTGAGATCTGAGTCGCATTTTGAGTTAATTCCTGGTGCACTAATTTCCGTCTTTCCCACCATAGATACCAAACTGAGATAGCTATCATTTCTCTAACATTTTCATGGCCCATAATGCGCAGGACTTGATCTGGAAGGAGTAATAGGTATTCCAATATTGCCTCTCTAGCACGATCAATCTCACAAGCTCTCTCAATAATCATATCCAACCCTAGCCTTTTCCAAACCTCCTTCGCTTTTCTACATAGGAAAAGCAAGTGATTCGTATCTTCTACACCCTGAGAGCAGGAAGGGCTAGAGTGCGAGACCTTCATATGTCTATTAGTGAGTGTTGCCCGACATGGGAGAGTGCCATGTAGTGTCCGCCATAAAAAAATTTGACTTTAGCCGGACAAGACAACTTCCATATCTGACACCATATAGGATTAGGTGTGCTCCGTCCCATCCCATTGGAATATTTTAGCTTGCTCCCATATTGATAGTTCCACTCCACTGAATAAGCAGACCGTACCAAAAACATACCATTTTTCGTATAACTCCAGGCAATAAAATCCGTCATATTATGTTGCGAAATTGGGATTGAAAGAATTCGTTGTACGTCAACGGTCCACATAGCTTGTCTAATCAGGTCCTCATCCCAATTATTGGAGACTGGGTCAATCAAATCTACGACTTTTGATAACAAATGCCCCCCCTAGGTGTCATAATCTTCCTAGAGGCACAATTTGGGATCCAGGCATCTTCCCAAATATTGATGTTATGTCCATCCCCCACTCGCCAAATATAACCTCGCTTAAGAGTAGTGATGCCTGCCATAATGCTTTGCCAGGTGAAGGAAGCACCATGCTTTGGCTTGGAGTTCAGCAAATCACCATTAGGATAGTACTTGGCCCTTAGAATAGTAGCACACAAGGAGTCAGGATTATCAAGGAGACGCCATGCCTGTTTTGCAAGAAGAGCCAGGTTGAAACAGTGGATGTCACGGGAACCCATCCCTCCATGGTTTTTTGGTACACACATTTTCCACCAGGCCATCCAATGCATCCTCTTTTGGTTCTCCTCGTCTCCCCACCAGAAATACGCCATCGCGTCAATGATTCCTTTACAAATTTTTTTAGGAATATTAAAGACCGACAATGCATAGGTGGGATGTGAGTGTTCTAGGTGGCCAACAGGAGCACATGTGGGCGGTGCGTGAGGCTGGCGACCAACAGTAAACAAGTTCGCCCCCACCTTAGTTTTTCTTGTCCTCCGTGACTCGTATGAGTGATGTTATCGTTGACTTTCACTACAACACTATGTCCCTGGATGAAGGTCTGGACCTGCTGACATCATGTATAGTAAGGCACGAGTTGATTTTTTTAAAAGGAGGATGACCCTTGGCCTCTGCATCTGGATGATACATACAACCATATTATTAATTATCCACAAAGACCTTACAAAGTAATACATCAATAAGTATGAAGTCACTATCTTAGAAATATCTGTCGCTACTCCTGTCCAATGGATGAAGATGTGCTGATTGTCTGAGCCGAATACCAAACAAATATCGCACCAAAGCCTAACATATAAATATGGAGTCCCCAACCTAGCCACATTGCCGGGGTTTGGTGCACACACCGGTCGTACACACACTTAGAGGCTGCCACCATCGTTTTCCACCGATCCATCTTCAGAGCAGGTACTGATGCATTCACCTTGCCAGGCCTAACGTCGACGCCACCATGGCGCCAGGTGAAACCACCTCCCTATGAGCGTCCATCATCACACATCGATCGCCGAGACCCTACTGCACCATACAATCGAGACTCCACCTCGTCAATATGTCACCTGAAATGACGCTCCACCGCAGAAACCGTCCACTGGTCCCTTGAGACAATGCACAACTCCAAAAATTATGCCCCCAAAGGGGGGAACGACACAAGAGCGCCACCATCATCCTGTCAACTAATCTAGGGTTTTCCCCAGAGGTAGCAGATAGAAGTTTGGAGCTTCTCCACAACGATGCCTTTAGGAAGGTGACAACACAGAAGAGCGCCACCATCGTCGACCTTAGCAAGTAGCTGAGAGCAAGGTTTCACCCAGATCCGCTCGATGAACCTCCATCTAGCAACGTATGCACGGGCCTCCATCGATCTTTGTCGCTGCACCGCGCGCGGGCTGCACTGGCCAGATCGGATCTAACCGAGGGCCATAGCACACATGCCGCTGACTTGTCCACCAGGCCCTCCACGCCACCGCCGTCGATCCGAAACCAGATGGTGCGCCGCCGCATCACCGGCCATCGCCGCCGCCCGGACAGGGCTGGCCGCCATGCCCGCATGCCACGCTGTCGTGCCTGCAGCCGCCGCGTAGAACGAATCGGTCGTGCATCAACACGGTTTGGGGCCCCGTAGCACCCCTACGACGTGGGTGAGATGGAGTCCTCCACCACTGTCGTCGGCCCTCGAGCTTAGCCCGACGGCATCCCCCAGCGGCGGCGGAGGGAGCTCGCACCCCCGACGGCTAGGGTTTGGGTGCCGTCTGAGTCACCCTAGCGGGGATGACACGGGGGTGCGGGGGTGTCACCGAGTTGATGTAGAAGGGCTTCCTAGTTTTGAGAGTGTAGGGTGAGCTACTTTCTTAACCAATCTTCCGATGTTGCTTCCTTGACGAAGGCGCTAGGCACAATATCACATTTTCCATCTACTTGTTGGGGGCCCTCTTTGCAAAATGTGAGGACCAGTTTGTTATTTAGATCTAGTTCGAGATCTTTCTGGGCAGTTCTCTCGTTCAAAAAAAAAGAAAATCCACCGTGAAGGTCGGTATATGGTAGCCTTCTATACGAACCCGGCTATGATAGCAGCCACCATCCTTTACCAAGTCGACCATGGCTCCAGCACTGCGAAATGAGTCTCATTCCAGATCCAAGAGATACGGTTCCGCGAGCGTTTAACTTTCTTGCTTGGCCATTTCTTTTCTAGGTGATGCGAATCAATGGATTTGGTTATAGGTGGTGTGGGTGGATCTCAATCCTAAGAAGGATGGCTAGTACCAAAGTGATCGTGAATGGGGTGCCCAGGAGAAGTTTCATGCATGTCAAGGGCCTTAGGCAGGGCGACCCCGTTTCGCCACTGCTGTTTGTGATTGCCATGGATGTGCTGTCCAAAATCATTATCAAAGCTGCTAGTATGGGAGTCATTAGTTCTTTCACGGGCATCGCGGCACATCAGTCCGTGTCGATCTATGCGGATGATGTGGCACTATTTGTTAAGCCAGCGAGTTGGATCTCACTTTTGTAAGGACAATGTTGTAGGTGTTCGGTGCTGCGTCGGGCTTGCGGGTGAACTACCACAAATTGATGGCGATCATGACTCATGGCGACAATTATGACAATGTCTGTGTTGATTCGTTGCTTCACTATAGCTTGTGCAATTTCCAATGCAAATACCTAGGATTGCAATTGGCTATCAGGCAACTCACTCGGGGGGAGTGACATCCTATGTTGGATCATGCGGAGAACTTCGCCCTGGCGTGGCAAAGCGGTCTTTTGCACCGATCGGGAAGGCTTGTGCTGGTCAAGTTTGTGATTGCTGCCAAGCCGATACACCACTTCATTATTCTGGATGCTCCAGGGTGGGTGTTTAAAGAAATTGATCAATGGATCTGTGGCTTCTTTTGGGCTGGCAAAGACAAAGAAAATGGTGGTCAGTGTTTGGTAGCTTGGAATTCGGTCTGCAAACCAACCTGGCTTGGTTGTCTGGGGGTGTGTAACCTTCAGCTACAAGGTCTGGCTCTGAGAGTGCGGTGGGAGTGGTTACGACGGACAGACCCGAAGAGGACGTGGCAAGGTCTGCCGGTGGGAGAGGACAGAGAGGCCCGTGCGGTCTTTGATAGCTTAGTGCACATATCAGTTGGGGTAGGCAACAATGCTTTGTTTTGGAGGGATAGATGGGTTCATGGCTTTTCGGTGAGAGACATAGCGCCATACATACATGCTCAGGTGGATAAGCGGACTGTCAACAGGCGCACGATTGAGGAAGGATTGGATAACGACATGTGGTTGCTCGATTTGTCGAGTGAACTAAACTTCGGTGGGCATTTTCAGCTTCTACACCTTAACATGGCGTTGAGCACGGTCACTCGTGACCCTTCCAGAGAGGATTCCTTCTTGTGGCCGACGGATCCGTCCGGCAAATACACCGCACGCTCTACCTACCATCGGTTGTGCCTCGAAGAGGAGAGGGTGCCATATGCCTCATGCATCTAGAAAAGTTGGGCTCTACTTAATTGCAAAATTTTCGCATGGATGGCGGTGCAACATCGCATTTGGACGTCAGTTAGGAAAGCAATGCATGGCCTGCAAGACCTACCATCGGCTTGTTACACGTGCCTTCAAGAGGAGGACAATGCGGAACATATTTTGGTGCAATGGGTGTACACCAAGGAAGTGTGGCACAACATCTTTGCTGCATTGGGTTTGTAGGGCAACATCTAGGAGTCTTAGGCTCACTTGCTGGATTGGTGGTTGGCGCAGAGAGTAAACTTGAGTAGGGGAAGTAAGCATGGCTTCGATACGCTCGTCATTGCGGTAATTTGGGCCTTGTGGAAACAACGCAACGCGAGAGTGTTCCACAGGACTAACCAGCAGTTGCAGGCGTCGGACTTGGCTCTCGCCATCATTGGGGAACTAAAGGAGTGGAGGGCGGTAGGACTAGGCGGAGGAGGTTTTAGCGCGTTTTGTGAGAGTGTAGGCCTAGTCTAGCGTGTGGGGTGTAACTGGGTGTGTTCCTTTGATGGATGTTTGCATCCATCTCGAGGCTTCTTGTACATTGTTTTTGCTCCCTTCTGTAAATAAGGTACGCCATTGGCGTACTCTCGAAAAAAAGCCAACACATCAAAAACACATGATGAGGCACAAATGTCGGTGTGGAAGTAATGACACTGCCCACTGGTCATGCCCAATGCATATGGCTTGTAACCACCAAGCCAAGCCTTCATTATGCACTACCATGAACCTCCCCAGTCGGATTAGAAGGATGACACCAGCACAGTCACCTCCGAGCCACTACGTACAATGCTAGGTGCTTAAGGAGGTGCTCAGAAAAATAAATCGGGTTTTTCTGAAGCACCGGTGCCTATTTCTACAGAAGAGACGCCTAATTAAGCATTTACACCATTCAAATAAGGACCGGTGCTTAAGGAAAGCCTGGTTTATTTTGCTAAGCATCTCCCGCTACGACTTAGAAGACCAACTCTCCGTCATCTACACCGATGAGGAGGCCTATTGGCGCTTGCGTGGCTCCCAGAAATGGGTCTTGAAGGGGGACGCAAACACTACATACTTTCAGGCCATTGCGAACGGCCGCCGTAGACGCAACACCATCCCACTCCTTTGGGATGGCGAGACCCTCCTTCAGTCCCCGAGTGACATTAGAGCCCACGTCGACGGGTTCTACCGGGCCCTATTCTCCTCCGCTCCTCGGAGCGGCCTCTCTCTTGCCCCCGATTGCTGGACTGGCAACCAGCTTGTTTCCGCCGCGGAGAACGAGGCCCTCACGGCCCCGTTCTCGGAGGGTTAGGTCTGGGCTGCCATTAGTGGCATGAACCCTACTTCGTCCCCTGGTCCGGATGGCCTTCCGGTCAAGTTCTTCCAGACCTTCTCGAATGTGATTAAGCCTGAGATCATGGCCATCTTCGATGAGCTCTACGTTGGCTCCATCGACCTTGGGAGCCTTAACTATGGGATCATCTCGCTCATCCCCAAAGTGTCTGGGGCCTCCGACATCCGCCAGTTCCGCCCGATCACAGTTATTAACTTGATCTTCCGGATCCTGGCTAAAGGGTATGCTAATAGGGTGACCCGGCTCGCCGATCACATTACCCACCCTGACCAGACCGCCTTCATCCAAGGGCGGTATATTCTGGATGGGGTGCAGGTCCTCCACGAAGTCCTCCATGAGGTCCGGTCTAAACACCTCAGGGCGGTCTTCCTTAAGATTGATTTCCATAAGGGGTATGGCACTGTTAGCTGGCCCTTCCTTCGGGAAGTTTTTCTCCAAAAGGGCTTCGACGACCGCTGGATTGCTTGCGTGATGCAGATGGTGTCTTGCGGTCGCACTACCGTGAACATCAATGGGGAGATCGGTCCTTCCTTTCCCACCTTATGTGGGGTTCGTCAAGGCGATCCCTTCTCCCCATTCCTGTTCAACATGGTGGTGGACGCGCTTGTCGCCATCCTGGACATGGCTAAGGCTGCGGGACATATTCATGGGATCACTCCCCACCTAGTCGGCGTCACTGGGATCTCCCTTCTCCAGTACGCCGACGACACCATCATCATGGTCGAAGGCTCGGAGACGGACATCTCTAATCTTAAGTTCCTCCTCCTCTGCTTCCAGCAAATGTCAGACCTCAAAATCAATTTCGGCAAGAGTGGTGTGATGGTGATGGGCTACTCTCGCGAGGAACGCCCGAGCATTGCCAACCGTCTTAACTGCCGCCTGGGCTCCTTCCCCACGACTTACTTGGGAACGCCCATTAGTGACTCTAGGCCCACCGTCGCTGACTTGCCTCCGACCGTGGCCAAGCTGCAAACGCGCATTGAGCCCTAGCAGGGTAGGTGGCTTTCGAAGGCGGCCCAGACAATCCTCATCAACTCCTCCCTTTCCAGCCTCCTCTTGTTTCTCATGAGCTTCTACAGCCTTCATGAGACCCTGCACCATGAGATCGCCAAAGTCCAGCCTCGTTTCTACTGGGCAGGCGACAACAATAAGAAGAAATACCATATGGTTAGCTGGCCAGACATTTGCAAGCCTCGGGATCAAGTAGGACTCGGTATCATGTGTTCTAAGCGCATGAATATTGCCCTCCTATCCCGATGGATGTGGCGCATTTCGCAAGGACATGGCGGCCTCTGGTTAGACATAATCTGGAACAAGTACCTGCGTGGACAACCCCTCGCTTTCTGTCAGCGCACGGGAGGTTCCCAGTTCTGGCAGTCAATAATCCAACTTCTCTCGGTCCTCCGCATTGGGACCTCCATCTCGGTTAGATCTGGTGCTGTGACCTTGTTCTGGTTCGATCGGTGGGCCGGAAACTCCCCCTTCGCAACGCGTTTCCCCGCCCTCTTCTCCCTCGCTGTTGACCCATCCATCTCTGTAGAGAGGGCCCTTATTGACTTAGGGCACCTCACCTTCCGGAGGCCGTTCGGCCCTCCGGAATCCGCCGCCTGGCGTGA
Organism: Aegilops umbellulata; assembly: GCA_032464435.1. Taxonomy (NCBI): domain Eukaryota; kingdom Viridiplantae; phylum Streptophyta; class Magnoliopsida; order Poales; family Poaceae; genus Aegilops; species Aegilops umbellulata. The sequence continues at coordinate 152,112,890 of CP136054.1, read as the reverse complement.
GTTGCTAGACTGCGTCGCTCTCCACGAACCGGTAGTAGACGCGGGCCCGGACCAGGTTAGGTGGCGTCTTAAGTTGTCCGGCCAATTCTCCACCAAGTCCCTCTACCAGGCCATTGCCCCCTCCACCGCCCCTCCCCCCTCCCGGCGGTGTGGTCCATCCGACTGCCCCTGAAGATCTGGATCTTCATGTGGCAATGGATTCGTGGACGGATCCCGTCTGGGGTGGAGGTCCGCAAGCGCAATGGCCCTAGGACGGGCATATGCCCGCTCTGCGATGTTCCCGAAGACTCGAATCACATCTTCTTCTTTTGCATGTCTGCCCAGTTTCTATGGAGCTGCTTTAGAGAGGTGGTCGGTGGCAATTGGTGTCACACTAACTTCCCCGACCTATTCGCCGAACTCCAGAACTCCCCCTTGCCCTCTCGCCACATTAGGTGGCTTGAGATTGGGGCTCTAGCGTGGACCCTCTGGTCGATCCGCAATAAACTTGTGATCCAGCGCATTCCTCTTCAACGGGCCACTGACGCTCTATTCAAACTGTCTGGTTACTTGTAGCTCTGGCGGCCGCTTAGCCGCCCTTCGGACCGGGAAGCTATCTCCGTCTTCATCGCCGACCTTCGCTCGATGGTTGTTCGTCTGTCGCCGCCGCCACCTCCGCAGCTGCCGGAGCCAGATTAGGCGCCGTCTTTAGTCGCCGTCTCCGGCTCCCCTTGTTTTTTCCTTTTGTTTAGGCTTGTTGAGTTGTGCCCTCAGCAGAACCTTTGTACTTTGTGCTGTGAGACTTGGGTGTGTGTATTCTGGACTAGTGCTTGTATGTGTGCTCTTGGCGGTTTGCTTTATTTATAAAGTGGGGCGAAAGCCTTTTTGGGTAAGGCCTAAGGACACGCGGAGAAAGGCATCATGGCTGCCAAAATCCTTACTGCCGGCAACGGTAACGAGCGGAAGGGAGAAGAAACGAGACTTGATCGGGTTACGACGATTACTCGGGTGGGAGGGAGTGACACCGAAGATCCCGTCAGTGTGATCCGACCCATCGGGAGCTACAGCCTTTCAGCGTTGTCCTGTCTATGTGGTTGTAAATAAGATTGGCCTCGGCTCTTTATTTCCTGGTACTTGTCTAGTGCAAGTGCAGCATCCCCACCGCTCTTTCAAAAAGGAAGAAAGAAACATTGAATGGATCATCCAATCGCTCCAAAGCCATTCTTTTGCACAAAAGAAGAAGCTAGCCAGCATGCTACCACCTGCATGTGCAAGGTTCACTCTGCCGTGGCCACCAATATCTCACGGCACCTATACCTACGCTGTGCATCGAGCATATATGTCCCCTTGTGGAAAAAAAACGAATTTTATGGATTAAACAGCTTAGAGATCGAGCGTGATGTGGTCTTCATTCAGAGCGTTTCCTATTAGTATATCAGAATATATCTTACTGTCGGTGGAATTCCACGATTCTAGCACCAATAGAGCATTTTCTTCCCATTCCAGCGCCAATGGAGCATTTGCTTTAATCCAAGCAGCCATGTTGATGGAATCAACCTTTCAGCAAACATGAAAATGTTGTAGAAAACATGATTGAACCTTTTTTTTGTGGGGAAAAACGTGATTGAATTGAATGTTAAACAGAAGGGAAATTTCCACTCCATAGAGAAAGTAGCGGGTGCACGAGACAGCGCCATATGAAGGATAATGAAATAAGACCCCTCCTCCTACCATCAACATCGCCGATGTGGATGCTCCCGTTGTACACAAACGAGTTAAACGGACAGATGCGCCTTGTGGTCCGCGGTGATCAAGGGGAGTATATGGACGCCAGAATGGCAACAGCTTGCTAATGGCAAGCAGGGACAAATCAACGTCATTGTTGAGAGGTGGAGTTCGAGAGCTTGCTATCCCTCTTGTGTGGTTGCCATGAGCACATTGTGAGTTCTCTAAATGCTGCGGCGAATCCCAGAGCATAGCAGGAATTTTCTTTACGTTGGATATCTTCTTTTTCTAAGAGATGCTGATCAATGTGGCATCGCATCTGGTGGCCGACATGCATTTGTTGATCAACCAAGTACTCGTTGGCAAACAAGGTCCAATTGTTCATCTCAAGTGACAAACAAACATGTATAGGTAACAAACACATGCATGGCAGCAGTCCAATCATATGTTTACCCCATTTATGTATTTTCCGATGGATGTTCCAGTGATCCTTGGTAACACTTGCAAACAAAACGAGGACGATGAACGTGACTGACTGGTGTAACAATCAAACTAAAATGGCATGCAGTTGGCTGCTTCACAGCCCACTTGGTTTGTATTTGCTGAAGCATAGTAATGTTCCTGAATTTGCTGATAGGCACCACAAAACTCTTGTGGTTATTAATTGGCCAAAACATAACAACCACTAAAACCGTATAAATTTATAACATAAAGAGAGAATATAAACTGGACCAGCTGTCCTCGGCTATCAAGCCAAGTGCGTCGACACTTTCTCTAGATGATCTCTTTGCGAAAGAGCAAAAAAAAAAAGAAAAAACTTTCTTTTGCCAAGCTCCAAGGTTGTACTGGCCCTTGGATGAGAAGACTCACATACGTAATTGATGTGTACGTAGCTATATTCTCCCTGGACAAAAAATACCTATGCAAACACACATTACACATTATAACACAATATCGGCGGCCGAGCCGAGCCTCAAGAAAAGAGAACAAAGATCGTTCCAGGGGAAGAACAGAACAATTGCACCCTGGCAATTGGGCATAGATATATGCTTTATGTGTGCGAATTTTCCTTAGTCCGTTGCAGTGCGCTCGCGTGTCAAAAACAAAATAGGTTCTTCCTATCAGAGCCTTATTAGGGCCTACTTGGATGCAAATATGTCTGTAACTAGTGCTTAGAGAATATATCATGGTTTTTTTTTCTTGGGACAGGGTGTTTTTGATGCCCTAATTCCGTTTTTAAAAACAAAAGTTGACCGAAACTAATTTGTCCTGTACTTTGTTAATCCACCTTACGACACTATTAAATAAATAAATAGCGATACTTAAAATGCCAAGTGGGTACGAAAATCAGATTTTCTAGAGCTTAGCCAGCTAAAATCTTGTTTGGCTAACCCGCAAAAAAAAAAAAAATCTTGTTTGGCTAGGTTAGGGTAAAACTCAATATCCAAAGAAGTATTTTTCTCTCCCCTAAAACTCAAATTATCAGCCCTACAAAAGACTGTTTCTAGTTTTTCCACAGCACACACAAGGAAGATGCAAAAGAATAACTAAAACCAGTGTCCAGCCACACAATGTAGAAGAAATGTTATCTTAATGGAATAAAACTTGCTACAGCTTTTTCATGTCCTTTTGTTACCAAAAACCACGATCAAAGTGACCACTTGTATACTGTGATGGGGTAACCGTCGGCATCAGAGTGCCTACCTGTTACTTAAAATACATAGGTTGCTCTTATAAGACAAATTGTGGTTATTCGTCTGCTAGAATTAATGGTAGTCATAACAGCATCAGTTCTTCTATAAGAATAAAGCTATTGTTCCTTTGTCAGATATATTCACACTTCAGATCTTAGTGTCTCCTCCAGTAACGCGGTCCTCTGTAGTGCATTAAGAGTCAATGAAAAACTGGAAAATATAAATTTGGTGGCTTCATGACCTGTAAAGATAATTTTCAAGTTCAGAAAGGGTTTCAAACTGTAGCACTACACACAAATTATAATGACAGTTTAGTATAGAAAGCAAAAGAAACAAAAAATACAGGTGGTTTATAGGGACTTTCGGCTTCACGGGGAGGAAAGCGATTTTTGGGTACAATGAAACACGAAATGAAAGAAAAAACACAAGCAGTTACGCAACATCCACCCTCCACATGAAATAGATGCTCAACCTCTAATGTATGCTTATCTGCATGACAGTCGCCTTTTCTTGGAATCAAATGCTTGTCGTTGAAGATTTTATACGTAGCGTGGCAACTTTAGCACATATTCAGGATTACTGGTATTCTACAGCATATTCTATCATCAATGACAATAACACTGGTTGCACTATACAACGTGCGAAACAACTGACATATTACATATGATCATGTGAACCAACATGCGAAACAGCAGACAGATTACATATGATCGTGCGAAACAGCCACAAAAATCATTCCATGAGTGACAATTCGCACTGCAAGAGAACCACAAAATGCTCATTGTTGCTGTATTGCCTAGTCTCTTCCATCAGATCGGTCTTTTGTTTGCATTGGCTAGAGCACCCACTTCTACATGGTATCAGAGCCAAGAGGTCTTGAGGGGGAGTGTTGATGCATTGACTAGTCTCTTCCATCAGATCGGTCTTTTGGTTGCATTGGCAAGAAACACACAAATTAATAAGAGGGAAACCAAACATGAATCAGTAAGTTATCATAAGAACATTTACTCGGGACCATTACATTAGTTAGAGCTTAACAAGCAGCATCAGAATATCTAATAAATATAAATTTTACCAGAAAAATGCAGTTGCTCGTTACGAATGGTGAGCAAATGTATCGGTCCTTTTACCGGAATAACATAACTGTTCCGTGATCAGATAATGATGCATGATACATCACATGTATGGATGCTTCTTAACATGTATGGAAAAAGTGAAGAACAAAAGACACCAACGATTGTCACCCTTCTTTTTTCCTGTGGATCAACAGTTGCCGCTTGTTAGCAACAGAAGCTAATGAGACATTTTGATGTTTCTCAATATCTTCATAATCAAGCAAATCCAACAGTTGGACACCATATCTCGCTATCTTATAGATGGAATAGGTGCTATAACATACCAGATTCTCCAACATGGGTGGATGGACCAGCATCAAACATAAAAGCTTTTGAGATTCTTCTAGGTACATGGCTGGAATAATTAACTGGATTCTGAGCAAAAAACATGTATGGCCATTTCACCCTTACTTGACGTTTGCGGTCTTGCTGAAAATTGTGCCGTGTTTCGTATGAACAAGGGAAGTATGTGGGCCTCCTACTGATATTCCACCTAGTGGTTTGGGCAATATCTTCTTCTTCCAACACGTTAAACACCCATCGTGCATTATAAATAGCGTGCCCCTTGTTATAAACTACGAACCCTGGGAAAATCTAGTTCTTGTGCCAAGATAAAACCTTCAGCCCAAAAGAATGTTTCCTGACCTCCACGTAACAACGGGGATTATTGGTATTTTTCAATTCACTAGCTACTCCAACTAGTTTGCTTCCTCTCTTAACTCCATCATGGTCTTTTCTTGCAGGAAGTGTAGTCTGCTTTCTCCTCTATGCAGCACCAATGTACATGCCTATATCATATACTCCTATGATCAGCTTAGAGTATATGATGCATTGCATAACACTTTCCATTTTACTGTGTTTCCCAGATTGACATTCAGAAGAGTGATAAAGAAGGGCAGTGTAGAAGAATACTCATGCATACCATATATCTTAACTTTGTTCAGCAGCCTCACATATACTTGGTACGGTCTTCCAGTAGTGAGCTCTGGATGGGAGAATTGGACTCTGTCCGGAATCAGCTCACTAGGAGTGCTCTTTGAAAGCACATTTATCAGTATATACATATGGTTTGCACCACGGGAGAAAAAGGTAAGTTATTTCTCAAGATCTGTGATTCTCCTTCCATTAGCATGTCAGTAACTTTGCGGTAAGAAAATATGGATGCCAGTGTCTTTCAAAATTTCGTGTTCATTTCCATTAGCATATCATAGTTGATATATACAACTATATACAAAGGCAACAACCTTGCTTGGAAATGATAAATTGAATCAGCAAAACTACGAAAATAGAAGTGAGAGCCTTGTTTCCCTGGACGAAATGATAAGAAGCAATAAGCACATATTTACTCCTAATTTATCACATTCACATAAATTGGAAATTCATAAGCTATATAATAATCACAGAATCTCAATCAGATATTGTTAATTTTCTTTTATCTCTAAACATAAACATGTACTGAGGCCTAACTCTTGCATATTAATGTGACAGAAGAGGTTGTATACATGTGTAGGTATGCAATTAAGTAATATAGTGATAGTCTCTATCATCGGGGACCAGATGCTTCATTGTAAATATGATTTGGAAAAAGCAACAGTTATTGTTTAGGGAAATGAAGGAAAAGAATCTAGTTACTAGTGACTTAGTGAGTAGTGAATTTAAGAACATAAATCTGTAAATTATAAGCATAGTTGCCTAAGGACAACAACACTTTATGCTTAGTTGTAAGCATGATTGACTAAGGACGAGAGCACTTTATGTTTCTATTTATAAAATGTCGCTTTCACTCTTGCTGAACCATGTAAGGAGGACCAAACACCAGCCTTCTGATGCAAACAAAAGAGAATATATTATTTCATAGTTACCCCTAGGCTTTATAGGTACTATTTCACGATTGTAGTTAAAATCTTATAATTAAAATGGTAAGTAGTTCGATGTTTAGATGTGTATATGATGTTATAAGAATTATTATCCATTAGTAATCCTAACACTTAACTGGCAATCTTTTGCAGAAGCTTGTCATGATGATGGTATCTCCAATTCTAATCATCTTCGGCATGGCTGTATTTTTCTCAATTTTCTCATTCCACAACCACCAAATGCGTAAAGTATTTGTCGGTAGCATTGGTTTGGTGGCTTCCATATTAATGTATGGCTCTCCGTTGGTAGCTGTGGTGAGTACTGTTATTAGCGTGCTTCCTGAACTATGATTCACAGAGAAAAGAACAACATGTTTCATCATAATGATTTGCAACAACGTTCTAAGCCTGACAGAATGATCCACAAACGCATGTGATAAGTAGTATAAAATATCGTATGTTCCACAATATCTAAAAATGGTTCAATGAACTTATATCAGTTTCCAAAGTACTTCAGAAAAAATATATTCAGTTAGACAGAAGGCATGGCAAGAAAATTAACTTTTTATCCAACATTGCAGAAACAAGTTATCAGGACGAAAAGCGTGGAGTTCATGCCTTTCTACTTGTCATTGTTTAGCTTCTTGACAAGTTTACTCTGGTTGCTGTATGGGCTCCTTGGAAAGGATCCTTTTCTCACGGTTAGTACAGAAAGAAACTTTAGAACAATAAAATATATAAATTATGCTGACATACTTGTTTTCTTGTAAAGGCACCAAGCTTCATTGGCTGCTTAATGGGTATTCTTCAGTTGGTCGTGTACTGCATTTACAGCAAATGCAAGGAAGCACCCAAGACGAATCCTGATATTGAGCAAGCAGACGAACTGAAAGTTGTAACTAGTCAAGACAACATGAAGGGACAAAAGCCATAATCTGAGACCTAAACTACCATTTTGAGTAACAAATACATTTTCTTTTCGCTGGACAAAGTGTGTCTTGTAACCGCATAATGCGAGGAGAAAATAATAGTGTTCAGATTATCATATATTATATTCCTAGTCAACTATTGCAGATCTAAATAATTTGCTAATGAGGTGGCTGCAATGTCCCATGGTCACACATTGCAGAAATTAGATATGCATACACAGCTTGACTTGACTAGCAGTGGATGTGTTCACAGGGCATCCAAGAGGAATGTTCTTTGCAATCATCATGTGTTAAGTTGGGATGATAGCAACGAAAAAACCCTTGCATACGTCAATGGAATTACTGTTGATTAATGAACCACCACACCATTGCCACATACTGCTAGCCGCTGATATTATTGAATTAGTAACGATTCGTAGACAAGCGGCAACAGCAAGTTTATGTATGAATATTCGATGCAGTTTATCTCAATCATGGAAAAACACGGTGACAAGACAAAAAGGCGTTCCATGATAAAAATACAAATAATTGCAACATTTCGGTGTGTGTGTGTGTGGGGGGGGGGCGATATCATTGTTTTTATATCTAACCAGTCACCAAACCAAGTACGTGATCATATTCGATCGTTCAAAAGCTGAAGGAACGCCTAGGTTAACCTTTCAGCTATGGTTTTCTAGACGAATTGTGCAATTGCTTTAACAGCTTCTAATACCGAAAAAGGGTTTCTCCCGCTTTATATTATAAAGCAAACATATCATTGTTTTATATCTAACCAGTCACCAAACCAAGTACGTGATCATAATAGATCGTTCAAAAGCCAGAATCTTAGGATCAGGAACCTACCATTAGATGTTATAAGAAATTTTTGAAGGAACGGCTAGGTTAAGCTTTCAGCTATGGTTTTCTAGACGAATTGTGCAATTGCTTTAACAGCTTCTAATACCGAAAAAGGGTTTCCTCCCGCTTTATATTATAAAGCAAACATCACCGAATACATTCGAGATACCGAACAACGCACACACCCAAGGCAAGATACAAAGGTGCCAGACACCGACACACCACCCCACCAGAGGTGAACTGGACCAAAACGAAGCCTGGCCTACAAAGCGGTGCCTCCAAGAAGGATACGACCATGGATAGCCGCCACCGCGCGATCAGCGAAGATCAGGTTTTCACCCAGAGCAAGACGAAAAAAGTGGGAACGCCGCGACGGAGCCTTCAGGAAGGGTATGGCGGCAACGGCCACCACCACCGTCGGCCAGTCAAAGGACTGGACAAGTAGTGTACCCCGGCACTCACACCCCACCTTTGAACCTTAACACCGTCAACCACCTGCAACCACGCCACCCACGCGGCCATGTTTGCCTTCCCGCACCTGAGACGCACGCTCTGCCCACGAACATCGCGCCTCCCGCCGCCAGATCCGCCGCCCTGCAATCAGACAACCCCGAGACCTACACAAAGGCCCGAGCTTTGGACCAACCGATGGCCCTCCACCGACGGAACCACCCGCAGACGCTCCGCTGGTAAACATGCGCCAACCCGCCCACGGCTGAGGAAAGGGGGAGAAAGGGGAGCGGACGAATCCGGACCGGCAAACCGTGCCGGCGACAGGTGGGGCGACCACATCGAGGCCACCCATCCCTCCAACCAAGCTCCCCACCGAACACGGGGAAAGGGGGGAAGGAGGAGCGGACGCATCCGGACCGGCAAACTGTGCCGGCGACAGGTGGCACGACCGCATCGAGGACACCTATGTTGGGGAACGTTGCAGAAAAATTAAAATTTTTCCTACGGTTTCACCAAGATCCATCTATGAGTTCATCTAAGCAACGAGTCATGGGAGAGAGATTGCATCTACATACCACTTTGTAGATCGCGAGCGGAAGCGTTCAACGAACGGGGATGAGGTAGTCGTACACGACGTGATCCAAATCACCGGAGATCCTATCACCGAAAGGACGGCACCTCCGCGTTCAACACACGTACGGTCAGCGTAACGTCTCCTTCTTATTGATCCAGCAAGGCAAAGGAGAGGTTGAGGAAGATGGCTCCAGCAGCAGAACGACGGCGTGGTGATGGTGGAGCTGCAGTACTCCGGCAGGGCTTCGCCGAGCTCTATGGAGGAGGAGGAGGTGTTGGAGAGGGAGAGGGAGGCGCCAATGGCAAGGGGTGCCGCTGCCCCCTCCCCTCCCCTCATATATATAGCCCCCTAGGGGGGGGCGCCGGCCCTAGGAGATGCAATCTCCTAGGGGGGCGGCGGCCAAGGGGTGGGGGGCTTGCCCCCCAAGCAAGGGGGCGCCCCCTTTAGGGTTTCCCCACCCTAGGCGCGCATGGGCCCTGGGGAAGTGGCGCCCCAGCCCACTTTGGGATGGATCCTTTCCTACTTCAGCCCATGGGGCCCTCCGGGATAGGTGGCCCCACCCGGTGGACCCCCCCCCCCCCCGGGACCCTCCGGTGGTCCCGGTACAATACCGATAACCCCGAAACTTGTCCCGATGGCCAAAACAGCACTTCCTATATATAATTCTTTACCTCCGTACCATTCCGAAACTCCTCGTGACGTCTGGGATCTCATCCGAGAGTCCGAACAACATTCGGGTTACTGCATATACATATCTTCACAACCCTAGCGTCACCGAACCTTAAGTGTGTAGACCCTACGGGTTCGGGAGACATGCAGACATGACCGAGATGGCTCTCGGGCAATAACCAACAGCGGGATTTGGATACCCATGTTGGCTCCCACATGCTCCACGATGATCTCATCGGATGAACCACGATGTCGAGGATTCAATTAATCCTGTATACGATTCCCTTTGTCAATCGGTATTTTACTTGCCCGAGATTCGATCGTCGGTATCCCAATACCTCGTTCAATCTCGTTACCGGCAAGTCACTTTACTCGTACCGTAATGCATGATCCCGTGATCAAACACTTTGATCACATTGAGCTTATTATGATGATGCATTACCGAGAGGGCCCGGTGATACCTCTCCGTCAAGCGGAGTGACAAATCCCAGTCTCGATCCGTGTCAACCCAACAGATACTTTCGGAGATACCCGTAGTATACCTTTATAGTCACCCAGTTACGTTGTGACGTTTGGCACACCCAAAGCACTCCTACGGTATCCGGGAGTTACACGATCTCATGGTCTAAGGAAAGGATACTTGACATTGAAAAACTCTAGCAAACGAACTATGCGATCTTATGCTATGTTGAGGATTGGGTCTCGTCCATTACATCATTCTCCTAATGATGTAATCTCGTTATCATTGACATCTAATGCCCATAGTCAGGAAACCATGACTATCTATTGATCAACGAGCTAGTTAACTAGAGGCTTACTAGGGACACGTTGTTGTCTGTTATTCACACATGTATTACGATTTCCGGATAACACAATTATAGCACGAATAAAGACAATTATCATGAATAAGGAAATATAATAATAATGCTTTTATTATTGCCTCTAGGGCATATTTCCAACAGTCTCCCACTTGCACTAGAGTCAATAATCTAGTTACATTGTGATGAATCGAACACCCATCGAGTTCTGGTGCTGATCATGTTTTGCCTTAGGGAGAGGTTTAGTCAACGAATCTGCGACATTCAGATCTGTGTGCACCTTACAAATTTCTATGTCTCCATCTTGAACATTTTCACGAATGGAGTTGAAGCGATGCTTGATGTGCCTGGTCTTCTTGTGAAACCTGGGCTCCTTGGCAAGTGCAATAGCTCCAGTGTTGTCACAGAAGAGTTTGATTGGCCCCGACGCATTGGGTATGACTCCGAGGTCGGTGATGAACTCCTTCACCCAAATTGCTTCATGTGCTGCCTCCGAGGCTGCCATGTACTCCGCTTCACATGTAGATCCCGCCACAACGCTCTGCTTGCAACTGCACCAGCTTACTGCCCCACCATTCAAAATATACACGTATCCGGTTTGTGACTTAGAGTCATCCAGATCTATGTCGAAGCTAGCGTCGACGTAACCCTTTATGACGAGCTCTTCGTCACCTCCATAAACGAGAAACATTTCCTTAGTCCTTTTTAGGTACTTCAGGATATTCTTGACCGCTGTCCAGTGTTCCTTGCCGGGATTACTTTGGTACCTTCCTACCAAACTTACGACAAGGTTTACATCAGGTCTGGTACACAGCATGGCATACATAATAGAACCTATGGCTGAGGCATAGGGGATGACACTCATCTCTTCTATATCTTCTGCCGTGGTCGGACATTGAGCTGAGCTCAATTTCACACCTTGTAACACAGGTAAGAACCCCTTCTTAGATTGATCCATATTGAACTTCTTCAATATGTTATCAAGGTATGTGCTTTGTGAAAGACCTATGAGGCGTCTTGATCTACCTCTATAGATCTTGATGCCTAATATATAAGCAGCTTCTCCAAGGTCCTTCACTGAAAAACTTTTATTCAAGTAGGCCTTAATACTGTCCAAGAGTTCTATATCATTTCCCATCAAAAGTATGTCATCTACATATAGTATGAGAAATGCTACAGAGCTCACACTCACTTTCTTGTAAACGCAGGCTTCTCCATAAGTCTGCGTAAATCCAAACGCTTTGATCATCTCATCAAAGCGAATGTTCCAACTCCGAGATGCTTGCACCAGCCCATAAATCGAGCGTTGGAGCTTGCACACCTTGTCTGCATTCTTAGGATCGACAAAACCTTCCGGCTGCATCATATACAATTCTTCCTTAAGGAAACCATTAAGGAATGCCGTTTTGACGTCCATTTGCCATATTTCATAATCGTAGAATGCGGCAATTGCTAACATGATTCGGACGGACTTCAGCTTCGCTACCGGTGAGAAAGTCTCATCGTAGTCAACCCCTTGAACTTGTCGATAACCCTTAGCGACAAGCCGAGCTTTATAGATGGTCACATTGCCATCCGTGTCTGTCTTCTTCTTAAAGATCCATTTATTTTCTATGGCTCGCCGTTCAACGGGCAAGTCAGTCAAAGTCCATACTTCGTTTTTCATACATGGATCCTATCTCAGATTTCATGGCTTCCAGCCATTTGTCGGAATCCGGGCCCGCCATTGCTTCCTCATAGTTCGAAGGTTCACCGTTGTCTAACAACATGATTTCCAAGACAGGGTTGCCGTACCACTCTGGTGTGGAACGTGTCCTTGTGGACCTTCGAATTTCAGTAGGAGCTTGATTAGAAGTATCTTGATCATCATCATTAATTTCCTCTCTAGTCGGTGCAGGCACCTCAGGAACGTTTTCTTGAGTTGCGCCATTTTCTGGTTCAAGAGGTAACACTTCATCAAGTTCTACTTTCCTCCCACTTACTTCTTTCGAGAGAAACTCCTTCTCTAGAAAGGATCCATTCTTGGCAACAAAGATCTTGCCTTCGGATCTGAGGTAGAAGGTATACCCAACAATTTCTTTAGGGTATCCTATGAAGACGCATTTTTCCGGCTTGGGTTCGAGCTTTTCAGGTTGAAGTTTCTTGACATAAGCATCGCATCCCCAAACTTTTAGAAACGACAGCTTAGGTTTCTTCCCAAACCATAATTCATACGGTGTCGTCTCAACGGATTTAGACGGAGCCCTATTTAAAGTGAATGCGGCAGTCTCAAAAGCATAGCCCCAAAAAGATAGCGGTAAATCGGTAAGAGACATCATAGATCGTACCATATCTAATAGAGTGCGATTACGACGTTCGGACACACCATTACGCTGAGGTGTTCCAGGCGGCGTGAGTTGTGAAACTATTCCACATTTTCTTAAGTGTGTGCCAAATTCGTGACTCAAGTATTCTCCTCCACGATCTGATCGTAGAAACTTGATCTTTCTATCACGTTGATTTTCAACCTCACTCTAAAATTCCTTGAACTTTTCAAAGGTCTCAGACTTGTGTTTCATTAAGTAGATATACCCATATCTACTCAAGTCATCAGTGAGGGTGAGAACATAACGATAGCCACCGCGAGCCTCAACACTCATTGGACCGCACACATCGGTATGTATGATTTCCAATAAGTTGGTTGCTCGCTCCATTGTTCCTGAGAACGGAGTCTTGGTCATTTTACCCATGAGGCATGGTTCGCACGTGTCAAATGATTCATAATCAAGAGACTCTAAAAGTCCATCTGCATGGAGCTTCTTCATGCGTTTGACACCTATGTGACCAAGGCGGCAGTGCCACAAATATGTGGGACTATTGTTATCAACTTTAACTCTTTTGGTATTCACACTATGAATATGTGTATCATCACGTACGAGATTCATTAAGAATAAACCATTAACCATCGGAGCATGACCATAAAACATATCACTCATATAAATAGAACAACCATTATTCTCGGATTTAAATGAGTAGCCATCTCGAATTAAACGAGATCCAGACACAATGTTCATGCTCAGACTTGGCACTAAATAACAATTATTGAGGTTTAAAACTAATCCCGTAGGTAAATGTAGAGATAGCGTGCCGACGGCGATCACATCGACCTTGGAACCATTCCCGACGCGCATCGTCACCTCGTCCTTCGCCAGTCTCCGTTTATTCCGCAGCTCCTGCTTTGAGTTACAAATGTGATCAACTGCACCGGTATCAAATACCCAAGAGCTACTACGAGTACTGGTAAGGTACACATCAATTACATGTATATCACATATACCTTTTGTTTTGCCGTCCTTCTTGTCCGCTAAGTATTTGGGGCAGTTCCGCTTCCAGTGACCACTTCCCTTGCAATAAAAGCACTCAGTCTTGGGCTTGGGTCCATTCTTTGGCTTCTTCCCGGCAACTTGCTTACCGGGCGCGGCAACTTCCTTGTCGTCCTTCTTGAAGTTCTTTTTACCCTTGCCCTTCTTGAACTTAGTGGTTTTATTCACCATCAACACTTGATGTTCCTTCTTGATTTCTACCTCCGCTGATTTCAGCATAGCATATACCTCAGGAATGGTCTTTACCATCCCCTGCATGTTGTAGTTCATCACAAAGCTCTTGTAGCTAGGTGGAAGCGACTGGAGGATTCTGTCAATGACCGCTTCATCCGGGAGATTAACTTCCAGTTGAGTCAAGCGGTTGTGCAACCCAGACATCTTGAGTATGTGTTCACTGACAGAGCTATTTTCCTCCATCTTACAGCTAAAGAATTTGTCGGAGACTTCATATCTCTCGACCCGGGCATGAGCTTGGAAAACCATTTTCATCTCTTCGAACATCTCATATGCTCCATGTCTCTCAAAACGCTTTTGGAGCCCCGGCTCTAAGCTGTAAAGCATGCCGCACTGAACGAGGGAATAATCATCGGAATGTGACTGCCAAGCATTCATGACGTCTTGTTCTGCAGGGAGGACAGGTGCATCACCCAGCGGTGCTTGTAGGACATAATCTTTCTTGGCAGCTATGAGGATGATCCTCAGGTTCCGGACCCAGTCCGTATAGTTGCTGCCATCGTCTTTCAGCTTGGTTTTCTCTAGGAACGCATTGAAGTTGAGGACTACGTTGGCCATTTGATCTACAAGACATATTGTAAATATTTTAGACTAAGTTCATGATAATAAAGTTCATCTTAATCAAATTATTTAATGAACTCCCACTTAGATAGACATCCCTCTTCTAGTCATCTAAGTATTACATGATCCAAGTCAACTAGGCCGTGTCCGATCATCACGTGAGACGGACTAGTCAACATTGGTGAACATCTTCATGTTGATCGTATCTTCTATACGACTCATGCTCGACCTTTCGGTCTTCTGTGTTCTGAGGCCATGTCTGTACATGCTAGGCTCGTCAAGTCAACCTAAGTGTTTGCATGTGTAAATCTGTCTTACACCCGTTGTATGTGAACGTTAGAATCTATCACACCCGATCATCACGTGGTGCTTCGAAACAACGAACTGTCGCAACGGTGCACAGTTAGGGGGAACACTTCTTGAAATTATTATGAGGGATCATCTTATTTACTACCGTCGTTCTAAGTAAACAAGATGCAAAACATGATAAACATCACATGCAATCAAATAATAAACGTGACATGATATGGCCAATATCACATAGCTCCTTTGATCTCCATCTTGGGGCTCCATGATCATCTTGTCACCGGCTTGACACCATGATCTCCATCATCATGATCTCCATCATCGTGTCTCCATGAAGTTGCTCGCCAACTATTACTTCTACTACTATGGCTAACGCGTTTAGCAATAAAGTAAAGTAATTTACATGGCGTTTCTCAATGACACGCAGGTCATACAAAAATAAAGACAACTCCTATGGCTCCTGCCGGTTGTCATACTCATCGACATGCAAGTCGTGATTCCTATTACAATAGCATGAACATCTCATACATCACATATAGATCATTCATCATTCATCACAACTTTGGCCATATCATATCACAAAGCACTTGTTGCAAAAACAAGTTAGATGTCCTCTAATTGTTGTTGCAAGTTTTACGTGGCTGAATTAGGGTTCTAGCAAGAACGTTTTCTTACGTACGTGAAAGCCACAACGTGATTTGTCAACTTCTATTTACCCTTCATAAGGACCCTTTTCATTGAATCCGCTCCAACTAAAGTGGGAGAGACAGACACCCACCAGCCACCTTATGCAACTAGTGCATGTTAGTCGGTGGAACCGGTCTCACGTAAGCGTACGTGTAAGGTTGGTCCGGGCCGCTTCATCCCACAATACCGCTGAAGCAAGATAAGACTAGTAGCGGCAAGAAAGTTGACAACATCTACGCCCACAACAAATTGTGTTCTACTCGTGCAATAGAGAACTACGCATAGACCTAGCTCATGATGCCACTGTTGGGGAACGTTGCAGAAAAATTAAAATTTTTCCTACGGTTTCACCAAGATCCATCTATGAGTTCATCTAAGCAACGAGTCATGGGAGAGAGATTGCATCTACATACCACTTTGTAGATCGCGAGCGGAAGCGTTCAACGAACGGGGATGAGGTAGTCGTACACGACGTGATCCAAATCACCGGAGATCCTATCACCGAAAGGACGGCACCTCCGCGTTCAACACACGTACGGTCAGCGTAACGTCTCCTTCTTATTGATCCAGCAAGGCAAAGGAGAGGTTGAGGAAGATGGCTCCAGCAGCAGAACGACGGCGTGGTGATGGTGGAGCTGCAGTACTCCGGCAGGGCTTCGCCGAGCTCTATGGAGGAGGAGGAGGTGTTGGAGAGGGAGAGGGAGGCGCCAATGGCAAGGGGTGCCACTGCCCCCTCCCCTCCCCTCATATATATAGCCCCCTAGGGGGGGCGCCGGCCCTAGGAGATGCAATCTCCTAGGGGGGCGGCGGCCAAGGGGTGGGGGGCTTGCCCCCCAAGCAAGGGGGCGCCCCCCTTTAGGGTTTCCCCACCCTAGGTGCGCATGGGCCCTGGGGAAGTGGCGCCCCAGCCCACTTTGGGCTGGATCCTTTCCTACTTCAGCCCATGGGGCCCTCCGGGATAGGTGGCCCCACCCGGTGGACCCCCCCGGGACCCTCCGGTGGTCCCGGTACAATACAGATAACCCCGAAACTTGTCCTGATGGCCAAAACAGCACTTCCTATATATAATTCTTTACCTCCGGACCATTCCGAAACTCCTCGTGATGTCCGGGATCTCATCCGGGAGTCCGAACAACATTCGGGTTACTGCATATACATATCTTCACAACCCTAGCGTCACCGAACCTTAAGTGTGTAGACCCAACGGGTTCGGGAGACATGCAGACATGACCGAGACGGCTCTCGGGCAATAACCAACAGCGGGATCTGGATACCCATGTTGGCTCCCACATGCTCCATGATGATCTCATCGGATGAACCACGATGTCGAGGATTCAATTAATCCCGTATACGATTCCCTTTGTCAATCGGTATTTTACTTGCCCGAGATTCGATCGTCGATATCCCAATACCTCGTTCAATCTCGTTACCGGCAAGTCACTTTACTCGTACCATAATGCATGATCCCGTGATCAAACACTTTGATCACATTGAGCTCATTATGATGATGCATTACCGAGAGGGCCCGGTGATGCCTCTCCGTCAAGCGGAGTGACAAATCCCAGTCTCGATCCGTGTCAACCCAACAGATACTTTCGGAGATAACCGTAGTATACCTTTATAGTCACCCAGTTACTTGTGACGTTTGGCACACCCAAAGCACTCCTACGGTATCCGGGAGTTACACGATCTCATGGTCTAAAGAAAGGATACTTGACATTGAAAAACTCTAGCAAACGAACTATGCGATCTTATGCTATGTTTAGGATTGGGTCTCGTCCATCACATCATTCTCCTAATGATGTGATCTCGTTATCATTGACATCTAATGCCCATAGTCAGGAAACCATGACTATCTATTGATCAACGAGCTACTTAACTAGAGGCTTACTAGGGACACGTTGTTGTCTGTTATTCACACATGTATTACGATTTCCGGATAACACAATTATAGCACGAATAAAGACAATTATCATGAATAAGGAAATATAATAATAATGCTTTTATTATTGCCTCTAGGGCATATTTCCAACAACCTATCCCTCCTACCAAGCTCCCCCACCATGGTAGCTGACACACATCTCCACGAGGCCATCGGCAACCGCGTGCCCGCTGATGAGGGAGACCAAATCAACCCGCAGTTGCATCCATGGAAGCTCACTGGAGATGCCTCCTCGCGCCGTCCGCCGACGTCTGAGAGCCAGACCAGGAAGGTTCCGACGCGGCAGGGGCGGCCGCCCGCAGATCCTTGTCACCTGCAACCCGCACCACCGCAGCGCCAAGCCAGGAGCCGGCCCAGGCCACCAGAGCCCGCCATCGACGCCCTGCCTCGTCGCGACCGCCGCCACGCCAGATCCGCCCGCCGCCATGAACGCCCGCACCAGCCGCTCGCAGCCCCCGCCGCTCCATGCAACGGCGCACCCTCCGACGCCCAGCCCGTCGCGCCACCGCCACGAGCAGCGCCATCACCACACCGCCGCGCCGCAGCGCCCTGGGACAGCGAGGCACCTCGATCCAGCTGTGTTGGCTCACGCCAAGGCCGCTGGGAGGGGGAACGAGGAGGCCTCGCCGCCGCCGGCGTCGGCCAGGTTTCGCCCGGCCGTGCCATCTGGCAGCAGCGAGGGAGGAGGGGGCGGGGAAAGGAGTTGGCGGCAGCGCAGTAGGGTTCCTCCCGTCGCCTCGTGGGGGGGCGAGCGGGAGGGAGGGGGCGTCCGACTTAGAGCATCTCCAACAGGCGCCGGTCGCGCCGCGCGCAAAAAACAGAAATGCTGCGCGCGCATCGCCTGGTTTGGCGCGGCGCGCAGTGCTGGCTCCAGCAGCCGCGCGCAAAAATGCAGCGCGCGCGACTCGCACAAAAAACATTTGCATTCGAAAACAGAAGCAAAAAGATCAAAACAAACAAAAATAAATAGTTCAATTTCGTTTATTACAACTCAAACAAACAGTTTATCGTTCAATACAACAAATAGTGCAATTAAACACAACAAATAGTTCAACAATACAATAACGAACTGACAAATCATGATGCTCTTTGTCGTCCATTCCATGCCCACCACTCCTCAATGAGATCCTTCTGAAGATCATTATGCGCTGCAGGACGTCGAATGGCATGATAGGAGGCAACAAAACGGGCCACCCTTTCAGCCCTCCGTCGCACTCGCACGGGATATCCCAAGAGCTCATACTGAGAGTAGTCTACATCTTGGCCACGCTCATTCTCGATGATCATGTTGTGCATGATCACACAAGCGTGCATTATGTACCAAAGC
Organism: Aegilops umbellulata; assembly: GCA_032464435.1. Lineage (NCBI taxonomy): Eukaryota > Viridiplantae > Streptophyta > Magnoliopsida > Poales > Poaceae > Aegilops > Aegilops umbellulata. Next base: position 152,093,822 of record CP136054.1, on the reverse strand, counting down.
ATCTTTTGATCCCAAAATCTAGCCGGTCCTCTCACAATAGCAAATTGGGCTTGCAAGATCCCAAAAGCTCTCTCCACATCTTTTCTAGCCGCCGCCTGAGCATTGTGGAAATCAAGATTTTTCTTACCTTCTGGCTTTTTCAACGGCTTGACAAAGGTTTGCCACTTTGGATAGATGCCATCCGCTAGATAATAGCCATAGTTGTATGTACGCCCATTTGCTACAAACTGCACCGGTGGCAACTCCCCATTTGCAATCTTACTCATCAGTGGTGACCAGTTGACAACATTGATGTCATTCAAAGATCCAGGCATTCCAAAGAATGCATGCCAAATCCAAGTCTCTTGATCGGCCACTGCTTCAAGGATTATAGTGGAACCCTTTTTTTGGCCGTGGAATTGCCCATGCCATGCCTTTGGACAATTCTTCCAAGTCCAATGCATGCAATCTATTGAGCCAAGCATGCCAGGAAAACCGCGAGCTTTGTTCATCGCTAAAAGCCTTGCGACGTCTTCAGCGTTGGGAGATCTCAAATACTCCTCGCCAAACACTTGCACAATTCCGACTGCGAAGCGCTTGACACACATGATGGCTTGGCTCTCACCCATAGCCAAGTGATCATCAACTAGATCAGCCGGTATACCGTATGCCAACATACGCAAAGCGGCTGTCACCTTCTGAAAGGTGCTATGCCCGAGCTCTCAGGCGGCATTCCTCCTTTGCTGAAAAAAGCGGTCATGGCTCGCTAGTTTCTCTGCAATGCGCCTGAACAACTCGGTGCTCATCCTAGACCGGCGAAGAAATTACGACTCGGTGTATGTGGATTCTCCGCAAAATAATGCCTGATCAATCTGTTGTGGGCATCGATCCTATCCCTCCAAATTTTTTGCCGAGCCATAACCGAACCACCGTGCTTTGGTTTTTTATTAATATGCATAGCTAGGATCATTGCAAGATCCTCCTCCTCTTCCATATCAAATTCTTCTTCAGAAGAATCATACGACGAACTCATCTACAATGTTCAATACTATGCTATAAATAAAAACTACAATCAACATGCATGAAATTCATGGCTTTTGAGCAATACATACCTTCTAGGCGTTTTGTCGAACACCTTGCGGGCACCGAGCGGCAGCGAGCGCGCGGGCGCTGTTCGTCGAAGGACCAGCACGCGCGCGGGGCGACGGGGCTAGAGGGGGGCCGGAGAAAGCGCGCGCGGGGCGGGGATAGGCCGGGGAAGCGCCGGAACGGTCGCCTGGTGGCGCGGTCAGCGGCGGCGGCGCGGCTGGATGGGGGGTGGGAGGTGTGAGCGAGCGGCGAGAGTCCAGCGCACGGGAGCGGGCGCAGCAAATAAGCGGCACGCGATTGCGTTTCGGCCCGCGTGCTGGACTACATATGCCGCGCGGTTTTCGCGCGCCCGCTGGAGCAACTATTCCGGTTGCGCGCGCGCTAAAAGGGGGATTTTGCGGCGCGGCGCTAGTTTGGCGCGCCTGTTTGAGATGCTCTTACGCCCATTACCAAAAATGTATTAATAAGAGATGCCAATCCAGCTTCTAATTCAACATCATGTTGACTTATTCTCGCTTATTTTTGGTATCTTTGGCTGATTTTGAAAGAGTGGTCACCACCATCAACAACATGCAGTTCATTCTGGCAAGTCATCTTCTTTCGAGTTAACTCAAGCTTGTCTAAAGGGCATAAGCCATCTTTGTTGCCCTGTGAACACATCTATAAAATACAAGTTAAGTCACTAGCTCAGAAAGTCGTCAAAATACACCGGTGTCCCGTGGCCTTTCTGTACGGTTCACGATTAAAAAGAGCGAAAATACGACGAAAGATCATGTGGCATGCATTGCAGCATCTTAAGCAATCATAGTAGGTCCGTTGCAAGACACAACCTTTCAAATGTTGAAACATACAAGAATAGGCACAAGGTCGTGGATGGGTAGGCGGACAAGGCCTATCATCGCTTTGGAATTACAACTTGTTCACTCTCTTTTTTTTCGGGAAATCTTCCGATCTATTCATCTTCAATCATGGTAGTACAACGAATACCAAAAATAATAAAAATAACATCCAAATCCGTAGACCACCTAGCGACGACTACAAGCACTGAAGCGAGCCGAAGGCGCGCCGCCGTCATCGCCCCTCTCTTCTTCTATGATATAGCACTGGAAGAACTTGGTTGGGAAGAGAAACTAAAAAACAAGGGCATAATTTTGAGTTAGAGTGGCATTTTTGCATATATTATTTGCGCCTTCTATGTGTGTTGGTCTCACATGAAAGTAGTAGTGTACTTCTTTATTTGTGTTAGGTCGCACGTGTGAGTAAAAATACATTTCTTTATTTATGTCTCTTGGAAGGTTACTAGTACCACATGTAGGTATGGGTGCATTTTTTTATTGGTGAAAGTTGTTGTTCCCATGTGTGAACTCACCACCAAGTTCAATCTTTATAAGTAGGAAAGACCATTTACATCCATGTTTGGAACACAGAGACTTTCTTCATATTCTTGTCTGAACTGAACTGTTTGCAACAAATTTCCTATCAGATTATGTGTTCGAAACAACCCCTGAAATTTTCACTTCAGATATTCAGAAAAAAACTACTTTACTTCAGTACCTGCACAGACATTGTTGAACTGTCAGCTTTAGTAGTATCTCGTCCCTCAGTACCCCTTTCCCTCCTTGTTGAAGAAAGCAAAGATGCAAAAAAAAAGAAACAACTTCTTTCGTTTGTGATTCTATCTAAGAAAGTGAATTATCTCTATACAAAATGAAAGTCAATTATCATATTTTTTTTGAAAGGGGGGACTCCCCGATCTCTGCATTAGAACGATGCATACGACCACCTTTATAAATAAGCAAATAGGTTCAACAAGGTCTTATAGTCTGAAAAAAAAGTAACGGCAAGCTCACAAAGAGCCACAATGCAAAAAACACAAAAGCCAAGAGGCCTCAACCGGCTAGAATAACAAAGATAGGAAAACTAATCGCCTATCCTATTACATGACCGCCATCCAAACCGGTTGAAGATATCCCGTGCTACCATCTCCCACCGGACAGATTCAGTAACCAAACGCTCCCTGGCCTCCGTCGGAGTGAGTAACGACCACATACGAATCAACGCAGTGGCTCGGAACATAACCTGCAAAAAATAAATATTTGTTGTTCTGTTAAAAGCCAAATCATTTCTGCAGTTCCAAATTGCCCACAATAAAGCACATACTCCTACGCGAATGTGTCTAGCTGTTTCGGACTCTGTCCCAACAAGCCACGTTCCAAATAACGTACTGACAGAATTCGGAGGAGTAATGTTAAAGGCAATGTGCACCGTCTGCCACAAAACTTTGGCCAATGGGCAATAAAAAAAAGTGTTTGATAGTTTCATCCCGATCACAAAAACTACACCTAGTAATCCTGTCCAATTGCGCTTTACCAAGTTATCCTATGTTAATATGACTTGTTTATGTACAAACCACATAAGCACTTTAATTTTCAAAGGAACTTTGACTTTCCAAACATATTCGGAACTAGGAATGACACTAGAGTTGATGACATCGATATACATCGATTTAACTATGAACTCTCCAGACCTAGTAAGCTTCCAGCACAACTGATCGGGCTGTTGAGATAGCTGAACCTCCATCAGTCTACTCACTAAATGAAGCCATACTTCCCATCGGTTGCCAACAAGCGTCTTCCTAAAATGAATATTAAGGGGGATGGACTGCAGTATCGTTGCAACATAAGCATCACGTCGTTGAACAATACTATATAAGGACGGATCCTGAAGCGCCAGCGGCGTCTCTCCAAGCCAGGTATCCTCCCAGAAACGCGTGGTAGTGCCATTACTGATCATAAACTTTGCCCTATTGAAGAAGGCTACTTTGACTCTCGAGCCCCTTCCAAAAAGGCGAGTCCGTCGGTCTCACTGTCACCTGGGACAAAGTTTTGGACTGCAGATACTTACTTCGGAGAATCTGCGCCCACGTGGCATCAGTCTCAACTGATAACTTATACAGCCACTTACTGAGAAGACATTTGTTTTTGACTTCAAGATTCTCAATGCCAAGGCCCCCTGGTCCTTTGGTCGACAGATGATATCCCATTTGGCGAGTCTGTATTTTCTTTTTAGTTTATCGCTCTGCCAGAAGAATCTGGATCGATAGAAGTCCAGCCTTTTCCTAACACCAACTGGGACTTTGAAGAAAGACAAGAGAAACATAGGCATACTCATGAGCACCGAATTAATAAGAATCAATCGGCCTCTGTATGACATGAGTTTGCCCTTCTAGCAACTCAGTTTCTTTTCAAACCGATCCTCGATACACTTCCATTCTCTATTTGTCAGCTTACGATGGTGAATGGGTATACCTAAGTAAGTGAAAGGTAATGTCCCCAATTCACATCCAAACAATTGCATATAAGCCTCTTGTTCCTCATTGGCTCTACCAAAACAGAACAACTCACTTTTATGAAAGTTAATCTTCAACCCGGTCAATTGTTCAAATAAGCATAACACCAGCTTCATATTTCTCGCTTTTGCCAAGTCATGCTCCATAAAGATGATCATATCATCAGCATACTGTAGGATAGACACACCTCCATCAACTAGATGAGGCACCAAGTCACCCACCTGACCAGCCTCCTTTACCCTACCTATCAAAATTGCCAACATATCAACCACAATGTTGAACAAAATAGGAGACATTGGATCACCTTGTCTCAGGCCCTTGTGTGTCTGGAAATAATGACCTATGTCATCATTCACTTTAATTCCAACACTCCCTTTTTGCGTGAAAGATTCTACCTGGCATCGCCAGGCTTCATCAAAACCCTTCATGTGTAAGGCCTGTTGAAGGAAAGGCCATTTGACTTTATCATATGCTTTCTCGAAATCCACCTTGAAAACAACTCCATCAAGTTTTTTCGTGTGAATCTCGTCGAGCGTTTCATGAAGGACCACAACCCCTTCTATGATGTTTCTGTCCGGCATGAAAGCAGTTTGGGAATGCTGCACCACAGAATGCGCAATCAGCGTGAGCCTGTTAGTCCCGACCTTGGTAAAGATTTTGAAACTAACATTAAGAAGACAGATGGGCCTAAATTGCTCAATTCTCACAGGATCTGTTTTCTTAGGAAGCAGGGTTATCGTTCCAAAATCCAGTTGAAATAGTTGAAGCTGTCCAGAGAATAAATCATGGAACAATGACAACAAATCCTCCTTAATAATATGCCATCACTTCTTATAGAACTCTGCCGAAAATCCATCCGGGCCGGGAGCCTTATTATTTTTCATCTGCGAGATGGCCTCAAACACCTCTTTCTCGGAAAAAGGAGCAGCCAAAATATCATTCTCAATAGCAGTAAGTTGAGGAACATCCTCAATCCTAGACTCATCCAGAGAAACACAGTTATCCTCTGGAGGCCCAAACAGCTGCTTGTAATACACGGTTATGTATAGTTTTAGGTTCTCCTGTCCTAAAATCGTTCCTTCATCTTGTTCAAGCTGAAAGATCCTCTTCTTTCTGTGTTTGCCATTGGCGATCATGTGAAAGAATTGAGTGTTCGTGTCCCCTTGGACAACTCGTCGGACCTTGGCCCGCAGCGCCCACTTTAATTCCTCTTAACAAAGACGCTCTTTCAGTCTCATCTCCGCGTCAAGGTTGGCATGAAGCTCCGAGGCTGGCAGAACCGTGGATTCAGCTTTTACATCTAGGGACTGAAGAAGGGTAAGGAGCCTTTCCTTTTTGACCTTGTAAATCCCACTAATATGCTTAGCCCACCCACGTAGGAAACTTCTCAAGTGTCTGATCTTATTATGCCAACGCTCAAGCGCAGTCCTGCCTCCAGCATCCTTAGCCCATTCCCTGGCTACAAGATCAAAGAAGCCGTCTCGTTCAAACCAAGCCAGCTCAAACGAAAACGAGTTTTTGTTTCCCAAGTGGGTAGCCTCACCAGAGTCTACAAATAAAGGTGTGTGGTCAGAAATACCACGGGAAAGTGCCTGAACTGTTACGAAGGGAAGCTTCTGTTCCCATTGGATGCTAGCTAGTACTCGATCCAACTTTTCAAACGTCGGATTTGGCAATGCATTAGCCCAGGTGAATTTTCTTCCCGAAAGCTCTGTCTCTCGCAGATCCTAGCTTTGAATGATGGTATTAAACATAAACGACCATCTCCCGTTGAAATTATCATTGTTCTTCTCCTCACGCCTTCTAATAATATTGAAATCACCCCCACCAGGATTGGAAGCTGCTCAAAACCGCAAATCCGAACTAGATCAGCCAAGAACTCAGGTTCGAGTTTGGGCTGTGCGGCACCATATAACGCCACAAGAGCCCAATTAAACCCATCGGCCTTCGACCGCACCCGAAAATTAACTGCAAAGTGTCCCATCACCACACTTTGGACTTCGAGCAAATCACATCTAACTCCAAGTAAGATCCCACCCGATCTTCCTCTCAGCGGCAGACAATGCCAATCAAAATCTATACCTCTCGATAACGTATTGAGAAACTGTGGCAAAAAATTATCTCTACCAGTTTCCGACAATTCGATAAAGTCTAGCCTATGCTCGATAGACGCCTTTGCAAGAAACCTTCTCTTAGCCAAGTCTTTCAGACCTCTGCTATTCCAAAAGATTCCTTTCATATTTCGTCATGAAATTTTTTAGCAGTACGGATCCTAGCACTCCTATGCATTGCTGAAGCCGTGTAAATCTTCCGCTTCCACTTGCGTTTAGGCTTGTTCTGACCCTCCAGATGGTCCTCATAACCAGGCTCAGTGGCCCTAACCACGACAGCCTCAGAGGTGTCATCCTCCTCCTCAGACTCAGGGAGGGGTGGTAGAAGATCCGCACAAAAATTATCGAGCACCCTGACCCCCAAAGCATCAATGTCGGAGTCATTTATGGGTTTAACCGTTGCTAAGTTTCGAATCATCTCCAAAGCCCGCTCCACCTCTAAATCCAGGATATCATTAATGGAATTTGAAATATCACTATCATTACTACCTAGTGAAACTCCTAATTGGTTTGCATTATTAATAATCTCCTCATTAGAAAAAGGCAAAATGGAATTAGAGGTATTAACCGACATACCAGTAGTGACCTCAACATCACGAAGCTTGGCCGCCCTCATGGCGCACCGCTGCTGTATGTCATCAATCTCCGGATGATCCTGGAGACGGCAGCTCAACCGTCGCCCCATAGAGACCAGATCCGGAATCCCTCCAAACGCAATAACCTCCTCCCAAGTGACCCTGCTCGGGGTGGGGCCTCCTGCCTCACCCCTAACACGCAGTCGGTCGGCCTCCGTCGACGAAACAGCAGGAACGCCTGAAAGCGGCGGCGGGGAGCTCCATGGCGCCGCTGACGTCGGCCGCGCACCGCGGCAAAGAGTCAGAGACGAACCAGGGGAGGGGAATGCATGGGCCGCCTACCCGTACTCCCCACCCATCCCGGCCCCCTGGCAAGAGGGGCTCGCCGGCGCCACAAGAGGAGCGGCCACCCTAGGTGCCCCAGGGGAAGAGGGCGCCGAGGACACCTGCCCCGAGCCCCCTCCAGATGGCGGATCCACCACCTGCAGCTCCGGCAACGCGAGAGGAGAAGAGGGTGCTGGGGCCACCTGCCCAGGACCCCCTCCCGAAGGTAAGACCTCCACCACCGAAACCGCGTCCTGAGGAGAGGCAACGCGCTGAGCAGGAGAGGCAGTGGTCGCCTGCCTAGACTCCTCCTCCTCTCCCCTGACCGAGGTCGGCGAGCCCCCGAGAATGGGACTCTCAGCATCCTCAAAATCCAAGGTAGTTAACGTGTGCTCAAAACATCGTCAGACTATATCCGGTCACTCCAAAGTCTCGGAGACGCAGAGCAGGCTCAAAAGATCCAAATCTCAGAGAGTTCATAAGCACTGAAGAGGATGGTGCCGCCCCATCCCCGGGCGTCTGAGAAACGGGCCCCGGTCCATTGGACAACTCTCCTCCAGCATCATCGACCGGTGCCTCCTTAGCTCCCGAGCTGTCATCTCCCTCGTGCATGTCTACATCAGTCCCATTGGCAGCCTCAGCGAACAGATCCTCATCCTCAAACTCAATCACGAGGTTATAAATCCGGCCTCTATATGTCCACTTGACCACATCAGGCACGAACTCAATATCCAGAACACTCACCAGCAGTCTGGCTACCCCGTGAGCTCTGGTAAAAGCCATATCCACTCTCTCAGTTTTCCCCACCATAATGCCCAAGCTAGCCACGACCCTAGCATCCTGCATCGGCTTCGAGGAGCCCTGGAAAAACGTAGCCAAACCTGAGTAAGAGGCTTACCCTGAGGTTCGACCTTCTTCCACTCATGGAACTCGAGGATACATTCTGTGCTAGGCACTCTGCACAGCCCAAAACTCAGAAGTCTCTGCAAATCCTCAACCGAAGGGAACTCAACCCTAAACATGTTGGCTTCGAGACTAATGAGCTCCCACTGGAAGTCACCTGGAGCTAACTCCTTCAGCCTCTGCACAACCTGGGACTCAGAGACCTGTCCTTTGGTTACTTTCACAACCCCAGTGGTCAAACTCTGGGTATCCTTAGGAATCTCCCTCGCGCTAGGAGACTCAAAGAACGTGAGCTCAGCACAATACACTCCATACATAGTAAGGGACGACATCTGATCACGCAAAATCGGGCATTCCCCCGTATCATGAGCCGGCTTGCCACAAGAATCACATAGCTCAGTGTAACACCCCGAGTGTCATGATACAGTAATCCCCTAGTAATGGTGCCATGTCATCATGTTACTGATGCTAATCTTCACTTGATCCAAATCACAATTCTAATTCAAATCCAATCTAAGTCAAAACTTCATATTTGTCAGACATGAAATCTAAAATGTTCATCTTGTGCCAAGTAATCCCATAAGTAATATTGGTAGTGAACCAACATTTTTGCAAAGTGTTTAAGTGCACTAAACTAGCTAAAATGGTGCTTAAAACATTTGTTTAAATGCTTTTTAATTTGTAAAAATGATAACCTGTTTTATTTAAGTGCTAAACTGATTATGGCAGTATCCTAAAACATGATGATATTTTAGGTGTAAGTTTTATGATTTACAGAACTGTTTTGGTTTTAAAAAAAGGTTTGGAAAGCAGATGTTTCAAAAAAGAAAGAAAATGCAAAACTAGTTAAAAGGGAAAAAGATGCCCCTGCCCCTTTGGAACTAACCTGAGCCAGCCCATCCAACCCACTTACCCCACCGGTCGCCTTCTCCTCCTGTTCTCCTGGCACGACCGCTACAGGGGCGCGTCCCCGTCGGACCAGCTCGCCGGTGACGCCCCGAGGGGATAAGGGCGTTGTCCCCTCAACGCCTCGATCCCTTCCCTCCACTCATCGCTCTCCCACATGGTCCTCCCCACTCACTCTCTTCCCCTTGCTCGTGCTCCCTTCCCCCTCAGATCCACCTCGCCCGCTACTGCCGTCACCGCGTCGTCGTCGTCACCGCGCACCGGAGCCTCCCCGGGCTTCACGGCGGTGTACAGGAGCCCCGACGGGTCCTTCTTCGTCAACTACACCAACGGAGCGAGGCTGGAGACCTGCGCCACCGTATCCTACGTCGTCCGCGAGGAACAGTTCAAGCTGGAGATCTCAACATCATCCCCTGCATCTTCGTCTTTCTCTTCGTCCGCCGACGCCGTCCCGGCCACATCGACTCTTCCCCGGGCCTTCCCTGCAACGGCAGTGAGCCACCTCCCCTCCTCCCCCTTAGCTCTCCCGCACGCCGTAGGTCGCTCCCGCCGTCGCGCCCGAGCTCCCTAGGAGCGCGCGGCTGCCGTGCCCTGCTTTCCCCACGCTCCTGCTGGCCCTCCGCGCGCGCCCTCGCTCGCCTAACCGTGCGCCCGGGGCTGTGCCTCGCCCGCAGTCGCCGTGCCCGGGCGGCGCCTCGATTGCAGCCGCCGTGCTCAGGCCTCGCCGAGCCCCTCCGCCCCGCACCGCGAACCACCGCCTGCCGCGCCTCGCACCTGGCCCATGCCGGCAGCCGGCCGGTGCCACGCCCCCCCAGCGCCCGCGCGTCGCCCGTCTCTCGCCCCGCTCGCCGTGGTCTTGCTGCTGCTTCGCCCGCGCACGCCCGGGGCTTGGCCGCTGGCCTCAACGCCGGCGCCGCTACGAGCCGCCTCCGCTCTTATTGTAGCCCCCATCTGAAGCGCCATGTCGCGGGCTCCCCGATGCACCCACCCGCGTCCCCAACGGTCGCCGGAGCCAGCTGGCCGGAGCCTTGCCGCCGCCCCTGTATCCCATCGCTATTAGCTGTAGGCCTAATCAGCCTTTAAAACTAATCCCCCTCTAACCCACTGACATTGGGCCCCACCAGTTTAACTAATTGGATTAAACTACAGGTTATGACATGTGGGCCCACTCTGTCTAATTAGGTTAATTAAATTAAATAAACAATGTTAGTTGCCTCTGCCAATGACATGAGGGTCCCATGGCCCCCTTGACCAGTCAACCGTGGACCAGTCAACTCCTGACTGGGCAGATGACTGACCCCACCTGTCAGCCACTCTGGGTGCATGCACCGGGTGCACCTAGCATTTTCTGTTTATTAATATTATTGAATTAAATGAAAATTAGGACATTAGAAAATCATTTAAACTTTGTTAATTCATAGAAAATAAACCGTAGCTCGGATCGAAAAACTTTATACATGAAAGTTGCTCAGAAAAATCCAACGAATTCGAATACGCGGTCCGTTCATCTGTCACATGCCCCTAGCATGCTGAACTTGGAACTTTCCCCCTCCTTTCCTTTGTCCGGAATCCACCTAACGCCGGGAATTCATCCTTGGATGTTTCCCCCCTTCGTCTGCAACATGTAGTACCGCGTTAGACCATGCCTAGAGCTACGTATCGTCATGTCATGCTTAGTAATACCTCTGTTTGCTATGTATTTACTGTTTCTTCCCCCTCTTCTCTCCGGTAGACCCCGAGACCGATGCTGCCCCTGTGATCGACTACGTCGACGACGTCCCCTCCTTGCCAGAGCAACCAGGCAAGCCCCCCTTTGATCATCCCGATATCGCCCATTCCATTCTCTCATGCTTGCATTAGATTTTGCTAATGTTATCGTTTGCTCCTATTCTGATGCATAGTCTGCTTTTGTATCTGATGTTGTACCTTACCTGCTTATCCTAAACTGCTTAGTATAGGTTGGTTAGTGACCCATCAGTCACCCCCACCTTGTCCTTGTTGCCCCTGCTTCATCATTGAAGACCCGATCAACGGGATCGAAGACCAGGCCCCGACACCGCACATCACTTTCCCCTTAGTTGCTCTACACTACTAGGTTACTATCGAGTGCCGAGGGTGAAACCTCTTCAGCACTTCTGACGTTAACTCTGTAGTGTAGTCATTCGGTCGTGGTCATCGAGGGTGATTTCCTCCTTAACCACTTCCGATACGACTCTGTCGTGCAACCCCTCAAGTGTGAACCTCAGGGGTGATTCCTCTTACGTTCACCTTGATGATTACATCTAGTGGAATTCATCGGGGGTGATTCCTCGAGTTTTCCCCTTGATGTTTGGACACACGGATACTTGGACTTTACCACTGTTACTTGGAAAGACGGGTCGACCCTGAGGGGTACCCGCGCGAGCTTAATTGCGAGTGGTGTGGAGTCGGGCGGACCTGGAAGGTGCCCACGAGATAATTACGAGGCGTGGTCGGGCATTCCTAGCCCTTGCCGCAAGTCCTCGAGACGGGGCAACGGGGTCACATCTTTCATGAGTCTCTGCTTGTTACCGCGCGTTCCTAATCCACTACGATTTGGATATTTGATCCAAGGGGCCTCTGGCCTGATAGCACTAACCATCACGTGGGCATAGTATGGGCGTTCTGCGTCGTATACATCAGCCGAAGCTTAATAGACGTCAGCGGCTGAGCGGCGCGCGCCGGGTTGGACTGGTAAGCTCCTGCCTCTTTAGGGAGGTAGCTAGGTCTGCTCACCGGCCGCCCTCGCAACGTGCAGGAGTTACCGGGGAGATGGCCCATGACCCCTGGGGGCATAGGTTTAGTCCGGCGTGCTGGCCTCTCTATTAAGCCTAGGTCGGGTTGCAGCGTATTGTTTGGCCGAGGCCGGGCATGACCCGGGAAAGTGTGTCCGGCCGGAGTTAATCGAGCGTGGTGGGTAAGTTGGTGCACCCCTGCAGGGAAGAAAACATCTATTGATAGCCTGTCCTACGGTAACGGACACTTGGAGTTGTATCCCGATCGGTACAACTAGAACTGGATACTTGTGATGAGAACTGGATGGTGATGAGTAATGGATTGTGATGATAACTGGATAGTATGGCTCTAGGATGCCTTTCTCGCAGGGAGTCGAGAAAGGATCTCCGGCCGAGGTTGATAACACTTCTACTACTTTACTTTATGCTGCTGTACTCCCTCCTGTTGCTGTAAGATGGTGATTTTCCAGAAGATGCTAGTCTTCGATAGGATTAGGCCTTCTCTCTATTCTGGCATTTCTGCAGCCCAGTCCACATATACAGCCTTCCTTTGATAATGTTGCATATGTAGTGTAGATCCTTGCTTGCGAGTACTTTGGATGAGTACTCACGGTTGCTTTCTTCTTCTTCTTTCCGGTTGCTGCAACTAGATGTCGGAGCCCAGGAGCCAGATGCCCCCGTTGATGCCTACTACTATGTGGAGACCGCCGACGACCAGGAGTAGTTCGGAGGCTCCCAGGCAGGAGGCCTTGCCTCTTCGATCGTGTTGCTTTTGTGCTAGCCTTCTTAAGGCAAACTTGTCTAACTCATGTCAGTACTCAGATATTGTTGCTTCTGCTGACTCTTGTGTTTTTGAGCTTATGTATTCGAGCCCTCGAGGCCTCTGGCTTGTAATATAAAGCTTGTATTATTTTAATTTGTGTCTAGAGTTGTGTTGTCATATCTTCCCGTGAGTCCTTGATCTTGATCGTACACATTTGCGTGTATGATTAGAGTATGATTGAATCGAGGGCGTCACACTCAGCCACACATTCAGCAATAAAATGACCCTTTTCTCCACAACGATAGCACAACATCTTCTCCTTCTTGCGCGCCCACTTGGATGCCCTATCCGAATCAGCCCTGTCTGCCACCGCCACTGAAGAGGACTCCGTATCTCAGCGTTGGCGAGCGCCGTCACCACATCCATGGCCTGACCGGACAAAACCGGCGACTTCGCAACTCCGGCGGCGACCGTCTGCTCGACGGCCACATGTGGAGGAGGCTGCCGATGACGGAACCAACCACATGGACCACCACGATGACCGCGGTATCCGCCCCGGTGCCGATAGTCAGGGCTAGACGCCCCCTCAACAAAAACACCCGGAGGATGGAGAAAAGGCCTCTCGGTAGTACCATCACTCTGCCAAGCGTATCCGCGGCCACCACCCGTCGACGAGGAACAACGGTGTTGGCCATCACCATAAGCATTGTAACCATCATCTCCCCATTGACCCCGGGGCGGTCCGCTAGTTCCACTGTTAGCTGTGTCACGCGGCACTCCCACCCCTCCATTAGCAGTCCGAGGTGGCAGTGCATGTGTCTGAACCGGTCCAGGCCGCTTCCGCACCGGCCTCGCGACATGGTGCGGCGGCGGCGCAGCCCGAGGCTGATGACCAGGCACCGGGACAGGCACCGTTCCACCCCGACCCGCGGTAGTCACTACCGCCGGAACATGCATAGGCGGCCTCAGTCCACCATGCCCCGCGGCGACGGGCGCAACACCGGCCACCACTGGCTGCCTATACGGTGCCATGACGCCACGACCGGCCCCTGCCGCCGGAGTTCTGAGACCTGGCGGACCGCCAACGCGACCCGCACCGGCCGGTGCATTCCCAGCCGCGCCCAGTTGCTCTTGTCCAGTAGCCGCAACACCACCACGGCCCCGGCCGGCGGCTACGGTCCAGTTGGACCACCCCCCGCCCAGCCATGGCAGCGAGGGGCGGTATACGTGCAGCACAGCCAGTCCCACACATACGAAGCCTGGGGACCGCACGAGGTCGACGACCCCTAGGCGGAGGCGTAGGTGGAGATCGATCAGGAGGAGAACGAGGCGGTGAGACACATGCGGCTACGTCCTCCGTAGCGACTAACGATGTTACCTGGCCTCATGCCCAAGATCGTTCAGTCCGGCCCGCCCTGCCTCGCAGTTGGCATGCTGGGCCACATACCCAGACATGCCAGTGCAGGCCCGCTCAGCCGCCGGGCCAGGAAATCCCAACAGCAGATTCAAATGCTGCTCCCTGGCCGCTCGGATCTGAGCTGCCGCGGAGGTTGCCGGCGCCAGCTGCGCCACCACCGGCCGGCCATTCTGTCTCTTCTTTCTAGTCACCCGCGTCCACGAATCCGGCAGGAAGAAATCCGACAAAGTATTGGGCTGGAGGCATACCTTGGGAATTAGTCCTTTCCATGGCCGGAGCGTGGAAGTCGTCGTCCTCCAGTGAACAATCCATCGAACGATCTCCACCTTATCCTCAGGGTTAAGTTCCTCCCGCGCCGGATCGTTGCATGGCACGACGTCGTCCACAACCATGGCAACTTACTCCTCCGAATAACCGGGATTGAAATCTTCACAGATTATGTTGGAAGTCGTTGGCGAATACAACTCCGGCGAATCTCCAGCGCAGATCCCGTCGTCATCATCTTCATCGTCTGAATCCGCAAGCACCCGAAACCGGCTGCCGACGTGCCTACGCCCAGGGCCGTCGGATGCCGCCGTCTTCGCGGCGGTCACCACAGGTGCCACACGCCATCGCCCAACTCTTCCAGCCTTAACAGGGCTATCTGCCTCTACCTAGCGTGGTCCTTGCACGGACTGGCATGCTATCATTAGCGAGCGCCTAACGATAGAGGGTGCATCTGCGGTTATGCTTCAGCTCAGTCGTGAAAACTCATTTCTCTAACGAATCAAATACGTTGTGAAATAAGGAAAGAGAAACGGAATGCCATCACCAGTCAATTATCATATAAAAATATCCATGTGTAGTTGTAACAAAAGTTGAGAAACAATAGCATGCAGATCTTAAGACAAATACCATTTTTGCGCACGCATAGTTGAGTTCTAACAAATAAAATGTGATGCAGATCTAAATTCATTTTGGGTGTGTATTATATAGTATTGAGCTTTGAAGAACACAGGCACAGAAATTCAATGAGGAGACAGGCTAGGAAGCCACCCAAATTACATCCAACAAGAACGACATGCCGGGGCTCTGCTTGCTATAGCCACGTGGTCACGAGGGACTGGTAAGGCATTGTTCCATACACGCATGATACGTCTTCGTCGTATCTACTTTTCGAAACACTTTTGCCCTTGTTTTGGACTCTAACTTGGATGATTTGAATGGAACTAACCTGGACTGACGCTGTTTTCAGCAGAGTTGCCATGGTGTTATTTATGTGCAGAAAAAAAAGTTCTCGGAATGACCTGAAACAACACGGAACTTACTTTTGGAAAATATTAAAAATATTGGCGAAAGAATCAAGGCCAGGGGGCCCACCACCTGTCCACGAGGGTGGGGGCGCGCCCCTGCCTCGTGGGCCCCCTGTTGCTCCACTGACCTCAACTCCAACTCCATATATTCCTGTTCGAGGAGAAAAAATCAGAGAGAAGGATTCATCGCGTCTTACGATACGGAGCCACCGTCAAGCCCTAGAAACTCTTGGGAGGGCTGATCTGGAGTCCGTTCGGGGCTTTAGAGAGGGGATCTGTCGCCGTCGTCATCATCAACCTTCCTCCATCACCAATTTCATGATGCTCACCGCCGTGCGTGAGTAATTCCATCGTAGGCTTGCTGGACGGTGATGGGTTGGATGGGATTTATCATGTAATCAAGTTAGTTTTGTTAGGGTTTGATCCCTAGTATCCACTATGTTCTGAGATTGATGTTGCAATGACTTTGTTATGCTTAATGCTTGTCACTAGGGCCCGAGTGCCATGACTTCAGATCTGAACCTATTATGTTTTCATGAATATATGTGAGTTCTTGATCCTATCTTGCAAGTCTATAGTCACCTACTATGTGTTATGATCCGGCAACCCCGAAGTGACAATAATCGGGACCACTCCCGGTGATGACCGTAGTTTGAGGAGTTCATGTATTCACTATGTGTTAATGCTTTGGTCCGGTACTCTATTAAAAGGAGACCTTAATATCCCTTAGTTTCTATTAGGACCCCGCTGCCACAGGAGGGTAGGACAAACGATGTCATGCAAGTTCTTCTCCATAAGCATGTATGACTATATTCGGAATACATGCCTACATTATATTGATGAATTGGAGCTAGTTCTATGTCACCCTATGTTATGATTGTTACACGATGAACCGCATCCAGCATAATTCTCCATCACCGATCCAATGCCTACGAGCTTTTCACATATTGTTCTTCGCTTATTTAATTTTCCATTGCTATTGTTACAATCACTACAAAACCCAAAAATATTACTTTTGCTATTGTTACCGTTACTTCCATACTACTTTGCTACTAAATACTTTGTTGCAGATATTAAGTTATCCAGATCGATCCAGCATGTAACACATCATATCACTTTGCGGCCTCACGCACGGTACTCCCACGGGTGCCACCTTACCTGGCCCGGGACCATTTGCGTCTTTTGGCTCACGTATATGATAGTGTCGCTAGCATCCATATGACAGAGAACCCGGGCCGACATGGCTAGTCGTGAACCCAAAGCGGCGCTAACCTATGAGGACAGGCATACATGGGTCACATCGAGCATGTCGATCATCAACGTGTGAATCCGGGCTGTAGCACTCGGCTAACAGGACTCCGGTAACCCGGGCTGTAGCAGGCTAGGCAGGACTCCGGATGTCACCGCGTGACATTTCCCCGAAGGGACAGACAAAGGAGCGAAGTGAATCACATGCCGGCCAGTCAAGTGTTCCGAGCAGTAGTGTTGGGCTAGCAGGACTCCGGTGAACCGGGCTGTAGCGGACTACTATCGCTCAGAAGCACTAGACTACCTTTCCCCATATGATAGGCTGCCAAGGATAAACAACTAGATAGTCGGATCCCACTCATACCAAGCATTTCAATCATACACACAATATGCCCGATATGAGTAGATACAACATGGCATCACAACATAACTCTATGACTCAAAGTATTTATTCATTAGGCTCCGAGGAGCGAGATATTACAAACATGGGTCTCATGACCCAACATTCAGAGCATACAAGTCAAACACATGCGGAAGCTTAACATGTCTGAGTACAGACATCTACAAATGAAAAAGGCTGAGAAGCCTCACTATCTACCAGATCCTGCCGAGGGCACAAGATCGTAGCTGAGGTAACAAGCTAAACGTCGAAGTCCACGCGGAACTACTAGCGAGACTGAAGTCTCTCTGCAAAACATAAAATAGGCAAACGTGAGTACAAATGTACTCAGCAAGACTTACATCAGAACTATCTACATATGCATCGGTATGAACAAAGGGGGTAGTGGAGTTTAACTGCAGCAAGCCAGCTTTGACTCGGTGGCTATCCTGAACTACGATTGCAAGTAACTCTTTTGAGGTGGCGCACACGAGTCCACATATTCACCATATCAATACACCACTATGGATCCGCTCCTGTCTCCCTACGGGGACGCCATCCATAGCACTCACGCTTATCTTGCGCATTTTAGAGTATCCACTTTCACTTGTCTATGAACTATGCAAGGGGTCCAAGTTTCCATATCCGAGGAATCCGGCTATTCGAATAGATAATGATAACCCTGCAGGGGTGTACTTCTTCACACACGCTCTCGCCACTTATCGCCCTGTACACGTCATGTACCTCGGCAACCTTCAAGCAGAAGCCGGGCGAGGGAGTCGGCCACGACCTGACTAACCACACAAGTCTCTAGTCCAGGTTTATCGCCTATTCGGGTTCCATCCGCAAGGAGATCCGGCCGGGGTGTCGCTCACGGCCCCAAACGATGTGTGCAGGGTTCCCAAGCCCACCTCGATGGTAGATCTACGCTTGGTACACCGTGCCATGGTGCCTAGTCTGTCCCAAGCCCACCTGTACCGGGTACCACTTGGTAGACTACTAACACTACCTACAAACACCAGAAACTAGTTGCAACTCCTGGACAGAGATCAAGTTGATTAATAAGTCGAGAGGGGTCGAGTTACCGGAACCCAATGTGTTGTAGTAACTGTTCATGGATCACAAACATAGAACTCAGTTCTTGAGGACGGTTTCAATGAGACAACCCACCATGTACTCCTACATGGCCTCTCACCGCTACCTTTACCAAATCGTGTTCACACACTTAGCTCTCAACAGTAGGACATGTTCACCACATTCCAATTCATTCCCGATGAATCAGACCCGACTCAACTCTAAGCAGTAGCAGGCATGAAAACAAGCATGAATAAGTAGGCACATCAGGGCTCAAACAACTCCTACTCATGCTAGTGGGTTTCATCTATTTACTATGGCAATGACAGGTCATGCAGAGGAAAGGGGTTCAACTACCGCAGCATGTAACAGTTGAATCGTTGTTGTCCTAATGCAGTAAAAGAGAGCAGAAGCGAGAGAGTGGGATTGTATCGGAATGAACAAGGGGGTTTTGCTTGCCTGGCACTTCTGAAGATAACATTGAGTCTTCATCAGTGTCAACGATCACATCGTCGAAACGCGTCTATCGAAAGGGGGCAATTACCGGCAACACAGAAAGAACACAATTAACACATGGCGATATGCAGCAATATGATGCATGCTATGACATGGCAATATGCTATGTGTTTGAGCTAATGCATAACAGAACAGGTTGATTTGAACCCATTTGAATCAGAGATTCAAATGTGAGCTCATGTATATAGTCATAATGGTACATTAGCTTGTTTCACCTAAACATGAAGGTTGAAGTGTTCTAACATGCATGCAAATGGTACAGATGGATAGATTGAATTTTTCTGATCATTTTTCATATATAATTTGTTTCATTTGGAGTTACGGTTGATTTTATATGATTTTTAGAAGTTTGCATTATTTTCTGAAATTCCTGAATAAAAATAAATCCAGAAAAAAGGTTAATTGCGTCAGCATGACGTCGGGGTGACGTCAGCAGGTCAAAGGCGCCAGCCCAGGTCAAACCTGACGGCTGGGACCCACATGTCAGTGAGACAACTAACTAACCGAGTTAGTTAGTGTTAGGTTGGCATTAACCTAAGTTAATCAGGGCCTGGGCCCACACGTCAGTGACTTGGTTAGTTAACTAAATTAGTTTAGCACTAATTAAACCTACACTAATTAAGCAGGGGCCTGGGTCCACGTGTGTTGAACCCAGGGAGGTCAAACTCCGGTCAAACGGGTCAAACTCGTCGGCGGCTTGACGCCGGCGAGGCCAGCCGCGGTGGCGAGCCTCGGGTTTGTGTCTCCGGCAACCAAATGGCCGGCGGAGGGCATCTATGTGATGCAGACGCACGTCCGCATCGGGTGGTGGTGGCAGCTGGGCCTGGGGTGGCCGGAGTTGTCGCCGGCGAAGACCTTGGCGGTCGCCGGAGTTCGGACGAGGTCGGCTCCGATGCTAGGGGGCACGGCGAGGCGCGTGAGGAGTGCTACGGGCTCGTGCGAGTGCGGCGGAGACGATGACGTGCTCAGAATCGACCCAACGTGGCTGTGGCCACGACGGCGACGTGCGGTGGCGGCGGCGGGTGCGGCCGAGCTCGGTGTTGTTACTGTGGTGCTCGAGAGCGAGAACGGGAAGGGGGAGGTGGAAGAGGAGCTCACGGGGAATCGGTTGAAGCGGACGGCGAGCTCGGGGAGGCCCTGTGGACGACGAATCGGGCGGCGGCATCCGGCGGCCATGGACGGGGAAGAAGGGTCGCGGCGTCGTCTTGGGGTCCTCTGGCCATGCGTGGGTCGGCGGAGAGGTTCTCGGGTTCTAGGCGGAGCTCGTGGGCTGGTCAGAGAAGCGAGGGGGAGGCGGTGGCCGCGGCAGCAGCAAACGGCGGCGACGGCAGCGTTCGGTGGCTAGAGGGAGAGAGAGCAGAGGAGGGGAGAAGGCACGGGAGAGTGAGAGAGGGCCTGGGGGCGCGTGGCGATGCCAGGGAAGGCCAGGGCGTGAGGGGGAGGTCGGCAAGCAGGAGGTGGCCGGGGCGCGCGGCCAGCGCGCGGCGAGCACGCGCTCGTCCTCCTGGCAAAGGAGGAAGACGACAGGAGAGGTGGCGGTGGTGGGCTGGCCGCCAGGTGGGCTGGCCAGCTGGGTCGGCCAGGTAAGTTAGGTGGGCCTCTCTGTGTGTGTGTGTGTGTTTTTCTGTTTATTTCTGTTTTCTATTATTCTGTAAATTTAGGGCTTTATTAAAAATGCCAGGGCATTACCAGAATTCATGAAACTAATCATGGCTACTATTTAGAATATATCCAACAGTAAACATTTTAGTTTATGATTATTTGAGCATTTAAATTATTTTATAGCATTTAAATGCCCAAATGCAAATAGAGTATGATTTAACTCAGAGCCCAAATATGTCATGGAAAAATGTGCATCACCTTTGGTTACTGTTTACGACATTTTCCATAAATGATGAACATTTTTGAAGGACATTTGGATTTTCTGAAAATATTTTAGGTGAATCTAACGAATTCCTTTAGTGCTAGGGTTTCAACATCCCCATTTCAAATTTCTTTGGAATTTTAAACATGATGGTATGATGAATAAGCAAAATCAAACAAGGGCTGATCTGGGGCTGTGACAGCTCACCCCCACTAAACAAGAATCTCGTCCCGAGATTCAAGTCGTGAGGTAAGAAGACAGAGGGGGCACAAGCTAACACGGTCTTCATGATCCAACTGTCCTTCTCAGAGATGTTGATTAATTGCTTCAAATTGATCTTGACATCCATGCTTTCGAAAACTTCATCCAACACAACGATGACAGACGAAGCTCTACATGAATCGATCTCCTCAAAGGTCGAGCACTCAGGATCACTCATGGAGTGAGATGTTGAAACATCTCTTGAGTTGGGACACAAACATACATCAAGACGGGTGGATAGTAACGGATGGTGAAGTTCGATTTGGTAGGCATCTATTCCACGCTTAATAAGATGGCGGATGGTTTCAAGCAGCGAGGAGATAATTACCATGATTCCATATAGGGGCACCCTAGAGGAGGTGACTCGAAGAACTATTCCCTTAAGTGGCAAAAAGAATTACTTTTGATACAAAGATCATTGAAATTCTTTATACCAGCCTAAGGCAATCACAACGATCGTTTGAAAGAGCTCGAAGTAATGGCATACTCGGACTTGGTTGGATGATGTGGAATACCTTGTTGAAGACAACGCAATGGATGACTTTTGCTTATCACCGGAAATGGAGGGGACCCATGATAGGATGGCACAACGGCGGTGCAAGCTGGGAACAACATGCAAATGTTGGAAACGTTCCAACCATCATATCTGCCTGAGATTCAGATCTGGTTGAAGACAGGATATTTCAGACATCATGTCTGGAAAAGAAAGGTTGCAACACAAACCTTCGAGACGGAGTTGCGAGATTCTCGGGAATGAACTACGATAGCAAGCTCCAGAACATGAGCTGATTCTGCTACATACATGTGAACATGATGTCCAAGACGAGCATGATCACGTAGAAGTCTTATAATAAAACACTACCGAGTTCAGGTGGGGAACCATCATTGAGATAACAAGTCTTGTGCATATCCGTCCGGGCCCTTCAGGATTAGCGCATGAACTTCTTTTCTTTGAACAAATCAATCAGTGGCTTGGTGTGCTAGGGACACATATGGAGTGGAGGTAATTAATCTACCAAACCATAGAATACTCCGCACGTATGCATGACTGATTTGGGATGAATCCAAGGGAAACAAAACAGACCTTTCTCAAACTCACGGTGACAACTTGCATCAAATGCACATGAATTCGAGGAAGTCACTTCTTCCATCCAAGCATAAGCTTCATGAACGGAACACGAAGGCATTGCTTACAAAGTTTCCAACACTAGGTTGATGTTCAACATGAAGCATGGGGGAGACAAAATGCTGCTGATGGGCTCAACAACAACTCATCAAAATTTCCATATCACTGGATTTCCACCATCATGTGAACACGGTGATAGCATTGGTCAGACCAAAAGATATAATGGTGTATGCTCGAGGGATCAACCATGGGTAAGACAGCATTACGAATATCGCTGGTTCTGATTTGACTTGACGATAGCCATACTCAAGTCAAAGTTTTGACAAGACAATAGATCCAACAACTGATCATGAGGACCAATCGATGAAGATATCATCTTTCTTCAACACACACACTCAAAAAGATATCCCTTAAGATGAACTAAGTCGGACAAGCTTTTATCTTCCAACTCTCCAAGTTGTTGTTTAGCTTAACCAACTAGCTCAGGGGTATCCAACACAGATTCTTGGAGAATGGCTGGTTTACAAGAAAACCAACTTGATCACGAAGTCAACATAGCGGTTAGGTGACAACCTAGTAATACTTCCGAGAAGATATTCGGAACATCACGAACCACCGGTATGTTACTAAGCTCGAGAACAACCTTGCTTTTCAGGGCAAGATGATATGATCAACAGAGTGAGGGATTGACACAATCGTAACTCATTGATCAAAGAGTGCACCAGAAATAAGGACTAGGTAGCACGATCAATCTTAGAATGATGATTCCATAACCAACACGCTAAGAATGAGAATATTGTCCATTTACTACCAAGCAACACAGTTGCTAGGAGTATTGATTTCACGCAACACGATTCACTTGTCGGCATTCCGGTTACGATAACACGGAACCGAGGAATGAATAATGATGGCAAGAAGTATTACTGCGTCAAGAACTCATAAGAGGTGGTGCTATTCTCATGACTCTCTTGACATAAAGATGGTAACACTCCAAGGTAGAGCAGAGCAGAAGCTGGATTGGCATTTCGATCTGCGGGATACAATTACTTTGACCCAATCCTAGAAATGGATGAGGCACTGGAGTTTGTTTCTCCTAGTCATTCCGGAATAGAATGGCTTGACGGACCACAAGAATAATAGGCATGGATGAACACAAATGCACAACTATTCCTGACTATCAATTGATAGACTAGGGTCGGAATACAGCTGAGGAGGGTCAACTCAAGGAACATATAACTTTCTGAGTTGTGGATTCATGGGTTAGTATGTCAAACGATTTCAACAAATTTCTTCCGAATAACCCATGCATAATGATAGAACTGGCAGAGTCACAATATGAATGGAGTACTCCTCAAGAACACCCTGGTTGTGACCTTTTGATTCAAACGAATTTCTGCCAGGGATGGTTCATGGTATTTGGAAGAAGTAAATACCACGGACCTCGAGGACTAATGCAAAGGTTACTAATATCCTAAAGGAACTAGCAAACACTATCGACATGAGGTAAGTAGGGTGAATCTCGGGTTCAGAAACCCAGGAGTAGAATACCTACTACTAATTAGCATCACGGGATGCTTTCGAGAATGGTGGCCAGATTCATCACACTGGGAACACAAAACATTGCTAGATTACTAGGTGATACTCTAGACACCAAGGGTCATAATAATAGCTCCAACATATATGTCGAGGCAACAGAGTACCTCAACTTACCGATTAGTGTGGTTAAACTGGCCCAAAAGGACATCGGGAACTGGGAGGAAGGATTTGCAAATGCATCAGATTATTTAGAAACCTGGGATGACTCGGACAGCATAACGGATGTAAATGCTCAAAAAGATTTAAGACATCCTGCAAAATGGTGGTATAACCACCCAACATCACAATATCAATGTTCTGAGATCAACTAAGAACACATGAAAGTAGTAGAAACTGAACAGAGGCTTGAGTCCAACAATCTTAGGCAACTACGGTTTAGTAACACATCATCCTGAGAGATAGAAGAGAAGGCCTAGTTCTTAACCCCCATAGAAGAGAAGAGGATGACTCAGATCAGAAGGCCATGAGGTATAAGGAGTAAAAGAGCCTTACGTTCCCTTCCCCAATCAATTCCCTTACATAACTAAAGCATCTCTAGACACAACTTCGACCAGTTTGGCTTGGTAATCCTACAGGCAGTCAGGCTCTGATACCAACGCTGTCAGGACCCCGATCCTAAGCCACATCGATCCAGCATGTAACACATCATATCACTTTGCGGCCTCATGCACGGTACTCCCACGGGTGCCACCTTACCTGGCCCGGGACCGTTTGCGTCTTTTGGCTCACGTATATGATAGTGTCGCTAGCATCCATATGATAGAGAACCCGGGCCGACATGGCTAGTCGTGAACCCAAAGCGGCGCTAACCTATGAGGACAGGCATACATGGATCACATCGAGCGTGTCGATCATCAACGTGTGAATCTGGGCTGTAGCACTGGGCTAACAAGACTCCGGTAACCCGGGCTGTAGCAGGCTAGGCAGGACTCCGGATGTCACCGCGTGACATTTCCCCGAAGGGTCAGACAAAGGAGCGAAGTGAATCACATGCCGGCCAGTCAAGTGTTCCGAGCAGTAGTGCTGGGCTAGCAGGACTCCGGTGAACCGGGCTGTAGCGGACTACTATCGCTCAGAAGCACTAGACTACCTTTCCCCATATGATAGGCTGCCAAGGATAAACAACTAGATAGTCGGATCCCACTCATACCAAGCATTTCAATCATACACACAATATGCCCGATATGAGTAGATACAACATGGCATCACAACATAACTCTACGACTCAAAGTATTTATTCATTAGGCTCCGAGGAGCGAGATATTACAAACATGGGTCTCATGACCCAACATTCAGAGCATACAAGTCAAACACATGCGGAATCTTAACATGTCTGAGTACAGACATCTACAAATGAAAAAGGTTGAGAAGCCTCACTATCTACCAGATCCTGCCGAGGGCACAAGATCGTAGCTGAGGTAACAAGCTAAACGTCGAAGTCCACGCGGAACTACTAGCGAGACTGAAGTCTCTCTGCAAAACATAAAATAGGCAAACGTGAGTACAAATGTACTCAGCAAGACTTACATCAGAACTATCTACATATGCATCGGTATGAACAAAGGGGGTAGTGGAGTTTAACTGCAGCAAACCAGCTTTGACTCGGTGGCTATCCTGAACTACGATTGCATGTAACTCTTTTGAGGTGGCGCACACGAGTCCACATATTCACCATATCAATACACCACTATGGATCCGCTCTTGTCTCCCTACGGGGACGCCATCCATAGCACTCACGCTTATCTTGCGCATTTTAGAGTATCCACTTTCACTTGTCTATGAACTATGCAAGGGGTCCAAGTTTCCATATCCGAGGAATCCGGCTATTCGAATAGATAATGATAACCCTGCAGGGGTGTACTTCTTCACACACGCTCTCACCACTTATCGCCCTGTACACGTCATGTACCTCGGCAACCTTCAAGCGGAAGCCGGGCAAGGGAGTCGGCCACGACCTGACTAACCACACAAGTCTCTAGTCCAGGTTTATCGCCTATTCGGGTTCCATCTGCAAGGAGATCCGGCCGGGGTGTCGCTCACGGCCCCAAACGATGTGTGCAGGGTTCCCAAGCCCACCTCGACGGTAGATCTACGCTTGGTACAACGTGCCACGGTGCCTAGTCTGTCCCAAGCCCACCTATACCGGGTACCACTTGGTAGACTACTAACACTACCTACAAACACCAGAAACTAGTTGCAACTCCTGGACAGAGATCAAGTTGATTAATAAGTCGAGAGGGGTCGAGTTACCGGAACCCAATGTGTGGTAGTAACTGTTCATGGATCAAAAACATAGAACTCAGTTCCTGAGGACGGTTTCAATGAGACAACCCACCATGTACTCCTACATGGCCTCTCACCGCCACCTTTACCAAATCGTGTTCACACACTTAGTTCTCAACAGTAGGACATGTTCACCACATTCCAATTCATTCCCGATGAATCAGACCCGACTCAACTCTAAGCAATAGCAGGCATGACAACAAGCATGAATGAGTAGGCACATTAGGGCTCAAACAACTCCTACTCATGCTAGTGGGTTTCATCTATTTACTGTGGCAATGACAGGTCATGCAGAGGAAAGGGGTTCAACTACCGCAGCATGTAACAGTTGAATCGTTGTTGTCCTAATGCAGTAAAAGAGAGCAGAAGCGAGAGAGTGGGATTGTATCGGAATGAACAAGGGGGTTTTGCTTGCCTGGCACTTCTGAAGATAACATTGAGTCTTCATCAGTGTCAACGATCACATCGTCGAAACGCGTCTATCGAAAGGGGGCAATTACCGGCAACACAGAAAGAACACAATTAACACATGGCGATATGCAGCAATATGATGCATGCTATGACATGGCAATATGCTATGTGTTTGATCTAATGCATAATAGAACAGGTTGATTTGAACCCATTTGAATCAGAGATTCAAATGTGAGCTCATGTATATAGTCATAATGGTACATTAGCTTGTTTCACCTAAACATCACGTTTAAAGTGTTCTAACATGCATGCAAATGGTACAGATGGATAGATTGAATTTTTCTGATCATTTTTCATATATAATTTGTTTCATTTGGAGTTACGGTTGATTTTATATGATTTTTAGAAGTTTGCATTATTTTCTGAAATTCCTGAATAAAAATAAATCCAGAAAAAAGGTTAATTGCGTCAGCATGACATCGGGGTGACGTCAGCAGGTCAAAGGCGCCAGCCCAGGTCAAACCTGACGGCTGGGACCCACATGTCAGTGAGACAACTAACTAACCGAGTTAGTTAGTGTTAGGTTGGCATTAACCTAAGTTAATCAGGGCCTGGGCCCACACGTCAGTGACTTGGTTAGTTAACTAAATTAGTTTAGCACTAATTAAACCTACACTAATTAAGCAGGGGCCTGGGCCCACGTGTGTTGACCCCAGGGAGGTCAAACTCCGGTCAAACGGGTCGAACTCGCCGGCGGCTTGACGCCGGCGAGGCCAGCCGCGGCGGCGAGCCTCGGGTTTGTGTCTCCGGTGACCAAATGGCCGGCGGAGGGCATCTATGTGATGCAGACGCACGTCCGCATCGGGTGGTGGTGGCAGCTGGGCCTGGGGTGGCCTGAGTTGTCGCCGGCGAAGACCTTGGCGGTCGCCGGAGTTCGGACGAGGTCGGCTCCGATGCTAGGGGGCACGGCGAGGCGCGTGAGGAGTGCTACGGGCTCGTGCGAGTGCGGCGGAGACGATGACGTGCTCAGAATCGACCCAACGTGGCTGTGGCCACGACGGCGACGTGCGGTGGAGGCGGCGGGTGCGGCCGAGCTCGGTGCTGTTACTGTGGTGCTCGAGAGCGAGAACGGGAAGGGGGACGAGGAAGAGGAGCTCACGGGGAATCGGTTGAAGCAGACGGCGAGCTCGGGGAGGCCCTGTGTACGACGAATCGGGCGGCAGCATCCGGCGGCCATGGACGGGGAAGAAGGGTCGCAGCGTCGTCTTGGGGTCCTCTGGCCTTGCGTGGGTCGGCGGAGAGGTGCTCGGGTTTTAGGCGGAGCTCGTGGGCTGGTCAGAGAAGCGAGGGGGAGGCGGTGGCCGCGGCAGCAGCAAACGGCGGCGACGGCAGCGTTCGATGGCTAGAGGGAGAGAGAGCAGAGGAGGGAAGAAGGCACGGGAGAGTGAGAGAGGGCCTGGGGGGCGCGTGGCGATGCCAGGGAAGGCCAGGGCACGAGGGGGAGGTCGGCAAGCAGGAGGTGGCTGGGGCGCGCGGCCAGCGTGCGGCAAGCACGCGCTCGTCCTCCTGGCAAAGGAGGAAGATGACAGGAGAGGTGGCGGTGGTGGGCTGGCCGCCAGGTGGGCTGGCCAGCTGGGTCGGCCAGGTAAGTTAGGTGGGCCTCTCTCTCTGTGTGTGTTTTTCTGTTTATTTCTGTTTTCTATTATTCTGTAAATTTAGGGCTTTATTAAAAATGCCAGGGCATTACCAGAATTCATGAAACTAATCATGGCTACTGTTTAGAATGTATCCAACAGTAAACATTTTAGTTTATGATTATTTGAGCATTTAAATTATTTTATAGCATTTAAATGCCCAAATGCAAATAGAGTATGATTTAACTCAGAGCCCAAATATGTCATGGAAAAATGTGCATCACCTTTGGTTACTGTTTACAACATTTTCCATAAATGATGAACATTTTTTAAGGACATTTGGATTTTATGAAAATATTTTAGGTGAATCTAGCGAATTCCTTTAGTGCTAGGGTTTCAACATCCCCATTTCAAATTTCTTTGGAATTTTAAACATGATGGTATGATGAATAAGCAAAATCAAACAAGGGCTGATCTGGGGCTGTGACAGTCTGGCTGAGTTGACAACTCAGTTGCTAATACTTGAGAATATTCTTTGGCTCCCCTTGTGTCGAATCAATAAATTTGGGTTGAATACTCTACCCTCGAAAACTGTTGCGAGCCACTATACTTGTGGGTTATCAAGACTATTTTCTGGCGCCGTTGTCGGGGAGCATAGCTCTATTCTTTGAGTCACTTGGGATTTATATCTGCTGGTCACTATGAAGAACTTGAAGACGCAAAAACAACAATTTATTCCTCAACTACGAGGGGAGGTAAGGAACTGCCATCTAGCTCTGCACTTGATTCACCTTCTGTTTTGAGTAAGCTTGCGACACCTAAACCTTCTTCTGCTATTCATTCTGATATGTCGCATGTTATTGATGATGCCACTTCTGCTATGCATGATAATTATGATGAAACTACTTCTATGCTTGATACTACTGTGCCACTTGGTGAATTTCTTGATGAACAACTTTCTAGGGCTAGAGAGAATGAAATTATTGAAACTGATAATATTGAAGATAGTGATGATGACGACTCTCCCCCTAATAAATATGAATTACCTGTTGTTCCTGAGGGTTATGTTATGGATGAAGAAGCTGCTAGAGCTATTTTAGCTTGCAATGATAGATATGATCTTAAGAAGTTATTAGCTAAATGGAAGTAGCAATCTCTTAATGCTAGAATGAAACCTGACCCTGCTTTTGCTACTTCACCTATCTGTGTTACTGATAAGGATTATGAATTCTCTGTTGATCCTAATATAATTACTTTGGTTGAATCTGATCCTTTTTATGGCTATCTAAAACTATGGTGGCACATCTTACTAAATTAAATGATATAGCACCCTGTTCACTAATGATGAGAAATGTCGCTACCTTTATATCCGTAAAATATTTCTGTTCTCATTAAAGGGTGATGCTAAGATATGGTTTAATTCTCTTGATCCTGGTTGTGTGCGTAGTCCCCAGGATATGATTTATTACTTCTCTGCTAAATATTTCCCTGCTCATAAGAAACAAGCTACTTTAAGGGATATATATAATTTTGTGCAAATTGAAGAAGAGAGTCTCCCACAAGCTTGGGGGAGGCTTCTCCAATTACTTAATGCTTTGCCTGATCATCCTCTTAAGAAAAATGAAATACTTGATATCTTTTATAATGGACTAACCGATGCTTCCAGAGATTACGTGGATAGTTGTGCTGGTTCTGTTTTCAGGGAAAGAACACCGGATGACGCTGAAATTCTATTGAATAATATGTTGACAAATGAAAATAACTGGACACTTCCTGAGCCAGCTCCCGAGCCAGTTCCTGAGCTTATTCCTAAACCAACTCCGAAGAAGAGAGGTGTTCTATTTCTCAGTCCTGAAGATATGCAGGAGGCAAAGAAATCTATGAAGGAAAAAGGTATAAAAGTTGAAGATGTTAAGAATTTACCTCCTAGTGAACAAATACATGGTCTAAATTTACCGCCTGTTGAAGAAACATATGATCTTAATCCATCACCTATTGAAGAAACTCATGGTCTTGATAACCCGACACAGGTAGTAAAGGTAAATTCTCTCTATAGATTTGATGAAGGTGATATTCCTCATTATAAGTCGGCAAGACAATGCTTAGATGAGTTTGACAATTTTATTGTTAAACAAGAAAACTTCAATGCTTATGTTAGTAGACAATTGAAATACAATTCAAATATGCTTGAACACCTGGGTGATTATATGTCTAGAGTTAAGGGTGAACTTAAACTCATTAGTAAACATGCTTCTATGGTTACCACTCAAGTAGAATAAGTACTTAAAGCTCAAAATGATTTGTTCAATGAATTGAATAGTAAGAATAATGATTATGCTGTTAGAGTGGCTACTAGAACTGGTAAAATGACTCAGGAACCTTTGTATCCTGAAGGCCATCCTAAGAATATTGAGCAAGATTCTCAGAGAAATAATATAGATGCACCTAGTCCTTCTAAAAGGAAGAAAAAGAAAAATGATAGGACTTTGCATGCTTCTAGTGAACCTATTACTGAACCACCTGAGAATCCAAATGATATTTCTATTTCTAATGCTGAAACACAATCTGGTAATGAACATGAACCTAGTGATAATGTTAATGATGATGTTCATGTTGATGCTCAACCTAGAAATGATAATGATGTAGAAATTGAACCTGCTGTTGATCTTGATAACCCACAATCAAAGAATCAACATTATGATAAGAGAGACTTTGTTGCTAGGAAGCACGGTAAAGAAATAGAACCTTGGGTTCAGAAACCCATGCCTTTTCCTCCTAAGCCATCACTACTAGGAAAACCCTTACCAGTAGCGCTGGTTTTTTTACGGTTAGTAGCGTGGGTAGGCGCGCTACTGCTACGGCGCTACAGCTATTTTTTAGCAGTAGCGCTTGTTTAACCCAGCGCTACTGGTAGCTAAAGTAGCCGTAGCGTGCTTCCACCCAGCGCTACTGATATTTATCTACAGCGCGTGGAGCTAGCCAACGCTACTGTTACTTGAGTGCTACTGGTAATCTTTACCCCCATGCCACTGCTAACTTTTGTATTTTTTTGCATTTTGGCTCTGTACACAATTAAACAGATCCACCGTTTATACAATAACATGCATATTCATTGAAAAGCAAGTGAGTCATCGATGAGCCAAAGTTATTAGAAGTCTCGACATGTCTCAAATATCTCATCATCATCAATCATGGTCGAACACATGTCTCGAAATAGCGTTACAAGTCATTACAAGTTCTCAATACATGCAACTACATGGTCACATACTCATGTTTCATCATCTATGTAGACTATGATATGACCGCATAGAAGATAAGAGCGATCACGATGATCAAAAGCGGTATGATGTAGTAGTTTTTACGGCGGCGCTGGTTTTGAATCCCCTGTTGTGCTATGAATCTCAAGTAACTAGCTTTGGCTTCCGCTCTGCTATCAAACCCTTTCTGGCTTCCGCCGGAGAAGCTAGAGACTTGGGCCTGACACTCTGGCCACTCATCATACACACCCGGAACATGCCCTACATACACGGCATACCACTTCCTCGCCATCGTTGATCTATATACCTATCAGAGATGCACATATATATACCATGAAGCGACTTCAACAAAACAGTTATGAAATAGAAGCAACATATATAGTAAACATAGTTAACAAATTTCATCGTACCGAAAGTAATTAACTAGAGCGCGGCACCATACATCTAATAGTTTTGTCGTAGGGCAATGCGGGTTCGGACGTTAGCTCGCGATATTGGGCCGCCGTAGAACATCCCATTCTCTTCGAGGACATCTTTTATGATGATGGACGCAATTTCCTGTTGGATCTGGTAGAAATCATTTCGAAGTCGATTATCCGGCATACTCCAAAGGCTTCGGCCCATCTCTGGATATGGGTATCGGATGAAGATTTCATGCAAAGTGATTGCACATCCCTTCTGTACTCCATCATTAGATGGATGACGTAGAATCCATCATTCTCACTTCTTGCCGGTTGCTAGATGCAACCGAAGTTAGTCTTGTGGCTGAAACAAAGCCCGGCCTTATTTGTTTTTTTGCATTGGACGTAGCCACCCCGCATGCTGAAGCCCAGGATAGCTCTGTCCAGAACATACTTTATGTGTGTGTAATCTTTCTTCTGTATGTTCTTCGACGGGTCCAAATATAGAGCACGGGAGTAACGTGGGTAAAGAACAATGAGAACGACACGACACCCCCCGCTGCGCAAAATACACGATCAAGTTTAGCCTCCATGCATGCAAAGTAACTATTGAATTGCACGAAAGTATGTATGTGTTATAGTTCTATCCGCGGATGTCTTACCTGGGATGATAAGGTAGGAGAATTGTTTCTTTGTCCTTATTGCTGACCAAGAATTCTTTGATGTACTGACTCGCATATTGATGGTTAGCGTCGTTGATTGACAAGAAGCCCTCATGCATGTAGTATGGGTCCGCGACCGCAAGACCGGTGACTTGCTCTCTCCTGACGATGTAGTTCATGTGCAGCGCATACAGGCGGACGAAGGTAAAATCGAGTGTCCTCATTTGAAACATCTGGAAGATGTAATCAAACCTCAGGAAGAAGAGTTATGCGGGGCATGTGTGGACATACATCTTGCAACTGCTCGGCACATGAACCGTATAAAGTGGGTATCATGGATCATCCGAGGCGAGGAGGCTTCTCTCTGTCGAAAGCACATGGTCATGGAGTCTCCTGAGATCCCCTTCTATGGCAGCTAGTGCATTCGCCGGTACCATTGGCTGTCCCGCGACATGGATTAATGGCGCATGTTTCATCGGTACACGGTCAACCTTGGTCGAAGGCGGCTGGCTGCTAGAACCAACATTGCTAGCTTTATTGGATTTTCTCGCCGCCGGTCTGTTCCTCTGCTTCTTCTTGGTGGGCTCAGGTGCTGGTGGGTCTGTCAGACCCTCCCTGAGCACCACCCCTAGTGTTGTCGGGCTCAGCTTTGGACGACTCTGGCTAATAAGTTGAGCTTGGGTGGAGCCGGCATCTGGAAGTGTGTCCTACGAGGATTGCATGAGAAAAGACTTCTTGCACTCCCGAGGACGTTCCGGCTCTGGTACATGCATCTCATATTCATATGGTTGACTCATTGTTACATCATTGTCAAAGGCAGTATTGAAATACTGGTTAGGGTCATCGTCAGCCTCCTCCATGTCATGATCCCTATCCTCTTCCATGGGGCAGATGGCATCATCTGCCGGCGGAATGGTTGGCCCTCCTTCCTCATGTCTCTCGATCTCAGCAAGTAGCACAGACGATGGTTGTACTTGTGTAGGTGGTGTTTTCATCATACCTTCCTGAGGTCCCGTTGGTGTGCTCCCGGCCACCTCGACACGAAGAAGATTTTTCGGCCACAGGATCGGCCAATTTTTGCATTGCCCAAACTGCGTGGGGGTCTCGTCATCATCTCCATCAGTTTGTATCAGACGAGGGAGACCCTCGTAGCCCGCTTTCACACTCGCCACAGAGACCCTTAAGGCGTTATCAGGCATCTGCCGGCGGTGAAACAATTGATCCTTAGGCTTCACTATAGTACCCTTCCCCACATCCACCAACCCGCCCTTCATGTTGTAAAGGAGGGTGCACGGAGTGGAGTCGGCCTACAAAGACATATATGTGCGGCGTCAGAGATCCAAAAAGAATGGGAACTGAAGATTAATTAATTAGTTGAGTTGATGAAGGTGCGACGGCGCGTATTTAACGTGAGGGCGTCGAGCTCATCCAATGTCGACGACCCGACATTCAAGCCAGAGACGGAGCTAGGGCTGCTGTGAGAGCTGGGCGGAGGAGCAGGTGCCGCTGAAGGAGGTGCGCCAGTTGCCATACTAGGTACGGGTATGGGTGCGGTGTTCATTGAGTTGCTCCCGGAGAAGCTGGGCATGGGAAAATCACTTGGTGGCGCATTTGGATTTTGTTGCACCCATGTGACCACTGTTGGAATCAAGCTTGTAAAGGCAGCCACCACATCAGATCTATAGGCAGCGAGTATATCAGCTTTTGCTTTCTGCATCGCCCGCGCCACCTTCTCGTCGATAGTCACTTGATTGAACTTCTTTCTCTCTCTTTCGGCCTCGGGGTCCTCATTATAATAGTACTTCCAAGTGGCCACATCCCCGGCTCCATGCACACGTCCATATTGCGGCCGCTGGCCGGGCGGGTGTCCCATCATTATGTTCATGGCCCGGTTGAAAGGAGTGTCCCACTTGTAATTCACCGACGACTGAGTCGACCGAGTTGATGAGTCGCTCTCGGCCGCGAGCTTGTGTTTCTCTCTCAACAAAATGGATCGTGAATCATTTACGAATGCGACTAGAAGGTAGTAGACTTCGTTGATCAGAACCTAATATGTAAGGTGGTAAAAAGGATAATTACTAGTAATCTCATGAATTGCCTAGTCTAAGTGAAAAAATATATTTTCCGTGGGGTCCAACGAGAATCGGGCCCTGATGAAGTCATGCTCCTGCTGGTCGGTGAACTCAGCCAATGGGTGTGGGATCCCCTGACGTTCACGTTCTGCGTCATCCTTAGCCCACACGGGCCTCTTTCCCGTGTAACCACGACTTCCAAGGTGGTGGTTCCCCATGTTCTTTGCCTGCAGTTGCTTGCCTCTCTCCGACATGGCCTTGGCAGCTTCTTCATTGCAAGTCTCCTTGAACCTTTCAAAGTCCTCTATCCTAATTTTCAGATTGTTCGCAACAATCTCGGTGTAGGTTTCATGGTCTACTTGAATCGCCCTTTTCACCCTAGTTTTCCAAGCGCTCAATGCGTTGCTGAACTTCCCTAGGGCCTTGTTGTTGATTTTCTTTCATGCCCTCATCATCCCATGGGTCGACATCGTCATTCCGACCGGGGAACTGGAATCTTGCGTGTAACCTAGTTAGAAGAAGCTTCTTCAAATGTTCATCCTTCCGTATTTTTGTGGTGTTGATGTTAGCGGTATCCCGTAGGATGCATCCTAGTTGGTTGCCGTAACACGCTGCCACTTCTTGCGGCTCTATTGGCTCGAACTCGCCAGGGTGCACCGTCGTGACCACCATTCTTCCGGTGTCGAGCTAATTTGGGCGTCGTGTCCTCTTTTCCTTCTGTCCCTCACTGGCTTGGAAGGTCCCACCTTCCGTGCTGCAGTTAGGAACATCATCAGCGCCAGTATCAGTGCCGGTGTCATTGGTGGCATCAGTGTCGGCGCCGGCGCCACCACCGTCGTCATCCGTCATGACAAGGCGGTCCGGACACCCAACTTCCTGTCTCTCCTAATCCGCCAGAAAGTCGAGGTAGGTGTGTGCTTGACCTAATTGGGACTGAGAACCTCCGGCCTCATCGGTGTCGGTCATGTTTCCTAAGGTTCAATGTCGTAGTGGTTTAATTATTAAGCTTTATATAATAAAGTGAATAATGACAAAAAAGTGACCTTTGTTTTACCGGAAATGTCGTTTCATTCCCGGAGCGACAAATCTCGAGCACTCGATATGTCCAACTTTCTAGCACAAAGTCATGCCGAAATTCACGAAAAATTTCGGCATGACCTTTGCTAGAAAGTGCACATATAGAGCGCCTGAAATTTGCCAGAATGGAAATGAATCAACATTTCCGGCAAAACATAGGTCATTTTGTTGCTACTGACATATACACAATCATGAACATTGCTGCCCAACATATACACAATCATGCATCATTATGAACACTTTAACAGCCACATTAGGAACACTCCCCCTTGCATCATTATGTGCTGACATATGAAGAGGGAGGAAACAGGGGGTGGCGCACCTCGAGGTCAGGGTCGCCGGGGCAGAGGGGGTCGGGGGGGTTGAGGGTGTCCTTCTCCTCCTTGTCAATCTGCGCCTAGCTTTGATCTGTAGAGAGAGAGTGACCAAACTGTAAGTTAAAAATCCTCATTTTCAAAATGGACAACAACTACATAAGCTAATTTTCAAAAACTGTAATTTCCATTTCCATTTTCATTTTAAAACAAACACTAACAACAAATTAAGCTAACTAACACTAACTAACTATCACTGGGCTAACACTAACACTAACAACAATTAACTAACTAGCACTAACAGCAAATTAAGCTAACTAACACTAACAACAATTAACTAACTAACTGACACTAACACTAACTATGCGGGAGGGGCATACCGGAGCGGAATGGGGTCGATCGAGGTGGGGCGGGGCGGGGCTGGCGTCGGCGTCGAGGTCGCCGGGGTCGCTAATTTGCAGGGAGCGGGAGGGGGTCAGAGAGAGAGCCAGGGTTGGTCAGAGAGGAAGGAATAGGGGCGGGGGAGGGATACCGGAGCGGGATGGGGTCGATCGAGGTGGGGCGAGGCGGGGCTGGCGTCGGCGTCGGGGTCGCCGGGGTCGCTGATCTGCAGAGAGCGGGAGGGGGTCAGAGAGAGCCAGGGCTGAGGGGTCGGAGAGGAAGCAAGATGGGGGCGGGGGGATACCAGAGCGGGATGGGGTCGAGGCGGGGCGGGGCTGGGCTGCCGCCGGCGGCGGCGTGGGCGGGGTGGGGCGGGGCTGGCGTCGGAGGGGATTGACGAGCGGTGGCGCGAGTGAGAGAGACAGAAAGAGGGGGCTAGCGGACCGGTGCTATAGCTAAATTAGCTATAGCGCTTGTTGGCAAAACGCGCTATAGCTAAGTTAGCTATAGAGCTTGTCCAGAAGAAACGCGCTACTGCTAGTTATTTTTAAAAAAATTCTTTTTCTTAGCTATAGCGCTTCGCAGGATAAAACGTGCTACTGCTAACTTTTTTCTTTTTATTTTTATTTTTTTCTTTTTCTTGCATTTCATTTTCCACAACTTATTAGTTCCTTTTTATTTTTCGTTTCATTTCATTTTGTAAAACTTCCTTTCTTTTTCTTTTTCTTTCATTTGCACTTTTCTTTTTCTTATCTTTCTTCTGCACTTTCCTTCCTTTAATTTGGTCTGTCGTTAGAGCAATACCACTATTACCCTCCGGATAATAATTAGTATAATATATATTACATGATTTGACCGCTAACACCGTATACAAAAAAGACACACACAAACTTTGGGGATTAGTTTGTCAGCTTGGGCGACGATGACACTTTAGACTGATCTTCTTCCCTCTTTTGTTCATTGTCGAATAATTGAGCCCATGGTCGTGACTTTTCCTTCTCCGGGGATTACGATCTTTTGTAGGTAATGTAGTCTTCATTCTTCTTTTGGCATATGTTTCGTCGTCATCAGCATCATCTTCCCTCATCGGATCACCGTACTGGTCACCCATCGGATCACCGTACTGGTCATAGTCTTCCTCGTTGGCGACTCCATCCATTCCGGCGATGCTCCTTTTGCTTCTCCTCACGACAACACGGTTGGGATTGATCGGATCAGTTATGAAGAAACATTGTGTCACGTGTTTAGCATGTACCCATGGCTCTTTTTTGGCGATGGCGTTGACGGTACCGCTATCATCGGAGTCGGGTATACACATGGTAGTGAAATGTCGGTTTTCTCTGTGTACATTTTTAGCCCATCTGACACGGAACATCATCGCGCTATGCAATCTAGAGTAGTTAAGCTCCCATATATCTTCGACCCTTCCGTAATATCAATTACATTCCCGGTCATGGCTTCCATCATCACCCCTGAGTTTTTGTCATCACTGTTTATATCTTTCTCCTCCGTGTAGAACATGTATCCGTTGACATCGTATGCTTGATAAGTCGTGAGGTTGGTCGAGGGGCCATGTGCTAAGGCGTATATGAGTGTTTTGTTTGGACAACCCTCTTCCGGGGGATTAGCCAGAACTCACTCTTTGAACCAACGCACGAAAGTGGAGTTGTGCTCTCTAATAACTTCAGCGTCCGTCCTGTGCACCCCACGGTCACGGTATTTCTTTGCGATGGTCTCTTTGTGCAGTGTCACAAAATCTTCTAGCACATCTAGGTGTTGTAGCACTACTAAGTTTGCCCTGTCAATGTCGTTTTGTCGGCCCGAGCGTAACACATTCAAATCCCTATGACCATTGGTGTGACCTTCGCCTTCGAGCCTTCCACAATGCTTGTTGACGAGCAAACCAACAACACGGTCTTTGGTCAGATAACTCTCACAGAAAGAGATGCACTCTTTGGTCAGATATCCTTGGGCTATGCTTCCATCTGGACGGGACATGTTATGAACGAATCCTTTGATGACCCCATTCATCCTCTCGAATGACATCATGCTATGCAGGAATGTCAGCCCTAGGTCGATGATGCCATCCACGATGTGGACACATAGATGCACCATGACATCAAATAACGCAAGCGGGAAGTACATCTCTAGCTCATTCAGTATGACAACAATCTCTTCCTGTAGCCTATGGAGTTGCTTCACACTGATCGACTTTCGAGAGGTAGCATCAAAAAAGTGGCATAGGACAGTAAGCGTCTCACACACATGTGTGTCCATAATCCCTCTAAGTGCAACCGGGAGTAACTGCGTCATCATCACATGACAGTTGGGAGACTTCATCCCACTGAACCTTTTTTTCTTAGTGTCCAGATATCTGCTTATCTTCCCACATTATCCGGAACTAACTTTGATTCCGGCAAGGCACTTGAACAATTGATCGACCTCCTTCGGATCTAAGGTGAAGCAAGAGGGGGGGCAATATTGTTCTTCCTTCTTGTTTACTTTTTTGCCCCTATCTTCCGTCTCCGTCTCCGTCTCGGTCTCCTCTGACGACCTTTTACCGGGCATTTGGAGATCTTTCCTGATTTTCAAAAATTCCAAGTCTTTTCTTGCCTTCGGCCCATCCTTGGTCCTCTCCGGCATGTTCATCAATGTTCCAAGAAAACTCTCAAGGATATTTTTTGTGATATGCATTTGATCAAGGCTATGAGGCGTGTCGAGTATGGGCCAGTATTTCAAGTCCCAGAAAACAGATCTCGTCTTCCATACCTTCAGTAGGGGCTCCGACACCTTTTTCTTCGTCTTTCCCGGCGAGGGGCACTCTTTCCAGTTCTTCAATAACTCATATATTTCTGCACCGCTACGCTTACGTGGAGGACCTCGATGCTCAGCCTTACCATTGAATAGATCTCCATGCTTTCTCCATGGGTCATCCTTCTCGAGCCATCTTCGATGCCCCATGTACACGATTTTCGAATACCCGCCATCTTTCGATAGCTGCAGAGAAGTTGTATCATCCATGCACCTCGTGCATCCGCAATATCCGTGGCATACCTGGACAGAGAGATAGCCATAACCGACATAGTCCTGCACCGTCGTGATCAGCGCGGCTCTCATGTAGAAATACTCTCCTTTGCTTCCATCCCATGTCTTGGCCGGCGTTGTCCATAAGGTCTGTAACTCCTCTTTCAGTAACCCGAGATACAGATTTATATCATTTCCCGGTTGTCTCGACCCTTGAATAATCATAGCCATGTGTATGTATTTTTACTTCATGCACAACCAGGGGGAGGTTGTACATCCATACAAACACGGGCCATGTGCTATGATTGGTGTTCTGGTTGCCAAATGGATTCATGCCGTCACTACTAGCGCCAAGCACGATGTTCCTTGGATCATTTGCGGAAAAATCAAATTCAGCATTTAATGCTCTCCACTAGCTAGCATCTACGAGGTGTCTCAGCTTCGGCTCATCTCCGTCATCTGGCTTCACCCTCTCCGCGTGCCAGCGCATAAGCTTTGCTTCCTTAGGATCTACGAAATACCGCTGTAGAAGTGGAGTGATCGGAAAGTACCATACAACTTTCTGTGGAGCTTTCTTTCCGGCCTTTCCGGCACTTTGGACAGATGGTTTTTTCAGCGTGCTCGTTCCGATATATGATGCAATCATTGATGCATGCGTGATATCTAATATGTTGCAGATCAAGAGGGCACACGATTTTCTTTGCCTCCTCGACACTAGTAGGACACAGGCTTCCCGCGGGAAGAACCTTCTTTAGGTACTTCAGAAGCTCATCCAGGCTTGTATCTGTCCATTTGTTTTTTGCCTTCATCTTTAGAAGTTCTAGTGTGAAACTCAAGTGGGTCACCTCGGGATTATTGCAACCATCATACAAAGGAGTCATCGAGTCTACCTCCAGTTGCGCCAGTTTGGCCTCCTCTCTAGAAGCAGCTCTGTCGCTAGTCTTCTTCTTGCGAAGCAGGTCTCGAACATGCGGGTCCCGCATGGCTGAACTTAGTAGCGACGAAGACGGTGGTGTGTCCGCGTCTTCTCCACCTTGAACTGCCTGTTCGCCATCGACATTTCTGAGGCCGTCTTCCTCTTCGGGCACATAATCGGTCATCTCTTCGTCTGGTGGCCCCATGTCATTATTTCCTGCCCCGTCGACGTCCTCCTCATCATCATCATCATCATCATCATCATCTTCACTTATCCACTGAGTATAGCCATGCATGAAATCATGCATGAGTAGGTGCGCCTTGAATGTGCCACCCTCAAAGGGGTCGAGCCTGACAATTCCTTTGCATTTTCGACACGGACATAAAACATCCTTCAGTTTTTTTTCATACATGTCGTCCACAGTGGATTGCCAGTATCTTTCCACCATCCTTCCATTGACCTTCATGATCACCTGCGTGCGGAGCAAATATTATAACCACGTATATATGCATGCATGGATCAAATTCATACAAAAATTCAGCATGACCTTCCCTAAAAATAGGACATATTGAGTTTGCCCGAAATTCGCCGAAACGGAATTGAATCGACATTTCGGCAAAACATAGGCAATTCATGTCACCCACATTATTTTATCAAATACACAATGTAGGAAACTCAAATTGTGCCACACACAAATTGGTATATATATTCTCATATCGTCCATATATATATAGTTGCGATCCTATCCACACAAACACCTTTTTTTGCTCACCTATGTGTTGAGAGGGATATCAAGCACCTTTCTTCTTAATTACCTATTAGCTCTAGATATATAGCTCTAACTAGCTAGCTAGCTATCTAGCTAGGGAGATAGTGGGAGAGGAGAGGGAAGGCATTAATGGAAGGGGGTGGAGGGCAAAGAAGAGGGGGAGGGAGGGCATTAACGGAGGGGGTGGTGGTGGAGGGCACAAAGAAGAGGGGGGTGGTGGAGGGCAATGAAGAGGGCTCTAATGGAGGGGGGTGGTGGAGGGCAAAGAAGAGGGGGGTGGTGGAGGGCAAAGAAGAGGGGGGGCTCTAATGGAGGGGTGGTGGAGGGGGAGCATTGAATGGAACAAGCACGGTGCAAGGAAAGGGGGAGAAAGGAAGGGGGAGAGGAAGAAGAAAGGGGAGAAAGGAGGGGAAAGGTGGTAGGTGGGTGGCGACCATAGCAGTAGCGCAGGGTGCCAAAGCACGCTACTGCTATGAGTGCTAGCCAAAATATCTGCCGGTACGTAAAACTAGCTATAGCGCTTGTACAAAAACAACGCTACTGGTATAAGTTTACCCATAGAAGAAATAGCAGTAGCGCGTCTGCACGGGCGCTAGAGCTACTTTCTTAACAGTAGCACTCGTTAGACAACAAACACTGCTAATATTTTTTGGTCGGGTGGTGTGCTGTGGCAAACTTACCAGTAGCATGGCCTACGAAAACCAACGCTGCTACTATGTTTTACCAGTAGCGCGCTTTATAACAGACGCTACTGGTAACTATCAGTAGCATGGGGTCCATAATACACGCTACTGGTAAACTTCTATGTATAAGCCTTTTCCTAGTAGTGCATCCAAGAAAAAGGATGATGAGGATTTTGAGCGCTTTACTGAAATGATTAGACCTATCTTTTTGCGTATGCGATTAACTGATATGCTCAAAATGAATCCTTATGCTAAGTATATGAAAGAGATTGTTACTAATAAAAGAAAGATACCGGAAGCTGAAATTTCCACCATGCTTGCTAATTATACTTTTAAGGGTGGAATACCAAAGAAACTTGGAGATCCAGGAGTACCCACTATACCATGCTCCATTAAAAGAAACTATGTTAAAACTGCTTTATGTGATCTTGGAGCCGGTGTTAGTGTTATGCCTCTCTCTTTATATCGTAGACTTGAGTTGAATAAGTTGACATCTACTGAAATATCTTTGCAAAGGCTAATAAATCAACTGTTATACCTGTCGATATTTGTGAGGATGTGCCTGTTGTGGTTGCAAACGTTACTATTTTAACGGACTTTGTTATTCTTCATATTCCCGAGGACGATAGTATGTCTATTATTCTTGGGAGACCCTTTTTGAATACTGCAGGGGCTGTTATTGATTGCAACAAGGGCAATGTCACTTTTCATGTTAATGGCAATGAGCATATGGTACACTTTCCGAGGAAACAACCTCAAGTTCATAGTATCAACTCTATTGGAAAAATTCCATCGATTATTTTTGGAGGTTTTGAATTTCCTCTTCCTACTGTCAAGAAGAAATATGATATTCTTATTATTGGGGATGTGCATATCCCCGTTGAGGTAACATAGTGTTATTCGAAATTTCTCCGATTCCATGTTATTCGGAATGAGTTTGTTAACAAGACCTGATCAACCTTGTTAGTGGATTCCTTTTGATGAGCATGAGATGGATGAAACTAGGAAGCACAACCTTCTGTACCCTCCTTCTACTTTATGTTATTTAGTTGAAATAAAGTAAAAATAGTATTTTTCTGTCTGTTTTTCTGATTTATCTGTGCAATATAAAAATACCCTGAAAATGAAAATTCTCCAAATGCCCTACCAATTTAATATGTTTTTTTCTGGAATATTTGAGAATATCTGGCACAGAGAACACAGCAGGGGGAGCAAACACCTGGCCATGAGGGTCCAGGGCGCGCCCACCCCTACAGGGCGCGGTGGCTCCCCTCCACTTATTCCTGCACCCACACACTTCTTCTTCCTCCCAAAAAATCACCATCCAGCTCAAGCACGAGTTCTAGCTCATTTTGCTGCGATTTTTTATCTCCTTGCTCAAAGCACCTCTCACAAAACTGCTTGGGGATTGTTCCTTGGTATGTGACTTCTCCATTGGTCCAATTAGTTTTTGTTCTAGTGCTTTATTCATTGCAAATTTGTGCTACCTAGGTGACCATGTTCTTGAGCTTGCATGTCAAATTTATATGGTTCCAAGTAGTTCTAATGCTTGATATAGTGTCTAGGCACTTGTAGGAGTAGTTGCTATCAAATTTGTTGAGCTGCCTAATGTTTATTTAGATTATAATGCCATGGTTCATCATCATTTTCTTAATAGGAACAAGCAGTCCCTCCAGTATCGCTTAATCTTTGACAGACGTCGTGCTGTCCATATTACTCTCCCTGCTCCTGCCTTCTTTGATTATCAGGCAAAAGGAAGAGATGTTATTACCAGAGAGGAGGCAGATGAGTACGAGAGGAGGGCGGAGGCAGCTCGCCGCCACGCTGCAGCTCAGGAGGCAATAGCGGCTGCAGCTCAGTATGACCCCGGCTACAACTATGGATATCAGTCAGGCCATCTGT
The DNA here is from genome assembly GCA_032464435.1 of Aegilops umbellulata. NCBI lineage: Eukaryota > Viridiplantae > Streptophyta > Magnoliopsida > Poales > Poaceae > Aegilops > Aegilops umbellulata. Next base: position 152,050,511 of record CP136054.1, on the reverse strand, counting down.
GGCAATAAACCAACTTAGGCCAAAAGCCTAAGCTTGAGGGAGTACATATTTCTCACCGACATTACATTTGTGTTCACACACTCATTGCTAGATGTCAGTGCTCATAAATTTTCACTGTAATATCCATGCTAGTTTATTTTATTTTTCTTGCTTTCTTCTTGTGTGTTCGTTAAATCTTAACAAAAAAATTAGTGTAGCTTTAAGCTAGTTTACTTTCTTGATGTAGTAGTAATAATTAAAATAAAACCCAAAAAGATTTCATGTTCTTCTTTTGCTTGTTGGGAGCTTTCCCGTGTAAATAGTTTTATTTTTTTTCTCTTCTTTGGGGGTTGATAGGAGAAGACCATGATTAAATTGTTGAAGTGGATCTTATATGCATTATTGTTGATTTAACCAAGAGCCCATATTGCCTTGTCTTATCCTATTTATTGAATGCTCGCAGATTCCAGCTTAGTCCAACGCACGTGCACTCTTATTATTTTCACATCGTTCGGTCGTGCAAGTGAAAGGCAATTATGACGATATATGATGGACTCATTGAGATGGGAGAAGCTGGTATGAACTCGACCTCTCTTGTTTTTGTAAATATGATTAGTTCATTGTTCCTGATTCAGCCTATTATGAATAAACATGTTTGTAATGACAATTAGAGATCATAGTTGCTCATGCCATGCTTAATTAGCTAGGAGTTTATAATGGTTTACCTTGCGTGCCAACATGCTATTAAAATGGTTGTGATGTGGTATAGTGGGGTGGTATCCTCCTTTGAATGATTTAAGTGACTCGGATTGGCACATGTTCAAACATGTAGTTGAAACAAATCAACATAGCCTTCACGATATTTATGTTCATGGTGGATTATATCCTACTCATGCTTGCACTCAATGTTTATTAATTTTAATGCATGTTCATGACTGTTGTCGCTCTCTAGTTGGTCGCTTCCCAGTATTTTGCTAGCCTTCACTTGTACTAAGCGGGACTACTGCTTGTGCATCCAATCCCTTAAACCCCAAAGTTATTCCATGTGAGTCCACCATACCTTCCTATATGCGGTATCTACCCGCCATTCCAAGTAAATTTGTATGTGCCAAACTCTAAACCTTCAAATGAAATTCTGTTTTGTATGCTCGAATAGCTCATGTATCAACTAGGGTTGTCCGTATCTTCCATGTTAGGCGGGTTATTCTCAAGAGGAGTGGACTCCTCTCCGCACTCACGAGAAAATGGCTGGTCACCGTGATGCCCAGTCCCATGCTTTATGCAAATCAAATCAAAATAATTTCAAACAAAACTCCCCCGGGACTGTTGTTACTTGGAGGCACTCGTTGTTTCGAGCAAGCCATGGATTGATGCTTGTTGGTGGAGGGGGAGTATAAAATTTACCATTCTGTTTGGGAACCGCCTATAATGTGTGCAGCATGGAAGATATCGCCATCTCTTGGTTGTTATGTTGACAATGAAAGTATGCCGCTCAAAATATTATTTATCTCTGCTTTAAAACCGAGCTCTGGCACCTCTACACATCCCTGCTTCCCTATGCGAAGGGCCTATCTATTTACTTTTATGTTGAGTCGCCACCCTCTTATTAAAAAGCACCAGCTAGAGAGCACCGCTGTCATTTGTATCCATTACTATTAATTTATATTGGGTATGACTATGACTGGATCTCTTTTACCATGAATTACAATGTCTAGTCAGTCCTTGATCTTTAAAGGTGCTCTCCATTTATGTTTTGCGGTCCGAGAAAGGGCTAGCGAGATACCATCTTGTTATATCATGTTATGATTGTTTTGAGGAAGTGTTGTCATCCGAGATTTATTATTACTAGTTGACCCGTTGCGCCAAATGGCGCAGAGACCCACTAAAGACATGTTGTCGATGAAAATAGTTTCATTTTGCAAGAACATATTCGATGTTGGTAGTAGAAAGCCTATGTGTTAAGTCATACTATATTGATAATATGTTTACGACACTGAGAAATCTGAGTTTGCAAAAACAAATCTTATTTCTATAACATGCATAGACCAGCTAAGGAAGCATTTTTTAGTTGAAAATATAGTTACCACGCTGAGAAATCTAAGTTTGAAAAAAAAATCAAGTTTGCATAATATATATAGACCAATTAAGGATGCATTTTCTTAGCAGTGCTTGCCCTAAACTTTTATTTTCCATGTGCACGAAAAGAAAAACCCTCTCTGTGTTGTGCATATGGAGACATGGGTATTTGAAAGGCTCATATGCTACCTAGCCTAGTCCAGGAACAATTCTTTGTGTGGGCCGTCCGGATACCTAGCCCGGTCCAGGAACAATTCTTTGTGTGGCCCGTTCGGAGTAGAATATGAAGGAGCAGCACCTACATCTATCGTGCCTGTGTATTTCTTTTCTTCCTCGGATCCTCCTTTGGGCGGGAGAAGCGTACTCAACTGGTGATATTTTTCCTTTCCTATTATTTTGGATTACTTGGCATGCATGGTAACACAAATGGCCCATTACGCCATATAGCATAATGTCCATTTCAAACACGAAGTGTTTTGAAAATTAAATTAGGTTTTAGCATGGAGGAATAGTCTAGACTTGAAACAACGGATGCAACCACTTTACCAATTCAAACTCTTTAGCAACCACTTATGATTATCATGTCAAATGGCACAAGGTGTCGATTTAGACCAAGAGTTATTTGAAAAGTGTTTCATTTGTTCTTTATAAAGTGTTAGGTACAATTTCACTACACATAAGAATTTTCAAGCTCAGTTAAAAAGGTATTTTTAAGCATACAAACCACAACTCGGCGATGCAAAATTGTGGTTTAGTTGTGGATGTCAAAATGCTTGCGATAAAAAAAGGCATCAGTTAGTTTCCTTTAGTAGGGACAAACGATGTAAATACACATCTTAGTTTGGTAGGAGAAAGCCCTATTTAAATTTAAATATATGTTTAGCTGGTTTAGCTGTGGTCAAGCACACGTAGCAATAAATATAATTTTCCTTAGCAGAAAAAAATGGTGTTTGTTGTTCACAACTGGATGCATATATTTTGGTAGCAGAAAGCCCAAGTTTAAATCATCCCATGTTGTGAACACGTTTATTTTTTCTAGTACTCATTTGTCTAGGAAATGCACACGCTAAGAATTTCGAGTTTAACCTATGAAAAAGAATATATTTTTACAACATCTATAAACCTGCTAAGGAGGGTCTTTTAGCAGTGTTTCTATTAAACTTTTATTTTGCATGTGCATGAAAAGAATAACTTATGGCGCATATGGAGGGACGTGTATCTGAAAGGCCCATATACTACCTAATGAAACTCTGTGAAACTGGTGAGGTTTCTCCCTTCCTATTACCTCGGATTTCTCTGGATGCATAGATTTAGTTTCACCAAATGACAGAGTCCAATTTGAATCCATACAATTTGTAACCCATTTATATGAAAAATTAAGACTCATCTTGTGAAATATATACTTGAGGATGCATAATTTGTTATGTTATTTGGGTAATATAAAGGCATGCTTTTTTAAAAGAAAGCCCACTTAAGACAAAGAGTATGCACAGATACTAACATCAATTCCTGTACGACGGTGGGAAAGTAGATATTCAATACTGGGGTATTGGTAGGTGGAAGAAAATGTCTGAGGACACAACAGGAGCATAATAAATAACATTTTGCTTCTGTCTAACTTATGAGCACAGCATGCCCTTTATTTACTCTAGGAATATCTCATACTCTTTAGCTATTTTTCGAAGTGCATGCCCATTGATCTGAGTAAGTCGCTTCTCCAATAATTAAGAGAGAAGTTTGAGGCTGTCATGCCCATTGTTGAAATTAGACTGGGCATTATTCTGTAGGGCTTTGGGCACAGAATATCCCGAATCAATCACAAGACAAACATCAGTATTAAGCAAGGACTATAGTAGAAGTAGCTAGAGATAATAAACAGAATAAAGGGCTATTTTTCTATAAAATATATTTTTTCCTATGAACAAGATTTGTTTAATTGAAACTAAATATCAAGAAGTTAGAGAGCATGATATAATAAGTTCGAGAGAATGATTTGATGTTGCTATTCAACTGTTGAATAGATATTGAAGGCACATTACATAAGAGTCCTGGATTTTACATATCTGAAAGTAGGCGCACCATGAAAGTGGTAATCATCCAATTAATAAAACCATTATTCTAAAAAATATTAGACATTGCCTCATATATACCAACGGGAGTAACTTTCTATTGGTTAGAAACCGTTGTGCTGACAGTTATTTAACATGCGCTTTCTTTAGATGCACTAAGACCATATATAGGATGCAGACCACTCTCATGCCAATGTCTAGAATAGCCAATCTACATAAGTCCTAGTAGCATGCTCCTACAAGATTCTTACAAACACCTACATGGGTATGTTCCCAATAGGAATGGATATAGATTATGCTTACAAAAATGCCACACTCTTAACACTTCCACCGGAGCACAATTCAGCTCCCACAATCAGTAATAACATGAAAACTTAAAAAACAAGTTTGATAGAAATCAATGTTCAGGAAAGCATGAAGCATAAGCGAAGCGACAAGCTGACGCTTAGAGCAATGGGTGCTTAAGCATTTTTAAAAATAGAACTGCAGGTTTTGGAGGTTGTAGACCGAGAATTAACCTGAGTAGACGATGCGGGACCTTGGGGAGGTTGGTGACATATTTCCTGAAGGTGTATTGGCCTGTGTTGCCGCGACAACATAAATCTGCAATGAAAGAACTTCATTATAAACATATGTTCCGAGCCTGGTCCTTGCTTGGAAAGAGAAGCAACAAAAAAGAAAAGGATTATCCAATAGACACACCAAACACCAAGGCAATGCAAAATATTCACTCATTTTACTTATATTTTTCGACGACGCATATAAACTGGCCCTAAACATTATATTAATTAACAATAATGAAAAGAACTTCTTAAGGCACTCAGTCACAGGTTATGATTCTACCACCTACCATTTTTACACTGTAAAATGACCATGTCAGTACTGATTTTATATGAAGCTACAAAGAGATAATAATAATAATAATAATAGCGACATTGATGAAAACTGAAATCACAATATATATAAAACTTGGTGTCACACCCGCCTTACGTCATGGCAGTACCTGACCTCTATTCTAATAAAATCATATTATAACAATTTGCATATATATACCTGACCTCTGTTATAATAGCATTTATATATATGCTTCACTCAGTGTGCCTACAATTTTTAGAATGTAAATTTTCCCATGTTTTGAGAAACCATTTTAGGATTGCAAGGAACAATTTTGCAAAGTATAACATTGCAAGTAAATCACGAAGAGTTACTGAGAAGCTACCTAGCCTGTAGCATGGAATCTCTTTCGTCAGCACACTCAACCAAGGGCACCATTACACAGAACAAAGAGGTGTAGGAAAAATAGTTTGTTTCATGTATACTTGTAAACGATATTGCCATTTTCCAATAAATAAAGTCATTTCCTGAAGAAAAAAACAGGAAAAAGAGGAACAACCAGGATTATGAAACCACTTCAACCCATAGACCGGCCCAGGTGGCTCACCTCAACGAACACTCGGAAAAGCATGTCGGGTTCTTGATGCCACGCACCCTCTCGACATTGTCGCCTAGTGAGATATAGCACGCCACCGATGGTGTCCTCTTCCTCGTCCCCCTCTCTACTTCCCCACTACATGTAATCCACAATCTGACTCCCCAGACCCTAAACAAAGCACCATCGGTATCATTAGTGTCTGAAGTGGAGAACCGTCAAGGGACACTGTAAAACAAATTATTTGCAGGAACCAAGCTGCAGCTACTATTTTCCCTTCCAACCATATGAACCTTTGCCTACAAAACAATATTATGCAAAGCTATACATACATGAACATAGCTACATATTCATTATACATTATCTTGCAAAACATTTTAGAATTACTGAAATAGCAGCTGATGGTAAGGAAACACCGTTAGATTTTTCAAAAAATAATCTCCAACTGCTAATTTCTTGGGCGATTACAAACATACCCAGCGTCCATGTGTACAGGAATTATTTAGACAGGTCCCCAGGCATGCTCACAGTCTATTCTATGTTTCAGATAGCTTAGCTGTGAAAAAATTATCAGGGCAGTCTACTCTATGTGATTCAGTCAAGGTGTTGGTATCAATTACTATAACAGCGATGATACATGTGTGTGCCATATCCACCGGGAATTGAACTAAGCTACTCGGGCCCCAATATTTCATAGTGAAAATCAGTAGAAACTAAAAAGAATAAATTTTAATTAGTTTTGGTAGAAACATATCTTATATTTACAAATTGGAGGCACCATACAAGTAACCACATTAATCCTCGGTAACTAATAAAACTAGCCATCCGATATTCAAATTGTGTATTTTCCACCACCGGATGCTATGCCTCAAGGAGTCCTCGAATTCTGTCCCACCTTAAACCATCTACAGCAGAAAAAAGAATCCATCTCTGGCCCACATATAGCCAGAAAAATGAAACCATCTACAACAGAAAAAAAAGAATCCATCTCAGGCCCACGTATAGCTAGAAAAAAATCCGTCTCTGGTCTACATCCTCCGCTGATCCAACCCTTCCCATCTACAGCCTAAAGAAACTACCAACACATCGAGCCCTAGGGCTCCTCCTCCTAATATTGTCCTCCTAGCAGTCAACCTCATCCAATCTGTAGCGCTCCTCCTCCGTTGCAGCCAAACTCTAGCACTCCTCCTCCTGTCCAAGTTGTTGTCTTCCGTTGCAGTCATCTAAAACTGTTCTTCTGCATCCCTTTGCTCCATTATCTTTCAATCTCTACTACCCTAGCACGGAGCAACACATCTTGGCTAGGATAAGGTCCTTTTAATCCCCTTAGTTGCCATTCCCCGACCAAACTGCAATGAAGTGGAGAAGGAGGTATTTTTGGATTACTAGATGAGTTTGATTTAGGAGGAGGAGGACTGTACTAAGGACAGTTTGAAGCAAACAACAGTCTAAGCCCTTCTAAACAGGCAACTAACGTTGGAAATTGCGGCGCTGCTGCAGGTGCTTGCTCAGTTTTTTTATTCAAACACAAGCGTCATGCAACTGGAGATGGCCTTACAGTCTTAGACCATGGCACATGACTAGAGTTTGCAATATAGGGAGTGGAAGCAAGCAGCTGGGGTTGTTCTACACTTTTCCTGACGTTGGGTGGCAAGTTATGTGTTCAGATCAACCATATTTCTTGGTTTATCTTTATTAATATGTGTGATCTTTCGTTTTCAGAAATTATGTATGTGTTTTCAGAGTCCCATACAGTTCATATTTGTAGCAGTGAATTGTGCACTTTGACAATGATCGAATATTATCTGGCTAAATCTTCTTTTAACAGGGTAGAAGATGTACGTCCTTGCAGATTACCCAGCAAAAAGCCCAACCAACCATAAGGATAATCAAGAAGAGTACTTAAACTAGGATGTATAGTGGGTGAATGAGCTTGCATCCACGCCCCGGCTGCAGCACCTGTCTCTAGGGGAAGCAATTGGCTTCATGCAGAGTTCTATTTTATACATGTATGTGCTGGACTGCAGGCTTGATTATTGGGACCAATTATAATCACTAATTTACTCTTTTTTGCATGTTGTGTAGATGATACATGAGCTCATATGATTTTGAGATCCTGATCCTATGATTGGTTGCAGGGAGCTCAGCTAAGGAAGTATTGCCGGTGTGATATTGGTATGTATAAACATATGTTCTATGCATTTACTTTGAGCATGTATGCAGGAAAAAACATGTGTCAAATCCAGGATTTGCCATACTTAAAAGGGAGACCGTTAAGCCATTGCTCTCTATGAAATCATGCATGAAAAATATCTCTTATATAGTACATCAGTATGCATGTGTTGGTCTTAAAATGAAATATTCTCAAAACTCTTCATCAATAACAGAAGTGGAAATCCAGGGTCGTCCAACCCGCATTAGTGTAAAAATAGATATAAATGAACAGGAGAAAGCCATCTCATTTGGTATGGCTAGAATCAAAACAAAAAAATATACGCATCAATATAATGCAGAGTTTTAACATGAAATTAATCATGAAAGGTTAGGAAAACTAGGCATGCCCAACCCGTAGATGCTAAAGTAATAAAATAGAAGTTAGTCATGAAAGGTTAGGAAAACTATTATAGGTGGGAGAAGTAATGGTCAATATAATGCAGAGTTTTAACATAAAATTAATCGTATTTTCATGGCAAAAGGAACAAACGTATTCTAGAATAGAGCTCAAAGAAAGCGATTACATGTTTTACTAACTTAGCCTCCCATACACATCAATATTGATTGACCTACATTCTATTTCCTTGAACTTTTATAATCACCAAGTTCAGGTGAGTATAAAACGTGCACAGCAGATTTCTAATAAACAACTACACATGCAGCCCGGGAATACATTCTTAATAAATTTTGCATTACACAACTAGAATGCCATATTGTAAATTGTTCCTATTTTCTAAGCGTTACAAAGTTTCGTATAAAATAAATGTCAACTTTGACGTGGACCTTATTGTAGTGGATTTAATCGATAGATCTTGATAATCGTACTTAAAACTAGGGACAAGTATCAAACAGTAAATGTAGTTAGAGGAATCACAACCGATAGGTTTGTATACATGTAACAAAGCAAGTCCTAGCATATGGATGCCAAGTCCGTCCAAGCACCTGATAAGTAAGTAGCTAACCAGGAACTTAAATGTCACACATGCCAATGTCTATGCATCATATCAGATGGTTTTGTGCTGTAAAGACAAAGGAAATTTTGTACAGTAAAATTGAGTTTTTAATTAGAGCACTCAACTTCCTTTGTTAGGAAAAAAATGATTATGAGAAAAGCTCTACAAAGATGCTAAAGAGTCGAACGTGCAAAAGCCTAATTATTACTGTTTTTTCATATTTTAATATTTTTTTTCTAATTTCAGTATTCACCCGGGGCAAGTATACACATAGCCGAAATGCCTCTATGCATAATCATAGACATCTAGAATAAGTTGTTTCTTCATAATTTTTCCTCGGTATGGTGCGGTGTAACCACTACTTTCCATTGGGAATATATGTATAATCAAAATAACTAGGTTGAATTCTCATGGCTTCTAATATGTGTTACTCTCTCCACTCCATGAATTCACACAAAAATTCTAACGCCAATCAAATTCCTATATATTTATAAATCTTGCTATATTAACATATAAGTTCAACATTATAAAACACTTTCGTGCTTTCCAAATCACTAGCCCGTGCAGAAGCACGGGTTGATGACTAGTTTCACATTAATTTTAATTAAGTAGAGCAGGGGAATTTCCTCAATGATATGGGTCGGTGTGTTCAGAAGCAATTGTGATCAGCAGAAAAAGATAAATTTTCAGGATGCCGACAACATGGATCAATGGAATAAATTCTCACAAATGAAAATACAGTGGAGGGGATATGAATCTTGACTCTGGATTGAACAAAGTAAATGGGATAAGCTCACCTTGCCGCAGAGAAGACGGACACCCAACATTAGGCCCCAGATTGATTTGAACCGGTTCATGTCAATCTTAAATACCTTATGAAAAAAGCCCTTTGTCTTCTGTCTGTGCAAAGGTTATAACCCGCCATGACGTCATCTTCTGGATTCACAATAATCCTCCACGACGTCATCTTCCATTAAACTCATATTTTACTCTGTCATATCCCAACGGATCCTTATCTTTATTGACCATTCCGAAAATCAAGGCGTCGGAATAGCTGGATAATCACGCCTGGCCTCCTCGTTTCTCGTGCTTTCTCAGTCAGTCTTCCCTTATAAATAGGTACGGCCCCTAGGACTTTTCCATTCTCCCCCTTCTGTCATCTTCTTCCTCTCGCGAATTCTCCGTTGCTCGAGCTCCGCCGCTGCCGCCGCCGCAGAGCACCGTATCTTCGTCGACCTTGGCCGCTGCATCGACCTGAATCTACCAGAGATCCGCGAACCCCTGCAGCAAGTCTGCATATGTAAGTTTCTTCCTCCCTGTACCTCAGATCCACATTAGGATTCTCGAGTTCCTCAATGTTCTTCGCTGTTCATCATGAACCCTTCATAGATTTCACCACCACCGCCTTTTCTTGATCTTAAGGTGGTATAAAACTGACGTGGTAGTTGTTTCGCACTCATTTCGAATGCAAATAGACCCCTTTTCTTTATACAAAGGCTTCGTTTAGAACTCATGAACTCATCTGTACTAGTTTTAGGTCTAGAATATTTTCTTTTCTGTACACCCGTTTGATCCAAAATAATATCTGCCCGCTGCGAAACTTGTTTGTGCGACACTTAGGCAAAAATCTGTTTCTGTCAGATCCATTTAGCCACAGCGACTCTCACTGCCGGCTTAAAAAGACAATACTGATTGATAGCCTTGCCAACTCCTGGCGGTTTAAAATAACTTAATTGCTTCTGATATTCATAGCGGCTTAACTGACCAGATACAATTAGCCAGATGTCATTAGGCCCCTTCGTAAGCCGCCATCTTGAATAGAATTTAAAATGTTCTCCTCTGGTTTAAACTGAACCGGAAAATTTTATTTTGTCATAGGCTTCCATCTGCATAATGGCACCCAAGGCTCCCAAAGCACCTGTGACCTGTAACTGGGTCAAGTCCATTGTTACTGAAAGCACATTGTCTGATTTCGTGAAGACTGTCTATCTGCCCAAGAAAGAAGTCATGTCCTATCGTGCTCCTAATCCGTCAGAGGAAAAACCCCAACCTAAAGAAGGGGAAGTGGTCGTCTTTACGGATCATATGAGCCGGGGATTTTCTCCACCCGGCTCAATGTTCTTCAGGGATGTCTTGCACTTTTTTGACCTCATACCTCAAGATATCGGGCCCAACTCTTTATCAAACATTTGCAACTTCCAAGTCTTTTGCGAGGTGTATCTTGGAGAAGAACCCAAACTCTTACTTTTCAGAGAATTGTTTTACTTAAACCGCCAGAATGAACGCGCCAATGGGCCCAGCCTGGAACTTGGTGGTATCAGCATTCAGCGACGGCGGGACTGCCTTTTTCCATACGCTGAGCCACCAAGCCACCCTAAGGATTGGAACCAGACGTGGTTCTATTGCCAGGATGCTTCTCCGGCTAATGAGAACCCGCTGCCCGGCTTTCATGCTCTGCGCCTCGAATCCAACCATCCACTGCCGGATAAATTGTCTGCCATTGAACGTCTATAGCTTGCTCCTACCATAAAGAAAATCAAGCCTCTTTTGGGGAACGGCTTAGATGGTATTGACTTGGTCCGAGTCTGGATCTCATGGCGGGTAATTCCATTAAGTTGCCGCCCTAGCTTGATGTGTACTTACTCAGGCGAAAAGGATGACCCACTGCGTCATTGTCCCGATGATTTACCTGATGATATGGTTGAAGCCATGACCCAATCTCTTTTGAAAGAGGGCTCAACGGTTAGTAACACCTTCGGCTTACTTCCGTTCTGCAAGAATAATCTGGCTCCTCCAGTAAGTCATCAACCTAAAAATGTGTACTTTCATTGTAAAACACCTTGCTTTGACTTATAGTCCTTTCTCATTATTCACAGGCCAATGATAAATTCTGGAAGGTTAAGTATGACCATGAGGTTGCAAAATGGGCCAGAGCGACCAAGAGAGCCGAGAGGAAAACCGCCAAGGCCGGAACCCAGAAGAAAAAGAAGCCAAGCACTTCAGATTTGTTTAAACTGGACGACACTTCTGATGATGAAGAAGAGGTAATCCTTGACTCCCCTAACTCTTTTATCATTATCTTATTGACATTAATTCCTTTCAGGATGACACGGGAAACAACCAAGCAGTTGATTAAGAGGTAATATCTATTTCCTCCGACTCACAACCCTTGCCAAGACCGAAATTTCGACAAGTAACCCGGAAAGTAAGGTTTTCACACCCTTTAGCTCATTTGGACCCTCACTTTCTTTTGAAGCAACAACAACATGAGAGCCACCGTCAAAGCCGGACCAGTGGGGGTGACTAGTTATCCTCCGGTTTACCCAATACTCCTTCTCGGAAGCGCCAGGTCGAGGTTTTGTCCCTTATCTACTCTTATTATCTTCTTAATCAGGTTACATACCATCCTCTAACCTCTCTTTGAACAGGAAACTGCCCGTTCTTCCTCTGACGAATCAATGCAGTCCAACATGCCGGCTGTCAAAACTGCTCCAAGTTAATGATGACATGTTTATCTTATGCTTATCTTACTCATGCTTTTGTACTAACCCTTCTGATTTGCACACAACGTACAAGTGAAGCCCAACAAAAGGGAGAAGAAAAATAAGCCGGCAAAAGACCCTATCGTGACTGAACCGGAGCTTGGCACGGCTGCTCCTGACACCTCCACACATGAGCCGCCTCCTGAACCATCCCATGACATTCCAGCACCCACTTCTGATCCGCCTGCTGAACAAGCTCTTGACGGCTCTAATAACCCGGAGATTCCTAGACCGGCCAAAAAAGATGACCCGGAAGTCGAGATCCTTAAGACTCAGTTTGTTGAACCGGGAAGGCCCACTGTACTTGCCAAGTGCTCTGCCAAGGAAGAACTTTTGGAACGCCGTAAAGCCAAGCTGGACGTCACTGATTATACTCATCTGAGTATTGGAGAGATTGTCTCTGGCTATATGTAACGCCCCGGATGTAACTTGCCATATTTGTAATCCAACTCTTGCCATTTTCGGCACTGTGATATAATATTTCCTCCGTGGTTGGGTTTCCCTCCGTTGTGTATTTTGTTCATGTCATGCATTTCATATCATGTCATCATGTGCATCGCATTCGCATACGTGTTCGTCTCATAAATCCGAGCATCTTCCCCGTTGTCCGTTTTGCAATCCGGCGCTCCTATGTCCCCCGGCGTCCCCTTTTACATTTCGTCGTGAGCGGGTATTAAACTTTCTCGGATTGGACCGAGGTTTGCCATGCGGCCCCGGTATAGCACCGGTAGACCGCCTGTCAAGTTTTAGGTCAATCGGAGGTCGTTTGATACTCCAACGGTTAACCGGGTAACCGTGAAGGCCTCGTGTGTGTTGCAGCCCAACACCCCTTCAAAACAGCCCAATAACCCATCTAAGGCACTCCCATGTCCTCCGCCGTTCGATCACGATCGCGTGGCCGAAAACCGCTCTCCATTTGGAGCTTCCTAGCTCCTTCTACCTATAAAAACACCTCCCCCTCCTCCATTCACGGGCAAAAACACCCCTAACCCTAGATCCCCATCGCCCACGCGCCGCCGGACGTGTCTAGGCGCGCCGGACGAAACCCACAGACAACGGGAAGGCGCCACGTGGCCTCCCCGCGCCGCCCCGCCGCAGGCCCGCTGAGCCCGCGCCCGCCCCCCGCGGGCCCAGGCCGCCACCGCCTCGCCCGCGGCTCCTCGCCTCCGCGCCCGCCGCCTCGTCCCGCGCGGCTCGCCGGCCGCCGCCGCCGCGCGCCCGCGCCGCGCCGGCCCCGCCGCCCCGCGCCGCCGCCGTCGCGCACCCGCGCCGCCCCGAGCTCGCCCGCAGCCGCCGTCGCCGGATCCGCGCCCCCCGCAGCTCCCGGCCGCCGTCCCCGTCCTCTCTGGCGAGGCTCCGGTCAGATCCACGCCGGAGCCCCGGCGATCCTCGGTTTCCGCGCATCGGTTGACTTCTTCCTCCCTCGGATATTTCTCTAAGTCCTAATATTTTCGCATTATCATCACCTGTTCATCGTGCCATAACTTTGCATCCTTAGCTCCGTTTCGTGCGTATAATATTTCAAATTGTTCGCCTCGAAGAGTACATCATTTCATTCCATTACGTCATTTTCATTTGAGGTCATTTTGATGCCCGAAGTGCCGTTAGAAGAGGGCTATGTGATGTTAGTTTCTGGATCTTATCTGAACATGCGGGTCCTACATGATTGATCTGTACCTCCTACGATGTTGAGTCCTACATGAGTTTTGTAATATGCCATGTTACCTTTCCAGAGAATTATGCCTTGTATTTTTTTGATCTTTGGGGTGACTAGCACAAGCATGCAAACTAGGGCACTTGATGTTGCTGATTTCAGAGACTTAGTAATTTCACCAAGTCCCTGCCTGCTGTTATCTTTATGCCATGTGTTCATGTTGTTTCCGAAAGATCTGTGCATATTTTGAGCATGATCAGTAAGGGTGTTTTGAGCATGTGGTTTTTCTTTATCCATCCTTGCCTTTGTTGGTATTTATGGAGTGCCATATCTTGAGTCAATCGAGCTCTACTTTTGCTTCAAAATGTTGCTGGCAGATTGTTTACATGTTATTCAATTTTGCCAAGCTTGGTGTAGTTGATCCTTGCATACTATGATGTTATTCTTGCCATGTCTAGTTCCTATGCCATGTCTTCTTGAGGTACGTATGTTTATTTTATCATGCAATGCTCTGTAGTAGTGCATCGAGCTCACGAACATGCCTACTCGTTATCTGTTTTTGACATGTCCAGTTTTCTGCTAAGTCTGAAACCTGTAACGAAACTTACTTATTTGACATGGGTGTAATCATATTTTATGATCCTTTTTGGCTTATGGTCAGTAAGATACTTTTGTCAAGTGCTTCGAGTAAATTCATGCCATGCCTTGCTTTGCTATGTCCTGATCCTGTAGCATGTTGTTTCATTGCTCTAAACATGTCATCCTGATGTTAATTTCTGGCATGTTATTTTCACTAAGTCTGAGAACCTGTTATCTTTTGCACTTTTGCCATGCTTGTTTGAACCTGTTGTGTTATGATTTAGCCATAGCTCAGTGTTCTTCTTTTGTCGAGCATCTTGATTAGATTACTGTAATATGCCTTGTTGATATGTTTGGGTGCAGTAGCTTAATTTCTTATTGCCTGCTAAGTAGCATCATGCTGTTTATGGCAGATTATTGTCATTCTTGTATTGCTTGTCTTTTGCAAACCGTGCATCCGATTCCGGTGATCTTTCTATCGATTTCAACCGAAATCACCTCACCTATCCAGTGGCATACTTGGTTTGCCAAGATTATGCCTTGTTCATCTTTTCCTTCCGGAGCATGCATATGCATTGCATATCACATCTCGCATATCATGCCATGTTTTGCATCATGTTGCTTGCGCATTGCATCGTGATTGATGTTTGTCCCCTTTGCTTGTGTTCTTGCTTTGGGTAGAGCCGGGAGACGAGTACGTGAACAAGGAACCTGTTGAGAACGCTTTCGAGGACCAAGCTTTCGACAACTCTAAGAACCTCGCAGGCAAGATGACCATACCCTCGAAATCACTTCTATCTTTGCTTGCCAGATGCTCGCTCTTTTGCTATGCCTATGCTGCGATACCTACCACTTGCTATATCATGCCACCCATATTGCCATGTCAGCCTCTAACCATCCATGTCCTAGCAAACCGTTGATTGGCTATGATACCGCTTTGCTCAGCCCCTCTTATAGCGTTGCTAGTTGCAGGTGAAGATGAAGTTTGTTCCTTGTTGGAACATGGACTTGCTGTTCCTTGTTGGAACATGTTTACTTGTTGGGATATCACAATACCTCTTATTTAATTAATGCATCTATATACTTGGTAAAGGGTGGAAGGCTCGGCCTTTTTGCCTAGTGTTTTGTTCCACTCTTGCCACCCTAGTTTCCGTCATACCGGTGTGATGTTCCCGGATTTTGCGTTCCTTACACGGTTGGGTGATTTATGGGACCCCCTTGACAGTTCGCTTTGAATAAGACTTTTCCAGCAAGGACCAACATTGGTTTTACCATTTGCCACCTAAGCCTTTTTTTTTCCTTGGGTTCTGCAGACTCAAGGGTCATCTTTATTTTTAACCCCCGGGCCAGTTCTCCTTCGATTGCTGGTCCAAACCGAGCGATGTCCGGCGCCCCTTGGGCAACCAGGGTCTATGCCAACCCGACGTCTGGCTCATCCGGTGTGCCCTGAGAACGAGATATGTGCAGCTCCTATCGGGATTTGTCGGCACATCTGGGAGGCTTTGCTGGACTTGTTTTATTGCTGTCGAAATTTCTTGTAGTCCGGGATTCCGAGACTGATCGAGTCTTCCCGGTAGAAGGAATATCCTTCGTTGACCGTGAGAGCTTATAATGGGCTAAGTTGGGACACCCCTGCAGGTTATTATCTTTCAAAAGCCGTGCCCGCGGTTATGAGGCAGATGGGAATTTGTTGATGTCCGGTTGCAGAAAACCCGAAGTTGACCTTAACTAAAACACATCAACCGCGTGTGTAACCGTGATGGTCTCTTCTCGGCGGGGTCCGGGAAGTGAACACGGTGTTGGAGTTATGTCTGACGTAGGTTGTTCTAGGATCACTTCTTGATCACTTCTAGCTTCACGACCGTGCTTTGCCTTCTCTTCTCGCTCTCTCTTGCGTTGTAGCCACCATATATGCTAGTCGCTTGCTGCAGCTCCACCTCACAACCCCTTTCCTACCTATAAGCTTAAATAGTCTTGATCTCGCGGGTGTGAGATTGCTGAGTCCCCGTGACTCACAGATTCTACCACAACAGTTGCAGGTACCAACGATGCCAGTGCAGATGACGCGACCGAGCTCACTTGGGAGTTCGACGAGGAACGTGGCCGTTACTATGTGTCTTTTCCAGATGATCAGTAGTGGAGCCCAGTTGGGGTGATCCGGGGATCTATGTAGCATTTGGGGTAGTCTTCTTTCATTTTGGTACCGTAGTCGGACCTTGAGTGTAATTTGAATGATGGATGTTTATTTATGTATTGTGTGAAGTGGCGACTGTAAGCCAACTATGTATCTCTTTCCCTTTATGTATTACATGGGTTGTGTGAAGATTACCTCACTTGCGACATTGCTTTCAATGTGGTTATGCCTCTAAGTCGTGCCTCGACACGTGGGAGATATAGCCGCATCGAGGGCGTTACAAGTTGGTAATCAGAGCCTGCCCCGACCTTAGGAGCCCCCACTGATTGATCATTTTTAGCGGCCGAGTTGTGTCTAGAAAAATGTTTTGAGTCATTTAGGAATTATATATCGGAGAGTTTAGGAATTCTTTTTACTTCCCAGTCTCCTCATCGCTCTGGCAAGGCATCCTGACGTAGAGTTTTGACTCTTCTCTTCTTAAATTTCACTAAAAAAAATTTAGGATCACGCGGGTATCTTAGAATCGTTCCGATGGTTTTATGATGACAACATTGTCTTGGTTGCCTCCCGTCAGCAGGGGTTTTAGAGGAGGTGTCCCGGGGAGTTGAGCTCCGAGGTGTTGTCGTCATAATCTTATCGTTGCGGTTTTGGAATACCTGAGTTTAGTACGCCGATTTCGAGTGCAGCAATGTCAAACCTGAGGACTTTGTCAAGTTTGCCTCTTTTCAACTCAAAGATCAAGCTGCTGAGTGGTTCCAGCAATACAAAGATTCCAGAGGAGGTCGTGTGATTACCTGGGATGATTTCCGTCGTGACTTCAAAGCTCACCACATTCCAGAAAGTGTTGTTGAGAGTAAGCGTGAGGAATTCCGCAATCTCAAGCAAGGCACCATGTCTGTCTGTCAATACAACACTCAGTTCCAGAAGCTCTCTCGTTTTGCGAGGCAAGACATCCCTGATGAGAAGAGTATGATCTACCAATTTAGGCGTGGTCTCAGGGAAGATCTGTAACTTGCTCTCGTGCTTTTTGAGCCATTAAAGTATGATGAATTCTACAACATGGCGCTGAAACAAGAAGCTGCTCAGCTCAAGTGTGAAGCATCTAAGAAGAGAGTCAGAGACGCAGTTCAGTCTTCTTCTTCCTCACTTGTGGCAGCTAAGCAACAGAAGTTCTGGTTGCCTCCTCCTCCTCCGTTCCGTTAGCCTTATCAGCAGAAGAATTCAAGTGGTCGTGGATCTTCCCACCCACCCAACCCTGGCTATCAGAACAAGTCTCAGAATCAAGCTCCAAGGCCAAGTGCTCCTTATCATCGTCCGCTCTCAGAGGTGACTTGCAACAAATGTCAGCAAAAGGGTCACTATGTGAACAAGTGCTTCAACCAAAGACGCCTTCCGCCTCCTCCTCCTGTGAAATCTTCCAGCAATGCAGTGGTCAAGCATAATCCTAAGTCTGCAAAGGTGAACATGATGAATGCAGCTCAAGCGGAGGATTCTTCTAAAGTGATTATGGGTAATCTTCCTGTTAATGATATTCCTGCAAAAGTCTTATTTGATACGGGAGCATCGCATTCTTTCATTTCAATACCTTTTGCATCGAAGCATGAGTTGTCTTTCCAAGATTTGGCTAGACCATTATCAGTTGTATCTCCGGGTAAATTCATGAACGCAAGCTCCTTTGTTCCGGATGTTTCTATCAAGATGGGCGACTATAGATTTCTGGCAAAACCATTTGTTCTTGGTGACTCTGATATTGATCTTATTCTCGGGATGGACTGGCTTTCTAAGCACAAGGCTCAGCTTGATTGTGCTGCCAGGGAAATTCAATTGACTAACTCTTCTGACGATGTGATCATCTATGCCTCTCGTGATGATACCATTCGGTTGTTTTCTCTCAATGAGAATGGTGAATTGGATGCTATCTCTCAGATTCCAGTCGTTTGTGAGTACCAAGATGTCTTTCCAGAAGAGCTTCCGGGTATGCCTCCCCGCCGGCCAGTTGAATTCGTTATTGATCTTGAGCCTGGCATGGAACCCGTTTGCAAGCGTCCTTACAAGCTTGGACCAGATGAGTTGAAGGAATTGAAGAAACAACTCGATGAACAAGAGCGTATGGGTCTGATCAGACCGATTTCTTCTCCTTGGGGTTGTGGTGTTCTTTTTTTTCAAGAAGAAGGATGGCACGGACCGACTTTGCGTCGATTACCGTCCATTGAACAAGAAGACTATCAAGAACAAGTACCCACTACCCAACATCAATGAGCTATTCGAGCAACTTAAAGGTGCTAAGGTGTTCTCCAAGCTTGACCTTCGTATGGGTTATCATCAGATTCGCATTCGTGAAGAAGATATTCCCAAGACAGCATTCAGAACAAGCTTCGGTTCTTATGAATATACTGTCATGTCTTTCGGCCTTGTCAATGCTCCTCCAGCATTCACTCGCTTGATGAATTTCATCTTCAACCCCTACATCAACGAATTTGTCTTGGTCTATCTCGATGATATTTTGGTCTTCTCCAAGAATAAGGAGGATCATGCCAAACATTTGCGATTGGTGCTCGACAAGCTCAGAGAGTATCAATTATATGCGAAGTTCTCCAAATGTGAATTCTGGCTTGACGAAGTTCTTTATCTTGGGCATATCATCTCTGCCAAGGGCACTGCTATTAATCCAGAGAGGGTGTCTGCAGTTTTGAATTGGGAACCCCCTCAGAATGTCAAGCAGCTTCGCAGTTTTCTTGGACTTGCAAGCTATTGCCGAAGATTCGTTGAGAATTTCTCAAAGATTGCAAAGCCTCTTTCCAACCTCCTCCAGAAGCATGTGAAGTATGTCTGGTCTCCTGATTGTGACGTGGCTTTCAACACTCTCAAAGAGAAACTCGTCACTGCTCCAGTTCTGACTCCTCCTGACGAATCCAAGCCTTATGAAGTATTCTGTGATGCTTCTCTTCAGGGCCTCGGTGCCGTCTTAATGCAAGAGAAGAAGGTTGTTGCCTATACCTCTCGTCAGTTGAATCCCAACGAAAGGAACTACCCCACTCACGATCTTGAGTTGGCGGCAGTTGTCCACGCACTAATAACATGGAGACATCTCCTGTTGGGAAGGAAAGTGGACATTTTCACCGACCACAAGAGTCTCAAGTACATCTTCACTCAGCCCCACCTCAACCTCAGGCAAACTCGATGGGTCGAAATGATTCAAGAGTATAATCCGAGTATTGAGTATACTCCAGGCAAGGCTAATGTGATTGCAGACGCTTTGAGCAGGAAGGCTTACTGCAACAGCTTAATCCTCAAGCCCTTTCAACCGGATCTCTGTGAGGCTTTCCGCAAGTTGAATCTCCAAGTTGTCCCTCAAGGTTTTCTTGCCAACCTCATTGTCTCTCCTACTTTGGAAGATCAGATTCGTGAGGCACAATTGTTGGATACCATGGTGAAGAAGGTGAAATGTGGTATTGACAAGGGCATTTCCAAATACAAGTGCTATCGAGTTGATGACAGAGATACTCTTTTCTTCGAGGACCGGATCATGGTTCCAAAGGGTGATCTTCGTAAAGTCATTATGAACGAAGCGCACAACTCTCTTCTGTCAATTCATCCTGGAAGTACAAAGATGTACCATGACCTCAAGCAGTCGTATTGGTGGACTCGAATGAAGCGTGAGATTGCTCAATTCGTGAATGAGTGTGATGTCTGCAGAAGGGTGAAAGCAGAACACCAACGACCAGCTGGTCTTCTCCAACCTCTTGCTATTCCAGAATGGAAGTTTGATCATATTGAAATGGACTTCGTGACTGGGTTTCCTAAGTCCAAGCGTGGAAATGATGCTATCTTCGTCGTCATCGACAAGCTCACCAAAGTGGCTCATTTTCTTCCTATCAAAGAGTCTATCACAGCAGCGCAGCTGGCAGAGCTCTACACCTCCAGAATTGTCTCCTTGCACGGCATTCCACAATTGATCTCTTCAGACCGTGGCAGCATCTTTACCTCCAAGTTCTGGGATTCTTTTCAGAAGGCCATGGGCACCAACATTCGCTTCAGCACAGCTTTCCACCCTCAGGCTAGTGGACAAGTCGAGCGTGTCAACCAAATTCTTGAAGATATGCTCAGAGCTTGTGTTATCTCTTTCGGCATGAAGTGGGAGGATTATCTTCCTTACGCTGAGTTCTCTTACAACAACAGTTTTCAAGCCAGCTCGGGCAAAGCCCCATTCGAGATTCTCTATGGCAGAAAGTGCCGTACTCCTCTCAATTGGTCTGAAACCGGTGAACGCCAATTGCTCGGCAATGATTTGATCTCAGAGGCCGAGGCTATGTGCAAGGTGATTCATGAGAACCTCAAAGCCGCGCAATCGTGCCAGAAGAGCTATTACGACAGCAAACATCGTGATTTGGCATTCGAGATCGGAGACCATGTCTACCTCCGCGTCTCTCCTATGAAAGGAACTCGTCGCTTCGGTATCAAGGGGAAACTTGCCCCGAGATACGTGGGCCCTTTCAAGATCATCGGCAAACGAGGCGATCTCGCCTATCAACTCGAGCTTCCCTCCAACTTTGCAAATGTGCACGATGTCTTCCACGTGTCACAGCTTCGCAAGTGCTTCAAGACGCCTGAACGCACCATCAACTTCGAAGAGATTGATCTTCAAGAAGATTTGTCCTATCATGAGCACCCCATTTCTATTCTTGAAACAACTGAGCGCAAGACTCGCAACAAGTCAATCAAATTCCTGAAAGTGAAATGGTCACACCATTCAGACCGAGAAGCCACCTGGGAGCGTTAGGATCACATACGTTCCGAGTATCCGGAGTTCTTTCAGTCCTAGATCTCGGGCTGAGATCCTCTCGTAGTGGTGGAGTGTTGTAACGCCCCGGATGTAACTTGCCATATTTGTAATCCAACTCTTGCCATTTTCGGCATTGTGATATAATATTTCCTCCGTGGTTGGGTTTCCCTCCGTTGTGTATTTTGTCCATGTCATGCATTTCATATCATGTCATCATGTGCATCGCATTCGCATACGTGTTCGTCTCATAAATACGAGCATCTTCCCCGTTGTCCGTTTTGCAATCCGGCGCTCCTATGTCCCCCGGCGTCCCCTTTTACATTTCGTCGTGAGCAGGTATTAAACTTTCTCGGATTGGACCGAGGTTTGCCATGCGGCCCACCGGTAGACCGCCTGTCAAGTTTCAGGTCAATCGGAGGTCGTTTGATACTCCAACGGTTAACCGGGTAACCGTGAAGGCCTCGTGTGTGTTGCAGCCCAACACCCCTTCAAAACAGCCCAATAACCCATCTAAGGCACTCCCATGTCCTCCGCCGTTCGATCACGATCGCGTGGCCGAAAACCGCTCTCCATTTGGAGCTTCCTAGCTCCTTCTACCTATAAAAACACCTCCCCCTCCTCCATTCACGGGCAAAAACACCCCTAACCCTAGATCCCCGTCACCCACGCGCCGCCGGACGTGCCCGGGCGCGCCGGATGAAACCCGCAGCCAACGGGAAGGCGCCACGTGGCCTCCCCGCGCCGCCCCGCCGCCGGCCCGCTGAGCCCGCGCCCGCCCCCCGCGGGCCCAGGCCGCCGCCGCCTCGCCCGCGGCTCCTCGCCTCCGCGCCCGCCGCCTCACCCCGCGCGGCTCGCCGGCCGCCGCCGTCGTGCACCCGCGCCGCCCCGAGCTCGCCCGCAGCCGCCGTCGCCGGATCCGCGCCCCCCGCAGCTCCCGGCCGCCGTCCCCGTCCTCTCCGGCGAGGCTCCGGTCAGATCCACGCCGGAGCCCCGGCGATCCTCGGTTTCCGCGCATCGGTTGACTTCTTCCTCCCTCGGATATTTCTCTAAGTCCTAATATTTTCGCATTATCATCACCTGTTCATCGTGCCATAACTTTGTATCCTTTGCTCCGTTTCGTGTGTATAATATGTCAAATTGTTCTCCTCGAAGAGTACATCATTTCATCCCATTACTTCTTTTTCATTTGGGGTCATTTTGATGCCCGAAGTGCTGTTAGAAGAGGGCTATGTGATGTTAGTTTCTGGATCTTATCTGAACATGCACTTTTGTCATTTTTGCCATGATTGATCTGTACCTCCTACGAAGTTGAGTCCTACATGAGTTTTGTAATATGCCATGTTACCTTTCCAGAGAATTATGCCATATATTTTTTTGATCTTTGGGGTGACTAGCACAAGCATGCAAACTAGGGCACTTGATGTTGCTGATTTCAGAGACTTAGTAATTTCACTAAGTCCCTGCCTGCTGTTATCTTTATGCCATGTGTTCATATTGTTTCCGAGAGATCTGTGCATATTTTGAGCATGATCATTAAGGGTGTTTTGAGCATGTGGTTTTGCTCAATCCATCCGTATCTTTGTTGGTATTTATGGAGTGCCATAGCTTGAGTCAATCGAGCTCTACTTTTGCTTCAAAATGTTGCTGGCAGATTGTTTACATGTTATTCGATTTTGCCAAGCTTGGTGTTGTTGATCCTTGCATACTATGATGTTATTCTTGCCATGTCTAGTTCCTATGCCATGTCTTATTGAGTTAAGTATGTTTATTTTGTCATTCAATGCTCTGTAGTGAGTGCATCGAGCTCACGAACATGCCTACTCGTTATCTGTTTTTGACATGTCCAGTTTTCTGCTAAGTCTGAAAACTGTAACGAAACTTGCTTATTTGACATGGGTGTAATCATATTTTCTGATCCTTTTTGGCTTATGGTCAGTAAGGGACTTTTGTCAAGTGCTTCGAGTAGATTCATTCCATGCCTTGCTTTGCTATGTCATGATCTTGTAGCATGTCGTTTCATTGCTCTAAACATGTCATCCTGATGTTAATTTCTGGCATGTTATTTTCACTAAGTCTGAGAACCTGTTATCTTTTGCACTTTTGCCATGCTTGTTTGAACCTGTTGTGGTGTGATTTAGCCGTAGCTCAGTGTTCTTCTTTTGTCGAGCATCTTGATTATATTACTGTAATATGCCTTGTTGATATGTTTGGGTGCAGTAGCTTAATTTCTTATTGCCTGCTAAGTAGCATCATGCTGTTTATGGCAGATTATTGTCATTCTTGTATTGCTTGTCTTTTGCAAACCGTGCATCCGATTCCGGTGATCTTTATATCGATTTCAACCGAAATCACCTCACCTATCCAGTGGCATACTTGGTTTGCCAAGATTATGCCTTGTTCATCTTTTCCTTCCGGAGCATGCATATGCATTGCATATCACATCTCGCATATCATGCCATGTTTTGCATCATGTTGCTTGCGCATTGCATCGTGATTGATGTTTGTCCCCTTTGCTTGTGTTCTTGCTTTGGGTAGAGCCGGGAGACGAGTACGTGAACAAGGAACCTGTTGAGAACGCTTTCGAGGACCAAGCTTTCGACAACTCTGAGAACCTTGCAGGCAAGATGACCATACCCTTGAAATCACTTCTATCTTTGCTTGCTAGATGCTCGCTCTTTTGCTATGCCTATGCTGCGATACCTACCACTTGCTATATCATGCCACCCATATTGCCATGTCAGCCTCTAACCATCCATGTCCTAGCAAACCGTTGATTGGCTATGATACCGCTTTGCTCAGCCCCTCTTATAGCGTTGCTAGTTGCAGGTGAAGATGAAGTTTGTTCCTTGTTGGAACATGGACTTGCTGTTCCTTGTTGGAACATGTTTACTTGTTGGGATATCACAATACCTCTTATTTAATTAATGCATCTATATACTTGGTAAAGGGTGGAAGGCTCGGCATTTTTGCCTAGTGTTTTGTTCCACTCTTGCCACCCTAGTTTCCGTCATACCGGTGTTATGTTCCCGGATTTTGCGTTCCTTACACGGTTGGGTGATTTATGGAACCCCCTTGACAGTTCGCTTTGAATAAGACTTTTCCAGCAAGGCCCAACATTAGTTTTACCATTTGCCACCTAAGCCTTTTTTTCCCTTGGGTTCTGCAGACTCAAGGGTCATCTTTATTTTTAACCCCCGGGCCAGTTCTCCTTCGATTGCTGGTCCAAACCGAGCGATGTCCGGCGCCCCTTGGGCAACCAGGGTCTATGCCAACCCGACGTCTGGCTCATCCGGTGTGCCCTGAGAACGAGATATGTGCAGCTCCTATCGGGATTTGTCGGCACATCTGGGAGGCTTTGCTGGACTTGTTTTATTGCTGTCGAAATGTCTTGTAGTCCGGGATTCTGAGACTGATCGAGTCTTCCCGGTAGAAGGAATATCCTTCGCTGACCGTGAGAGCTTATAATGGGCTAAGTTGGGACTCCCCTGCAGGGTATTATCTTTCGAAAGCCGTGCCCGCGGTTATGAGGCAGATGGGAATTTGTTGATGTCCGGTTGTAGAAAACCCGAAGTTGACCTTAACTAAAACACATCAACCGCGTGTGTAACCGTGATGGTCTCTTCTCGGCGGGGTCCGGAAAGTGAACACGGTGTTGGAGTTATGTCTAACGTAGGTTGTTCTAGGATCACTTCTTGATCACTTCTAGCTTCACGACCGTGCTTTGCCTTCTCTTCTCGCTCTCTTTTGCGTTGTAGCCACCATATATGCTAGTCGCTTGCTGCAGCTCCACCTCACAACCCCTTTCCTACCTATAAGCTTAAATAGTCTTGATCTCGCGGGTGTGAGATTGCTGAGTCCCCGTGACTCACAGATTCTACCACAACAGTTGCAGGTACCAACGATGCCAGTGCAGATGACGCGACCGAGCTCACTTGGGAGTTCGACGAGGAACGTGGCCGTTACTATGTGTCTTTTCCAGATGATGAGTAGTGGAGCCCAGTTGGGGTGATCCGGGGATCTATGTAGCATTTGGGGTAGTCTTCTTTCATTTTGGTACCGTAGTCGGACCTTGAGTGTAATTTGAATGATGGATGTTTATTTATGTATTGTGTGAAGTGGCGACTGTAAGCCAACTATGTAACTCTTTCCCTTTATGTATTACATGGGTTGTGTGAAGATTACCTCTCTTGCGACATTGCTTTCAATGCGGTTATGCCTCTAAGTCGTGCCTCGACACGTGGGAGATATAGCCGCATCGAGGGCGTTACACTATATGAGTCAAGTGCACAGCAGCCGTGACCTGGAAGTTGATATGGTGAAACAGATACACCAAAAATGTGAGGTATAACTCTTGTTGCTATTCCTTATTCCTCCTAACTATACCAGCCCCCAAGTCTACTTCTTATGAAGAAAATATGTTGTAGACTTAATATTAGCTTGGTAATGTTTGCTAGAAACCCGGCTTATCCTGTAGCACCCGAAGGCCGGCTTAAAACAAGATGTTTGAACCAGTCCTTACCATGTTGTAATAAAATATTTGAACTGCAATATGCATTAGCCCCCAAGTGCCAAGTATCTTTGCTTGCAAAATGCTTGGGACTTAATTCCATGAACCGCCGCAGTAAATAGAGTTCTTCAGCATACATTAGCCCCCAAGTGTCAAGTATCTTTGCTTGCAAAGTGCTTGGGACTTAATGTTGCATTATAATAATTCCAACTGTAACCCGGCGTTGATACAGGCTGCCATGAGTCAATTTGAAGCGGAGATCTTTGACTTGAAGAGCTGCCTGGAAGCTCAGGAGGCTGAAACCCAAAAAGCCAATTCCAAATTTGAGTTCAGCGTACCTGAACAAGAAAGATTGAAGAAGAGCTTTGAAGCAGACAAGAAGGCATGGGCTGATGAAAAGGTCGCCTTGATCACCCAGGCAGAGAAAGCGGAGGCATCTCTTACAGAAACAATTGCCGAGCTCTCCGGCTTAAAGCGCCATGTATCTCAGATGGTCTCAGCAATCTTTGGTAATCTATTCTGCAAGTGTTAAATACTGCAAATCTTTTTTCGACTAACATCTCAATTGTAACCTCCGGCTCACCTGATGTTTGTTAATGCAGGCCCCAGGAGCTTGAATCTTAACCAAAGCATGTTGATCAAGTTAAAAGCGGTTTATACCCTGGTGGAACAACTCTACACCGGGTCACAACGTGCTTTAGCCGTTGTGGCTTTGTCAAATGAGGTTCCCAATCTCCTGATGGACATACTAAGGCGGCTCGCTGTGCTACCTCAATGGGTCCAAGAGCTAAGGCGGGCGTCTGCAAGAGCCGGAGCCATAGCCGCATTAAGCCGGGCCAAGGCGTGGCTACCAGAACTAGACCCAGCCGGCATCGCCCTTGGATATTCAAGCCTAAAGGAGGACGACACCTTATTGGACCAGAAGGACTTCACCGCCTGCGTGAGGGAAATACGTCCTGTGGCCACTCTGATTGGGAATGAAACTGATCTTACCAAGTACCAGCCGGATTACGACAGCCAGAATCAGAGAATCCCAACGACACATTATGACGCAGTCAGCTTGATTCCTCGAATTCGTAAGCATACCTTCGCCCCCGAAGTCGATCCGGTCGGGTTAATTGATGATGAGTTGAATTTGAAGCTATGAGTGGCATTGACTGGTCATCATCAACCTTCCAGGACAAGGCAGCCGACAGAGGAGCAGAAAGGGATGACCCGGAAGCTTCAGGTCAACAAAACGAGTGAACCGTCAGGCGACTTATTTTTATGTCTTGCGAAAAACAATGCTTCATTATCTGGACTCGGGGAGTCATGTAATAGGGTAGTAAAACACTTTAATTCCGTCGTGCCATCACGCAAGTGTGCGGAGTCCAATACTGTTTAAACTGCCACCTTATATCCCTCTATTTTGCACTGGTCTTCTGCTTTCTTTATGCTTAAAGATCTGTTTTAATTGCCCTGCATACAGAACAAAACACAAATCCCTTGGCGGTTAAACCGCGTGGCCGGTCAGGTATTTTATAGATAACCCGGAGTATGAATCATGGGTCGTAAAAAAGGCAGGTTCTCAATTATATCCTTGTGATATAATCGTAACAACATATCTGTGATCCCTTGATTACCTTGCCGGTTTATGTGACCTGGACAATTATGGTAAGAGCTCAATCCTGAAAAACCTGGCACATAAGATGTTTGTTATGTGCTAACAACCATATTTGATCAAGATTAAACCGGTGGAATAAACCACCTCACAAACACTCAAAATAGCTAAATAATTGTGATTGCAGAATAAACCAATTTCGAAGGCTTCTGATTCGAATACGATCAGTAAACTGCTCCAAAGGGGTTAAGCTAAGATTCAGATACGGTCATATAGCCCCCAATGGCTTTGGCGATGCTGATCAAGTGGGTATCGACAGCTATGTTCTCTTTGGTTCGAATACGACCTATGCTTGAACAGGAAGCCCCCAAGTAACCTTTAAGAGTTGTTTAATGATGCTGATTCGAATACGATCCACGTCAGACCCAAAGGGGTTAAGCTATGATTCAGATATGATCAAGAAGCCCCTTAGTGGGTTTGGCAGTATGCCGATCAAGAGGGTATCGACAACTATGTTCTCTTTGGTTCGAATACGACCTATGTTTGAACAGGAAGCCCCCAAGTGATCATGGCTAGATTCAGATATGATCATAAGCCGTACCAAAGGGAAAGCCGGATTCAAATGTGATCTGCTCCCTGTTGGTTGTTCCAACAACATAATAAGGAAGACATGTAAACATTTGAGGATGAAAAGGACGGAGGTCTTGCTTTATTGCTTTTCATAATATATACATCTCAAAATATGTACATCCTGAGAGCCGGTGGCTCAAGTGTAGTAAGGCCGAAGATGAGCGATATTCCACGGCCGGCGGGTCTCCTCTTCCGACTTACGTGAGTCTTTGTGCTCTCGAACATCGATGAGGTAATATGACCCGTTGTTCAGGTTCTTGCTGACCACAAAGGGTCCTTCCCGGGGGGGATAGCTTGTGCATATCAGATTGATCCTGGATGAGCCGGAGCACCAGGTCACCTTCCTGAAAGGTTCTGGATCTAACCCGGTGGCTGTGGTAGCGGCGCAGGTCTTGCTGGTAAATCGTCGAGTGGGCTATTGCCAAATCTCGCTTTTCATCCAAAAAATCAAGTGCATCCTGACGAGCTTGTTCATTATCAGCTTCAACGTAAGCCGCCACGCGGGGCGAGACATGACGGATGTCACTTGGCAGTACCGCCTCTGCTCCGTACACCATGAAGAAACGTGTATAACCCGTAGATCTGTTAGGTGTAGTGTTGATGCTCCAAATCACAGAGGGTAATTCCTCCACCCAACAACCCGGCGTCCGCTGTAAGGGGACCATGAGCCGGGATTTTATACCTTTCAAGATCTCCTAATTGGCTCTTTCAGCTTGACCATTGGACTGAGGATGAGCTACCGCCGAAATATCAAGCTGGATATGTTCTCGTTGACAGAACTCTTCCATAGCTCCTTTGGAGAGGTTAGTGCCATTGTCAGTTATGATGCTGTGTGGAAAACCAAAACGAAAGATCACCTTTTTCATGAACTGAACCGCCGTGGCTGCATCACACTTACTGACCGGCTCTGCCTCAACCCACTTTGTAAATTTATCAACCGCCACCAGGAGGTGTGTCTTTTTATCCTTGGACCTTTTGAGAGGTCCGACCATATCAAGCCCCCAGACTGCAAACGTCCAAGTGATTGGAATCATCCTCAATTCTTGAGCCGGCACATGAGCTCGTCGTGAGAATTTTTGACAACCGTCACATTTACTGACCAGATCTTCCGCATCAGCATGAGCCGTCAGCCAATGAAAACCATGACGGAAAGCCTTGGCCACAAGGGATTTTGAGCCGGCATGATGACCACAATCGCCTTCATGGATCTCCCGAAGTATTTCCTGACCTTCCACAGGTGACACACATCGTTGAAACGTTCCAGTGACACTGCGATGATGTAGCTCACCATGAACAATCATCATGGACTTAGACCGCCGGATGATTTGTCTCGCAAAGGTCTCATCCTCGGGCAAACCTCCTGGGTCATGTAAGCCAAATATGGCACTGTCCAATCCGGGATGACGTGAAGAGCTGCCACTAACTGCGCTTCTGGGTCTGGAACAGCTAAGTCTTCCTCTGTGGCTAACTTGACAGAAGGATTATGCAAAACATCCAAAAAGGTGTTAGGCGGTACCGGCTTACGCTGAGATCCCGGCCGACTTAA
The DNA here is from genome assembly GCA_032464435.1 of Aegilops umbellulata. NCBI lineage: Eukaryota > Viridiplantae > Streptophyta > Magnoliopsida > Poales > Poaceae > Aegilops > Aegilops umbellulata. The sequence goes on along the minus strand of CP136054.1, from coordinate 152,020,816 downwards.
AGCATCAGCTGCCTCATTCTTCCTTCGATCAATGTGCTCCACTTGATAACCCTTGAAGTACCCAGCTACAACATCAACTTCTCGGTGATAAGCCGCCATGGGGGGATCCTTAGAGTCCCACTTGCCTGACACCTGTTGAGCCACCAGATCTGAGTCGCCCAGGCACCTTACCCGGCTTAAATTCATCTCTTTAGCCATCCGAAGACCATGGAGCAAGGCCTCGTCTTTAGTTGCATTGTTAGTACAAGGAAACATGAGCCGGAGCACATAACAAAATTTGTCACCTCGGGGGGAAGTTCAAAAGACTCCAGCCCCCGAGCCTTCCAACTGTCTGGACCCATCAAAGTGAATAGTCCAATATGTGTTGTCCGGCTTCTCCTCAGGTGTTTGTAGCTCTGTCCAATCATTGATGAAGTCTACCAGTGTCTGAGACTTAATAGCAGTGCGTGGCACATACTTCAAACCATGAGGCCCAAGCTCAATGGCCCACTTGGTGACTCTTCCTGTGGCCTCTCTATTCTGGATGATGTCTCCCAAAGGAGCAGAGCATACCACAGTGATGGGGTGACCCTGGAAGTATTGTTTAAGCTTCTGGCTCACCATAAACACCTCGTAAACAAGATTCTGCCAATGTGGATATCTTTGCTTAGACTCAATGAGAACCTCACTGATGTAGTAAACTGGCCGTTGAACCGGATGCTCCTTGCCAACCTCCTTGCGCTCCACCACAATCGCAACACTGACAGCACGTGAGTTAGCGGCCACGTATTATAGCAACGGTTCTCTATCAATGGGAGCCGCAAGGACCGGCAGCTCAGATAACTGTCTCTTTAAATCTTCAAAAGCAGCATTAGCAGCATCACTCTAGACAAAAGTGTCCATTTTCTTCATCTTCTGATACAGCGGTATGGCCTTCTCACCTAGCCGGCTTATGAACCGGCTTAAAGTAGCGATTCGACCTGCCAGCCGCTGAACATCATTGATGCACGCCATCTTAGCCAAAGAGCTAATCGCCTTGATTTTCTCCAGATTAGCTTCAATGCCTCTGTTAGAGATCAAAAAACCCAAGAGCTTGCCTGCTGGCACGCCAAACACACATTTGGCCGGGATAAGCATCATCTTGTAAACCCGGAGATTGTCAAAGGTTTCCTTCAGATCATCTATCAAGGTTTCCTTCTCTCTGGATTTAACCACTATATCATCCACATAAGCGTGAACATTGCGCCCAATCTGATCGTGGAGACAGTTCTGTACACACCGCTGATAAGTCGCCTGGGCACTCTTGAGCCCAAATGGCATAGATACATAGCAGAAGGCTCCAAACGGAGTGATAAAAGCCGTCTTCTCCTGGTCCTTAACTACCATCTTGATCTGATGATAACCAGAGTAAGCATCCAAAAGCTCAAGCGCTCACAACCCGCCATAGCATCAATAATTTGATCAATACGGGGAAGAGCAAAAGGGTCAGCCGGACACCTTATTTAAATCTGTGTAATCCACACACATCCGCCAGGTGCTATTCTTTTTAAGCACAAGCACCGGGTTAGCCAACCACTCTGGGTGAAAAACTTCAACAATAAATCCGGCTGCTAAGAGCCGGGCCACCTCCTCACCAATAGCTTTCCGTCCCTCTTTGTTGAACCGCCGCAGAAATTGCCTGTCCGACTTAAACTTTGGATCGATATTAAGAGTGTGCTCAGCAAGTTCTCTCGATACACCCGGCATGTCAGAAGGTTTCCAAGCAAAGATGTCCCGATTCTCACGGATGAACTCGATGAGCGCGCTTTCCTATTTGGGATCAAGATTGGCACTGATGCTGAATTGTTTAGATGAGTCGCCTGGAGTAAAATCAACAAGCTTGGTTTCATCAGCCGACTTAAACTTCATCTCCGGGTCATGCTCTATGGTTGGCTTCTTCAGAGAGGTCATGTCCGCCGGGTCAACGTTATCTTGATAAAACTTCAGCTCTTCTGCTGCACAAACGGATTCGACATAGGCAGCATCACCCTCCTCACATTCCAAGGCTATCTTTCGACTCCCATGCATAGTAATGGTGCCCTTGTGACCCGGCATTTTGAGCTGCAAATAAACATAGCACGACCGTGCCATGAATTTGGCGTAAGCCGGCCGTCCAAACAGAGCATGATATGGACTCTTGATTTTGAGCACCTCAAAAGTTAATTTCTCAGCCCTAGAATCATACTCATCTCCAAAGGCTACCTCCATCTCAATCTTACCAACCGGGTATGCCGAATTACCAGGCACCACTCCATGGAAAACAGTGTTGGATGTGTTTAAATTTTTGTCAGTCAACCCCATACGTCGAAAGGTCTCATATTAGAGGATGTTGATGCTGCTACCTCCGTCCATGAGCACCTTAGTGAACTTATATCCACCAACCTGAGGTGCTGCCACCAAGGCCAACTGACCCGGATTGTCAACCCAGGGAGGGTGATCTTCCCTACTCCACACAATAGGCTGCTCGGACCACCTTAAATAACGGGGAACCGCCGGCTCAACAACGTTCACGGCCCGTTTATGAAGCTTCTGGTCTCGTTTGCATAAGCTAGTGGTGAACACATGATACTGTCCACTATTCAGCTGCTTTGGATTGCTCTGATAACCCGACTGCTGCTGCTGCTGACCTCCCTGACCAGACTGCTGCTGATTATAGCCACCTTGATTTCCCTGAAAGCCGGAATTTGAACCGCCACCCGGGCCATGAAAACCGCCGGCACCTGAGCCGCCACCCGACCCATGATTGTCGTCGAACGTGTTGGAATTCTTGAAAGCCTTCATGATCACGCAATCCTTCCATAAGTGAGTGGCTGGCCTTTCCCGGGTGCCATGTCTCAGACAGGGTTCATTGAGTAGCTGCTCAAGAGATGGACCTGACCCGCCAGATCGAGGGGGCAGCTTCCCCTTGCGTCTCTGGTTGTTACCCTGTGCATTGGCGTTGGCTACAAACTCCGGGTTACCATCGGCCTTATGCTTATTGCCTCCTTGATTCGCCGGGTTATGCTCCTGACCCTTTCCATTGCCGTTCTTCTTTCCCTTCCCTGTCTTTTCCTCATCAGACGTGGGATCCTTGGTACTATCAGAATCGGCGTATTTGACTAGAGCCGCCATCAGCTGACCCATATCATTACAATCACGCTTGAGGCACCCCAGCTTCTGTCTCAGCGGTTCAAATCGGCGATTTTTCTCCAACATGAGGACTGAGAGCCGGCATCCATCTTGTCAGACGAATGTATTATCTCCTTGACCCGGCGCACCCAATGAGTGGTAGATTCACCCTCCTCTTGCTTACAATTAGTTAAGTCCACAATTGACATGGCCTGCTTGCAGGTGTCTTTGAAGTTTTGAATGAATCGGGCCTTTAACTCCGCTCATGAGCCAATGGAATTAGGCGGTAGGCCCTTTAACCAAGTCCAGGCCGTTCCATCCAACATCATGGTGAAGTACTTATCCATTGCCGCGTCACTAACTTCCAATAGCTCCATGGCCATCTCATAACTTTCGATCCACACCCCAGGCTGTAAGTCGGCAGTGTAATTTGGCACCTTTCGGGGTCCCTTGAAGTCCTTGGGCAGATGCACATTACGCAAAGCCAGCACTAAACAAGGAACACCACCAGTTCTAGTGGCTACTCCTGCCTCAACAGAAGTCATTGGATAGTCTGGAGAAGACTGATGGGCCACCTGATGAACCGCTAGTTGAGCCGGCCGCTCGTCCTCCTGACGTATCCTGTCCTGCACCGGGTTATAACCGCCGAGCTGATTACAGCGTTGGGCGTTACTTGACAAAGCCTCCGACTCCATATGCCTGCTGTAACTTGGGCTCCGATTTGGGCAAGGAGTCGAATGAATCCTGTCTCGACTATAGGAGTAAGCCTCCTGCTGAGCCAGAGCCGTCTGGACGAGTTCTCTGATCCTTCGCGTCTCCACCGCTGTCGGATCATCGCCGTCCACTGGGAGAGCCGGCAAACATGCCGACGCTGCGATCAGGTTCTCCATAGGGTTAGAAAAATGACCCGATGGAGTTGGTACGTAGCGGGGCGGGGCCATATTCACATGAGGAGGTGCCATCACCCGAGGCTGACCCGGTCCCCCTGCTCCGGACGTTACGAATTTATTTTCCTCTAGCGGGTTACTAGGGCCGGCTACGGGTGTGGAGAAAAGGTTCCGAGGATCATAAACCGGAGGCAAACGGGATTGAGTTTTCTGGTGTCTCCTCCTCATCACCTCGTTAGACGTGTTCAGGCTCATCGTAAGCCGGAAAGCCTCTGACTGGAGCTGTTGTGCCCGTGCATCCAAATCCGCCTGCTCTATGGCCAATCAGGTGTCCTTAGCCGCTAGGGCCTCCTTGGCCCGGGTTATTTCTTCACGTACATGTGCCACCTCTGCATCGCGCTCATCTTGACTTGCAGGAATAACTGTAGCGGTTAACACAGCCGTCAACTTATCCATGAGATCAATTAGCACCTGAGCCGGCGGGCGCACAGGGCCTCCTGCCCCGGCCGCTCCTGACCCGGACGTTATTGCTGCCGCAACCGTAGAGTTTTGGCAGGGTTGAGTGCCAGCCATGAAGACCCCTACCCAGCTTGGCGGCTCAAAGGGGTCCCCAATACTGCTGCCATCGGGACAGCCCCCAAGCCTGCCATCTTGTAGTTGATACAATGAATCCGTTTCACCAATGGACGAATCGCCATCGGAGGGGACGACCGTCTCACCACCATCTACGGACTCTTTAGAAAATTCCTCTCCGTGGATACAACCCACGAAAGCACGCTTCATGGCGGGTTGAGCCTGGGCAAGTCTCGCGCGCTGAGCCGTCTCGACGATGTCGGTGCAGTTGTCCGGCTCAGGGCCCGGCTCACCAATCCGACCGATGAAGACATGGATTCCGCCGAAGGGGACCCGGTACCCGTACTCAATTGAGCCGGCGTCGGGGCCCCAGCCTTCATCGTCGATGTAGATCTTGCCGCGACGACTCTTAGTCATCGGGCCCACATCGTATCCATTGAGCCCTTTGAAGTTGCCCTTCAAGAACTCAAATCCACCGTGCGCTGGCCCTATGGTGGGTGCCAACTGTCGTGGAATTGTCACGGCAGATGTCCTCGTGAAAGGACTTAATTAGTCGTGGAGCCATCGCAACTAGGAAGCTTAAAGGGGTTAATGGGACAAGGGACACAAGAGAGTTTTTATACTAGTTCGGCCCCTTACGATGAAGGTAAAAGCCCACGTCTAGTTGGGTTGGTATTACTAGGGTTTCGATGACTAGGGAGCGAGATACGCTATGCCCAGCTCTCGATTGGATGTTACTTGCCCTAAGCCGCCAGCGGGTCGTCCCCTTATATACACAGGTTGACGCCCTGCGGCCTACAGAGTCCCGGCTGGCTCATAGACAATGTCCGGCTCGGTGACTAGTTAATCCTGCCTTATAATACAAGTCATGCCATTATGGCGGTTTATCACTACGGCCTTAAGTCGCCTATTGGCTTTTAGGCCCTTTATTGAACCGCCATCTTTATGTTTGATCTTGGGCTTCATATGATGAATCGCCTTTGCATAACTCGGCCCCTCCTGGGCGGCTTACACAAATAGTTATATCCCCAACACTTATTTACCTTTCTGTTGCTATTGTTACAATCACTACAAAACCCAAAAATATTACTTTTGCTATCGTTACCGTTACTTTCATACTACTTTGCTACTTAATACTTTGCTGCATATATTAAGTTCTCCAGGTGTGGCTGAGTTGACAACTCAGTTGCTAATACTTGAGAATATTCTTTGGCTCCCCTTGTGTCGAATCAATAAATTTGGGTTGAATACTTGTAACGCCCTCGATGCGGCTATAGCTCCCACGTGTCGAGGCACGACTTAGAGGCATAACCGCATTGAAAGCAATGTCGCAAGTGAGGTAATCTTCACACAACCCATGTAATACATAAGGGAAAGAGATACATAGTTGGCTTACAGTCGCCACTTCACACAATACATAAATAAACATTCATCATCCAGATTACACTCAAGGTCCGACTACGGAACCAAAATGAAAGAAGACTACCCCAAATGCTACATAGATCCCCGAATCACCCCAACTGGGCTCCACTACTGATCATCAGGAAAAGACACATAATAACGACCACGTTCCTCGTCGAACTCCCACGTGAGCTCGGTTGCGTCATCTGCAGTGGCATCGTTGGCACCTGCAACTGTATTGGTAGAATCTGTGAGTCACGGGGACACAGCAATCTCACACCCGCGAGATCAAGACTATTTAAGCTTATAGGTAGGACAAAGTGGTGAGGTGGAGCTGCAGCAGGCGACTAGCATATATGGTGGCTACAACGTAAAAGAGAGCGAGAAGAGAAGCAAAGCACGGTCGTGAAGCTAGAAGTGATCAAGAAGTGATCCTGAAACTACTTACGTCAAACATAACTCCAACACCGTGTTCACTTCCCGGACTCCGCCGAGAAGAGACCATCATGGTTACACACGCGGTTGATGTGTTTTAATTAAGATCAACTTCGGGTTTTCTACAACCGGACATTAACAAATTCCCATCTGCCTCATAACCGCGGGCACGGCTTTCGAAAGATAATACCCTGCAGGGGTGTCCCAACTTAGCCCATTATATGCTCTCACGGTCAACGAAAAATATTCCTTCTACCGGGAAGACCCGATCAGTCTCGGAATCCCGGACTACAAGACATTTCGACAGTAATAAAACAAGTCCAGCAAAGCCGCCCGGATGTGCCGACAAATCCCGATAGGAGCTGCACATATCTCGTTCTCAGGGCACACCAGATGAGCCAGACGTCGGGTTGGCATAGACCCTGGTTGCCCAAGGGGTGCCGGACATCGCTCGGTTTGGACCAGCAATCGAAGGAGAACTGGCCCGGGGGTTAAAAATAAAGATGACCCTCGGGCTCGCGAAAACCCGGGGGAAAAAGGCTTAGGTGGCAAATAGTAAAACCAAGTTTGGGCCTTGCTGGAGGAGTCTTATTCAAAGCGAACTGTCAAGGGGGTCCCATAAATCACCCAACCGTGTAAGGAACGCAAAATCAAGGAACATAACACCGGTATGACGGAAACTAGGGTGGCGAGAGTGGAACAAAACACCAGGCATAGGCCGAGCCTTCCACACTTTACCAAGTATATAGATGCATTAATTAAAATAAGAGATATTTTGATATCCCAACAAGTAAACATGTTCCAACAAGGAACAACATCTCCATGTTCCAACAAGGAACAAACTTCATCTTCACCTGCAACTAACAACGCTATAAGAGGGGCTGAGCAAAGCGGTAACATAGCCAATCAACGGTTTGCTAGGACATGGGTGGTTAGAGGCTGACATGGCAATATGGGTGGCATGATATAGCAAGTGGTAGGTATCGCAGCATAGGCATAGCAAAAGAGCGAGCATCTAGCAAGCAAAGATAGAAGTGATTTCGAGGGTATGGTCATCTTGCCTGCAAGGTTCTCAGAGTTGTCGAAAGCTTGGTCCTCGTAAGCGTTCTCAACAGGTTCCTCATTCACGTACTCGTATCCCGGCTCTACCCAAGACAAGAACACAAGCAAAGGAACAACTATCAACCATGATGCAATGCGCAAGCAACACGATGCAAAACATGACATGATATGCGAGATGTGGTATGCAATGCATATGCGTGCTTCGGAAGGAAAAAGATGAACAAGGCATAATCTTGGAAAACCAAGTATGCCACTGGAAAGGTGAGATGATTTCAGTTGAAATCGATATAAAGATCACCGGAATCGGATGCACGGTTTGCAAATGACAAACAAAACAAGAATGACATATTTCTGCCATTAACAGCATGATGCTACTTAGCAAGCAACAAGAAATTAAGCTACTTCACCCAAACGTACCAGCAAAGCATATGACAGTGACCTACTCAAGATGCTTGACAAAATATGAACACTAAGCTATGGCTAAATCACACCACAACAGGTTCAAACAAGCATGGCAAAAGTGCAAAAGATAACAGGTTCACAGACTTGGTGAAAATAACATGCCAGAAATTAACATCAGGATGACATGTTTAGAGCAATGAAACAACATTCTACAGGATCAGGACATAGCAAAATAAGGCACGGCATGAATCTACTCAAAGCATTGAACAAAAGTCCCTTACTAACCATGAGCTAAAAAGGACTAGAAAATATAATAGCACCCATGTCAATTAAGCAAGTTTCGTTACAGTTTTTCAGACTTAGCAGAAAACTGGACATGTCAAAAACAGATAACAAGTAGGCATGTTTACGAGCTCGATGCACTCACTAATGATCATGCTCAAAAGAGGCATAGATCTCTCGGAAACAACATGAACACATGGCATAAAAATAACAGCAGGACATGACTTAGTGAAAACACTAGTCTCTGAAATCAGCAACATTATTTACCCTAGTTTGCATGCTTGTGCTAGTCACCACAAAGATCACAAAAATACATGGCATACACCCCTGAAAAGATAGGATGGCATATTTCAAAACACATGTAGGACTCGACTTCATAGGAAGCACACATCAATCATGGCAAAAATGACAAAAGTGCATGTACTGAAACAGATCTGAAACTAACATCACATAGCCCTCTTCCAACAGCATTTCGGGCATCAAGATGAGCTCAAATGAAAATGATGCAATGAGATGAAATGATGTACTCATCGAGGCAAACAATTTGACATATTATACGCCCAAACCGGAGCAACGGATGCAGAGTTATGATGCGATGAACATGCAACAATATTATGACACAAATGACTTTGCGGATTTCGGGCCCGAGGGAAAGTCAACCTTAGGTTTGCACGCGAACCGAGGATGGCCGGGGTTCGTGCGGCGGCGGCCGGAGAGGCGAGATCCAGCGAGGCCGGGGCCAGATCTGGGTGCGGGCGGCGGAGGAGGCCGGCGGGCGAGGCCGCGGGACGGCGGCGCCGGCGAGCGCGGCGGGCGGCGCCGGCGGCTGCGGGACGCGGGCGCGGCGGGCGGAGAGGCGGCGGGCGGCGGCGCAGGGCGAGGCGCAGCCTCGGGCGGCGGCGGGCGGCGCGCGGGCCGGGAGGGCCCCGCCTGGGCCCCGGCGGGCCGGCGCGCAGGGAAGTGGGCGCGGGGCGGCGGCGACTCAGGAGGCGACACGTGGCGGCGGCGAGGGCGGCGGACACGTCCGGCCGGCGGGAATTTCGTCCGGCGGCAGAGAGGGGAAAACATGCTAGGGTTAGGGTGGATTGGACCCAGGATTTGGACGGGGAGGGTATATTTATAGGTAGAAGGAGCTAGGAAGCTCCAAATGGAGTGCAGTTTTCGCCCACACGATGGTGATCGAACGGCGATGGACATGGGAGTGTCTTAGATAGGTTATTGGGCTGTCTTGGAGGGGTTTTGGGCTGCAACACACACGAGGCCTTTACGGTTACCCGGTTAACCGTTGGAGTATCAAACGACCTCTGAATGACCCGAAACTTGACAGGCGGTCTACCGGTGCTATACCAAGGCCGCTTGACAAACCTTGGTCCATTCCGAGAAAGTTTAATACCTGCTCACGGAAAAAAGGTAAAAGGGGACGCCAGGGAACATAGGAGCGCCGGATTGCAAAACGGACAACGGGAAAAATGCTCGGATTTAAGAGACGAACACGTATGCAAATGCGATGCACATGATGACATGATATGAAATGCATGACAAGGACAAAATGCAAAATGAAGGAAAACCCAACCACGGAGGGAATATCATATCACATAGCCGGAAATGGCAAGAGTTGGAGTTACAAATATGGCAATTTACATCCGGGGTGTTACAATACTCTACCCTCGAAAACTGCTGTGATCCCCTATACTTGTGGGTTATCAATGCACGATTTTCTTCCCGAGATGCCGCCATCCCCTGCGCCCACCTTGTCCACTTCCTACACTTTCGTTTTTCTCTCTGTCCGCGGGGCATCCCCTTTCCTCTTGGTGTTAGGTGGTATTGCTGTGGGACATTGTTGTTGCTCCCACATTGATTCAAGCTCCATTTAAATGCTTTAGTTCATCTATGCTTTTGATTTTTTTTTACATAATAATGGGGTTGTACTTATTCCAAAGGGTCTTCTGGAGTGTATTCTGAATTGTATTCATTTCTCAATGTACCACTTTGTATGTCTTATGAGTATTCATCTACAACTTGATATCCTACAAGAGGAGATTTATACCTGTTTGCTCAAGTATTTTCACTAAACTGCGTATACTGTATGCTAACAAATACGACAACACGATTAGTGCGCACAATACCACCTCAAGAGACGTGCCCAGGGGGCGTCCCAGCCACTAGTACTAAGCAAATAATATAAAGTGGGATACCTTCGATGGATAACCCAAGCATATGACCGCAGAAACACTAACACCATCGGAGCTAGCTACCGTGCCGCTAACCCTGAGAATGTTGAAGCATCATCACATAAGTGTACTAAGAAGTCTGATCATATAACAAACCAAAAAGATGCACAAGCAACAACTAAATGTGATTACCTCGAACCCACAGACTTTCCCGTAAGAACAAGTGGGTGACCAGGATGCTTTGCTACATCATTCTTCACCACCTAGAGATGATGATCGACAATCTTGTACGCCTTTTGGGGAGGCCTCCGATTACCACCCAACATTTCTGCAGTGTTGTTGCTTGATCAATTCATCAACCATTAAGTGAACATGGGTCAAGAATTAAGGACTTGACCTTTGGACAAAAGTGAAATGATTAGCATGAGATTTAATCAAATTAACTCATATGGATAGTCGAATGTTACAACTTCAATAGCATCCAGGGAATATTTCACCATCTCCTTCCAGATAGAAGAACCAATTGTCAGTTTTTTTAACTTAACCATGCAGATACCAAGCTCAGATGTGAACAAACTGGAATCCCCAATTCAACTGATTTTATGAACGCAGAGTTTCATCACGCTAGAGATCCATCAAGCGCGTGCAGAACAAATAGAGAAAGAGCGCTCAGTGGGTCATCAAAACAGAGGACGAGGGGGCACCGGCGCCATGGGCGAAGACGACCACCAGTTGCCACCGAGACAATTTAGTCCCAAGGGGTGGGAGGTGGAGGTGGCGCCGGCGCTTGCGACTTTGCGAGTCATGGAAGAAGGTAGCGGAAATCTATAGTAGTTTGTGTTTGGCCTTTTTTCATTCTTTTAAACAACTAGAAGAACGGTGTCCGTTGCAAGGGGGCCACATTAACTTTAAAAGTTCAATATTAATATTCTCATACATATCAATTGACATTGCCGATCTTTTTTACCATCAAATCCTCACACACACACACACTCCCCCCTCTTCCTCACTCTCTCTCCCCCTCTCCCTCTCTCTCTCTAACACACACACACACATCCATCTTATTGGGTACGGGAGCTTAATCCATCTATTTCACACACACACACGCTAGTGCATAACACTATGATTATGTGTATTATATTGGCCACCACAACTAAGGGAATTAATTTCATTTAAATCGGCCAGCCATAGCTCCAAGAACACGCGGAGGAGGTGGCCCGGGTCGGCACCGTCCGGCGCGGGCCATGGGCCCGCTTCCAAGTGCGTCTGCGCGCCGGCCACCCACGTCGGGTCCTTCAAGTGCCGCTTCTGCTGCACCAACTCCCAGGGCCACGGCCACGGCCACGGAAGCCGCCCTTCTTCGCCCCCTTCACCGGTCGCGGCACCCGGCCTCGCCGGCCTCGCCGTCCTCGTCCTCCGGCACCATCGCGACCCAGTGATGCAGCCCAAGCATTGGTCTCAAGAATCAAGAACACTCGACAACGGATAGGGAAGAGAAGATCATATACATGTCATAAGAAAGGGAGTTTATTTAGTGCTCCCTCTATGTATTGTTTCCTTTGTTTGGAGATTGATTATCATCCGTGAGTTAAGGTAAGGTTAATGTGATTGAGCGATTTTTCTGAAAATCAATTATTTGTTTTCTATTTAATGTGATTGAGTGATTTAAGGTAGGGTTAATTAATTTAGATTTGATATTTAGAGATTGTTCGTGATTGATTCTACATTACTAAATAACTTGCGCCAATATGGAAAGTTCTAATCTATTCAGATTTCTTTCATTGTGTGAGAGGGTGATGCAAAAATAAACCAATGAAGTGGGGGGAGGGGACGAAAAAAATCTACGAAAAAAAACCAGCGAAGGTGGGAGGAGGTACCGAAAAAAACCATGGGAGGTGGGACAAAAAAAACTGGAAGCGAGACTACCAACTGCTCCATTAGGAGTAGAGATATTGGTTAGCGTGCAAACATGCAGATTGTTTAGGAAGAATGGTAAACAATCTTTAAATCTAGAAATAGAAAAATCACGTGCAATAAAATACTCTCTCTGTTTATAAATATAAATAAAATGTTTTAACCTTTGTAAATCATATGTATATAGACAAGTTTCAGTGTGTTTGTTCATTCATTTTAATATGTATGTAGTCCATTTTAATCATATGTTATTTGCGAACCGAGGGAGTATAGGATGTCTTAACATTTTTGTGAGCTTGATGCATCTAGACACGTTTTAGTGTGTTCGTTCACTTATTTTAGTTCATATGTAATTCATATTGAAATATTCAAAATATCTTATATTTGTGAACGGAGGGAGTAGCAATCATCAAAGACTGTCGCCGCCGCTCCTGCCAACCGTCCTTCATTATTCACGGTTTCATTGACCAACAAATTACTAGAGTTAATAACGAGTCGATTGCATCTCGCCCATTGCGCAAGGGATGGTCTGAATTTGAGCGCCAAACTTTCACTGTCAAAACGCCTGCCCACCAATATATTCTCCAGAATCCTGCTGCAAAGTTTTTTGTCTTTATTGTCCCTCAGGACCATCCCAGTCATACCCTTGAGAAGATCATGATCAAAAGAACTATCAACATTAAACTTCACAAAGCACGCCGGGGGACGAGTACCCCCCTTCATAGAAGTGTTTGGAGTGGAAGAAACAACATAATGAGCCGTAAGAGGTTGTATCCCCATAGGAATCTAGTTAACATTTTGAATTTTCTCCTTACGAGATGACTCATTGTGTCATTGGCGCAGAGACCAACTGCGGCCCGAAAGTAAAGTGAACTACTTGAAGGAATCTTTTCCTCAACTTTCTGCAAAATGATTATGTTCATATTGTGTTTGTATTTTCCTTGATTATGATCATTGCCCATAGCTTTCTTAGTGACACATAAGTCATTTTCCTGAGCTGATGAATGAGCTCTAAGATTATTTTTTATGCTCCAGCATTTCCTCATGTCGTAACTGCAATGGAAAAACGACAACCAATAAATTAGGTGAAACATTTGAAGGATGTTTATCATGAATTTCCTGCAAGTGATTATATTTGTATTGCGTTTGTAATTGCCTTGTATACTTACCAATGACAAACAACGATGATCGCATACATGTGCTTCATGATGAGTGGATTTTATCATACTTTTAAGAGTGTATTTTAGTGACAAAATCCCTCATATCATGTCCATCTAGCACTTATTTGAAGGAAATATGCCCTAGAGGCAATAATAAAGTTATTATTTATTTCCTTAATTCATGATAAATGTTTATTATTCATGCTAGAATTGTATTAACAGGAAACATAATACATGTGTGAATACATAGACAAACAGAGTGTCACTAGTATGCCTCTACTTGACTAGCTCATTAATCAAAGATGGTTATGTTTCCTAACCATGAACAAGGAGTTGTTATTTGATTAATGAGGTCACATCATTAGTTGAATGATCTGATTGACATGACCCATTCCATTAGCTTAGCACCCGATCGTTTAGTATGTTGCTATTGCTTTTAATCATGACTTATACATGTTCCTATGACTATGAGATTATGCAACTCCCGTTTACCGTAGGAACACTTTGGGTACTACCAAACGTCACAACGTAACTGGGTGATTATAAAGGAGTACTACAGGTGTCTCCAAAGGTAGATGTTGGGTTGGCGTATTTCGAGATTAGGATTTGTCACTCCGATCATCGGAGAGGTATCTCTGGGCCCTCTCGGTAATGCACATCACTCAAAGCCTTGCAAGCATTGCAACTAATGAGTTAGTTGCGGGATGATGTATTACAGAACGAGTAAAGAGACTTGCCGGTAACGAGATTGAACTAGGTATTGGATACCGACGATCGAATCTCGGGCAAGTAACATACCGATGACAAAGGGAACAACGTATGTTGTTATGCGGTCTGACCGATAAAGATCTTCGTAGAATATGTAGGAACCAATATGGGCATCCAGGTCCCGCTATTGGTTATTGACCGGAGACGTGTCTCGGTCATGTCTACATTATTCTCGAACCGTAGGGTCCGCACGCTTAACGTTACGATGACAGTTATTATGAGTTTATGCGTTTTGATGTACCGAAGGAGTTCGGAGTCCCGGATGTGATCACGGACATGACGAGGAGTCTCGAAATGGTCGAGACATAAAGAATGATATATTGGAAGCCTATGTTTGGACATCGGATGTGTTCCAGGTGAAATCAGGATTTTACCGAAATAGCGGGAGGGTTACCGGAACCCCCCGGGAGCATAATGGGCCAACATGGGCCTTGGAGGAGAGGTGAGAGGGCTGCCCTCATGGGCTGCGCGCCTCCCCCCTTCCCCTAGTCCTATTAGGACTAGGAGAGGTGGCCGGCCCCCCTCTCTCTCTCTCCCCCTTGGAGAATCCTAGTCCAACTAGGATTGGGGGGGGGGGGAATCCTACTCCCAGAGGGAGTAGGACTCTCCTGGCGCGCCAGGCTTGGCCGGCCAGCCCCTCCCCCTTGGCTCCTTTATATACGGGGGCAGGGGGCACCCCATAGACACACAATTGATCATTGAGATCTTTCCTTAGCCGTGTGCGGTGCCCCCTTCCACCAAATTCCACCTCGGTCATATCGTTGCAGTGCTTAGGCGAAGCCCTGCGCCGGCAACACATCAAGATCGTCACCACGCCGTCGTGCTGACGGAACTCTTCCCCGACGCTTTGCTGGATCGGAGCCCGGGGATCGTCATCGAGCTGAACGTGTGCCAAGAACTCGGAGGTGCCGGAGTAACGGTGTTGTGATCGGTTGGATCGCGAGGAGAACGTACGACTACTTCCTCTACGTTGTGTCAACGCTTCCGCTTCGTTCTACGAGGGTACGTAGACAACACTCTCCCCTCTCGTTGCTATGCATCACCATGATCTTGCGTGTGCGTAGGAAATTTTTTGAAATTACTACGTTCCCCAACATTATTCATGTCCCCAATGCATATTTTTCGGTCTTTACTCGTTTTACCAAGTATGTTGCATAACTTTCAGTAAAATCTATTTTTAATTAGTTTTTCTTTATTTTGTGATCTTTATAGGTATGTTGGCATGTTCCTCGACTTGGCACATCGAAATGGATCGAGTTGGGGTTAAACCAGAGAAGTTCCCGGCACCAAAACTTAGGCATTTGGAAGGTCAAAAAAGTGATTTTTTTCAATGTGCTCCAAATCAAGATCTAATACCACCATGGGATCGGCATCGTTAATATAATTCCAAAAAGCCCAAGACCATCAAATTCCGAGTTATGGCGGCCGATTTACTAAAGGGCAACAGAGAGAAAGACAATGTCAGGCATGACTGCAGATGATCATACCAGCACTCGTACCAACTCTAGACAAGCCCGAAAGCTGCCTTTATGGACGAGATTCTTCATCCAGTTTGTCCCTGTTTGTTCTTAGGGAATCCTTGACTCATCAAGAAGGGCTGGGGAGAGGATAAGCTCATCTGGATCCCTTGGATGAAGGTGGAGGATCTACATCAATGAAGGAGAGTCGAGGAGGCCTCTTATATAGAAACCTTCAACCTTAGCTACCGCATCGAGCCACCCTCATTAACAACAACTCCAAGCAGCTGCCGACATGCTCTCCCATCTCTTCTTGAGGGAGGCCTCTCCCTCCATTGCCACCACCAAGAAGACCGCACAAGAGGAGGAGAAGGAGGCGTCGCTGATGCGGCTTGAAGCTACGTCGGTATTTCCCCAAAGATGAAGGGATGATGTAGAACAGCGATGGTAGGTATTTCCCTCAGTGATGAAACCAAGGTTATCAAACCAGAGGAGAACCAAGCAACAACACGTAAACGGCGCCTGCACACAAATAACAAATACTCGCAACCCAACGGATTAAAGGGGTTGTCAATCCCTTTCGGGTAATGGCGCCAGAAATTAGCACACGGACATGAATAAATGGTAGTAGATTGATAGATCGAACGCCAAATAAAATAAATAAGAATAAATTGCAGCAGGGTATTTTGTATTTTTGGTTTAATAGATCTGAAAAGAAAAGGCAAATAAAATAGATCACAAAGGCAAATAATATGAGAAAGAGACCCGGGGGCCATAGATTTCACTAGTGGCTTCTCTCGAGAAAAATAGCAAACGGTGGGTAAACAAATTACTGTTGGGCAATTGATACAACTTAAAATAATCATGACGATATCCAGGCAATGATCATTATATAGGTATCACGTCCAAGATTAGTAGACCGACTCCTGCCTGCATCTACTACTATTACTCCACACATCGATCGCTATCCAGCATGCATCTAGTGTATTAAGTTCATGGATAAATGGAGTAATGCAATAAGAATGATGACATAATGTAGACAAGATCTATTTATGTAGAAATACACCCCATCATTTTATCCTTAGTAGCAATGATGCATACGCGCCGGCTCCCCTTCTGTCACTGGGATCAAGCACCGTAAAATCGAACCCACTACAAAGCACCTCTTCCCATTGCAAGATAAATAGATCGAGTTGGCCAAACAAAACCCAAATATCGAAGAAGAAATACGAGGCTATAAGGAATCATGCATATAAGAGATCAAAGAAGATTCAAATAACTTTCATGGATAAAAAGATAGATCTGATCATAAACTCAAAGTTCATCCGATCACAACAAACACACCGCAAAAAGAGTTACATCATATGGATCTCCAAGAGACCATTGTATTGAGAATCAAACGAGAGAGAGAAAGCCATCTGGCTACTAACTACGGACCCGAAGGTCTACAAAGAACTACTCACGCATCATCAGAGAGGCACCAATGGAAGTGGTGAACCCCTCCGTGATGGTGTCTAGATTGGATCTGGTGGTTCTGGACTCTGCGGCGGTTGGAATTGATTTTCGTCAACTCCCCTTGGGTTTCTGGAATACTGGGGTATTTATAGAGCAAAGAGTCGGTTCAGGGGGGCACCCGAGGTGGGCACAACCCACCAGGGCGCGCCTGGGCCTCCTGGCGCGCCCTGGTGGGTTGTGATCCCCTCAGAGCACCCCAGGCGCTTCTTCGGCC
This sequence comes from Aegilops umbellulata, assembly GCA_032464435.1. Classification (NCBI taxonomy): domain Eukaryota; kingdom Viridiplantae; phylum Streptophyta; class Magnoliopsida; order Poales; family Poaceae; genus Aegilops; species Aegilops umbellulata. Next base: position 152,003,449 of record CP136054.1, on the reverse strand, counting down.
CATTGATTGTCTCTAGTCCAGAAAAAACGTACAAAAAGTTTCTCTTTATTTGGACTCCGTTTGGTATTGATTTCCTGCGATGTAAAAAAACATGCAAAAAAACAGCAACTGGCACTTGGCACAATGTCAATAGGTTAGTACCAAAAAAGATATAAAATGATTATAAAACATCCAAGATTAATAATATAATAGCATGGAACAATCAAAAATTATAGATATGTTGAAGACGTATCAGCCGCCACTACCACCGGGCGCGGCCATCGGCTAGATGCACCGGTGACTATCTCCATCTCCGTCCTTGTACTTGTATTTTGTAAGACTAAACATTTTGATGACATTAATGAACCATTCCTCTTTTGTTTGTCTGTTCATCTATATTTGATTAACTGATCCGTTTCTAGCTTCGGGTATGATCTAGTATGCAATATTAATCTTTGTGGTATCATCTAGTATTTACTCTCTTTCATGTTGTAGGTAATGCTATGTTGGGAACGTCCTTTCATATGATTTTGTGATCACTTGCACATACACGAATTGGATAGATGAGCTTATGTGACCCTTTGGTTCCGTGTGTATTATTGACAGTCGCGTGTGACCATGACGTGAACTCATGTCTAGTACACCTTGAACTGAGAGTTCGCGGATGCAAACCATATGACACCGTTTAATCAACTAATTAGTATTGCCTGCAATACTAGTATGTCACTGCCACTTACACTCCTTCTTAGTACTCGTGAGACCGAAAGCCTAGACAACGCCTTGTGATCTATTCAATACTACAAGTTGCAAACCCTTTTACTTTGTGTTCTAGTTTACTTTATTTTTTGTCCTAGTGTGTAGTCCAGTTAAACCCCCTATTATTATCATTCCATTAGCAACCGATAGAATAGACTATTTCCAACCTAAGGTTTGGGTGCGAACGTAGCTGAGTTGACGAGAACGTTGTTTGCGGGGTTGGTAGTGTCATCCTATTTGCTCCTTGTGGGATTCCACACTTACTTATCATGAAATTGCTACAACACCATGTGTCCCTTGCAGGTCATCAAACATTTTATGGCACCGTTGCCGAGGAGCATAGCACATGATGTTACCTTCCAACTCGCACATAGTTTATTTTGTTAGTTTTTATTTATCTTATTATTTTTACTTTAGAAAAAATCTACTCATCATGTCTTCCAATATGTCTATATAGGACCACTAGAGACTTGCAAGATTGGAGGCAATGGAAGGAATGTTGAAACCCTTGGGACAGACACCCGAAGGAAGTTATGAAATTGGTCCAATAATACTCGATATGCCGCACAATAAGAAATTCACAGGTGATCGTATGGAGGATCCATATAAAAAATTGAAGCAATTTGAAGATTTATGCAGGACTTATAAATTAAACGCGTTTACTCATGATGAAATGAAACTTAAGCTTTTCTGTCATTCCTTGTCTGCCGAGGCAAAAAATTGGCTAGTAACTTACCCAGCAAGTACTTTTGACACTTGGGAAAAATTTCCTACCACATTCTTGGATCGCTTTTTCTCACAAAGGAAGACTTAGGGAGCGAGGTGCATGAGCGTGAACTTCAACCAAAATAGTTGATTTTTGAACCGGCTTTATGCAAGCCGAGACTCTGAAGCTGATTTGGTGAACCTAATGAAAGAACGCTATGAGGTATTCCTTCTCATCTTAATCTTGTATCCCGTAGCCCCCAAGGGTCGGGTTAAATTATAAAGTTAAACCGGGACTTATAATCCCTTAGTGCTCCTTATTGATGTTCCTTTGAGCGAATATGCATTAGCCCCCAAGTGCCCGGATTAAAACTTGTATTGATCCTGGGGACTTTGAACCAGCAGTAGTAAAGAAGCAATCCGCATTAGCCCCCAAGTGCCGAGTGTATAACTAGTTATATACTTGGGATTTTTTATAGTATATTGATATGCATCTGTGACTGACAGGCGGAGATAAACGGTCAACGCACTCAAATTGCGGATCTTCAAGAAAGCATCAAATCTCAGCAAGAAGAATCTTCCAAGTCCAAAGAGGAACTAAAAGCCGCTTTAACTTCCCTAGAACAACTTAAAGAAAGCTTCAAGAGAGAATGTGCCAAGTGGGAAACTGAGAAGGACGCATTACGGAAACAAGCTGAAGACGCCGAATCAGCCCTTAAACCGGTGGAAGAAGAGCTTTCCGGATTGAAGCGCCAAGTGAATGCTATGACATCTGCCGTTTTTGGTGAGTACTTACTAAGCCATGAAATATTCCTTGTTGAAAAGCAGCTATTAACAATCCTTATCCGTTGCAGGAAGTTGTATTACACATCTGGGTTCAGATGCACGGGTGAAGCTGAAAGCAGCATATACTTTGATTGAACAACTGTATGCTGGTGCCCAACGGGTTATTTGTGCAGCATCTTATAACAACCCGGCCCCAACCCTGATCAAGGAAATGCTAGCAAGGCTTTCGAACGTACCAGCCCAGTTAGAAGAAGTGAAGCAATCTGCTGCCAGGGCAGGTGCTTTGTTGGCCCTCACCCGAGCCAAAGCGTGGATAGCTGACCTTGATCCGGTTCACCTTGCTAAAGGCTTTCCAAGCACACAAGAGGACGGGACGGATTTTGACGACGACGCCTTGAAAAAGGTGACAAGGGAAATGCGTCCTCTGGCGAGTCAGCTTGCAGAAGATGCTATCTTGACTGTTCACCGGTCTCGTTATGATGCAAATAACGAACGGGTTAATGCTGACTTGCCAGAAGTGCAAAATCTCATCCCGCCAATCCGTAAGCACACTTATGCCCCTGATGTTGATCCGTCAGAACTTATCAATGAAGAAGCTGTCTTTCAGGCCTTAACCCGGATTGACTGGACAAGCACGGATTTCCAACCACAAGGTGAAGATGAGGCTGAACCGGCGCCAAATGACCCGTCAACTTCGCAGCTCGTGGCAATGAAACTTAATCCGGCAAGTTGATAGATGCTCCACAGACTTTGTTCGGGGAAAAAACACCATCTTTTGGGCCTTGAAAGCGCCTTGTAATAGGCTAGACAAATATTGTGATCCGGCTGCCATCGTGCACTGGGATATACTTTGCCTTGACCTGTCTGAGATTTTTAATACTCCCTTATGTTTGCTCCATATCATGCAATCCCTGTACCTGCATAAGAGAAATTCTGTCCAGACGGTTTACCGCTGGACATGTCAAAAGTACCCCTCATATCTCGGCAAGCAACCATGGTTACTAACAACATAGCAATAATAAATCATACCTGTGATAAAACATATTGTTGTTAGTTTTACCAATTGTGATACTAGAAGGATGAAAAATCCAATTTCCAATATGCCATGATGGTATATGATATCGAACTGGGTTGCGATAAACACCAGACGATTGCTGGAGACAGTGTCAATCCAGACCGGTTTGAGGGATGCCGGGTTACCTCTATTTGAATGCTTAAACAGAAAATCCGTAAGCCACACCGGGTTAAGAAACACCAGGTTCGTCGTAAACATGATGAAAAGAAAAAAAACTTAGCATGAACAAAGAAAACATAGCAAGGCTTTTCAAGGGCTGCCAGGCCCAAACCGAGGCTTTTCATGGGCTGCCAGGCCACTGAGTTAAACCATTTTAGCAAAGCCTTTTAAGATGGGCCTCCAACTAACCAATCATCATTTTAACTTTGACGACTTCAGGGTCTCAAAGAGAGTAACTGTCAAACGTTCGACGGGTCGTGCCAGGATTACCTGGATAGGAGTGGCTTACTTGATGAAGGAAGGTTAACCCGGGGTTTTAGGTGAATACACCAGGCTTCCAAGCCGTGGGTCAATACCCGGCTACAAGGGTCCTTTCAAGCTCTTTGGTATTTGACACAAAGAGCCCCCAAGTAACTTTGTGAGCTGTGCTCAATGGGTGCCTATGTTTGAGCTGTGCCGTGAGCAATCAGACTCTCTTTGGCCCCTTGGGTGTGAAGCTCCCAAGCTAAGTGGTGGCGTGATAGCCGGTTTAAGAGGTAGTACTCCGCTTGTTTAAGCTGAAGCCCCCAAGTTAATAGATATTGGAAGAAAAACAACGGAGACCCTGCTTGATTTAGCAAGGGTGCCGGTTTACTTTATTGATCATAATATGTACATTGTCGAAATATATACATAAGAAAAGCCAGTGGCTTCAAGCATAATAAGGCCGTAGGAGAGCTATGTTCCATGGCCGCCGGGTCTCCTCCTCAGAGCTACGTGAGTCTTCTCGAACGTCAATGAGGTAGTATGATCCGTTGTGCAGATTCTTGCTGACCACAAAGGGTCCTTCCCAAGGCGGGGATAGCTTGTGCATATCAATCTGGTCTTGAACGAGACGGAGCACCAGATCACCTTCTTGAAAGGTTCTTGTTTTAACCCGGCGGCTGTGATAACGCCGCAGGTCTTGTTGATAAACTGCTGACCGAGCCAAAGCCATGTCCCGTTTCTCATCTAACAGGTCCAGCGCCTCTTGGCGTGCTTGCTCATTGTCCGCTTCAACATAATTTGCAACTCGGGGCGAGTCGTGACGGATATCGCTTGGAAGGACAGCCTCTGCCCCATAAACCATGAAAAAAGGTGTATAACCTGTAGACCGGTTTGGGGTGGTGTTTATACTCCATAGCACTGATATTAATTCTTCCACCCAACAACCCGGGGTCCGCTTCAGAGGGACCATAAGCCGAGGCTTGATACCCTTCAGGATTTCTTGATTCGCCCTCTCCGCTTGACCATTAGACTGGGGGTGAGCCACAGATGCTAGATCAAGCCGGATGTGCTCTCTGTGGCAAAATTCCTCCATCTCTCCTTTAGAAAGGTTCGTACCATTATCTGTGATGATACTGTGTGGAAAGCCAAAATAGAAAATAATCTTTTTAAGGAATTGAACCGCTGTAGCTGCGTCACACTTACTGATGGGCTCCGCTTCAACCCATTTAGTGAATTTATCAACCGCCACCAACAGGTGGGTCTTCTTGTCCTGGGAACGTTTAAAGGGTCCCACCATATCGAGCCCCCAAGTAGCAAACGGCCAAGTGATGGGAATCATGCGTAATTCTTGAGCCGGAACATGAGCTCGACGTGAAAATTTCTGACAAGTATCGCACCGCTTTACCAGATCCTCCGCATCAGAATGGGCTGTTAACCAGTAGAACCCATGATGGAATGCTTTAGCCATGAGGGATTTGGAACCGGCATGGTGACCACAATCTCCTTCATGGATTTCACGCAAAATCTCTTGCCCCTCTTCGGGAGAAACACAACGTTGGAACACGCCTGAAACGCTGCAACGGTGTAGCTCACCATTATGCACGACCATAGACTTGGACCGCCGGATTATCTGTCTGGCGAAAAGCTCGTCATCTGGTAACTCGCCCCGGTTTAAGTATGCCAAATATGGGATAGTCCAATCCGGAGTGGCATGCAAGGCAGCTACCAATTGGGCCTCCGGATCAGGAACGGCTAAATCCTCCTCTGTAGGCAATTTTACAGATGGGTTATGCAAAATATCCAGAAAGGTGTTAGGTGGTACCGGTTTACGTTGAGATCCCAGCCGGCTGAGCGCATCCGCTGCTTCGTTCTTGCGCCGGTCGATGTGCTCCACCTGATAACCTTTAAAGTGGCCTGCTACCATATCCACCTCTCGCCTGTAAGCTGCCATGAGTGGATCTTTTGAATCCCAAGTACCAGAAACTTGCTGGGCCACGAGATCAGAATCCCCAAAGCATGGAACCCGGCTTAAGTTCATTTCCTTAGCCACACGGAGGCTGTGGAGTAAGGCCTCGTACTATGCTGCATTGTTAGTACAAGGGAACATTAAGCGAAGAACATAACAAATTTTATCACCTTGTGGGGAAGTAAGGACGACTCCAGCCCCCGAGCCTTCCAACTGCCTGGACCCGTCAAAGTGGATAGTCTAGTATGTGTTATCCGGTTTGTCCTCTGGTGCCTGTAACTCGGTCCAGTCATTAATGAAGTCGACCAACGCCTGAGATTTGACGGCTGTTCGGGGCATATACTTCAACCCATGGGGACCAAGCTCAATTGCCCACTTTGCAATCCAGCCAGTTGCCTCTCTATTCTGGATTATATCACCCAAGGGAGCATAACTAACCATGGTGATAGGATGGCCTTGAAAGTAGTGCTTGAGCTTCCTACTGGCCATAAAAACTCCATACACCAGCTTCTACCAATGTGGATACTTTTGCTTGGATTCGATTAACACCTCGCTGATATAGTAAACCGGCCTTTGAACAGGATATTCTTTTTCAGCCTCCTTTCGTTCAACCACAATTGCCACACTGACTGCACGGGCATTGGCAGCCACGTACAACAATAAAGGCTCCTTATCGACCGAAGCAGCAAGGAGGGGCGGTTCAGTCAACTGCTGCTTCAAATCTTCAAATGCTGCATTAGCGGCGTCACTCCAGATGAATTCATCTGTCTTCTTTAGCATCCGATACATGGGAATGGCCTTCTCTCCCAAACGACTGATAAACCGGCTGAGGGCGGCAATCCGGCCCGCCAAACGCTGAACATCATTGATGCACGCTGGTTTAGCCAAGGATGTGATCGCTTTGATTTTTTCCGGATTGGCCTCGATGCCTCGGTTGGATACCAGAAAGCCTAGAATCTTGCCTGCCGGAACACCAAAAACGCACTTCTCCGGGTTAAGCATCATTTTGTAAACCCGAAGATTGTCAAACGTCTCCTTGAGATCATCTATCAAGGTTTCCTGCTTCCTGGATTTTACCACAATATCATCCACGTAAGCGTGAACATTGCGCCCGATCTGCTTGTGAAGGCAATTTTGCACACAACGCTGATAGGTTGCTTGGGCGCTCTTGAGCCCAAAAGGCATTGAAACGTAGCAGAAAGCTCCAAAGGGGGTGATAAAGGTTGTCTTCTCCTGGTCCTTAACTGCCATTTTAATCTGATGATAACCTGAGTAGGCGTCCAGGAAACTTAGGCGATCACAACCCGTCGTCGCATCAATGATCTGATCAATCCGCGGGAGAGCAAAAGGATCGGCCGGGCATGCCTTGTTCAAATCTGTGTAGTCCACACAAATACGCCACGTGCCATTTTTCTTAAGAACGAGCACCGGATTAGCCAACCACTCAGGATGAAATACTTCAATGATAAACCCTGCTGCCAGTAGTCGGGCTACTTCTTCACCAATGGCCTTGCGTCTCTCTTCGTTAAAGCAGCGAAGGAACTACTTGACCGGTTTGAACTTGAGATCAATATTGAGATTGTGCTCAGCGAGTCCTCTCGGTACACCTGGCATGTCAGAAGGCTTCCATGCAAAATGTCCCGATTCTCACGGATGAACCCGATGAGCGCGCTTTCCTATTTTGGATCCAGATTGGCATTGATACTAAACTGTTTGGATGAATCACCGGGGATAAAATCAACGAGTTTAGTTTCATTAGCCGGTTTGAACGCCAGGGCCGGGTCATGCTCAGTTGTGGGCTTCTTTAAAGGGGTCATGTCCGCCGGATCAACATTGTCCTTATAGAACTTCAACTCCTCTGTGGCACAAACCGATTCGGCATAGTCCGCCTCACCTTCCTCGCAATCCAAGGCAATCTTGCGGCTACCATGTACTGTGATCGTCCCTTTATAACCCGGCATTTTGAGCTGTAGGTAGACATAACAGGGTCTCTCCATGAATTTCGCATAAACCGGCCGCCCGAACAGCGCGTGATAAGGGCTCTGGATTTTCACCACTTCAAATGTCAATGTCTCAGATCTGGAATCATGCTCATCTCCAAACACGACTTCCAAAGCAATCTTCCCAATAGGGTATGCCGATTTACCTGGTACTACACCGTGAAAAACTGTATTCGACGGTTTAAGATTCTTATCTGTCAACCCCATGCGGCGGAAAGTCTCGTAGTACAGGATATTTATGCTGCTTCCTCCATCCATTAAAACTTTGGTGAACTTGTAACCTCCCACCTGAGGCGCTACGACCAAAGCTAACTGACCTGGATTGTCAACCCGGGGTGGGTGATCCTCTCTGCTCCACACAATAGGCTGTTCCAACCATCGTAGATAACGTGGCACGGCCGGTTCAACAGCATTGACCGCCCTCTTGTGAAGCTTCTGATATCGCTTGCACAGGCTAGTCGTGAACACGTGATATTGCCCGCTGTTCAACTGCTTGGGATGATTTTGGTAGCCTGACTGCTGCTGATTCCGCTGGTTGTTCTGCTGGTTATTGCCGTGGTTGTTGTGATGTCCTTGATTATTCTGAAACCCAGAGCTTGAACCGCCGCCCCCATTGAAACCAGGGCCTGAACCGCCGGGCGGACCCTGATCATATCGGTAGAGATCAGAGTTTTTGAACTCCCTCATTATGTGACAATCCTTCCAAAGGTGTGTAGAAGGGGCCTCCTTGGTTCCATGCTTTGGACAGGGCTGGTTTAACAAGCGCTCGAGATTCATCCTGCCACCGCGCTGGGGCGGTTTACCCTTATGACGCTGCATATTCATGTTAGCCACAAAATCTGAATTATCTGCCTTGCGCTTAACGTTATTCCCATGGCCTCCTTGGTTATGGTGCTGCTGCCCTTTCGCACCGCCATTCTTCTTTCCCTTCTCCGGTTTCTCCTCATCAGACTCGGGATCCTTGGTATTATCAGAATCGGCATATTTGACCAAGGCTGCCATAAGTATTCCGATATCATTGCAATGGCGCTTGAGCCTCCCCAACTTCATCTTTAGTGACTTAAACCGGCAATTGCGCTCCAGCGTCAAGATCGCTTGGCCAGCGCTGATCCGGTCCGAAGAATGCAAAACCTCCGAAACCCGGCGCACCCAGTGAGTTGTTGACTCGCTCTCCCCTTGAACACAGGCATCCAGATCTACAATAGACATAGGCTGTTTGCAGGTGTCTTTGAAATTGGCTATGAACTAAGCCTTTAACTGCCCCCATGACTCGATGGAATTGGCCGGTAAGTTTTTCAGCCAAGTACGGGCTGTCCCCTCTAACATCATTGTGAAATATTTTGCACACGCCGCTTCATCCACTTCCAACATCTCCATTGCCATCTCGTAACTCTCGACCCACGCCTCAGGCGGCTGATCAGCAGTGTAATTGGGTACCTTTCGCGGACCTTTAAAATCCTTGGGCAGTCGTATATTACGGAGGGCCGGAATAAGACATGGCACTCCCCAGGAACTGAAAGCGACCCCAGCGCCCCGGTCTACCGACGCCATTGGCTGAAATGGGGCGGTTTGATGGCGGCCTGCCTCCCTGCGTGCCCTGCCATTATCTACCACCTCCTGAGCATTTATCTCACCGTAGGCCGCATTACGGTGCTTGGCACTGCTAGATACTTCCGGTTCATCTATGCGTCTGCTGTAGCTTTTGCTTGGACGGGGGGTCGAATGAATTCTATCCCGGCTATAAGAATAGGCCTGCTGCTGTACCACGGCGGTTTGAAGAAGATCCCTGGCCCGCCGCGTTTCGATTGCTGCCAATGAGTCACCTTCGATTGGAATAGCTGCCAGACGGGACGCTGCAGCAATCATATTATCCAAAGGGCTCGGAAAGTGATCTGGTGGCGCGGCCACATGCGGTGGCGGATTGTCCGTCCGTCGAGGTGGTTCTGTCAGGCGTGGCTGATCCGGTACCGTCCTAAGTGCTTCAGTCCGGTTCACAGCTGCTGGATTGCTCGTCCCAGCCCCTAGTGTATTAAAGAGGTTCAAGCCTTCAAAGACCGGCGGCAGGCGCGATCGATATTTCCGCCGCATCACCTCGTTTGATGCATTTTGGTCCAAGGCCAGCCGGTAATTCTGTGCCTGTATCAATTGTGACTGGGCATCCAAAGCAGCCCGTTCCTCCGCCATCTTCGCATCTGCAACCGCCAGATCCTCCTTGGCCTGTGCTATCTGGTCTTTCAGCTTTGCAACATCCGCATTATGCTGGTCATGTGTCTTTGGGGTAACTACCGCGGTTAGCAAGGTCGCCCAAGCATCCATCAGATCGGAGAGAACTTGAACCAGCCGGCGCCCCGGGCCACCTGCCGCGGCTGCTGTTGAAGATTGCAATGTGGGCTGTGTTCCGGCCATGTAAATGGCAACCCGACTCGGCGGTTCAGGGAGATCCGGAATACTACCGCCGTCGGAATATCCCTCGAACCCATCTTCATGGACTTGATACAGGGACTCAGTTTCACCGGTGGATGACTCGCTATCGGAGTAAACAGCTGTCTCACGCTCAGACACCGGTTCAGATCTGGCTCCATGGACGCACCCTACGAACGCCCGCTTCACGGCAGGCTTGACCTGGGTAGGGCTTGCACGCTGAGCTGTCTCGACGAGGTCGGTGCAGATGTCCAGCTCAGGACCCGGCTCGCCGATCTTGCCGATGAAGACATGGATTCCTCCAAAGGGGACCCGGTATCCGTACTCAATTGAGCCGGTCTCGGGGCCCCACCCTTCGTTGTCGATGTAGAGCTTGCCGCGACGACTCTTGGTCATCCGGCCAACCGCGTACCCCTTGAGTCCTTCGAAGCTGCCCTTCAAGAACTCGAAACCATCGTGCGAAAGCCCCACGGTGGGCGCCAACTATCGTGGAATTAACACGTCAGATGTCTTCGTGGAAAGACTTAGTCGTGGAGCCATCGCAACGGGTTAGCTCGAAGGGGTTAAACCGGACAAAGGGACACGGGAGTTTATACTAGTTCGACCCCTTCGATGAAGGTAAAGGCCTACGTCTAGTTGTGACGGGATTGATTGGGTTTCAACGCGTAGGGAGTGAATTCGCTAACCTGAGCCTCGAGTTGTTGTTGTCTGTCCCTAAACCGCCACCGGGTCACCCCTTTATATACACAGGAGGACCCCGGCCGGTCTACAGAGTCCTAGGCTGACTTATACAAGTGCCAGCCTTGGTCTCTTCCTTTCTTTCTTATATTACAAGTTTATACAAGTATGGCGGTTTACTATCATGGGCCCTAAATCACCCCATGGACTCTGGGCCATTACGCTTCCTCCGTACAACGCCATCCTCCGGGTTGTCTTGGGCTTCGGTATAGCTAGAGGTGAACCGGCCCCTCCTGGCCGGTTTACCCTTAGCGGTTATATCCTCAACAACTCTCTACTGCATATTTCTCCTGATCATAATTTGCCTTCATGGCTGCTATTAAATTCATTTTATGGAGGACTAGATAACGAATGTAGAAGAAATTTAGATCTTGCTTCGAGAGGAGCTTTTATGAAGAAACATGTTGAACAATGTTGGGAATTGTAAGATGAGATCGATGATAATCATAGCACTTGGGGAATAGATAAAGGAGGCGACGGAGGAATATAACTTGATTATGATCGTATTAAAACCTACTCCAAGTCCAAAAATGTCAAAAACCTGAGCTAAAAATTTCATCTTGATCCCTGACAGTACTTGCAGATTGTCAAAAATTATTCGAAGCATTTGCAGGTAACAAAAGAAGGATGGGAGTATTACACCAAGCAAACGGAAACACTGGTATCATCCATTAACACTTCTTGTGATATACCTAAAAATTGTAAATGTCCCCATGCTACAGGAAACAGGTTGGTGTGTGACATGGTGAGAAATTTTTATCCTAGCAGGACACACAGGAAGAAATGTTTTGACGAAGTTCACGTCCAAAAAAACATGGATGTACCATGCCAATAATAGTTGATGTTTGCAAAATCGATATAGCCTCAAAGGATGATGGACCATATGGAAGTAAGAAGGTCTACAAAGAGCAACATATCTGACATGAACAAGTGTGTGCAGACAAAGAAGCTAGCAACAAGGAAGAAGAAGATGGCTAGATTGATCACTCACCCTCACCTTCCACGTACAAGAGTAACCTTTCACACACCCTTAATATGTTCTTTGATAATGCAACTATCAAAAATAGTATAACTTCCATGGATACTAAAGAGCTACTACACTTAATAAATACATGTGCATATATGATATGTTCTTTGTATCAAAGTTCTAGTTTATGTTGTGATTCTCATGAGCATATTTATTTCGAGTGCACAAATACTTCTAACAAGTTGATATCCTTTTATAACAATACTATAATAAAATCCACCGAGGAAGTTAGAGGTATGTGTTACACAAAAGTGCATGGATTTTATTTGGTGAGATCCAGGTTGTTCAACTTCACAACAAAGATGCGATAATTGATTCGATGTATGATATGGTGTACTCTATATACAACTGTTGCATAGAGCTTCTTCCCAATGAGGATCACTTGAGAGGAAAGTCGGAAGAAAAACATGAGGTAGAAGAAGTAGAGGTCACGAAATACGAACGACGTCGTACCTGCGCCTTCATAAATAACCTCTTCAATATACAAGAACACAAGTATGAGGATAAATCTACTCCGAATGAATATGATGCTAATGATGTTTACATGCAGAAATGTCACCCTTAAAATGAGGATGGCGTATATAATGAGTCACTATATATCTTATTTAGGGAGTCTGGCATTAGCAATTGTTATGTACTAGAAGTGAAGCCTTGCACATCTCCGGTAATTCTTTGCTATGCATTTTGTCATACTAATATGGTGCAAGAAATCCTATGGGAGAAGGGTGCATTCTATGCTTCAAAAGAGTATTCTGAAGTATTTGCCCACAATAACAGCTAAGGTAAAAATTCAAAGTATATATATATATAGGATGAGTCTATTCTAATAACACCCCTTAAGACCTTATTCTAATAAAGTGAAAACCTTATTCTGCTAACACTTAAGCACCGTCCTGCACACCTAAAGCGAACTACAACAAAATAACCCTACACCCGCACCCACCGGTCAACGACCACCCGGACGGACCCCATCCCTCCCCCGATCCACTCCATCTCATCCCACCTGCCTCCTTCCTCGCCGCGCCGGAGAGACCACAGCCTCCTTCCTCCCGACGCGCCACCTCCGACCACCGTCGCCCTCCCCTCCCTCCGAGCGCGCGCCCCGCCCCGCACCTCTGCCGCCGCACCCCGCGTCCCCTCCGCCGAATCATGCCACCTCGCATCCCACCACGCCATCCACTCTTCCTCCTACCTCCAGCACACCGGCGCCCCGATGTGCCCTGGCCCTGGCCCCGGCCACCCACCCCTCCCTCCGCCATTCGGGCCACTCATCGGCGCGCTCCCTCCCACCTCCGTCCCCTTCTCCTTCTTCCCCGAACGCGCGGAGCAGACGCCACCCCTTGCTCGCGGGCCCCCCTCCATCTTCCTACCGCAACTGCACGCCGCCCCGGTGCCGATCCAGGCGCGCCCGCGCAGCTGCCGGTGTGGATCTAGCCCGGGACCACGGGATCCGGCCCTCCACCTGACGCTACGGCAAGCTCCCAGTCGTGGAATCCCCTCCCCCGAGCTCCCCCGTTGTCCCCTGCTTTGCGCTCGCGCACTACTCCAAATCCGGCGCATGGCTGCCGTCGTGGAACCGCGTCGGCGCCCCACCTCCCCATCCTCCCAATCTCCCATCGATCCAGGCGAGGGAGGAGAGCAGCCGGCTCTCTTCCTCCTGTCGAAAGAGGCCTGGGCGCCACCCTCCTCCGGCGCGGACTAGCCACCCCGCGAGCAGCCACAACGGTGCGGGATCCGGCCGCCACGGGCATCCAGCGAGGCCGCCGGCAGTGGATCCGTCCACCCCGGGCGACGCTGCTACCGGTATGCATCGACTCCTGCGGCCAAGTCTTCTGCACCTTCTCTCCCGATCTGTTCTCCTCGACGACCATGGAGGCGCACCTAGCATGCCTCGTTGGCCAACCACACCACCCCCACGCCGACAACTCCCTCAGCCGTCCAGTTTATCGGAGGTTCGGTTGTGCTCGGCGTGCGGTGCTTCTAGATCCCTCGAGCAGCTCGGCGAGCGCTGAGGTGCAGCTTTGGCATTGTGGGATGCGGTTCCATGCACATCTCCATGCAGTATGGGGGCAATGGCTTGGTCTCCAGCAAACTCCCACCTCGCGTCTCTATATTCCAGCAGGCATCACACTTTGCATTCCTAGGTTCTGCTAGAGAGGTTCAGTTGTGTTTGTTGTGTTGTGGATTTTTACTGACTTTGTTGTCTTGTGCTGTTCGCAGATTCTGCTAGAGAGGTCCACTGTCTTCTACGCATTCCCAATAAGGACTATCATGCAGTACGCCGGTCCATAGTGGGACAAAATTACTGTTCTGACCCTTAGTGCAAAGAAAATCCTGATTTAACCTCGTTAGCAAAAAAATTTCGTTTCTGACCTTTTTGGTTGACGCCAAGGTCCCTGGCGTCTGGGTTACGAAGCAGTCCTGGCGTCTGGCCCCTGGCCCGCACTGCCCGCCTGCCCGTTGACCTGCTGACGTGGCAAAGGGGCCAGACGCCAGGGTCTGGACCCTGGCGTCTGGCCCTGGTAACTGCATAACGCCGCGGGGCCAGCCCACCCATCCCCATCTTTTCTTCTCCTGGCGGCGCCTCACGAACAGAGCCTCTGTTCGTCCCCCCTTCTCTCCCTCCCACCACCACCCTCCTTGATCTACTCCATTAACCGCTCAAACTCGCAGATCTGAGCCCCCCAAGCTTCTTTGAGGTATTCTCCCCCAATCCCTTCAATTTGTTTTGTTTTTCCCCTCTCTTGTTGGATGCATTATTTCACATTAGGTGATGTTAGATTAGTAGATGATTTCTTTGTTTTAGGAAATAGTTTTTAGTTGATAGATGATTTGGTAGGTAGTGTAGTTGCTAGATGTTTGTAGTTGTCCACCAATAGACAAAGTTAGTGATTTTTTTTTGAATTATAGATGATGTATGCATGTGTTAGTAAATTAGCTATATGTTGAATCTATAGATGGCATATTATATGTGTGAAGTGGTATGAAAATAGATGGCATATTATATGTTGAATCTATAGTTGAATATATAGATGGCATTTTTTTTTGTAAAAGAGATGATGAAATTTGATTATTGTGTGTGACATGATTTGTTTAATAGAATGGCGGATGATGATTATGAAATATATTTGATGGTGAAATTTGGTTCTCTAGATGATATGTGTGCATATGTAGAAGAAAGAAATGATGTGGTTATTTTTGATAAGAATGGTGTTTTCATATGGCATAAACTTGGAGAAGCAAATTGTTTGATATTATTCATGTATTCATAGATGTTTGTGATTTGTTTTGTAGGATGGCGGGTGATGAGGGACCTTGGTATGACGGATTAATCGATGAGTGGGATAAGGAGCATCGTGCACGTGCCATTGAGAACGGAAATGTAAGAAGCAAGACTTATCATTTTTCGTTATTTCTCATTTGTTTTTTTGTATTGATTAAAACATCACTTTATTTGCAGGTTGTAGTTGCTATGCGCATGAGGGGTCATTCCGCTGATGACTTTGATTACGACCCGCGGTATGAGCCTTACATTCGGAGATTGGGTCTTCTCCCATTCGTGTTGCAGTTTAAGCGACGCGCTCCGCCGGTGAACCACGCGGCGCTGACCGCACTTGTGGATCGTTGGAGGCCGGAGGCTCACTCGTTCCACCTTCCATGTGGGGAGATGACGATGACCCTACAGGACATGGCTATGATAAGCGGCCTTCCTATCAACGGACAAGCTGTTACCGGTCGTGTCAGCGTGGGTAATTGGCGAGAACGGACTGCCGATTTAATCGGTGTTCAGCCCGAGGGTCGTGAGGAAGGCAAGGCCGATACCGCGAAAGTGAGACATTCTTGGCTAAAAATGGTCAGAGGAAACACCAATCCGTGCCCTCAGGATGCCAATGACGTGGTTGTGCAGCAGTACGCGCGGGCCTATCTTTGGTATGTACTAACGAAGGTAGTCTTCTCAGATGCAACCGGGAACTCAGCCCTCTGGATGTTCTTGGAGCTACTCAATAACTGGGATACCCAGTATAGCTGGGGTTCGGCCGCACTAGCTTATTTGTATCGTCAGGTAACAGATATTTGCAACCATTTATCTTGCATTTGTCATGCGCCTCCATATCTAACATGTTTGTTTGATTGCAGCTTGACTTGTCGTGTCGGAGAAAGGGAGATACATCCTCATTGTCTGGGTTTGTTTGGAGCCTATCCGTGTGGATGTGGGAGCGGATCCCGGTAGGACGGCCCGATTTCAAGAACCCCCTCTTGCCAAACCCACGGGGTAATCATGACGGGTTGCATGATGATGATACATATCGGCGCCCTACGCTTGCTTACTATTGGGAACAAGTGACAGTCTACACAGGAAGCTCGCAAGTGCGAT
Organism: Aegilops umbellulata; assembly: GCA_032464435.1. Taxonomy (NCBI): domain Eukaryota; kingdom Viridiplantae; phylum Streptophyta; class Magnoliopsida; order Poales; family Poaceae; genus Aegilops; species Aegilops umbellulata. The sequence continues at coordinate 151,987,216 of CP136054.1, read as the reverse complement.
ACAAGTGCTATATGAACGAGCTGGACACCTTGACTGCTGAGCAGGTTTTTAGAAGTTCGATGAGATAAAATTTAGTCAAGAATAAAACTTATGTAGCTAACAATGTATCTCTTTGTTTTGCAGGTATATTGGTTGCCTTATGTGGAAGATCGTGACTTTGATCTTAATGAGATGTGCACGCGTGATAGCCATCTTTGGCGGTCGAGGTGTCCAATGATATGCTTCTTCGCAGTCGAGTGGCACTTTGTAGACCGTGTGGCAAGACAATTTGGAAAAAGACAAGGTATTCCAATTGAGGAGAGCAAGGAGGAAATGCTATCTCTGCATCGGTAAGAAAGCATGCCTTGAGTACGTAGTAGAGCATTGAATAAGTCAATGTTTGCTAAAGCTTTGTCCCGTGCATCATTTGTAGGTTCGATCGAAGGAACAATCAGGATATATCAGATTGGGCAAACAAACACCGTGCATGGATAGAAATTTGGAATCAAAGAGACACGCTAGTGCAATCAGAGAATAGACCTCACAATCAGATAGCATATCAGAAGTATCAAGTGTGGTATGCGGATCGTTACCGGTTGAAGCTGAAGCCAGGTTGGACTCACGACGAGTGGTCGGAGTTGGTGTCTGAAGACCCGGAGACTGCAGAAGGTTATAGTACCTTCAACATGGCTGTGAGAGAAACCAGAGGGGCTCATGTTGACTACGCACCGATGCATGACGAAATGGTAGCCTTTTTGACCTATTCTAACATACTTGCATCATGTTGTCTTCTTTGAAATACATAATATTGGTGTGTTCATGAATTGCAGGGCCGAGAGTTGCTTTTGTGTGTCAACGATGCCAATGTTGCACTGAGTCATCCAGTTGGGGGTGGATTATCTGAGAGAACTCTTAGGAGCACGATGGAGGTGTGACAAATATATTAGAAAAGTTTCTTTTCACGGATTATTTATTTGCATCTCATATCATAGCATATTTTGTGTTGTTGCAGAAGTTTAAGAAGCGGTTCCATAAGATGGCAGCAATGCTTTCTTGCCATGGTGCTAAGTCCAGTGACGTGTACGCACCTGGTACCCGCGGCGCGAGAGCTCACAGACGGCGTTTACTCCAGGATGATGATGACATGGAGGAGGAGGCAACACATCAAGAGGAGCCAATGCATCAAGAGGAGCCAACACATGATGAGGAGCATCAGTATGATGCAACACAGCAAGAGGATCATGCGTATGATGTTGATGCTCCACAACCATCACAACCGACACAAGGCAATGCTCGCGATAGGAAAGGCAAATCCATTGCTAAGACAGCAGGCAAGAAAGGTAGAAAGAAGACATGGAACACACAATTCCATAGTCCGGAGTATCCTCTTAAGCTTATCCCAACAGGAATGCAAAGATATAAGGCCAACATTGAGGCGGAGGAGGAGGCATACAACGAAGAGGAGGAGGAGGAGGCTAGCGAAGAGGAGGAGCCTACAAGGGGAACCATTGTGAAGAGAGGAAGGAGGAAGTGAGCTTCTTGTTTGGAAGTGCATGAATTTGGTGTCGTGGTATGCACTTGGTTGTCTTGAACTTGGTTGTCATAAATTTGGTGTCTTATGTATGCACTTGGTGTCTTATGTATGCTTGAATTTGTCGTGATGAAAAATCTATGAACTTGTCGTTTGTATGCAAGAATTTGTCGTGCTGAAAGTTATGTGAAATGTGCTATCTTCTGTGCTCTATGAACCTATCATATGAATATATATGTGCTTCGTGTGTCAAACAGCAAGTTCAAAATAAAATACAGGGCACCAGACGCCAGGGTCCCTGGCGTCTGGTTTCATGTCAGGGGGCCAGACGCCAAGGACCCTGACGTCTGGGGGTCGACTGGAAGCAAAACAGAGTCCTGACAGCAGAAACAGGGCGACCAGACGCCAGGGTCCTTGGCGTCTGGCCTTTGGTGTTGTACTTTTCATTTTGTTTTAGCCTCCTATAGTATCGAATGACAAATGAGAAGCATAGTTCATGAGCACACAAGGTCTCAAATTAAACAAATAGTCTCGAATGAGAAGTTCATCACATAATCTCAAATTACACAAATAGTCTCGAATAACATAGGTAGTTCATGACCACGATGGTCCACGATAGTTCAAACGACATGAACATCACATATAACTCGGTTTTCTGTAGCAATGCAAGTCAACAACCCTTTTCCATTTCCATTCTTGCATCATTTGTTGAATCTTGTCATCATCAGTTATGTCAACCAATTTTCTTTCCCCGGGGCCATCTGCCTGCCTCCTGCTGACGTAGTACACAAAATCCTCTTCCTTCAACCCTTGCTTCAACATGAATTTAGTCTTCAACCAATCAAAAGTGAGGTCTACTTCACTAACTTGCACAACACATGGAGACAAGCCTTGGACATGAACAACAGGGCTAAGCACCCACTGAGTACCATTAGCCATCTACAACACACAAATCTCTTAGTACCTAACATATGATACATTAAACCACGAGGAAAACAAACAAACCAGGGTTCACACAAAACTATGATACTGGAGATCCTAAAACCAACCAATAAGTGGGGGTGTAGTTGATTTACCTTCTAGTTTCGAAATACTGAAGATCCAACGGTGAATCCGGACCGATTCGTGAGAGATTTGAGGGGGGTTATGTTACTGGATGAGAGTGAGTGGACGAGAGGGCTAGAGGTAAGAGTGAGAGTGAGTGGAGATGAAAGAAATGACAGGGGTAGAGGTGGAGATGAATGGATGAGAGGGGTAGAGGTGGGCCCAAAGAATCTTATCCTCTCTGGTAGCTCTCTGGATAGGGAACCAGACGCTAGGGTCCCTGGCGTCTGGTTCCCTGTCCAGAGAGCATTTTCAAAAGCTCTCTGGATAGGGAACCAGACGCCAGGGAAAAGCTCTCTGGATAGGGAACCAGACGCCAGGGACCCTGGCGTCTGGTTCCCTGACCAGAGAGCTTTTGAAAATGCTCTCTGGTCAGGGAACCAGACGCCAGGGTCCCTGGCGTCTGGTTCCCTATCCAGAGAGCTTTTGAAAATGCTCTCTGGACAGGGAACCAGACGCCAGGGACCCTGGCGTCTGGTTCCCTATCCAGAGAGCATTTTCAAAAGCTCTCTGGTCAGGGAACCAGACGCCAGGGTCCCTGGCGTCTGGGTCTCTATCCAGAGAGCATTTTCAAAAGCTCTTTGGTTAGAGACCCAGACGCCAGGGTCCCTGGCGTCTGGTTCCCTGTCCAGAGAGCTTTTTCAAATGCTATGTTTTAAACAGATTTTTAAACATTGAATAGGTTGCAGATAATTTCAAACAAAGCATAGTTTGCACATAATTTCAAATAGGTTGCACATAAGTAGTTCATGACCACACAAGGTCTCGAATAACAAGTTCACACACGATGTCTCGAATGACATAAATAGTTCATGAGCACACAAGATCTCGATCAACAAGTTCATACATTAAACAAAGTCTTGATAGTTCGTCATCGACGCCGGTGCCTTTCCATTTGTCTACTGAGTAGTACGGGGCCACTTTCCCTTCTTGTCACGTGCCTCGTCCTCCTCTCGTGCATCGCGAGCCCTTGCAAGTTTTCTTGCCCTCTCTTCTTGACGAGCCTCCTTCTCTTTGCGTGCCCTCTCTTGCTCACGCTTCTTGCGCTCACGAGCCTCCTTCTCACGACGCTCCCGCTCCAATCCCCGTGCATAGGACTCCTCGAACAGGCGTTGCCTCCGTAACCAATCTCGACGTTGGTCCTCTTGGACATCTTTTGGTACCTCGTGATCTATCCAAGTGAAGTACTTGCAAAGTGGAGGAGGGGACTACATATAAACCATGATTTTGTTAGACATATGAGTGACAACTTGTTGATGTTTTTTGTATGTACACCTAACATACCGGTGGTATGTCATATGCGTTAGTTGGCCTTCGACGATCATGTGCATAGTTGGGACACACGAAAAACCTTCTACCTTCTGTCCATGACTTGTTGCGGTCAGTGGACACCTTCAGCTTGCAAACATCACCACACCAACATGGTGGTGTGGGCACATCCTTCTCCTTCTCCTTGTCCAAACTGGCCTCCAACCACGTCTTCGGCATGTCCTCTTGGTCCGCGCACGCCGGCCTCGTCCTGGAACCGGATGAAGCCATGCCTACAAAAAGACCAATTGTTAGCACAAGACATAAAGATAGTAAATGCGTAAATACAGTAAATGAATAAATGCTAGGAATTGTATGAACAAATACTATATCATTATTATTAGATCAACCATCTGGATTATGCAAATAACCGAAGGCCGATCCATTATCAACCATTCGTCTACGACCACCAGCACCTCTAGCACTTGTGCTTCCTCTCCGACCACCACGACCTCTAGCACTTGTGCTAGCTCGACCACCACCTCTAGCACTTGTGCTAGCTCGACCACCACCTCTAGCACTTGTGCTAGCTCGACCAACACTGGCACCCCTAGCACTTGTGCTCCCTCTACGACCGCCACTACCACCTCTGACACTTGTGCTTCCTCGACCACCACCACCGTCACCTCTTCCACCTCGTTCACCATCGGTGCCGCCTCCACGACTTGTTTTTCTTTTTTTGGTTTTCTTTTTCTTGCATGTCCACTCATTGTGTCCCCCTTCACCGCACACCCCACAGTTGATGATGTCAGGAGCCTCCATGAAATGACCGCTACCAAATTGTTTCATGCCAGTGTATCCAACCAGGTCATCCATATCACCCCTGAACCTCTTAGTTCTCCTTCTACCCTTCGTCTCCACCTTCAGAAGAGGGTCTGGCCTAATATGAGGGCCATGGTACTCAGGCCACTGTGATTGGTCCAAGAAAGGGTGAAATCTTGGCGCCCATGTCAACCTAGTAGCTTCCACATGGAACTCTTGCATCCTCACGGTTTTTCCATCATTAACATGTATGTTTCTCGCCTTCGCCGCCGTTATCAAATGCGAGCATGGCCAATGATACTTACTAGGCCTCTCGCACTGGCACCACCGAGTCTTCAGTTTCACCTCAAATGCAGCACCACCATATTGTCTACCGTCTCGTGTTGTGCCACCTGGCTCATCAATTTGATAGATCATTTCAAGCCTATCGAATATGATAACTTGTTGCCGTGAAGACTTGCTTGCTTGTAACTGCAACCATTCATCAACCTTTTCCGGATAATCCTTTTTCTCACCTATCCATTTTGCAGTCTCTTCAGAATGCCTCTGAAAGTACTCATTAAGCTTAAAGAAGGTGTACTCCACTATTGCAGTCACCGGCAATGCACGAGCACCCTTCAACACATTGTTGAAACATTCTACGAGATTGCTCGTCATGTCACCATATCGCCAACCACCATCGTCATGAGCGCGTGCCCACTTGTGCTTCTCGCTTAAATTCCTAGTTAAGAAGTCTTTTCCCCCTTCGTTCACCGCTGCAAAGAGTTTGTTGTACCGAGCATCGAAACCTTGGGTGGTGAATGCCACACATACATGGGTAAGGTCTTTGCTGAGCTCCTTGCTCTTACATGCCCGGTAAAAGTTGGCCACGAAATGCCTCATGCACCATCTGTGGTGAAGCTTTGGAAATCCTGGAATAACAATGTCCATTGCCTTGAGTATGCCATGATGCCGGTCCGATATGATGCATACCTCCCTAGCCCTAATCACGTTGTGCCTAACATGACCCATGAACCACTCCCAGTTGTCTTGGTGCTCGGAAGGCACCAAAGCAAATGCACACGGCAACACGTTGTCGTTTGATGAGTGCGCCATTGCTACCATTAGTGTGCCCTTATATCTACCGGTCAAGAACGTGCCATCTATAGACAAGACCGGACGACAATGCTGAAATGCCTCCACACATTGTTCATAACTCCAGAAGGCACGGTGGAACACTCCCTCGTGATCCTCGACCACATGAAACATGCCCGGGTTCCTATGTGCAATCGCGGCCAACAACCTTGGGAGCTGGTTGTATGCTTCTTCATATCCAACGTACAACATCCTAATAGCATTTGCCTTTGCCTTCCATGCCTTCCCATACTTGACTTCGTAACCAAATTGTTTTTTCACCGTCCGCATGAGAAACCTCACTTTCACAGTGGGATCAAAGGCTATGTCTTTCATCCATTTGTATCCAAGATACTCAGATGTGAGTTGACGGTGTGTCTTTCTAAGTCGTTTGGATGGCGGTTTGCATCTATGAGTGGTATCACAACTTTTTAACACCCATTCTTCGGTTTCTTTAAGCTTCCTTGCACGAACCTTCCATGTGCAATCCTTTTGCTCACACACCACGGTGTAACGCAACTTCATGTCGGAGTGCTCAACATAAATTGGCCTATGGTTTCGAATGGCATAGTCAGCCAACCAAAACTTCAGCATAGGCAAGCTCAGAAACTTCAATCCTTTCTTCAAATAAGCATTCTCGTCCTCATTCTCCACCCTTGGTTCTCCTGGATCCGGGCATGGTGTTGGCTCAATCGCCGTCATTCTCATTCCACCGTCAACAACAGCTTTATGGGCAAGGCTCAGATCTTTAAACAAGTGAGTTCTTTTTTGTAAGCCCGTCAGCTCAAAGTGGATTTGGTTCTCCTCCTTTGTGAATCCATCCTCGTCCAACTGGTCAACTGGACCCTCGTCATCCGAGTCATACGCATATTGACGCCTAAAAGGCAAGTCACGATCCATGTCCTTTTGCGCTATGTACGCATCCAAGTCACCAACATCATTACCATGAAACCCTTCCTCTTGCTCTTCGTCATCATCATAAGCATCTTCATCCTCTTGAATTACTTCGTCACTAGCAATTACCTCAACTTCATTTGCTTGGCTAGTTGGTGGTTGGCTAGAAGCATTGGGGGCATACAACTCAACCTCATTTGCTTTGATAGATGGTACACGGGGACGTGGGCGGGGATAAACATTGGGGGCATCAACCACAACCCTATGCTCAACAAGTGGCACCATTGTCCTCTCGCTCATGTCATCCATTGGGGAAGAGACATGTCGGTTCAAATCAAAGGCCAACCGAGGAGATTCAACCTTGGTGGCAAACAATTCAAGTGACTTGTCTTCCGATTGGGATACTTTTTCCTTGTATACATCCCAATGCAAATCCGAGGTGATAGGCATACTTTTCAAGCGAGATTTGGCTCCAACTCCAACATCATACCTTCCTATTAACTTAACATCAACATTGGTGTCCATCCACTCTAAGACTTGTCTCACTTTTGCAACAACATCCTCATAGCTAGGGCTTGTATCAAAAACCAATGGTTCCTCACCCGTGTCGGCATTGTTACTCAAGAATGCCTCCTTGTCCATGTAATGAACATTAACAAGTCTCTCCATCTAAAAATAACATGAATGCATTTAAGACTTCAATGAGAATTGGTGTGTTCATCATATCAAGACTAAATTATTGGTGATGTCCACAAAAGTATCACTAATTAACACACACTAAGCTAAGTTAAACCTAATCACTAACTAATCCTAACCCCAAATCTTTCAACTCAACAAGCATATATTACTACTACACACCATGCATAGCACTATATTATCAAAGTTAACCAAGCCATTCATACTAACATAAGGGAGAAAACATGAACTAGAGGGTTCCACCAACATGTATAAAATGCAACCAAAATAACAAGATTTGACAAAAAATAATTGGATGATTTGAGGGAGATTACCACAAGCAACAAAGTGATGGAAAGATCCACCTAAGGGAAGCACCTTTTGGGGAGGATTTGAGGGGGGAGCTTGAGGGGTGAGAGAGAGTGGGGGGGCAGCAAAGCTTCTTCAACCTCGGGCTGGATTGGGGAAAGTGTGTGGGGTGGGTCCCACACACTTTCCCCAAAGGTTATCCACTTACCAGGGCCAGACGCCAGGGTCCCTGGCGTCTGGTCCCTTTGCCACGTCAGCAAGTCAACGGGCAGCCGGGCAGTGCGGGCCAGGGCCCAGACGCCAGGGTCCCTGGCGTCTGCTTCGTAACCCAGACGCCAGGGTCCTTGGCGTCACCCAAAAAGGTCAGAAACGAAATTTTTTTCTAGACGAGGTCAAATCGGGATTTAGTTTGCCTTAAGGGTCAGAACAGTAATTTTGTCCTCCATAGTGTGAGGTTCACCGGGTGCATGACTGGAGTGCTGTTGACCCTCGTGCGGTGCAGTGCAGTTTGCAGTTTTTTTTGTGTCTTTAGAATTGCAGTGAAGTGCAGTTTGACTGAATTTCTCCAGTGCAAAAAAAGCTAAATATGGTATAGTGGACGACAATGTGTTTGTGTGTGTGTGTCAGTGCAGTGCAGTTTGGCTCCCAGTCTGGGGCGCTCCTCTGTGCGGCGTCGGCCAGTTCAGGAGGCAACGGGAAAAAACTCGGGTGTTTTGTGTAGTTCGCGAGTCTCCCATCTGCAGTACCCATGTCTTCAGTAAATTTGTTTGAAGAGAGACAAAAAATGTAGTCCACTCCATTTGTGTAGCATCTCGTTACCCCACTGTATGAAGTGCAATTTGTTTCGTGTGTCTTAAAATTCAGTCGACTATGTCAACACTTGCAGTGCATTTGGCCCTCGAATGTGGTTTACTTTTAAGAGTGATGCTGTTCACTTGTGCCCAACATGAAAAGTGTGATTTTTTTAAAATGAAACAACAAGAGAGCAATGAGGTTCATTTGGCCTCGTCTCTGCAGTCCACTCTCGTTCATAAAAATTGTTTTAAAAAGACAACAAAAACTCACAAAAAAACTTGTGTGAGAAAGTTTACGTCCGACAAAAGAATTCATGAAGTTCACTTGCAAGTGCGCTTGTCTGTCTGCTGAAGTGCGGTTTTTAGTCTGAAGCAGTGCACTCCACCTCGTTTGGGAAAATTTACGTCCGACAAAAAAAATCATGCAGTGCACTTGTCTGTCCGATGAAGTGCGGTTTTTAGTCTGAAACAGTGCACTCCACCTCTTTGGGAAAATTTACGTCCCACAAAAAAGAAATCATGCAGTGCACTTGTCTGTCTAATGAAGTGCGTTTTTTAGTCTAAATAAGTGCGGTTTTCTATCTGATGCAGTACGGCTCGTTTACGGTAGTCTCGAGGTTCACTTTTCATAGTATTGTGGTTCAGCAACACTCGACATGAAGTGCACTCCACCTCGTTTAGGAAAATTTACGCCCCACAAAAAGAAATCATGCAGTGTACTTGTTTGTCCAATGAAGTGTGGTTGTTCGTCCGTTGCAGTGCGGTTTCAGTCGGATGAAGTACCCACGTCGATTTGGGTAAATTTAAAACTGCTCCTAAACCGTAAGGAATTAGAGAGAATGTTCTACATGAAAAAGTTGCGTCTCGTCGATATCATTCCAACGATATATCATTTGAATCGTTTCGACAACCAGTTTGTAAAATTTTTGCGAAAAACGACCGCTGCCTCTCGTCGTCCGTCGCATGATTTTCAAAATTAACTTAATACTGTAAGGAATCTGAAAACCATTTCTACATATGAAAGTTGCGCCTTGTGCATAGATTTCCAACGATGTATTACACGCCTCGTTTCGACGAACAGTTCAAAAACTAGAGCGAAAACAGTACCGAAAATTGCAAAAATTTCAAAAAACAGAATTCCGCGATTTAGTAAATTTGAAACTGCTCTTAAACCGTAACGAATTAGAGAAAACAATACTTATGAAAAAGATGCGCCTCGGCGATATCTATCGAACGGTGTACCATTTGCCTCATTCTGACAAGCAGTTTAGAAACAGACGCGAAAAAACACTCGCTACCACACCTCATGGGCCGCACCATTTTCAAAACTGCTCTTAAACCGTGAGGAATCTCGAAAAGTGTTCAACATGGCGAAGTTGTGCCTAATCCATAGCTTTCCAACGGTATATGATACACCTCGTTCCGATAAACGGTTAAAAAAGTAGAGCAAAAACAGTACCAAAAACACACTGCGTATAGTTTTTTACGACACGAAGTTCACTAGTCTCTATAATGCAGTGCTCTAGCTAAAGAAAGTGCAGTGCCCTCGCGCTGAGCATGCAGTGCGGAAGTGTTATCAGAATAACTATTCTGATAATATTGTCAGAATAGACGGGCTGTATATATATAGACACACACACACAAGCACTATTCTGATCACAACCAGAACTTCCTGAGTTATAAGCCTGAACTTCCCTCTGTAGGAATCCGACCTTCGGGCTATCTTCGCAAATGTGTCTCCTCGCATGAATTATTCTGGTCAGTTGTGTTCTATGTGATTTAAGTGTAATCTAGAAATGGATTTTAGCAACTAAATGCCTATTTTAAATAGGAATCTCGCTCGTTGGCAGATTTTGCTCTCGGGTCGTAATGAACTTGCGTTTTTTGCAATTTTACTGCCTAAGTTGTTTGACCTGAACTTCCCCCGATGCTAGGTTGAACTTCCGCCAACATTGCCCAAATGGGGCTTGCGATATACCGTTGAAAAGCTATGGACATGAGTATCATGACCCAAATTAAAATTTTGCTAAAAAGTAAGCCGTTTAAGAATAGTGTTGAAAATCGTTTTTTCTTCACACAAAAAAGGGGAATCGTATTTTGGATCGCATTTCTAAACCGTTTATCGGAATGAGGCAAATAATATGGCGTTGGAAAGCTGCTGCAAAACTGCTCCTTCCACATGTTGAAATTTTTCTCTAATACTCTATGGTTAAAGAGTAATTTGGAAAATCGTAGAATTTCACAAACCCAACAGCCGAGTTTGTATTTTTTATGGAATTTCTAAACGGCTAATCCAATTGAGGCAAATGATACGGCGTTGGAAAGCTTATGAAAATGCGCTACTTTTTCATGTTGAAAGTTTTTTCAAAATTTGAATGGTTTAAGAGTAATTTAGAAAACGGTCCAAGTTCCACCGAGTTCCTATTTTCCAACTAATATTTTAAACGTACATCCGAGTGTAGCAAATGATATGGCACTGGAAAGGTTGAACAAATGCGGAACTTTTTGGAATATATTTTTCTCCCAATTCTTTACGGTTTCAAGTCAATTTTGAAAATGGCTAAAAACGTATTTTCACCGTAATTTCTACTAAATTTATTAGAATGGGGCAAATAATATACCGTTGAAAAGCTACGGAAAATGCGAAACTTTTTTATGTATATGGTTTTCTTTGATTCCTAGCCTTTTTCAAGTAATTTTGCAAACGGCGAGATCATGCATTCTGCCTTTATCACGAAACACATTCTTTGAAAATGCATCGTATGAAGAACTTGAACTTGTCGGCATGTCTATTTGAACTTCACTCTGCTTTTGATGAGCATTTTTTGCTCGCAGCTCTCCACCCACTCGCTGGAATTGAGCAAGTGATATACCGATGGTAAGCTGCTGTAAACACGCAACTTTCCCCTGTTGATCATTTTTTTATACTCGCGACGGTTTTAAAAGTTTTTCATCTCAAATTCATTTAGTGTAGTAGTTGAATTTCCTGCTGTTTTCACGTTGAACTTCTATGACGTATCTTCGTTTGTAATTTTCTCATCCATTCGTCAGTGTTACACAATTGATATTTCTTTTGTACAAACCTCTCTCACATTTTTTTTAGTTTTCTCCGACCGAGAATTTGAACTTATAACAACAAAAAAATTGGACCTTGCCTTTTAATTCATATTTCTCGTATTATACACACACGATGTGGTACATGAATTTTTTTCATTTTTATAATTTGAATTTTTTTTTGAAATCAAATTGCTTCGAAATAATAAGTGAACTTCTTTGTGGATTGATAAAAATATTTTAAAACGCAAAAAAAAATCTTTTTTGAACATGGAAATACAAGGTGAACCTCTTTAGCAATAATTTTTGAACTTACCCGGAAAGAGCACTTGAACCTCTTTCAACAAACCTTTTAAGTTTTTATTTTTTATACTTTTATTCTCACCTAAAATGCATTCCTTGCAGTACTTGAACTTTTCGTTATTTTCACTATGAACTTCGGTTACATTTTATTGTATACCTTGAATTACAAGCAATTGAAGGTCGGACGTAATTTTTTGCCATTTCAATTTTTGAACCTCTTTGTGTATTTTTAGAAATCGCAAAAATTGAAGTTTTTTTTAGTAAATGTCGAACTTCTTTATTATTTTGAATTGAACTTCTTGGTCTATTCGTTAGTAATGGAAAAAATCCAGTTTTTGTAATAAATATCAAACTATTTCGTTTTTTTTTAAATTGAACTTCTTGGTTTAAATTTTAGTAACGAGGAAATCCTGACTTTTTCATATACATTAAACTACTCTATTTTTAAAAATTAAACTTCTTGGTTTTTTTAATTTGGACTTCTTGGTGTAATCATTTGTAACAGGAAAAATCCTAGGTTTGTAATAAACATCAAACTACTGCGTTATTTCATTTTGAACTTCACTATTTTGTAATTTGGATTGCTCTATTTCTTAATTTGAATTAATTGGTTTATTCTTTAGTAATGGGGAAAATCATAGTTTTACAATGAACATCAAGCCTTTTTTAACTTCTTTTCTGAACCTCCCAAGGTTTCATCCTTGAACTTTTTGTTTCTTGTCATGTTAACTCAAAGTTTTTCTTTTGCAAAACCCATGGGTTTGTTTGTTAATTTTTTTATTCTTTTGGACTTACATATATATTACTTGATTTTTATTCTTTGGGAACCTACTGAATAAGAACATAGCTTGCCCATGGCGTACAAACACATACACATAGAAATTATACGTGCACACTGGATAGTAATAAACGAACTCTCTAGAAAGTACTAAACTTCTTTCTGCATATTTTTGGAGGTAATGTGTACAAATAACTCAGGGCAAGAACTGTGAACTTTTATTTCGCTGATGATTTTGAACTTCCGCAATAATAGCTGAATTTTTCACAACAAAGAAAAGGAAGATGTGGCTCTCTTGCCACGGAACGCCTTCCAACCAAAGTTCTAGAAAATGGTCCAAGCTAGAAGTTTTTGAACTTCTAACATAATAGTTGATTTTTTTTACCTTTGGCCGTGTACCTTTTATGAACTTCAGTTTTTGACGAATGCCCCTGGTTTTGGGAACTTCTCATTCTTTTATTTCAATGAATTTTTTCAGCGATAGTAATACATGAACTCCACTGACTATTTTATTGTCAAGGTACCAAAGGTGTGGAATGACAACGCGCATCACATGCACTTTTTGATGAACCAATTCATTGAACTATCACACGTGAAGAGGAAGAACTTATCTGACTGTATCAATTTTTTTACTCTAGGGCTCTTCTTGACATTCTTGGGGCACTTATTTTGCATGTTGTGGACCACAAGAATACATGGCAACTGGTATCTTATGCACATACATGGGATACTATGTATGTGTATTATTTTTTCTTGCTTATAATTAAAATGCTATTCTCTTTTGAGGCAAAAGCACAAACACATGCGGTGCACACTAGGTGGCTACAAATATGAAACTTTTCTTCAGTTCGCCTGTGTGTGCGCGCACACACACGCCCGACACACGCGGCAACAACATAACGCACCCATGCACACCATGCGAACGAATGGAGTTTTGGTGGGCGAACCTGTAGAATTTTTGCATTGGTTTTGCACGTTGAACCTCATCATCTTTAGAAACTGAACTTCTCCTTTCTTTTATTTTCTTAATAACAACACACCATTGTTAAGGAAATAGGTATTTCTTTTACAAATATACATGTGGTTGTAACAAATAATCCAACACGACAATTGTTTTTTGAAGCACCAACCGTAGAACAATTGTTCTACTGTAATTTTCATTAATAATAAGTATATTTACAAAAGAGAAAACAAAAAAAAGAACCAAAAGGGTTTATCATATTCGGTTTTTTCTAACATAAAGGCATAAAAAGTTTATCCACTTCTTAAACACGGACAATTGTACATGACACACTCACGAGACCACACTTATGAGAATTATAGGAAAGCAACGATTTCTCTCTCACTAACATCTGTGATTTTTTTACATGACACACCACATCATATTCCCCAGGGTGCTGGCCTGCAAGGACATCTAGGTATCTGGTGGTGCTGACGACTGTGAACAAAAATGTTGCCTGCATGCAATACGAGACCAAATCAAATGCAAAATTATTATTTTTCTACATCTGAACGTCATGCAGTTTCATACCTGAACTTCCATGGTTCTGTTTTCCCTCAACTTTTAAGTTGTAAACCATTAGAGCTTGGGGATATGCATTTTTGATAAGTAGGCACAGAAGTTTGGAAATAAAAAATACATAGGGAGTAGCAATAATTCATCACATATTCTGCCAAAGATACATAGCATGAGACTCGATCTCTGAAAACACAAGATGAACCACTCATGCCATCTGATGTAAATAAGGGGCAGCTAGTATACAGGAAGCTTTAAAAGCAAGAAGCTAACACTAGTTTTGGATCCAAAACTAGTATAAAAATAAATTCCACTTAATATATCAGTAAGTTCAGAGAAGTATACAGGTTCAGTGAGAATAGAGGAATGCATAGAGGAAAAATTGGGAAAAATGATTAACAATGAAAAGAACACAAACATCCATTATGCAAAATAACATGTTCTCAAGATTTCAGAAAATCTTTGGAGTGTATTTCTGAATATCAACATCTGATTTTTTTCCCTACAAGAGTCACATGATATACTAATTTACACCATTGTTCTTACTTGGACGGTGTCTGCACCCCAATCTGGACTGCAGCGAGACGCATGGAACACCCAGGATCTTGACTACAGGTTGCAAATTGTAGGCACCAGCACGGCAACTACGGAGGCAGACCACGGACGCGACGACAGAAGGGCCGTTGGACGGTGTACAAGGCGGACGAGGATGTGCATGCCTCGGTCTCAGGGAGTCACCGGTGGGAGGCCGCGTTGACCATGGTGCAAAAGCTCGGCCCTGCACCATCTTGGTCAGTGACGAGCTGCGGGAGGAGCGACTGTAGACAGGAGCAGTTGAGATCGACGTGAGGGGCGGCGAGTTTTTCTGAGCTCGCCTTGTCGCTGAAGTCCAAACCCACCTCAACATGTTCGGAGTTAAAATAATTAGGAACACAAGTAAGGCATTAGCAGGTAACACGGACCAAGCACACTAAACACACACAAACTTCAACATGTAAACCACGCTTCAATTTTTTGTATGATTTGCTAGTTGGGGATTGACATGAAGTGCACCGGAATAATGAAGTTTAACTTTCCCAAACAACTATTCTGCACCTAGTGAATCAACGATCCATTACACGAACATTTTTTTGCTCCTTATTTTCATAATGAACTGAAGCTGCTACAATTTATGGACTTCTGCGGGTTTTGCTTGTCTCTTTGAGGGGTAAATTTGCAGCAACACTAGCAGTTTTTTGGTCAGTTTCAGATCAACAGTTTCTGAAGGAGAGGGGAGAATGATGTTTTTCTGGTCAGGAAAATGAAGACGAGGGAAGTAGCAACACTAGCAGTTTTGCCTGTTTGTCCTTCATTCTGGGCGCCGCCATGACGACCATCTACAACATGTTTGTCATCTGCAAACTTGAAATTCAGATGCAAGCAAGGAGCAGCTGCAAACTTGAACTATAGCGCTAGCTGGGCAGTACCTTTTTTTAGGGAACGGTGAAGTACATCAGTAGGTGATATACAAATTCATGAGAGAGAGAGATTGTGAGGGAGAGAGAGCAACGACATGCATCAATGGAAGAGAACGTCGACGACAACATCTCTAAATTGTGTCTGATAGCAGCACTATAACTTGTGTCTACGTTCTCTTCCATTGATGCAGACAGAATAATGCCGTTGCTCCTGCCTTGGCGGTCGATCAAGCGGCTTGACCGTTCCACCAAGTCTGAAGCTCCGGCGATCAAAGCAAAGGAGATCGATCGATCGCCCTCACGTACCCTACAGTTGTACGTGGAAACAGAAACATGGCCAAGCATCAAGCCCCACCCACATCTGAAAATTGAAAAAGAAACAGAAACAGAGAGTCAGAGACAGTAGAATTCAAACAAGGTGGATGCAATGGATAGATACAGTGCACGCAGCAAAGACCGATCAAGCAGACTGATCGGCGTCCAGCTTACCAGATTTCAGAAGAAAGTAAGATCACTTCCTCCTGTTATAGTGCTGGACTACAGCCTCCCCCTCTCCGTTGCAGGTAGCAGCAACTTGGAGAAGATACAAGCAAGAAGGTCGAGCTTTGGCCTCGAAAAGGTCGCTGCTTATGCCTCGACAGTTCGTCGATGGTGCGAGGTGAGTGGCCATGGTGGTGGGATCCAGCAGCTGCAGCCCAAGCTTTCTCCGGCGACCTTCTGTTGCACGGGTTGTTCTCCGATGGTGGCATCGCGCAGGGACGCGTGCCTTCCAGCGACGCACATGAAGAAGCGGGGAAGCCGCCGTCGAGCTTTCTTGCAGGGGTTGCAGCGGCTTAGCCGATCCGGAGGCTGCCTATGTCGCGGGAACCGGCGATCAGAATAAACCTGTATACCGTCGAAACGCTCTTCCAACTTTCTCACTTCATCAACGTAGGCCTTCATCAACGGGCTCTGGTAATCCTTATTGACTTGCTTGACGACAAGCTGCGAGTCGCCCCTGACGATAAGCTTCTTGATTCCGAGGTCCGCCGCGATCCTAAGACCGGCAAGCAGCCCTTCGTACTCTGCCGTATTGTTTGTTGACACCTTCCTGGGGAAGTGCATCTGGATCACGTACTTGAGGTGCTCTCCGGTGGGGGCGACAAGCAGTACGCCAGCCCCGGCACCTTGTAGGGAGAAAGCTCCATCAAAGTACATGATCCAATCGCAACTTGCCTCCTTGCCAGGGAGAGCAGTCCCTTGGGCTTCTTCGTCAGGTGTTGCGGTCCACTCTGCAATGAACTCCGCCAGGACTCGGCTCTGGATCGTCGAAGTACTTTTAAACTTGAGGCCAAAGCTGGACAGCTCCAGTGCCCATTCCACAATCCTCCCCGTCGCATCTGGATTGTGCAATATCCGTTGCAGAGGGAGGCGAGTGACGACAGTGATCTCTTGTGCCTGGAAGTAGTGACGCAGCTTCCTCGAGGCCATAAGGAGGCCGAAGAGCAGTTTCTGCACGCCGGAGTACCTTGATCTAGCCCCCTGCAGGAGGGAGCTAACAAAGTAGACCGGGTGCTGCATCATTTTCTTCTTCGGCGGCACTTCGACTGGCTGTGTCGTCTCCGTATTGGTGGTGTCGGGCTCTGTCGCTGCCATCACCTCGTCGTCAACCTCCCTCTGCGCTACTAGTGCGGCGCTGACCACCTGGTTCGTTGCCGCTAGGTATAGCAGCAACGGCTCCTGCTGCCTGGGCGCAACTAGTATCGGCGCGGAGGAGAGGTACTTCTTCAAATCTTGCAATGCTGCCTCGGCTTCTGGCGTCCACTCCATCGGGCCCTCCTTTTTCAGGATATTGAAAAAGGGAAGGGCACGCTCGGCAGACTTGGAAATGAATAAGCCCATGACGGCAACGCAACCAGCAAGCCGATGCACATACTTGATTCGCTTGGGTGCCTCAATCTGCTCTATAGCCTTGATCTTGTCCAGATTGGCCTCTATCCCACGCTGTGACACAAAGAACCCAAGAAGCTTGCCGGACGGGACGCCAAAGACGCACTTCTCAGGGTTCAGCTTGACATTGATCTTGCGCAGGTTTGCAAATGTCTCTTGCAAATCTGGTATGAGGGTTGCCCTGTCCTTGGTTTTGACCACTATGTCGTTCATATAAGCCTCCATATTTCTACGGAGCTGGGGTTCAAAACCAATCTGGACCGCCCTCGCAAATGTCGAACCAGCACTCTTGTAACGCCCCGAGACCGACGCTCCAGACGGCTTCCATGTTTTTCGTTGTTGTCATGTGTTTCGTTTGTTTGTTGCATTCATCATGGCATCATCTGCATCGCATCGGCACTATTGCCATCATTGTTTTTAAAAACTTGCACCCGTTCGTAGTTGCCGCGTCCCCCCTTGCCTTCGTTGGCTGTTCCGAGGCTAATCGAGTTTTCGCTTCCCTCTTGTCCGTGACCACCTAACCTCTCTTGCCAGCTCGCAGCACCCTCGTGTGCGTGTCCGAAACTGCCCCAAACCCGAACCTGCTCAGTCATCACCATTGTGTCCGGATCATCCCCTAACGTCTACAAAACATCTCCGTTTTGTTAATTGGGCTCCCTAACTGTTCTATTCGCGACCGTCCGATTACGATCGTAGGGATGAGTCAGCCCCTATCCAAAAATCCACATGCTATATATGTATCTGGCCCAACCCTAAATTCTAGGGGATTTGTCCCTGCAGCCGTCGCCGCACTCATCACCCACATCGGGATCCCACCTGCCCAAACCACCGCCGCCATCTTCCACTTGTTTTCCGCGCGCCCCAATCGCGAGCCAGCCTCCACATCCACCCGCAGACTCCACCCTCTCTTCGAATCCTCTCCCAGCCGCTCGAGTCTCTGCTCAAACCCATGCCTTGGGCGCCCTCCTCGTCGTCGTCATCTAGGTGAGCAGCAGCTCCACCGCGACCTCACCCGCGCCTCCCTCTATCTCTTCCCTTCTTATTTTTCCTCTCTAGTGCTCTCTCGCTCACGATCTCTCTGTCTCTCCCCTTTGCCTCGAACAGGGAGACGCCCGCGCCGAGCCCAGCGCCAAGCCGCCGCCGTTGCCCCTGTTTCCTGCCGCTGCACCACGCTGCAACGAGCGCCTGCTCGATCCAGCCGCCCTGCGTTGACCGCGCCCCCTCCTCTCGTTCGATCCAACCAGCCCCGTCCTCCCGAGCTCTCCCGCAGGCAGCCTCGCTCCCGATCCAGGCAAGATCGAGGCGACCACCTCGTGCACGCCGAGTCCAATCGTCGGACCAGCTCCACCAACAGGCTGCACCTCTCCTTCCCTTCTTCCCCCATGGTTTTCTCTCCTTCCCCTTCATTCTCTCTCACGATCTCCCTCTCTCTCTGTACTTCATCGCTGCAGGAACGGCCGCCGCTCGCGGAAGCCGCCAACGTCCGCCTCTGGCCTAGATCCGACCATCTCCGACGCCTCCTCGTTGGAACCCGGCGTCAAGTCCCCATCCCGTCGTCGCGTGGAGCTCCACTGCCCAAGTCCGACGTCCCGTCGCTGCGCCAAGTCCCCGCCCGGTCCCCCTGCGTTGCTGCGCCGCCCTACATCGACCTGCTCCCTTCCCGGCCAGATCCGCCGCCCTGGAGACCCGCATCGCCAGCCGTCGTCCCTGCCGCAAGTCCACGCCGCGGCCTCTGCTTCCTCTGCATCGAGCAGGTGCTCCCCTGCGCTTCCTGCTCGAGCCTCTGCTCGTTGACCGCACGCTGGTCCAGCGCCTCGCTTGGACCGCTGACAAGGCCCAGCCTGCTTCCCCTCCAGAGCCGGCCTGCCTTGGCCTCTCCCCCCGATCTGGGCTTGGCCCATGGTGAGGCCATTCCCAGCGCCTCATTTCCCCCCTTCCACTGTTGGGCCAGCCTGCAGTTTTGGCCCGCGTCATATTTTTTTTTTCAGTTCTGCGAATTTATCATTTTCCAGTGATTTACCAGATTTGCAGAAAAACCCTCAAACATCATGCATATAATAACTCATGAACCGTGCATCGGATTAAAATGATTTATATATGAAAAATGCTTAGAATTTTGCCTAGTTTCATAATATCCAACCTTAATCTATGTTTAAAATGTTTAAATTGCTGTTTGCATTAATTTGCTTAAATGCCATGTTAAAATGATTTATTTCATAACTAAATAACCGTAACTCCGATTTTAACAAACTTTATATGTAAATGGGGTAGAAAAATGCATAGGTTAACATGTTGCACTTTAATTTCCTGTTTAAAAACAATAAAATATGATTTTAGGCAGAACAATACCAAATCTAAAATATGCACATGAGGATTTCCGGAATTGTTGTTTGTTGTTCCGGCCTCATTTAAACTTGCCTAGATAGGTAATATTCATTTGCCTCACCTCTTGCCATGTTAATCAACATTTAATATTGTTGGGTGCATAACCGAGAGAGAACTAAATAATCATATGTGGTGTTTTGTCAATATGCAACTCGTTGCATATTGAGCTCCACTTAATTTGTGGTGTTGTTTGTTGCACTTTGCCATGCCATGCTCATTAAACCGGACATGCATCATACTTGATTGTGTATCATGCCATGTTCATGTGATGGTTATTTACCATGTTGTTTGCTTCTTTCCGGTGTTGCTTCTTCTTGATAGTTCCGGAGTTGTGAGGATTCATTCGACTACATCCATTTGTCTTCTTCATGGAATCGTTCTTCTTCCTTGCGGGATTTCAGGCAAGATGACCATGCCCTCGAAATCACTTCTATCTTTGCTTGCTAGTTGCTCGCTCTTTTGCTATGCCTATGCTGTGATACCTACCACTTGCTTATCATGCCTCCCATGTTGTTAAACCAAGCCTCTAACCCACCTTGTCCTAGCAAACCGTTGTTTGGCTATGTTACCGCTTTGCTCAGCCCCTCTTATAGCGTTGTTAGTTGCAGGTGAAGATGAAGTTTGTTCCTTGTTGGAACATGGAGATGTTGTTCCTTGTTGGAACATGTTTACTTGTTGGGATATCATAATATATCTTATTTAATTAATGCATCTATATACTTGGTAAAGGGTGGAAGGCTCGGCCTTATGCCTGGTGTTTTGTTCCACTCTTGCCGCCCTAGTTTCCGTCATATCGGTATTATGTTCCCGGATTTTGCGTCCCTAACGCGGTTGGGTGATTTATGGGACCCCCTCGACAGTTCGCTTTGAATAAGACTCCTCCAGCAAGGCCCAACATTGGTTTGACCATTTGCCTCACCTATGCCCTTTTATTTCCCTTGGGTTTCCGGAGCCTGAGGGTCATCTTTATTTTAGCCCCCCCGGGCCAGTTCTCCTTCGAGTGCTGGTCCAAACCGAGCGATGTCCGGCGCCCCCTGGGCAATCAGGGTCTATGCCAACCCGACGTCTTGCTCATCCGGTGTGCCCTGAGACCGAGATATGTGCAGCTCCTATCAGGATTTGTCGGCACATCCGGGCGGCTTTGCTGGTCTTGTTTTATTACTGTCGAAATGTCTTGTAGCCGGGATTCCGAGACTGATCGGGTCTTCCCGGGGAGAAGGAATATCCTTTGTTGATCGCGAGAGCTTATCATGGGCTAAGTTGGGACACCCCTGCAGGGTTTGAACTTTCGAAAGCCGTGCCCGCGGTTATGTGGCAGATGGGAATTTGTTAATGTCCGGTTGTAGAAAACCTGAAGTTGACCTTAATTAAAATACATCAACCGCGTGTGTAACCGTGATGGTCTCTTCTCGGCGGAGTCCGGGAAGTGAACACGGTGTTGGAGTTATGCTTGACGTAGGTTGTTCTAGGTTCACTTCTTGATCACAGTTCATCGACCGTGCTTTGCCTTCTCTTCTCGCTCTCATTTGCGTATGTTAGCCACCATATATGCTAGTCGCTTGCTGCAGCTCCACCTCATACCTTTTACCCTACCTATACGCTTAAATAGTCTTGATCTCGCGGGTGTGAGATTGCTGAGTCCCCGTGACTCACAGATACTTCCACAACCAGTTTGCAGGTGCCGATGAAACCGTGCAGGTGATGCACCCGAGCTCAAGGAGGAGCTCGATGAAGATCTTGTTCATTGTGTTGTTTCATTTCAGCTGATCAGTAGTGGAGCCCAGTTGGGACGATCGGGGATCTGTGTAGCATTTTGGGTAGTCTTCTTTTATTTTGGTTCCGTAGTCGGACCTTGATTGTATCTGTATGATGTAATGCTTTACTCATGTATTGTGTGAAGTGGTGATTGTAAGCCAACTATGTATCTCTTTCCCTTATGTATTACATGGGTTGTGTGAAGATTACCTCACTTGCGAAATTGCTTTCAATGCGGTTATGCCTCTAAGTCGTGCTTCGACACGTGGGAGATATAGCCGCATCGAGGGCATTACAAGTTGGTATCAGAGCCTTCCCCGACCTTAGGAGCCCCCACTGATTGATCGTTTTTAGCGGCCGAGTTGTGTCTAGAAAAATGTTTTGAGTCATTTAGGAATTATGTATCGGAGAGTTTAGGAATTCTTTTTTACTTCACAGTCTCCTCATCGCTCTGGTAAGGCATCCTGACGTAGAGTTTTGACTCTTCTCTTCTCAAATTTCACTAAATTTTTTTTAGGATCACGCGGGTATCTTAGAATCGTTCCGATGGTTTTGTGATGACAACATTGTCTTGGTGCCTCCTGTCAGCAGGGGTTTAGTGGAAGTGTCCCGGGGAGTTGAGCTCTGAGGTGTTGTCGTCATAATTTTGTCGTTGCAGTTCTGGAATACCTGAGTTTAGTACGCCGACATCGAAAATCTCTTTTGTACAGTTGTTGGTGAGATAACCCTGATAGCCCAGTACTGAGGCGAGTGCGGGAGTATTGCCATAACTCGTATAACGGATGCTTTTCGAAGGTTGAGGTAAACGATTTCCGAGGGTTTCTTGGTTATGTGTTGAAGGATGGATACAGCTGGATCTAGGTATTGTTAGTTTGGGTGATATATTTTGTGTCCCCTGTATCCCCAACACCTGATTG
This sequence comes from Aegilops umbellulata, assembly GCA_032464435.1. Lineage (NCBI taxonomy): Eukaryota > Viridiplantae > Streptophyta > Magnoliopsida > Poales > Poaceae > Aegilops > Aegilops umbellulata. The sequence goes on along the minus strand of CP136054.1, from coordinate 151,964,653 downwards.
CATAACCAGAAAGTTTCGGGAGTTTATAAGTGGGAATTCTAATAGCTTATAGGATATCTTTCCGACAGATGCATGATATGGGATTGGGTAAATCTCTATCATATGTTTGTTTCCGGCTTATTCTGCAAGCCAAATCCTTTGTTTTGTTTTGTGGTATTCGAGTTGCTTCAATGTCAAGTGTTGATTCCATACCTTTTTCCTAAACGGTGTTCTCATATTTCTATGTGAATACTAATCCTTCATGATAATCGAGATTGTCATGTCAATCCTTCTCAACCGATGTTTTCTCTTCAAGTGGATCTGATCATTTTCAACATCCGCAAGATCAACTCTAAGTATTCTCAATGGTGTTTGTTTCATTCGTCCCAAGTTGTCTTTGTTTTTCCCGCCCTCCCACCCTCGTTCTTGAAGGACTCATATATCTTAATCAAGCATCCATTTTATTGATGTGAAGTCTCTCCATTCTTTTCCGTCAATGTTTCTTGTCTGGCGATTCTCAGGAAAATACTAACGGAGCCTTAACTTCATCATTATTCGTTCTTTTTCTTCTCCGGTGAATCCAATTCAAGCTTTCAGTGTTGATCATATTCATTTCCTCGTTTCTAATGTTTTCTCGTACCGGTGCACCTCTTAATCATCCACTTCTCACTATTCAATTGTTCCGGAGTGATGAAGACATCTCAGAAGATACAAGTTTCCATTCTCAATTCACTCAATTTCTTTTGAGGATGCTATCTCATTCAAGTCATTTAATTCAATTGGTGCAATCTCTCTTTTCAAGCAATCATTCAACGGTGTGTCTTTTGAGTGGGCCTAACCCACAGGCATTTTTCCCAGGATCTTACCTGACTCTTCTAATTATCCCGAAGTTATTCTCAAATTCCTTTCGAAGCTTGACGTAAGAATGAATTTTCACCAGTCATATGTCTTTCTCCAAAATCTTTCAAACTCTTTTCATCGTTGGTTCAACCTTTCCAATTTTCATTTCGAAGTGCCTCAACAATTCATGCTGGTGTTTCTCATCATCATTCTCGACATATGAAGACCGAAGAAGAGTTTCTCTTTAATCTTGCTCCATTCTCTTCAAGATTCATGGTTCTAGCTTGATGCCATCCTCTCATATTTGTTTTCGATTGTGAGAATTCTTTTCACCCATCCGGAGCATTTTAGGTGTCTTTTCAGTTTGATTCTCCGAAGGCCATCATTTCAGAAGAATTATTGATTCTCAACTTTCAGCTCTCGTTCTCCAAATCTTACCGGTGCATCATTCAAATATCCTCTAATCAGCTCATGATCTCTTCGTGCTCATGTATCTAAATTCTCTCAAGTATCTTTGTTCATTTTTCTAATTCTTCCCGATGTTTCTTTATCTTTTCTTCGTTCATTTTAAATTCTTACGGTGGTTCGTTCAAGAGTTCTCTTCCTTCGTTATCATATAGATTCATTCGTTCTTTCCAATCCTACCGGTGGTTCGTTGAAAACCTTCCCAATTTTGCGCCATATCTATTGTAATCCTTTCTACGAGAATAAGTAGTATGAAAAATCCGTTGCTTGTCATCAATTTAATTGGTGAAGGATAAGCATAATGTAATTCTTATTCTTGTTTCATCGAGTTAACTCAATTCCTTATTCCGGAGGTTTATCAAAATTCTTGATTTCATTTGTTCATCTTTCCTTCCGGAGTTCCAAGTTTTCTCGGTTATATCATTTCTAAGCTCCATCTAAATCATCGCAAGGCTTCACCTTGTGTTTTCAACTTCTCTTTATTTTTATCATACTTTTATTACCGGAGTTCTTCATGGAGGATCTACATGGTGGTTCATCAAGGATTCCTTTCATTCTCGTTTTGTTCTTCAAGATTTCTCTCGGAGCTAAGATCTGCTAAGCTGTACTCTAAAATAAACATGGTGGTCAACACATGTTTTGTTTTGAAGAGCTCAAATATTCTTCTTCCTGCATTCCGAAGTGCAATTCTTTCTATCTTATCATTTGATGTGATGTTACATCATTCTTGACAATTTCTCTTCATGCTTCATGATTTACATGTTGTCAAGAATGAGGTATTTTAAATCCATCAATCTCTTCATTGGAGTTATCTTGGGTTATATTTCACCTAAAGCCTTCCCTTAGGTTTGTTGCTATTATGGTGCTTATCAATGACCCAAGTTCTTCTTTTATCCTCCCGGTGAAATAGTTTCTAGTCTCCTTGTTTTTATCAACCCAATCTCTTCCGTGAGTGGCAGGTTGTCACCTCATAATTTTGGGATGTCTTCCATAAGTCCACATCAAGTTTAAGCTTTCGTTGTTGATAATCCAACAACTCCGTTCAACCTTTTCTTCGTAAGCTTTCTCTTTCAATTTTATTTGTGAGAGTTATCATTTCCTTCTCCGTTCTCTTATTCCGATGATCTATCTTCTATTCATCCGTCCCGGAGGCATTGTGAAGTTGCTCCCTTGGTCCAATAGTCTCGTTTTGCCAAGATCATGTTCCTTTTCCTTGGTTATCCATTCAACCAAAGTGTTGTGACTATCATTCCTCTTTTAACCGGAGTCTCATCCAAGTGCTTTCATTTTGCCAAGTTCATATTCTATTCCATCCATTTTCAGTCGGAGTGCTGCCCAAATTATGTCATTCTTGTTCCTTGTTTTTTTTTCTACCGGTGTGGCTCCATATGTTTTTGGTCCGTTGAGCTCTTATTTCCATGTTTTTCAACCTTCAAGTTCTTGTAATACTCCTTGTTCCTCTTTTCTACCAGATTGCTTGCTATCTCGTCATCTCCATTGTATTTCTTTCTTTCACTTTGTGCTACCTCTCAAGGTTCTTTGGTTTCACTCGTTTGTCAAAGAAGCAACTTAGTTTTACCTCTTTCTTCTTCTGTTTCTCTCTGGTGCCATCCTAGATCTCGGGACGAGATCCTCTCGTAGTGGTGGAGTGTTGTAACGCCCCGAGACCGACGCTCCAGACGGCTTCCATGTTTTTCGTCGTTGTCATGTGTTTCGTTTGTTTATTGCATTCATCATGGCATCATCTGCATCGCATCGCCACTCTGTTGCCGTCATTGATTTTAAAAACTTGCACCCGTTCATAGTTGCCGCGTCCCCCCTTGCCTTAGTTGGCTGTTCCGAGGCTAATCGAGTTTTTGCTTCCCTCTTGTCCGTGACCACCTAACCTCTCTTGCCAGCTCGCAGCACCCTCGTGTGCGTGTCCGAAACTGCCCCAAACCCGAACCTGCTCAGTCATCACCGTTGTGTCCGGATCATCCCCTAAGGTGTACAAAACATCTCCGTTTTGTTAATTGGGCTCCCTAACTATTCTATTCGCGACCGTCCGATTATGATCGTAGGGATGAGGCAGCCCCTATCTAAAAATCCACATGCTATATATGTATCTGCCCCAACCCTAAATTCTAGGGGATTTGTCCCTGCAGCCGCCGCCGCACTCATCACCCACATCGGGATCCCACCTGCCCAAACCACCTCCGCCATCTTCCTCTTGTTTTTTGCGTGCCCCAATCGCGAGCCAGCCTCCAGATCCACCCGCAGACTCCACCCTCTCCTCGAATCCTCTCCCAGCCGCTCGAGTCTCTGCTCAAACCCATGCCTTGGGCGCCCTCCTCGTCGTCATCATCTAGGTGAGCAGCAGCTCCACCGCGACCTCACCCGCGGCACCCTCTATCTCTTCCCTTCTTATTTTTCCTCTCTGGTGCTCTCTCGCTCACGATCTCTCTGTCTCTCCCCTTTGCCTCGAACAGGGAGACGCCCGCGCCGAGCCCAGCGGCAAGCCGCCGCCGTTGCGCCTGTTTCCTGCCGCTGCACCGCGCTGCAACGAGCGCCTGCTCGATCCAGCCGCCCTGCGTTGACCGCGCCCCCTCCTCTCGTTCGATCCAACCAGCCCCGTCCTCCCGAGCTCTCCCGCAGGCAGCCTCGCTCCCGATCCAGGCGAGATCGAGGCGACCACCTCGTGCACGCCGAGTCCAATCGTCGGACCAGCTCCACCAACAGGCTGCACCTCTCCTTCCCTTCTTCCCCTATGGTTTTCTCTCCTTCCCCTTCGATCTCTCTCACGATCTCCCTCTCTCTCTGTACTTCATCGCTGCAGGAACGGCCGCCGCTCGCGGAAGCCGCCAACGTCCGCGTCTGGCCTAGATCCGACCATCTCTGACGCCTCCTCGTTGGAACCCGCTGTCAAGTCCCCATCCCGTCGTCGTGTGGAGCTCCACTGCCCAAGTCCGACGTCCCGTCGCTGCGCCAAGTCCCCGCCCGGTCCCCCTGCGTTGCTGCGCCGCCCTACATCGACCTGCTCCCTTCCCGGCTAGATCCGCCGCCCTGGAGACCCGCATCGCCAGCCGTCGTCCCTGCCGCAAGTCCACGCCGCGGCCTCTGCTTCCTCTGCATCGAGCAGGTGCTCCCCTGCGCTTCCTGCTCGAGCCTCTGCTTGTTGACCGCACGCTGGTCCAGCGCCTCGCTTGGACCGCTGACAAGGCCCAGCCTGCTTTCCCTCTAGAGCCGGCCTGCCTTGGCCTCTCCCCCCGATCTGGGCTTGGCCCATGGTGAGGCCATTCCCAGCGCCTCATTTCCCCCCTTCCACTGTTGGGCCAGCCTGCAGTTTTGGCCCGCGTCATATTTTTTTTCAGTTCTGTGAATTTATCATTTTCCAGTGATTTACCAGATTTGTAGAAAAACCCTCAAACATCTTGCATATAATAACTCATGAACCGTGCGTCGGATTAAAATGATTTATATATGAAAAATGCTTAGAATTTTGCCTAGTTTCATAATATCCAACTTTCATCTATGTTTAAAATGTTTAAATTGCTGTTTGCATTAATTTGCTTAAATGCCATGTTAAAATGATTTATTTCATAACTAAATAACCGTAACTCCGATTTTAACAAACTTTATATGTAAATGGGGTAGAAAAATGCATAGATTAACATGTTGCACTTTACTTTCCTGTTTAAAAACAATAAAATATGATTTTAGGCAGAACAGTACCAAATCTAAAATATGCACATGAGGATTTCCGGAATTGTTGTTTGTTGTTCCGGCCTCATTTAAACTTGCCTAGATAGGTAATATTCATTTGCCTCACCTCTTGCCATGTTAATCAATATTTAATATTGTTGGGTGCATAACCGAGAGAGAACTAAATAATTGTATGTGGTGTTTTGTCAATATGCAACTCGTTGCATATTGAGCTCCACTTAATTTGTAGTGTTGTTTGTTGCACTTTGCCATGCCATGCTCATTAAACCGGACATGCATCATACTTGATTGTGCATCATGCCATGTTCATGTGATGGTTATTTACCATGTTGTTTGCTTCTTTCCGGTGTTGCTTCTTCTTGATAGTTCCAGAGTTGTGAGGATTCATTCGACTACATCCATTTGTCTTCTTCGTGGAATCGTTCTTCTTCCTTACGGGATTTCAGGCAAGATGACCATACCCTCGAAATCACTTCTATCTTTGCTTGCTAGTTGCTCGCCCTTTTGCTGTGCCTATGCTGCGATACCTACCACTTGCTTATCATGCCTCCCATGTTGTTAAACCAAGCCTCTAACCCACCTTGTCCTAGCAAACCGTTGTTTGGCTATGTTACCTCTTTGCTCAGCCCCTCTTATAGCGTTGTTAGTTGCAGGTGAAGATGAAGTTTGTTCCTTGTTGGAACATGGAGATGTTGTTCCTTGTTGGAACATGTTTACTTGTTGGGATATCACAATATATCTTATTTAATTAATGCATCTATATACTTGGTAAAGGGTGGAAGGCTCGGCCTTATGCCTGGTGTTTTGTTCCACTCTTGCCGCCCTAGTTTCCGTCATATCGGTATTATGTTCCCGGATTTTGCGTCCCTAACGCGGTTGGGTGATTTATGGGACCCCCTCGACAGTTCGCTTTGAATAAGACTCCTCCAGCAAGGACCAACATTGGTTTTACCATTTGCCTCACCTATGCCCTTTTATTTCCCTTGGGTTTCCGGAGCCCGAGGGTCATCTTTATTTTAGCCCCCCCGGGCCAGTTCTCCTTCGAGTGCTGGTCCAAACCGAGCGATGTCCGGCGCCCCCTGGGCAATCAGGGTCTATGCCAACCCGACGTCTTGCTCATCCGGTGTGCCCTAAGACCGAGATATGTGCAGCTCCTATCAGGATTTGTCGGCACATCTGGGCGGCTTTGCTCGTCTTGTTTTATTACTGTCGAAATGTCTTGTAGCCGGGATTCCGAGACTGATCGGGTCTTCCCGGGGAGAAGGAATATCCTTCGTTGATCGCGAGAGCTTATCATGGGCTAAGTTGGGACACCCCTGCAGGGTTTGAACTTTCGAAAGCCGTGCCCGCGGTTATGTGGCAGATGGGAATTTGTTAATGTCCGGTTGTAGAAAACCTGAAGTTGACCTTAATTAAAATACATCAACCACGTGTGTAACCGTGATGGTCTCTTCTCGGCGGAGTCCGGGAAGTGAACAGGGTGTTGGAGTTATGCTTGACGTAGGTTGTTCTAGGATCACTTCTTGATCATAGTTCATCGACCGTGCTTTGCCTTCTCTTCTCGCTCTTATTTGCGTATGATAGCCACCATATATGCTAGTCGCTTGTTGCAGCTCCACCTCATACCTTTTACCCTACCTATAAGCTTAAATAGTCTTGATCTCGCGGGTGTGAGATTGCTGAGTCCCCGTGACTCACAGATACTTCCACAACCAGTTTGCAGGTGCCGATGAAACCGTGCAGGTGATGCACCCGAGCTCAAGGAGGAGCTCGATGAAGATCTTGTTCATTGTGTTGTTTCATTTCAGCTGATCAGTAGTGGAGCCCAGTTGGGACGATCGAGGATCTGTGTAGCATTTGGGGTAGTCTTCTTTTATTTTGGTTCCGTAGTCGGACCTTGATTGTATCTGTATGATGTAATGCTTTACTCATGTATTGTGTGAAGTGGCGATTGTAAGCCAACTATGTATCTCTTTCCCTTATGTATTACATGGGTTGCGTGAAGATTACCTCACTTGCGAAATTGCTTTCAATGCGGTTATGCCTCTAAGTCGTGCTTCGACACGTGGGAGATATAGCCGCATCGAGGGCGTTACAACTCTTCAACCCAAAAGGCATCCGTATGAAACAATACGTACCACATGGGGTGATGAATGCTGTTTCTCTTCGTCTTCTCTCGTCATGAAGATCTGGTGGTAGCCGGAGTAGGCATCGAGGAATGACAACAGATCACACCCAGCTGTGGAGTCAACAATCTGGTCGATGCGCGGCAACGGGAAGGGGTCTTTAGGACAGGCCTTATTGATATTTGTGTAATCAATACACAGCCTCCACTTCCCATTTGTCTTGCACACTACGACCGGATTGGCCAACCACGTTGGATGGAGAACTCCTCTTACCAAACCCGCTGCCTCCAGTTTCCGGATCTCTTCTGTGATGAACTCTCGTCGTTCCAAAGCATGCTTCCTGACCTTCTGCTTGACGGGCCGCGCATGAGGACAGACAACAAGGTGGTGCTCAATCACCTCCCTGGGACCGCCGGGGATGTCGGAAGCTTGCCATGCAATCACATCGACATTCGCCCGCAGGAAGGTGACGAGCGCGTATTCCTATTTGTCATCAAGGGTGGAGCTTATGGTGAAATCTCCTCCCGCGCCGTCCTCGTTGATGGAAACCTTCTTGGTTCCTGATGGTATGGCCCCGGACTTCTTGTTCCCGTCGGTGGAGCTCTCTGGCATGTCCTCGACGGCAGCGCTACACCCTGAAGAGGTGCGCTTGCCGGAGTGGGTGCCCGAGGTCTCATCGGTCTTCTTCTTCTTCTTCCCTCCCGGGGCCCCAGCGGCAGGAGCAAGTGCCCTAGTGGCGGCAGCTGCTGCAACTGCTTGCTGGTATAGTTGGTCAGCGCAAATCAGCGCATCTTTCTTATCGGAGGGGATGGTGATGATCGTCACAGGTCCTGGCATCTTCAGGGTGTTGTAGGCGTAGTGTGACGCCGCCATGAACTTGGCCAGCGCTGGGCGGCCAAGGATCCCGTTGTAGGGCAAGGGGATCTTGGCAACATCAAACTCGATCCTCTCTGTCCTGAAGTTCAGGTCGCTTCCAAAAGTCACAGGCAGCGTGACCTTTCCCTTGGGTTGGCTTCTTCCCGGGTTGACCCCTTGAAACGTGCCCGTCTCTTCGAAGTCTCCGTCAGGAATCTGCTGTTTCTCGACCACGGCAAGCGAGATTAAGTTCAGACCGGCCCCGCCATCGACTAGCATCTTCGTCACCTTGAGGTTGCGTATTGTTGGTGAAACCAACAACGGCAAGCACCCGACCGCGGTAGTGCGATCAGGGTGATCCTCAGTGTAAAAAATGATAGGTGTGCTGGACCACTTCAGCGACCTTTGGGCATCAAATGACGGCTCTGTCGCTGTAATCTCTCGCGCCCACTGTTTAAGCGGCGGTGAGAAGTATGCAACGAGGCGCCGCAGTCGACGCACATGGCCTCTGTAGCTTTCTGAAACTCTTGGTCGCCGGACTCGTCGTCCTCTTCGTGATCGTCGTCTTCTGGCTTTCTGTCACGGCCCCGGGCGGGCCTCTCCTGTTGTTTATCCTTGCCGTGACGGCCCGCCTGGCCGTCATGCTTCTTGCCGGACCCCTCAGCACCGTCTTGGCCCTTCTCCTTGTCCCGCCTCTCATATTCAGCCCTCTGCTTCTCAGCGAGGAGCTCAACCTGTCGGCAGTCTTAATTAGCATGGCCTTTTGTGCGATGGATCTTGCAGTACCGCTTGTCGGAGTTTCCTGACTTCTCGGCAGCCGCCAAGGCCCGGCAGGCGACACATCCGGCAATTTCCTTGACGGGGTCATCTGCCTTGGTTTTCTTAGTGGAGCTGGTGTCATCAGATCCCTCGACGGCAAGCACGGCTTTTCCTTTGCGCTTCCTATTGCGGCGCCGGCCTTCTTCGCCGGGGCAGCAGTATCCTCATCTGAGGAGTCAGTTTCCACGCCGGCATCTTCGCCGGGGTACTTCCTTCCCTCTTCAGCCCGGGCACATCTGTTAGCAAGAACATATAGTTCCGCTACATCTTTCACCTTGTTCATCGCCAGCTCTTCGCGCATCTTGCGGTTACGCACGTTCTGATGGAACGCGCTGATGATGGCGGCAGGGTGAACATCAGGGATATTATTCTGTATCCGGCTGAACCTCTATATATACTTGCGAAGACTCTCGCCTCCCTTCTGGGGAATGACGTGCAGGTCGCTCGCCTGGCCATGGGCTTGGTGGCCTCCAGTAAAGGCGCCCACGAACTCATGGCACAAATCCGACCAGGAGGAAATGGAGTCTACAGGCAAGTGCATCAACCATGACATGGCATTGGGTTTCAGAGCCAACAGAAAGTAATTCACAAGCACCTTATCGTCACGGGCTCCGACAGCTTGCATCGTGATGGTGTAAATGCTGAGGAACTCGGACGGGTGGGTCTTGCCGCTGTACTTTTTGCCCACGTCAGGTTTGAAAGTGCGGTGAGTGGGCCACTGGAACTGCCGCAACTCACGGGTAGAAGCCGGACAGCCTACCTCGTAAGGTAGGCCTCCAGGGCTCTCCGATGCCGGGTGGTTCACAGCAGGCCCTGCTCGCCTGTCTGATTGGTGGCGCGCTCCGCGCCGGTGCTCGATAGTGGTTCGAGCGTCTTCATGTTCCCGTTCCCGAAGGACTTGGCACTGGTCACAGTGGGTCCGCGGGTCGGACGACGCTATGAAGATTTCGTCGCCCGTGACGTCACGACGGGCTGGGGTCCGCGGCGCCGGGCGAGGAGGGGGCGAGTGCACCATGGTCGCGGCGCCGCCGGCTCTCCTGCCACTTGTGCGTGGGACTCCGTCGGAGCGTCAACCTGGGTGCTCCACCAGACTCGGTTCGTCTTTGTTGGCCACCGCAACAAGGCTTCGGATAGTGGCTCTCCATTCGTTGAGTTTCCCCGTAGTGGGAGGGAAATCGAGGAGCAATTGCACGCGCGCCAGGGCTTCTGCTGGCGTTGGTGGCAGCGAAACCTGCACGGATCGCGACGCGCTTCGACTTCTGACCATGTCAGAAGGAGCACTATCACGTCCCCGCGGTCGCATGCCATCTTCGCCAGCGCCTCGGTGAGCGGGCAGTTCTTCTACATCCCGGGAGGGGCGCTCAGGGCTCTTCCCGCAGCGACGCCCGGGGTCTTCGGTGTGATTACGCCGTTCGTCGCGCGCCACTTGAGAGGAGCGCGCCGTCGACGCCGGCTTGGGAGTCTGGGAAGCCCTCGCGTCGCCTTCGGGCGGGGTGGCAGCGATCTTGGAAGGCCCCGCGCCACCCGCGGAGGGCCTGGCTCCGTCTTTGGATTTGCCGGTGTGCAGCCCGTTACTAGGCGCACGAACATCGCCGCCTCCCAAACTCTGGCTGCTGGGACGGTGTTGGTGTTCGCGAACGGCGCCCAGGGTCCTTTCTGCGACCGGTCCGCTGCTCGCCCGTGTCGGGACGGGATGTCCGGCTTCCGACGGGCCAACCGCCACCGTCGTCTTCTTCATGGGCGCCATGACGATGGAGGAGCGTCGAACTAACTGCTAAAGCCGATTCTCACAACTGCGAGCCCCCTACCTGGCGCGCCAAAGATGTCGGTGGGAAACGACACCTATGGGATCACAAGAATCCCTACTATGGTTGCGGGGCGCGGGGTCGCGAGAAGAGCGGATCAAACAGATAGCACACGGTTCCTTTATCCAGGTTCGGGCCGCAAGGATGCGTAAAACCCTACTCCTGCTTTGGTGGATTGTTTATCTGTGTTCTTGACCTAGCAATGGGCGTCCAGAGCTCCAAAAAGCCGAACCTCCTCCTGGTCGCCTTGGGCCTCCTTTTATAGGAAAGGGGTTGCCACAGTGGCACACTGGAGGTGGAAAGGGTACAGTAATGCGAGGCTATCCCTCGCATTACATGACAAGGCGCATTTAATGCACCTTTATTAGGTGTCCTTGCTTTATCGGGGACAGGGGGGAGCCCTGTCCGTCGCCGCTCCCCCTTGCGTCGGCACGCGCCCTGGCCAGCGGTGCTTGTGGTGCCATGTAGGCAGGCAGGCAGCTAAGGTGGCGCAGTGGTGGGTCTCCACTAAGATCTGTGCGCTGCCACGCAGGTGCCTGCCCAACTGGTTGGGTCGGCAGCTGCATGCGGATGGTGGTGGGGGTGCGACTGGTGCGGGCCTGATGGTGGCCCCACGGGCGTCCTTGGCAAGGGCCTTGCTGCGGCTCCGGCAAGGGTCTTGCCGCGGCCCCGGCAAGGGTCTTGCCATGGCGCCTGCTGTCATCCCCGGCAAGGCTCTTGCCGGGGGCCTTGTGGTCCTCCTTGGCTGGGATCCCGCCAAGGATCACCATCTTCTAAAGTGGGTATCTGATCTTGAATGTCTTCACAAAGATCTGCATGCCACCACGGGGATGTCTCCCGAATCCTTGCCCCATGGGGGCAGTGGACTCAAGGGTGGCTTCGCTTCGTAGGTGTGGGGCGAGCTGCCACGGCAAGGGTCTTGCCGGGTTAGCTAAAGCTGTCCCCCGGCAAGGATCTTGCCGGGGGGGTCTGCTCTGTCCCCTTTGCTCTTTGTGGTCTTGGTCTTGGCGTCGTACTGCTTCTCTTCAGCTTTGGCCTTACCTTGGCTTACCTCCCTTGTCGTGCTCGGTGTGGCGGCGCCCGTGGCTCAGACTGCCCATGCATAGGTATAGGGGTACAAAAAGTGTACCCCCTTTTTGTACACCGACACGAACACGCACGTAGTTCGCGCCTGGAAAACGCCGCGTCCGGCGAAGGAACTCGACGTGGTCTTCATGGACGTTGGAGCCGTCCCACGAGCTCGACAACGCCATGGGAACGACGCGGCGAGGAACAAGGTGCGGCGACGGAGACGCGCGCGGCCCCGCTACGGGGGCGACGGTGAGCCAAGAGGGTTGGCGAAAGAGTCAGGCTGCAGCGAGAGGCTGCGGTGACAGAGAGGAAGAAGAAGAAGCAGGGGGCAGAGCGAGGGCGGGCGTGCGAGCGTCGGCCGCCCCCTCCTCCCCCTACTTATAGCCTCGTGCGGCGAAGCCGACGAGGCGAGGCGTGGGGGAGCGTGGGATTAACTGCGCCAAATCCCCACGTCCCGCGATTATTGCACCTTAAACGGCGCGCGGCAACTACCGCTGGAAGACGTGCGGTCCACCCGGGCCACAGAGGATCCGTGCGCGGGCCGTGGCCTGGACTGCGGCAACGTCCCGTCGCGCGCGTGGGCTGGCAGGCCTTGCCAGCCAACGGGTGCCACGTGGCGTGTAGGCAGCGAGCGGTCAGCTCGCAGCCCCGCTCGCGCGAACGCCCGGTTCCGCCTTCGCACTTCGATACTGCCAAAAAATGGCGCGCTGAGTCCAGGCCAGCTCCCGGCCGCTGGCTCTTCAAGATAGGAAGCTGATTGAGCTTCTCATCTCTTTTCGGCCTCGGAGCCCAACCGGCTTCGGGGACTACTGTCGAGTAAATGACCACGGGTAGCCTAGCCGGCTCAGCCTGGCACTTCAGAAAAATTACAAGTCATTCCAGCCTTCAAGATCCAAGGCGTGGGGTCGTCTTCCTTCAGCCGGCTACCTCCTAGAGCGGCTGGTGAAGACGGCCCTGCCTCAAGACCTCCCAAGGGAAACCACAAGAGGGACGGCTCCGAGAAGCCGGCCACAAGAGGGCCGGCTCCAAGAAGCCGGCCATGAGAGGGCCGGCTCCAAGAAGCCGGCCACCCGAGGGCTGCCTCCCAGAAGCCGGCCCCCAACCAGCGGCCAAGACCGTGCCCTCAAAGTCTACACCCAAATAACGGCGACAAGACGGGGCGTGGCTACAGTCAAGCCTGCCACCCCCGAATCCCGGGACGCGCATGGCCACAGTGTGCCGTGCGGGGTGGTCGTCCCAGCCCGGCGCGGCACTGTTGCCATTGTGACCATGACATCACCCACGACGAGCTGTCAGTACGGCCCAAGGGCGGCGGGCCCCAACAGACGCAAGGATACCCGAAGGCGGCCAGGCCTCCCGTAGTCGGCCTGGGGAGAATCCGGCTCCCAGAGGCCGGCTAGCCCCTCTCCTCGAGGGGCGCGCCTCACTAAAAAGACAAGACTTGGTAAGGCTACAGTGATAAGCCGCCGCATGACGGCATCATAGCCATGCTTACCACGACGAAGCCCGCGCCACCAGCGGTAGGGCAACAGTAACCAGCCCCCGACAAGACCCCCGAGCGGTGGGTCCGGCCTGTCGACTAGAAGCCGGCAGCCGGCGGGCCCACCAGTTGGCGGGCCCCATCGGCCGACGGAGAAGCTGGCAAGCATAGACGCAGACAGCTGTGGCCCATGCCCAGCTGGATTACCATTGTACCCCTGGGGGGGTAGGCCTATATAAACCCCCCAGGGCGCCCATGCATCGGGATCCCTTTTTAGAGTTTTAGACAATACAACGAGGGGAGAAGAAACCTAGCCCTGCCCTTCTTCTTCTTCCCATCGAACAGCTCAAGGAGCAACCCTGTATACACTTTTGCCATAGTGACCATGCGGAGACCCCACAGAGCAGCAGCAGGGGTATTATCTCCATGGAGAGCCCCGAAGCTGGGTAAGATTCGCCGGCGTGCATGTCTTCGCCTCATCCCGTTTCCAGGCATCGGCGACATTTTATTGGTTCCCACAATGATAAGCCACCCGTTGGCATATGTCGCCCCAACCACCCGACAGCATCGATAGGTCATCGTGGTGATGCATCATCCATTTGGCATCAAGTTTGGGTGAGGCACCTATGATGTTCGACAAATCATCACTGTCATTTGTTTCTTCTCAGTAATCAAGCTCGAGGAAGGAAGAACCACGTGGCAGAGGACAGTGAGGCGGAACACCAATGGCCATCCAATTTTATGCAGTTCCACTAAAATTGAGGAAGACATGCCCGGGTATGGCGACACGCATCATTGTTTCCAAAAATATAAAAAAGGGTTAGCAACGACATCTCAATTGTCAATAAGAATTAATGAAAAGTACACCAACAAACAGAAGCATCATAATTATCTTGATGGGAACTAAACCAGGATACCCAAGAAAAAAACATTTCTTCATTTAACCAGTGATAGAACTACCACCATATGGACAATGACCGCACAACCACCATGTACTTTTTGTCGAAACAACATGTATACCTCCACCGAGGCATAAATCAGGACAACTTTTCGAGTGGCATTTCCTCTATAATAGTACTAGTAGGTGATGTTGGACTAGCCGACGAACCCTAGCTACTATGCATGGGGAGCTGGGGAGTAGTCGCATAGAAGAAAACCCGCACGCAACGACCTAGGGAGCTGGATTAGTACCTCAGGTGGGCGAGATGTCGTTTAGGCGGGCGGGCGGGATCTGCCCACACGACGGCAGCGAACAAGGTCGCGGAGGATCTTCGTCCGCGCCAACGCCGGCTCCGAGAGGATGGTGCGCATCGGCTTCCTCCATCGCTGACGGCGACAACGTCAACGCTGCACCTCCTCACCTCCCGCAGCGGACGGGATTTGGCCGGATCTGTGACCACCGACGAGGAGAGAGATAGAGTGGACACTGTCATCTTGTTTTGATATGGAGAGGGTGAAAAAGCGAGATGCGAGAAACTCATCAAACAAGAGGCTATAATGGAGTAAAAAAATCTCTCCATAGCAGTGGTTTTAAATAGAATACGCGCGTTCCCGGAAAAAAGAAACGAAAACTGGCGGACAATTTTTTAAGGGTCTGTCTAGGACACATCTAGATGTGACATAGTTATGTCACATCTAAGTTGATGTCCACTCTGTTTGTGGTCTATTTTTTCCCCTTGTTTTTCTTTGTTTCTTGTTGCTACATTATATACTTGTGGGAGCTTAGATGTGATATCCTTAAATAACATCTAGATGTGAATTAAACAAACTGATTTTCTAACGTACCAAGAAAGAAAACTCGATCAAAAACACGCCCCCGCTTCCAGGTCGAGAGAGTCGTTGCGCACAGACACATAGACATAGACATGCATATCCGTGTTTAAGTAAAATTCCATTTCCATCTCCATCTCCAATCATATTTTTCCAACAGGCACATTCGTTGTTAATTACTCCCTCATTTCCGGTTCATAAGGCTCAATTCAAAAATTTCACCAACCAAGGTAGATGGTGAGTGGTGGAATACTTTTTGTAGTTTGAAAAAGCACCCAATTAATGCTCTTGTTTTCCTCAAAAAATTATGTTTACCAATGCATTAATTGCAATGCATGCATGCATAAATTACATGCATTGGTCAATTTTCTCTTAATACTTGCATGCAATGATTTAATGCACCTTGGAATCTGAACATGTGATGGGAAACAACCAAATTGAGCCTTACAAAATGGAAAAACTAAAATTTTGATATAATCCCTATAAACCGGAAAGGAGGGAGTATATACGCAAAAATATTAACGTACAACATCTCTTGCTTGCGCACGTCCGGATCGCTGCCACGGCCGGTCCTGACCAACCCGAACCCTTTTCATCACCCACGTGTGCTTCCCGCCCGAAACTGTCAGTGCCGCATTCATGCCCGGCCAGAGCGGATGCGACCTCTCACTGACGCCGGCATTGAAGTGGCGCGCCGGCCGAGAGAGCGTCGCCCGCGCTGCTTCTGGGTGCACGCGGCTGCTCCGCGTTCAAAGGTCGCAATAGCCGGCTACAACATGCATGTAAAAAGTTCTTGGGAGTCCGTTCTACAGCTAGCTGTCCTCCCCCAACTTGTCAATCTCTTCCAGTAGTGCTAGTACTCAATGGCGCGATCCATTGACAAGCAAGCAGGAAAGTTATCGTATACTCGGTTTGCGGTGAGTGGCGTGCCGAGCGACCGTGTGGGGTCGAGCCGTGGAGGAGGGTGAGACACGAACATGGCAGACGTGATTTAAACGTTGGTTTTGCTCGATGGCGCGATCCAACGAAACGAAACGTTGGTTTCTCTCCATTTCCATTTTTCTCCCGAAAAACGGAAACTTTCCACTCCATTTTAACTCCTATTCCAAGGTTGCCCCATTACAACATTCCATCAAATACAAAGGAAAACTAACACGCATGCTGATGCATCTCAATGATTCACATATCGTAGCCAATATTTACTTCACAACTAAAGAAAAAAGTTGTGAGAGCGTGTACGAAAGAAAAACTACTGCTGGGGTCACTACGACTTAAACCCTAAACCCTAAACATGATTTAATTTCCTGGACAGGTAGAACCTGTCGAAGGAAAGATGGCTGGCACCCTCTGATCATACGATGCTTTTGTGCAGTTCCACTAAAATTGACCTGAGCATCCCTGATGGCAAAGATATCGAGGAAGTGTGATTAGAATAATAGTACTGGCACTAGTTCATGAGACATAAACTCATCACAAGTAGAAGCCGGTATAAGTAGAGATAGATCGACATGGAGATGGAGCTACGGCAGTGGAGCAAGCCGGCTCCAAAAGAAAGATGGACTACCTGGGACGTCGGGCTGTATCTTGAAGGGCGGTTGGGACGCGGCATCGGCCCATACCGCGGTGACCCCCGATTGGGACGCACCGACTGTGGGTTTTCTCCCCGATGTCGACCGCGTCTACGCAGAACATTGTTCCCTTTCCCCAGCTGCGGGATCAGGCCCGTCATTCTATGCTTGTGAAGAGATCAACCTAAGCAAGCAGGCTTGTAGCTTAGGCTCCTGCTTGTGTATATATAGTGGTTTTCTTTTTCTCTCCATATCAACCATTTTATATTGCGTACGTGTCATTCAAGAGTGAAATGATGGTTGCTTCTTCCGACTAACTTACTATGTGATTTGACTGCTCCTTAGTGGCCCCTACACGTACTCCCCCTACGTGTATGCAACAGTCACACGTACACATGGACGCAAAAACGCGCGCGACGCCCTAATGCATGCATGTCCGAGCACACGACGGAACACACACGGTCACGCTCAAGTGCTCAACCTACACGTGCATGCACACACATACCCAGTAAGGGTGAGCTAGTGACCGTATAAACACCGGAAAATATATATATTGAGCACAATGAGCGTATTATGAAGTCCACTGACCGTATTTTTACAAATATACAGTGACAGACAGTGTATTTATCTCGTTTGAAATTAAGCCATATTAACCGGAGAGGAGGCAGTATGGACTAGCATTAATTTGCTGTGTCCCGTCAACTTGCCGAACGAGGAGAAGGTTGCATGACGGGAGAAGCTTGCGCGCGGTGGCTCGCAGGACAAGGAGAAACTTTTGACTAATGCAAGATCTCCCTCGCTCAGGCGGTGGACATGCAACAGTTAATTCGGTGTCAGATTGCCAGAAGCATACACTATACTACTAGTGCTATTATTGTTCGACTTCCCGAATAGGCGAACAACCAAGCGCAAAGTTTACTAGTACTACTACTATAGTCTATAAAGGTACGTACTATACTAGTACTAGGAACCGGATGGAGGAGCGTCTGCACTGTTATTATAATTTTAAAATGCGATAAAGCAATCTTCAACACATTTGGTTCTCTTCGAGGGTTCTCGCATGTGATAATGGATGTTGATTGCATGGAACACTCCCCACAATTCTCACTTAATTCTGGCTCATATCCTGTTATGAATAGTAGCTCTCGATAATATTTCCTCTTTTTTTGTTTTTCAGCATGTAAACAGGTCAGCAAACCTTGCGGCGCATCTTCGTGCGAATCGTGCTTGCTGCACTTTGAATGTGGCCGAGAGCTGGCTTGATGAAACACCTCGCTTCCTACTTCATTTTTTTGCGCGGTACCTCGCTTCCTAGTGACTAGTGTCTTGGCTGATCGTCCTAAGAATGCTTCTATATGAATAAAACTCTCTCATTTACCCGCAAAAAAGATTAAGCCATATTAACCGGAAAGGACGGAGTATGGACTAGCACTACTTTTTGGTGTGTCCCGTCAACTCGCAGAACGAGGAGAAGCTTGCAGGACAAGGTGATGCTCACTTACGCCTTTTGACTAATGCAACCTACCCTCGGTGGACATGCATCAGTCCATTCGGTGTCAGATTGTCAGAGGCATACACTGTAGTACCCAACATGCGGAGTACCATCATTGTTCGACTTCACGAACAGGCAAAGAGCCAAGCGCAGTAGTACGAGTAGTACTACTACTAGAACCGCATGGTGGAGCGCCTATACTCTTATTTTTTTATCTCTGATAAAGTACACGTTTATTCCGGAGAAGGGCGGAAAACGGCAGCCCAACATGTAATGAATGATATCGATCAACCAACCATGCTCGAATATAACTGGGCCTCCGGGCGAGCCAGTCTGTGTGTTCTCGCTCCTCGTCCCTCTCAAGGAACGGCGGGTTGGCTCTTTGCCATCAATTGAGATCGGTTTGCTCACACTCATGTCCCACATGTCAGTAATATGCCAAGAGGAGGAGCGTTAACCGACTGGCCATACACGTACTTGGTTTTGCACCTTCATACTACTCCTCCCTCCGTCACAGTTTACAGGGCGCGCTTCATTATGATGCATTTCTCTCATTGAATTTCCACCACCAGAGAGACTTTAGACGCGTTTGTTTTAATGCTCAATTAATTAGGGCGTGGTAACCGCAATCAAGTCCACAATTTTCTCTCCATGTACTGTACTACTACGGAGTGGAGTAAGTGCATGCATGTGTGTACCCGGGGTGGAAGCACTGCATGCATGTGTGTACGCATTATTCCCTCTAGTAATAGACGCCGTGCTATAACTACCAATGCTATTTTTCAGGCCGATCGCTAGTCGCCTTGGTCCCACAGATATTTTTTCTTTTTTTCGAAGCGCGTTATATAACAGTGACGAATGGAGTAGTATGAGCAGATTCAAAGAAGAGCGTATTGATGGTTCCTTCTTCAGAGCAACTTACAGTGGGAAAGGTGGGGCTTATGATTTGACTGCTCATTACTCACTATTAATGCGGCGCAACGACCGGGCTGAGTCTCCCATGCGGTTGTGCACTACCCCCTCGGTTCTTAAATATACTCTGGAGTATTTGTCTTTCTAGAGATTTAAACGAGTGACTACTCAAATACTCCCTCCGTTCCTAAATGTAAGTCTTTTTAGAGATTCCAATAAGTGACTACATATAGAGCAAAATGAGCGAATCTACACTCTAAAGTATGTCTACATACATCTGTATGTTGTAGTCCATTTGAAATCTCTAAAAGACTTATATTTAGGAACGGAGGGAGTATTTGTCTTTTTAGAGATTTCAAATGGACTGGCACATACGGATGTATATAGACATATTTTAGAGTGTAGATTCACTCGTTTTGCTCCGTATGTAGTCACTTGTTGAAATATCTAGAAAGACGAATAGAATATTTAGGAACGGAGGGAATACACATACGAAGCAAAATGAGTGAATCTACACTCTAAAATATGCCCGTTTGAAATTTGTAAAAAGATAAATATTTAGGAATGAAGGAGTATAACTTTGTGCATGGCACATGGACCCAGATGATGAAGAGTCTTCTGGCAATGCTATCAAGCTTCAATCATTTGTTTACATAATTGACGTACTATAGAAATAATTTTCCAGTGACACAAAATTGTACAATGGTGTGAGCTTTCAGCTTTTATTTCGGGTGTCTTGCCATCAATGCTCTTTCGGAAACAATAAAAAACTAACTCCCTTGCTAATGCATGTCAATTATTAGCAGATTAGAGCTAATAATTACATCACAACTGAAGACAGAGTTGTGAGAAGGTGTTAAATTAAAATTGATCCATGCTTTCATTGGCAGCAACGTCCCCCCAGCTCTGTCTAAATCAACAAGGCATGTTGGGAAAAAAGTAGCTGTCTGGAGCATGCAACATTCCGATCATTTTGTGTAGTTCCACTAAAATAGAGCTGAGCGTCCTTGTTCCAGAGATATTAAGTGTGATTACAATAATAGAGGACTGCTGATGAAACAATAAACACACAAATAGAAGCCGGTCACCTTTGCAGTATCTCTTAAGACTAACTAGTTGGAGAAGATTAGGCTCGGAGTTGGATGAGGAGGATAGAGCAAAAGCAATCTCCCCTTGTGCAGTCGCACTGAAATGTAGAGACGTTGCCTCTGTGACATTTTAGTACAACTGCACAAAACACTCTTAAGAAAAAAGTGATTTGTGTAGTTCACTAAAAGGTCGCAATAGCAACGAGGTGAAATGGATAGCCCTGTTTGCAAAAAAGAGGTAGAAAGGAAACAATTACTGGCCAATAACAGTTGTTGACACATGCGACGACAAAAAGAAACATATTCCTTGTCCTAAGGGAAGTTAACAACACGGTTGTGTTTGTCTAAAACGGTGTGAGGACGAGAATGCAATATGGAAAGTACGCCGGACGAGCTACGTTTTGGGCAAAGAACTATGGAAGATCCACATGCAGCGACGTGGGAAGACGAGCAGTGGAGAAAGGCCGGAGGGGATACCTAGAGGTCGTCGGGATGTAACTAGGTGAGCGGCGGCGGGCGAAATCTGCGAGAAGGTGGCGTAGGCCCTACCGCACCGGAGCTTGGTCAGAGAGAAAGGTGTGTACCGTAGATTGGGACGTTCTGCCTCGGTGCCGTCGAACGGAGAAATGATGCACTTCCTCCCTTTCCCCCGGCGGACGGGATGCGGCCGGATCAGTGACCAATGGTGAGAGAGAGAGGCCACCGCTGTCGGCGTTCTGGGAACGGGGGCCCCCAGACATGCCTGCCTGCGGCGTGGCTTAAGTGGGGGCCCAGCACATCCCAGCTTCATCAGCTCAAGCTCAAGACCCCCGTGAGGGGCCAAGCCTTGCGGGGCGGATGACAGGAAGCTTCCTCAGGAGCAGCCTCATTAGGCAGGCTCGCGAGGAGGCAGAGAGATCAAGGGAAGGGCACCTCGCGAGGAGCCCGTTACGCAAGCCATGACGAGCAAGATCAGGCGGGCGCCGGCCTGTGTAGTGTCCTTGTTTCCCCTTCGGTGCAAAGGGAGCAAGCACAGGCCAAGGCATCAGGCAAAGGTTACCATTCCGGGTCAACGAGACCAAGACCAGCAGAGCGGTAGGACGGTGGTCACCGTGGAGCCCAAGACGGCGTCATCGCCAGTGCTTTGGGCAGCCTAAGACCACCTTTGGTCAGTATAACTTGTACTGGATGTTCCCCTTCAAAATGGCCAATTGTTGGCGCTCTTCCCGCTCATTATTTGGGAAGAGGACCAGGGCCTCTATAAGTAGGACTAGCCACCACAGTACAAAGGAGGATCAATCAAAAAAGGGGCATCGAGAGATCCAGAGGGAGAGAGATCCGGGCCAAGTAGAACACACTGCACCAGTTCAAGAACACCTCTCGAGAGGCCGTTCTTCCCCTGTATTGTTCATCATCAGCCACTGAGGCAATCCACCACACCACACACTGGAGTAGGGTATTACACCACATCGGTGGCCCGAACCAGTATAAATCTCGTGTCCCATGTGTGTTCTTCTTCCCGGCCTAGATTTCTTGCGAGCCACCGAAACACGAGTCGGTAGGGGAAAGATCTTCATGCGCACCCCAGAGTTCGAACCTTAAGGGTCTGCCGGAACCCGAAATCCGAAATTTGGCGCGCCAGGTAGGGGTGCGCCGGAATCCTTCTTCCTCCGCATCGCGTTCCGTCGCCTCGCCGTTCCGATGTCAAGCGACCCGACTGCCAACGCCGACCGCTGGGCGGCGTGGCCCGCCCACGCCATGCCGCCGGCCCAGGGCGACCTCAACCTTGCGCCTCAGGCAGCCCGCGTTCCGCAGGGTGCTGCGGGGCACGGGCGACGCGTCCAGACGCCGTCTGCCCTCACACCGCGGCAGGTGCGGGCAGCTTCAAGAGCCTCAAGCCACGCCTCGGCCACAACGTCGCACACCCGACGGGAGGAGGCGAACTCTGGGGCCGCGCTCACGATGGCCGGAGAGCTGCTACGGTGCCGGCTGCTGGAGGGCGGCCGCAACGTGTTGTTGGAGCGGGTAGTCGAGCTCCTGGACGCCACCGCCTCGGGAGCACCTCCTTTATGCGTCCAGCTGCCGCCCCAGATCCAGGGCGGGTCGTATGGCGGCATCATACATGCTCACGCAACTCCAAGCGGACTCCAGGGCCTGTTCAACGCCAACACCTCTGTCAGCACCGGGCAACAAGTCACGCCGGCCCCATCTCCGGCCGGCAAAGGAGTGCACGCCACGGCCTTCGGCCTCAGCGGACCGCCACACCACCACCCCCAAGACAACGCACCAGGGCGAACTGCGTGGCATACGGGGCACTACGGCGAGACCCACGGGGCGGTTGCCCCAGAAACTTATGTGCCCCACATGGTGGATCAGGAGTGCGCACTGGAAGAAGACCATGGCTCATTCCTCGGGCCAGGCTGGGGCGAGGAGGCGCCAGAAGCTGAGCTCTCTCAGGAACCCCAAGAGAGCCTAGACAACTGCACCGGCGGCAGCAACTATCGGGTACCACTAATTCCTCAAGAGCAAGCTTATGCTAACCATGGGTCGCAGGAGATATAGGTCACCGCAGCAGATGGCTGCCCCAATGCTGCAGCCTCCTACCCCTCAGGAGGAGGGTGCCGGGGGCTGCAGGAGAGGGGCCGAGATCGGGTTCGCCCCCCGGCAAAGGACTCGTGGTCGTCGGGGGAACCGCTGGCGACCGCCCTACCCCATTGGCGTCGTCCTTGGTCTCCGCCCGCCATCAATGGCAGTAGAGTGAGGTGCAAGGCGGGGCCCTCGTTTGGCGATATGAAGCAAGGCCGGTACCTGTGAGGAAGGCCCAGTGCCTGTGAAGCTCACCGCCCGTGACACTCTCACGTAATAATGAGTGGGGCTGTACACGCCCCGGAGTCTCCGGAGAGCCGCCCTTGGGCCTCGGGGCTCCCGCCCACGCCTAGTGGCAGCACTTAGCTCCGCGCTGGTGAGAAGACGTCGAAGACTAGACTAGGTGCTGGACGCGGCCTTTTGCTTTTCGCTTCTTCTTTTGTTGACAAGGTTCTTTGGTTTGGATTTAAGTTGGATTTGAGCTTGAGACTTGCGTGTGTTTTGGGAAGGGGTGTTTAGTCTCGTTCGAGCAATCTCTCATGTTTTGGTTTCGGCTTTGCGTCCAAAGTTAGCGTTGGCTGCCCCCCCTCACGAGCCCCTCGCGAGCCGGACCGGGCCAAGCACGTCTACAGCCCGGAGCGCTGTCACCGCACCCTCTCCGGAGGTTCTCGTTGCAGGATCAATGGGATAACCATAAGACACCCGAGGCGCGGCGGCCCCCGCAGGCCCGCTCGGGACTCGTCGGGGTCGAAAGGTAAACAAGTTAGCTGACCCATCATCGGGCCAGCGGCTAAGCTCACACGCAATGTTATGCTTACTAGGATACTAATCGCAAACCTTCACATGAGGGGCCTCCCCTCCCAAAATGCTCTTACATTCCTCAGGGCCGAGCCCGAACCTTCTTCATGGAGGGTAAACAACAGTGACATACGATCAGACGGACATATCACTCACCGCGTCATCTGGGGCGCCCCGGAGGCGTCGCTGGCGTCACTGACATCATCGCCGCCACCGCCAACATCTCCGTCGGCGCCTGGCTCGTCCAGAACGCCACCTCCATCGGCGGCCACGATCGCGCCGTCATCATCAGATGCAAAGGCCCTGCCGAGGGCGTCCACGTTGTCCTCCACCCATTGCTCCAGGTCGCCCCGGATGGCTGTGGGCACGGCTGCGATGGCAGCATCGAAGTCGAAGTGGGGGTCCCTGCCCTGCAGATAGCTGAAGACACGGGAGAAGGCATGCCCAAGAAAGGCTCGGCTCCTCTCTTCGACAAGCCAACGGGACCTCTCAGAGCGGTTCTCTAGAAGCGTCACCACGTCGGTGTAAAACTAGAGGTTGCCGGCATAGCTGGTCTCATGCGGCTCCTTAGCGGCAGCCTCGCAAATGTTGCCCAAAGTTGTGTTAGCCCTTTCCCTGAGCGTTCGAAGCATGGGGGCATGCTCGTGCTCTAGAACACGACGCTGACGGATCTCGTCCTCATTCCGCTGCGCGATGGCGTCGGTGTCATCAACCCTCTGTTGGAGAAAAAGCGGCTCGGCTCGGGAAGAGGCCAGCTCCGCCTGTGCTGCGCCAAGGGCGGCTGCGGAGGAGTCCGCACACCGCGCCACTTCAGCCAGTTTGGCCCTGAGGGCCGCAGTCCTACCCTCAGCTTCGGCCCCGATCCGCTCCAACCTTGCTTTGTATTCGCGCTCGAAGGCCGAGTGAGCTTCCACCACGCGGCGGTCGACCTCTTCCTGGGCCCGGGCTTCGCGCGCAGCGACGTCATCCTCCGCCCGAGCCACCAGGCGCTCCCTCGTCTCCAACCGCTCAAGGTCAAGGTTGCGCTCGGCGGCCTCCAGCATCAGTGCCTCCTCGCGCTTCAGAAGCTCCGCCCGGTCGATGGACGCCCCCTTCAGCGACTCAAGGGCCACCTGGTGCAGTTCCACTTGCTGCCCCAGAGAGTTGCTCCAGGCTTGGAGCTCCCATGTGCGCTCCTCCGCATCTTTGCGCCGTCGGTCTGCTTCCCGAGCCTCCTCGACGGCCTGGGAGCAGGCCTCCCGCAAAGCCACCAGCGACGCTTCAGCCTTCGCGTTGTCAAGGTCACTGTCGGTGTCAAAACCGGCGGATCTTGGGTAGGGGGTCCTGAACTGTGCGTCAAGGTCGGATGGTAACAGGAGACAAGGGACACTTTATTTTACCCAGGTTTGGGCCCTCTCGATGGAGGTAAAACCCTACTCCTACTGGATTAATATTGATGATATGGGTAGTACAAGAGTGGATCTACCACGAGATCAAGGAGGCTAAACCCTAGAAGCTAGCCTATGGTATGATTGTGTATGATGATGGTTGTCCTACGGACTACAACCCTCCAGTTTATATAGACACCGGATAGGGTTAGGGTTTACACAGAGCCGGTTACAATGGTAGGAGATCTCGAATATCCGCACGCCTAGCTTGCCTTCCACGCCAAGAAAAGATCCTTCCGGACACGGGACGAAGTCTTCAATCTTGTATCTTCATAGTCCTGGAGTCCGGCTGAAGGTATAGTTCGGCTATTCGAACACCCCCTAATCCAGGACTCCCTCAGTAGCCCCTGAACCAGGCTTCAATGACGACGAGTCCGGCGCGCAGATTGTCTTCGGCATTGCAAGGCGGGTTCCTCCTCCAAGTTCTTCAAGAAGATTAAACACCACAAAATAGTGTCCGGCTCTGCAAAATAAGTTTCCACATACTGCCATATAGAGAATAACATTAACACAAATCAAATCTGCTGACGTATTCCGCAGTGCGTCATAATACTACGGCCAAGCCCTTTATATAAGTTGTTTTCATTGTTCCACCTCAGCTCGTTTAGCGAGGCGGTTTCCTTGGCATGTCTTGTCGAAGCAGAGATCATGTGCCCCCTTTAACGGGATTCTCATTAATACGGACGTGGGTAACCCAACCACGCCATTTACCACGGCGTTTGGGAGGCAAGTGAGTTTTATTAGGTAGGTGAGGACGCCTAACCGTACCTACTTATATAAAGGGATAAATATTCACCTTTTTAACCTACGCCTTCTTCCTCCTTTGCCAATTCATCTCTCGCGCACTCAAGCTCCAGTGCCCAAGTCCGCTCTTCCTTCCTCAACCTTCTCCAGCAATGTCCGGAGCGGGAGGCAAGTGGATGGTCTCCTCCGTTTCGGAGGCTCAAGTAAAAAGGTTAAGGAAAGCCGGATACTTGTCCAAGGACATCCGGCATCGGCTTCCTGATAAGGGGCAGCTTCTTCCTACCCCAAGGCCCCATGAGAGGGTAGTTTTTCTTCCCCACTTCCTCCGCGGACTGGGCTTTCCACTTCACCCATTTGTCCGGGGGCTCATGTTCTACTACGGCCTGGATTTCCACGATCTGGCCCCGAACTTCGTTCTCAACATCTCGGCGTTTATCGTCGTGTGCGAGGCCTTTCTCCGCGTCTGCCCCCACTTCGGCCTCTGGCTCAAGACCTTCAACGTCAAGCCCAAGGTGGTGTCCGGCACCCAGGCGGAGTGCGGAGGCGCTATGGTTGGCAAGATAGCCAACGTCCTCTGGTTCGATGGCTCCCTCGTGGAGTCCCTTAAGGGGTGGCAGGCTGGGTGGTTTTACATCACCGAGCCCCGCGATCCGAAATGGGTCGCGGCCCCCGAGTTCAGATCCGGACCCCCCACGCGGCTCATGTCCTGGAAAGAGATAGGCCTGTCGTGGGGCAACGAAGAAGAAGTGACTGGGTTGCAAACATGCATCCAGTCCCTGGTGAACAAGCCAATCCGGCTTGCCAACATAGTCCAGGTCATGCTCGTTCGCCTGATCCTCCCGTGCCAAGAACGGGATTTTACTTTGTGGGAATTCAACCCGGCGCAGCACCAGACCCTCAGTAGGCTCTTCGACACGACGTATGAAGACGTATGGAAGGTGCTGACCAAAGGCGCTGAGTCCCCCACATCCGCCTCCGAGGATCGTGGATACAACTCGCAGCGTAAAGCTAGCGAGGTAAGCTATCTATACCTTTGACAGGTTCGTTAAGCTCTTCTTCATAGATTATCTCTATGCGGGATCTAAACTCCCTTTTACCTTTGACAGGCTTGGCAAGAAATATCCGGACCAATTAACTGTCCGGCTCCTCTGCCCAAAGACCCGGCCCTAGCTCTCTTGGTGAAGCTAATGGCTCAGGCACCTTACGTGGTGCCGGAGAGGAAGGCCAAGAAGAAGAAAACCATTGGGACTCGAAAAAGTTCCCGCAATATGGTGGTGCCGGACTCGTCATCCGATGAGTCCGCAACGCCCTCCTCTCGTGAAAACGAGGAGGAGGAACAAGGAAGCTCTCCCCCTCCAGCGAGGGGAGCAAAGAAGAAGAAGGCCGCCCCAACGGGGGAGGCCGAGGGGTCGAGGAAAAGGAAGACCCCTCCGCCGGACTACTCCCACGACGCCGAAGAGGGCGGAGAGGAGTGGCCGGACAGAACCAAGCGTCCGGCAACATCGTAAGTGTTTATATACCAGAGTGACTCATGATATTCTTTTAATGCGCTGCTTTCCCTAATATCGAACGTAATTTATGCAGCCCACCCCGGGCCGAACTCGACGATTCGTCGAGCGGCTCCCTGGATTCGTCGGACGTGAACTATGTTCCGCCCGCGGTCTCCCCCCGCGGGGCGGACGATGCTGAAGTGGCGCCCCGCCAAGCTTCGGGGCAGGAGGAGATGGTCCTGGAGGAGCCACAAGGCAATCCTCCGGACCCCAGGAGTAAAGGGGACGAAACCCCCCAGGGCTCCAAGTGCGTCTTTGTGCCGGACACCGCGCCGGACTCGACAGTCCCGGTCCGCGGTGGGCGTACTCCTTCCAAGAGGAGTAAGCCATCTGAGCCGGCGGCCTCCGTCCAACCGGAGGCGCCGGACAATCTTTTGGAGGTGCTTAAGGGCGCCGCCATCGATGAGGAGCACCGTACTGTTATGAGTACGGTGATCCAAAGGATTCAGTCCGCCAAGAGCGGACTGAATGAAGTTTGCGCTAGCCTTCTAACAGGCTTTGAGGTAAGTAAAAATATGTCAATTTATTTACCGCATAGACAGTAGCCCCTGATGCTCATTTCGGTGTTTGGAAAGAAAAGCCGGATAGAGGATCTAGTAGTTTTCGCAGGAGTCTAACAAAAAAGGTCAAATATGCATATGCAGGCTTCGCTGCTGTCCATCGCCGCACTGACTGCGCAGGTGGATGTCCTTAAAAAGGACCTCGGGCGGACCGAGCAAGAGCTCGGCCTTGCCAAACGGTAGCTCGAGGAGAAGGAAGGTAAGAGATACCTAAAAAAAGAAGAAGAAAAAGGCGCCTATAGAGAGGCTTGATTGCAGAAAGAAATAACAGGATTGTACTGCTTATTGTAGGGGCCACAACCGAGGTGACAACCCTGAAGCAGGCACTGGCTGTGGCCGAAAAGAAAATGGCTGAGGAGCGCGCCGAGCGAGAAAGGCTTGGGGTTCAGGTCGGCGAGGTGCAGCAAGAGCTGCAAACTCTCATGAAAAAACATGAGGGTTTGGAGCTTGAGGCGAAGGCGCAAGCATCCGAGCTCGCGTCGGCCATCGAGACCGCCAAGAATGCCAAGGCCGAAGCCCAAAAGGCCCTCCAAGAGTTGCAGGAGGTGAAAAAGATAGCAACGGGTAAGGCATTCTCAATGCAGAGTAGGAATATAAAAGTAAACTACCTATTACTTACCCGAATCCGGAGTTCTCCAGGGGCATTCGCCGATCTTCCCCGCAGTGTATCTGACGCTGCCGCGTTCTACCGAGCTGAAGAGGGCAGCTCGACGGAGAGTGTGTTCTGGTCTCAGTATTCTGAGGCCGGACACCCTGTGCCCTTAAGCGATCAGCTGAAACAGCTGGTCGAGCTCCACAAGGCGGCCGAACAGGCCATGAAGGGCTTACTAGTTCGGCTGTGGCCTGGAGAGGCCCTGCCTGGGAGCTATTTCGGGCTGGTGCGGCGGCTTGTGGAGGCCTGTCCACGGCTTGAGGTCATCAAGCGCTCCGTCTGCATTGAAGGTGCCCGGAGGGCCCTTGCCCGTGTAAGGGTACACTAGGGTAAGCTGGACGGAGAGAAGCTGGTGAAGGACGGGCCGCCGCAGGGGAAGGAGCATCGCAAGCCCGAGAACTACTACAAGGACGTTCTTGCCGGAGCCCGCCTTGTCGCGGATGAATGTGCTAAAGATGTAATATTTGAGTGAACTCGCTCGTTTGTATCCTGTGCGCTCAAAACTTGTTCATATGCGCAAAGCAATGCTTGTTTAATTTAAAATATTATTTTCTGTGCGGCCGTTTATCAAAAATTGAGAGATGGCGAATCGTCGGCTTCTGCCCCCATGCCACTAGTGCTGGGGTGTTCGGGATAAACCTGAGGGCTCTTGTTCCCATAGTTGGGTCCTTCGAGGGAGGCGCTCAGCACAACGAACCAGGCAATCAGACTATAATGCTTGAACACTCTCACTTAGCCATAGAACGTTATAATTTTAAATTTCGGCGAAGCCCCTAGTTCGGAAGGCCGAATTCGGGGCTCTATCCACGCCTTTGGCCGGACATAGCCAGCTCCTCGCTCAAAGCGGCATAAGCCTTTAAGCACTCGAAAAACCTCTCGAACAGCGACCGGTCTCACGCCTTATCATGACAGTCTGTTTTAGCTTTCTCCACTGAGGTGCTCAACCCACCTGATCTGGGGCACAATCGCAGTGGTTCTCCTAGTGCTACCTTAGCCGATAGAGCGGAACGTAAGGTACCAAAACATAGGAGCCGGGCAAACCCAACATGTGACCAAAATCATGACTCGAAGCCGATGCATATAGTGCTATAAGTTTGGGGTGCCGCACTTGTGAAAGTGTACGGACTTCTCACACCAGATAAAAGGGTAATGAAGCCCCTGGCGTGGTTTGCCGTACCATGGTGTACGGGTGCGATCATGTTATGTAATAAACACATATATTCAAAGGGGATAATGCAAAAAATAGACAAAAAGCTATGCATTGTTTATAAAGAGGCTATTTATCAAAGCCGAACGATACAAGTAGTGCGATAAGCAAAAAAGATATTAGACTATTTAACATGTCCTGACCAGGCACAGGGCGCGGAATTTAGAAACAGATATATCGCTCGAAATAGAGACCACCTGAGAGTTCCGGAATGCGGCATAGCTTTGTCTGCTTTCCTGGATCTTGCATCGTCTGTGCGGCAACACTGCCGAACAGGTTATCCAGAGTGTGGAGTCCTGAAAGTAAAAAAAAGAAAAATCCGGCAACCCCTAGTACGTTTGACGCCCTGTTGTAGGCATGCCGCTAATGTGCCCCTCCCCCTGTGCCC
Source organism: Aegilops umbellulata (assembly GCA_032464435.1). NCBI lineage: Eukaryota > Viridiplantae > Streptophyta > Magnoliopsida > Poales > Poaceae > Aegilops > Aegilops umbellulata. Next base: position 151,934,790 of record CP136054.1, on the reverse strand, counting down.
ATGGAATTTTAAGGGCGTAATTGTGTACTCGAGGTACTTGCTCCGCTATGTTGCGATGGCTGGGGTCGGGGCCGTATTGCTACGGTTGCTCTGATCGTGCCAGGTGGTCTTGTTGCAGGTTACTCCGGGCGCGCTTTGCATTGTCCGGTTTTTAAACGGCCGGACTGGAGAGTTGCCTTGAAAGGCTGCTTTGTACATCCGCTGCGAGGGCCGCCGTGTGCTCTTCCGTTCGGATGGAGCGTTCTGTGTTTCCGCTGACCGTAATTACTCGTCGAGGGCCTGGCATCTTGAACTTGATATATGCATAGTGCGGCACCGCATTGAATTTAGCGAATGCGGTTCGTCCGAGCAGGGCATGATAGCCACTACGGAACGGCACTATATCGAAGATTAACTCTTCGCTTTGGAAGTTATCCGGAGATTCGAAGACCACGTCAAGTGTTATCGAGCCTGTGCAATTGGCCTCTACACCTGGTATGACGCCTTTAAAGGTCGTCCTTGTGGGCTTGATCCTTGATGGATCTATGCCCATTTTCCGCATTGTATCCTGATAAAGCAGGTCCAGGCTACTGCCGCCGTCCATGAGGACTCTTGTGAGATGAAATCCGTCCACGATTGGGTCGAGGACCAGTGCGGCAAAACCGCCGTGACGGATGCTAGTGGGGTGGTCCCTTCGATTGAAAGTGATTGGGCAGGATGACCATGGGTTGAACTTTGGGGCGACTGGCTCCATCGCGTATACGTCCCGTAGCGCACGCTTCCTCTCCCGCTTGGGAATGTGGGTCGCGTATATCATGTTCACCGTCCGCACTTGTGGGGGAAACCCTTTCTGTCCATTGTTGTTCGGCGGCCTGGGCTCCTCCTCGTCGTCGCTGTTCAGCCCCTTGTCCTTGTGTTCGGCTCTTAACTTGCCTGCCTGCTTGAACACCCAACAATCCCTGTTGGTGTGATTGGCTGGCCTTTCGGGGGTGCCATGAATCTGGCACGAGCGATCGAGTATCCGGTCCAAACTGGACGGGCCCTGGGTATTCTTCTTAAATGGCTTTTTCCGCTGACCGGATTTATATCCTCTGAATCCGGCATTGACTGCCGTATCCTCATTGCTGTCGCTGCTAACGCGGCGCTTTTGATTATTTCGACGTGACCTGCCACTTTTGTCCTTGGTATCCGAATTACCGGGCTTCTTCGATAAGTTGTTGTTGCGAGCTAGCCAGCTATCTTCGCCCGCGCAAAAGCGGGTCATGAGTGTCGTGAGGGCTGCCATGGTTTTCGGCTTTTCCTATCCCAGGTGCCGGGCAAGCCACTCGTCACAGATGTTATGTTTGAAGGCTGCTAGGGCCTCTGCGTCCGGACAATCGACTATCTGATTTTTCTTTGTTAGGAACCATGTCCAGAATTGCCTGGCCGATTCTTCTGGCTGCTGAATTATGTGGCTTAGGTCGTCGGCGTCCGGTGGCCGCACATAGGTCCCCTGAAAGTTGTCGAGGAATGCGGCTTCCAGGTCCTCCCAAGAACTGATTGAGTCCGCTGGTAGGCTGTTAAGCCAATGCCGGGCTGGTCCTTTAAGCTTAAGGGGTAGGTATTTGATGGCGTGCAGATCATCGCCACGTGCCATGTGGATGTGAAGGAGATAATCCTCAATCCATATTGCCGGATCTGTCGTACCATCGTACGACTCGATATTGACGGGTTTAATACCCTCTGGGATTTTATGATCCATTACTTCGTCTGTGAAGCATAGTGGGTGTGCGGCGCCCCTGTACTGGGCTATGTCACGACACAGTTCGGAAGAGCTGTGCCTGCTGTGTTCGGCCCGGCCGGATTTATTGTGTCCGAAGTGCCGATCATCACGTGTCGTCGGGCGTCCGCGCAATCCATAGACCGATCTTGTTTGTTTTGCTTTATCCTCCAGTACGTCTCGCAGGTCTGGCTCGTTTTCCCGTGCCTTATTTGAGCGGCACCGGGGCATGGCTTGCCTAAGGGCTCGGCAGGCCTCTCTGTCGCGGCCACGGGGTGGCCGGTCTGCCATGTCATATGCTTCCCCCTCTGATTGGGGTAGCGGCCTGTGCTTAGGATAATTTTTGGAGGGGCGCACGAGTTCACACTCTTCGGCCGCAAGGACTTCAGTCCATCTATCAGCTAGCAGATCTTGATCAGCTCTAAGCTGTTGCTGCTTTTTCTTTAGGCTGTTGGCCGTGGCTAGAAGCCTGCGTTGAAAACGCTCTTGTTCGGCGGGGTCTGATGGTACGATGAATTCGTCGTCGTCGAGGCTTGCCTCGTCTTCGGAGGGAGGATGTAGTTATCATCCTCAACCTCTTGCTCTGCCGCTCTCTCCTGAGGGCTGGTTTTTCCATCTTCCTGCGCCGAATCTTGCTGGTTCTAGTGTTCTTCGGCGCTGTCCGGGGTAGTATTATCTCCCGTGCCGGAATCACCATTTCTGCTGTGGCAGGATTTGGAGCGGCGCCGTTGGCGCCGGCATTTTTGCGGTTTTTTCGAGTTGTCGTCTTCCGCTGCTCCATCGCCATCCGCATCCTTTGGAGCATCCACCATGTATATGTCATATGACGAGGTGGCGTTCCAGCGCCCTACAGGTGCTGGTTCTTGTTCGTCTCCTCCTTCGTCGTCCATACCGTCGAAGTCTTCGGAGCCGAAGTCAAGCATGTCCGTTAAATCGTCGACAGTGGCTATTAAGTGGGTGGTGGGTGGGCTTTGAATTTCTTCGTCGCCTGAATCCCAAGCTCGCAGACCATAGTCCGGCCTGGGCTCTCCTGATAAAGAGAGAGACTTGAGGGAATTCAGGATATCACCGAAAGGTGAGCACTGAAAGATGTCCGCGGCGGTGAACTCCATTACAGGCGCCCAATCAGATTCGATCGGCGGGGGCGCGGAAGGCTCGGAGTTCGGAGAAGAGTCCGGCTCCTTGGGGTCCTGGGTCGCGCGGAGTACGGGGCTGGCGTTCGGCTCGGTCGCCTTTGAGATCGCAGCCCCCGAGGTGACGTCCAACCGTTCATCCTCAGAGAACGCAGCGGGCTCCGAGTCAAAGATCGGGGCCGGAGCGTGTGCGGCCTCCAGGGTGCTATTTGGAGGCAGAGCTATATCATGCCCCTCGGAATAGCGTGGCGCGCTTGGCTGTGGCTCCAACCCGTCGAAGATCAAGTCTCCGCGGATATCAGCCGTGTAGTTTAAGCTTCCAAACCTGACTTGATGGCCAGGGGCGTAGCTTTCGATCTGCTCCAGATGACCAAGCGAATTGGTCCGCAGAGTGAAGCCGCCGAAGACGAAGATTTGTCCGGGGAGGAAAGTCTCACCCTAGACCTCATCGTTGTTGATGATCAAAGGAGCCATCGGGCCTAAAAGCGACGACACAGAGGAACTCTCAATCAAAGCACCAATGTCGGTGTCAAAACCGGCGGATCTCGGTGTCAGGACCCCGATCCTAAGCCACATCGATCCAGCATGTAACACATCATATCACTTTGCCGCCTCACGCACGGTACTCCCACGGGTGCCACCTTACCTGGCCCGGGACCATTTGCGCCTTTTGGCTCACATATATGATGGTGTCGCTAGCATCCATATGACAGAGAACCCGGGCCGACATGGCTAGCCGTGAACCCAAGGCGGCACTAACCCATGAGGACAGGCATACATGAATCACATCGAGCATGTCGGTCAACAACGTATAAATCCGGGCTGTAGCACTGGGCTAACAGGACTCCGGTAACCCGGGGTGTAGCAGGCTAGGCAGGACTCCGGAGAACACCGCGTGACATTTCCCCGAAGGGACAGACACAGGAACGACGTGAATCACATGCCGGCCAGTCAAGTGTCCCGAGCAGTAGTGCTGGGATAGCAGGACTCCGGTGAACCGGGCTGTAGCGGACTACTATCACTCAGAAGCACTAGACTACATTTTCCCATATGATAGGCTGCCAAGGATAAACAACTAGATAGTCAGATCCCACTCATACCAAGCATTTCAATCATACACACAATATGCCCGATATGAGTAAATACAACATGGCATCACAACAAGACTCTACGACTCAGGTATTTATTCAATAGGCTCCGAGGAGCGAGATATTACAAACATGGGTTTCATGACCCAACATTCAGAGCATACAAGTCAAAGCACATGCGGAAGCTTAACATGTCTGAGTACAGACATCTACAAATGAAAAAGGCTGAGAAGCCTGACTATCTACCAGATCCTGCCGAGGGCACAAGATCGTAGCTGAGGTAATAAGCTAAACGTCGAAGTCCACACGGAACTACTAGCGAGACTGACGTCTCTCTGCAAAAACATAAAATAGGCAAACGTGAGTACAAATGTACCTAGCAAGACTTACATCAGAACTAGCTACATATGCATCAGTATCAAAAGGGGGTGGTGGAGTTTAACTGCAGCAAGCCAGCTTTGACTCGGTGGCTATCCTGAACTACGACTGCAAGTAACTCTTTTGAGGTGGCGCACACGAGTCCACATATTCACCATATCAATACACCACTATGGATCCGCTCCCGTCTCCCTACGAGAACGCCATCCATAGCACTCACGCTTATCTTGCGCATTTTAGAGTATCCACTTTCACTTGTCTATGAACTGTTATAGGCAACCCAGAAGTCCATTACCGCGGACACGGCTATTCGAATAGATGATGTTAACCCTGCAGGGGTGTACTCCTTCATACATGTTTCCACCACTTAGCGTCTGCACACGACATGTGCTCGGCAGACTTCAAGCGAAAGCCGACGTGGGTGTAGACCACGACCTACCTAAACACTCAAGTCTCTAGTCCAGGTTTATCGCCTATTCAGGTTCCATCCGCAGGGAGTCTGGCCGAGGTTTCCACATACGGCCCCGAACGATGTGTGCAGGGTTCCCGAGACACCAAACGGGCGCCCGGTACACCGTGCCACGTGCCTACCGCAACACAGCCCACCCCTACGGTCAGCGCTGCGTGCGGCCCCCAGCATACTACAAACACCAGAAACTACTTGCAACTCCTGGACAGAGGTCAAGGGTGGTTAAGAAGTCGAGCGGGGTCATATTTCAGGGCCCAATGCATGGTAGTAGCTGTTTCATCGATCACAAACACAGAACTCAGTTCCTGAGGACGGTTTCAATGAGACAACCCACCATGTACTCCTACATGGCCTCTCACCGCTACCTTTACCAAATCATGTTCACAAACTTAGCTCACACACAGTAGGACATGTTCATCACCATTCCAATTCATTCCCGATGAATCAGACCCGACTCAACTCTAAGCAGTAGCAGGCATGACAACAAGCATGAATGAGTAGGCACATCAGGGCTCAAACAACCCCTACTCATGCTAGTGGGTTTCATCTATTTACTGTGGCAATGACAGGTCATGCAAAGGATAAAGGGGTTCAGCTACCACAACATGTAATAGTTGAATCGTTGTTGTCCTAATGTAGTAAAGAGAGCAGGAGCGAGAGAGTGGGATTGTATCGAAATGAACAAGGGGGTTTTGCTTGCCTGGCACTTCTGAAGATATTATAGCTCTTCATCGGTGTCATCGATCACATCGTCGGAAACATCGTCGACGGAGAGGGGACAGTTACCGGCAAACAGAGAAGGACACAATCAACGCAATGCAACAATATGATGCATGATCATGACATGGCAATATGCTGTGATTTGAGCTAATGTATCTAGCTATGATTTAAATGAAGTTGGTTTGAATATATGATTCCAATTCCAAGTCCATATATGATTATTTAAATGCCCTTTATTTGTTTTGTCCAAAACAGAGGACAAACATTGTTCAAACATGCATGAAAATGGTACAGATGGATTCCTTGAATTTTTCTGATAATTTTTCATATATAATTTATTTCATTCTGAGTTACAGATTAATTTCTATGAATTTTAGAAGTTTTAGCTATTTTCTGGAATTTCCTGATTAAAAATAAATCCAGAAAACGCTTTACTGCGTCAGCATGACGTCACTGTGATGTCAGCGGTCAACGGGCGCGGTCCAGGTCAACCCTGACAGTGGGTCCCGCATGTCAGTGTAATTAGTTTAACTAAATATTAATTAGCACTAATCCTAATTAGTCAGTAGGGCTGGGCCCTACCTATCATTGATCCAGGGGTCAAACTGGGCCCACCCAGGTCAACACGGTCAATGGGGGGGGGGGGGTCAAACCTGCCGGCGACATGACGCCGGCGAGGCCAGACGCGGCGGAGCAGCGCGGGTTTCGCGCTTCGGCGACCAAAACGACGGCGGAGGCGTGCTACGTGCTGCTGGTGGACTCGCGCGTCGAGTGGTGTAGGCGGTGGGTGCGGGGGTGGCCGGAGTTGACGCCGGCGTCAAGGTTTGCGGCGGCCGGAGTTCGGGTGTTCGCGGGATCGATGCTGCGGTGCACGGGAGGAGGAGCTGATGGTGGCGTTGGGTTCCTGGGAACATGTTGAGCACATAGTAGTGCTTGTACGCGACAGTTGCTAGCCTATTCGCCACCGATGACGGGCGCGGCGGCGGTGACCTCTCGGGTCTGGTGGCTAGCACGGCTAGAGCACGAAATAAACACGGGAGAAGGGAGGGGAAGATGGCGGGGCTCACGGCAAGTCTTCTGGTGCGGTCGTTGAGCTCGGGGAGGCGGAGACGGCGGCAAATCGACGCCGGCGATCTTCAGATGTCGGCGAGGAAGTCGAGCTCCGGGCGTCACTGTAGGCCGTCCGGGGTGGTAGTATTCGGCTTGAAGAAGCGAGGCGTCGTGGCGGAGCGATTTGGCACTGCGGCAGGGCGTGGGGAGTGCGGTGGCCGCGGTGGTGGCGAACGGCGGCGACGACTTCCCCCTGCTTCGGGAGAGAGAGCGAGAGAGGCGAGGCAGGGAGGGGGTGGAGCGGTCGAGGGGTCCAGGGGGTCTGCGTGGCACACCTAGCGTCGTCTAGGAGCAAGCGGCAAGCAGGAGGTGGCCGGGGCCGCGTGCGCGCGCGCGAGGCACACGCCCTCCTGCCTACTGGCAGGAGGTGGAAGACGACAGGGAGGAGGAGGTGGGCTGGGCTGGCTTTGCCCGGCTGGGCTGCTACAGTGGTGGGCCGGTTGGCCCGCCAGGTAAGTTCTCCCTCTTTCTCTGTTTCTGTTTTCTACTTTTGCAATTTGCTTTTGATTTAATAAAAACACCAAATTATTTCTATAAATTCCGAAATTAATTATGGGCAATAACTGAATTTCCTCAGAGGCCCTTAGCTATTTTCAGAATTGTTGGAGCATTTAATAATATGTATAGCAATTAAATGCCCCAATTCAAATACTTTATGAATTAATTCAAATATCCAGAATGGCCTGAAAATATTTGCATCATTTTTGGCAGAGGTTTTCACCTTTAACAAAAATCATGAACATTTTCAAAGGCATTTTGGGTTCTTTGAAAAAGATTTTATTTGAACCTATTTGATTTCTTTTAGGTGCTAGGGTTTGATCAATCCCCATTTCAACTTTCTGAGAAATTTAACATGATGACATGAATGCCTTAATGCAACTAATGACAAGCAAATTCTAGGGCTGTGACAACTCACCCCTACTAAACCAGAATCTCGTCCCGAGATTCAAGACGTGAGGTAATTCCACTAAATCATCACCAACCCTTCTCCACTAAATCATCACCAACTCACCCCCACTAAATCATCACCAACCCTTCTCCACCGCTAATTCCATGATGCTCCCCACCGGGAGTGAGTAATTCCTTCGTAGGCTTACTGGTCAGTGAGGAGTTGGATGGGATTCATCATGTAATCTAGTTAGTTTTATTAGGGCTTGATCCCTAGTATCCACTATGTTCTGAGATTGATGTTGCTATGACTTTGCCATGCTTAATGCTTGTCACTTTGGGCCCGGGTGCCATGATTTCGGATCTGAACCGTTTATGTTATCACAATTATATCCATGTTCTAGGTCCGATCTTGCAAGTTATAGTCACCTACTACATGTTATGATCCAGCAACCCCGGAGTGACAATAGTCGGGACAACTCCCGGTGATGACTGTAGTTTGAGGAGTTCATGTATTCATCGTGTGTTAATGCTTTGTTCCAGTTCTGTATTAAAAGGAGGCCTTAATATCCCTTAGTTTCCGTATGGACCACGCTGCCACAGGAGGGTAGGACAAAAGATTTCATGCAAGTTGTTTCCATAAGCACGTATGACTATTTACAGAATACATGCCTACATTATATTTATGAACCGGAGCTAGTGTCGTATCGCCCTAGTTATGAATGTCACATGATGAATATCATCCAACAAATTACCAATCCAGTGCCTACAAATTTATCTTATATTGTTCTTGCTAAGTTACTACTTCTTTCGTTATTGTTGCACTTGCTAAAAAACTACTGCTATCACTGTTACCATTACCATTCCTGCTATCACTATTATCAAAACTATCATATTACTTTGCTACTGATCACATTACTGTAGATAATTAATCTCCACGTGTGGTTGAATTGACAACTCAGCTGCTAATACATGCAAGTATTCTTTGGCTCCCCTTGTGTCGAATCTATAAATTTGGGTTGAATACTCTACCCTCGAAAACTATTGCGATCCCATATACTTGTGGGTTATCAAGACCTTTTTCTGGCGTCTTTGCCGGGGAGCATAGCTATATTTGTTGAGTCACTTGGGATATTATCAATTGATCACTATGAAGAATCTGAAGGATGCTAAGACTAAGATTTATCCCTCTAAAATAAGGGGAGGTAAGGAACCGCCATCTAGCTCTGCTTTAGATTCACTTTCTGTTATAAGTAAACTTGCAACACCACCACATGCTATTAATCCTGATATATCACAAGTTATTGATGATGCTACTTCTGCTATGAATGATACTTACGATGATGCTAGTACCTTGCTTGATGATGATGATGTGCCACATGGTGACTTTCTTGATGAACAAATTGCTAGAGTAAGACAACATGATGTTGTTGAATCGGATGATGAGCTTGAAACTAAAAATCTTGGGACACCTACTAGAACTAGTCCTCCTTGATATCAATTGCCTAAGGTACTGGAAGGTTATGTTATGAATGAGGAGACAACGAGAGATATTCTTTCTTGTAAGGATAGAGATGATCTAGAGAAATTATTATGCAAGTATAAGGAAAAATCTCTGAATGCTAGAATGCAATATGATCCTAAGTTTGCTACCTCACCTATCTTTATTGATGATAAGGATTATGAATTCTCTGTCAATCAAGAGTTAATTACTTTAGTTTAATCTGATCCTTTCCATGGTTATGAAATTGAAACCGTTGTGGCACATCTTACTAAGTTGAATCACATAGCCACCCTTTTACTCATGATGAGAAGACTCGCTATTACTATATTCTCAAATTATTTCCGTTCTCATTAAAGGGTTATGCTAAAGCTTGGTACAATACTCTTGCTCATGGTTGTGTGCGTAGTCCCCAGGATATGATTACTTCTCTGAAAAATATTTCCCTGCTCATAAGAAACAAGATGCTTTACATGAAATATTTAACTTTGTGCAAATTAAAGAAGAGAGTCTCCCACAGGCTTGGGGGAGGCTTTGCCAATTACTTAATGATTTACCTGATCATCCTCTTAAGAAAAATGAAATACTTGATATCTTCTATAATGGACTAACCGATGCTTCTAGGGATTTCCTAGATACTTGTGCTGGTTGTGTTTTCTGGGAACAAACTGTTGGGCAAGCTGAAGAATTATTGAATAACATATTGAAAAATTATGATGATTGGACACTTCCTGAACCATCGCCTAAACCCACTCCGAAGAAGAGGGGTATATTATATCTCTGTACTGAAGATATGCAAGAGGCAAAGAAATCTATGAAGGAAAAAGGTATTAAAGTTGGGGATGTCAAAAATTTACCTCGTATTGAAGAAATACATGGGCTTGATACACCATCACCACCTAAGGTGGTAGATATAAATTCTCTAATGAAATTCAATAATAATGACAATCCTCACAATATGCACCCTAGCCAATGCCTTTATGAGTTTGAAAACTACATTAGAAAACAAGATCACTTCAATGCAAATGTTATGAAACAATTGAAGTATAATTCGGATATGATTGCTCGCTTGAGTGACTTGTTATTTAGAATCTCAAATGATGTTAGAGGTGTTGGAAAACATGCTTCTATGGTTCAAACTCAGTTAGAAGAAGTTGCTAAATCTCAAAGAGAGTTGCTAGATGAAATGAACAATAACATACATGACTTTGCTGTTAGAGTAGCAACTAGAGGAGGTGAAATGACTCAGGAACCACTTTATCCTGAAGGACACTGAGGGAGTCCTGGATTAGGGGGTGTTCGGGTAGCCGGACTATACCTTCACCCGGACTCCTGGACTATGAAGATACAAGATTGAAGACTTCGTCCCGTGTCCGGAAGGGACTTTCCTTGGCGTGGAAGGCAAGCTAGGCGATGCGGATACTCAAGATCTCCTACCATTGTAACCGACTATGTGTAACCCTAACCCTATCTGGTGTCTATATAAACCGGAGGGTTGTAGTCCGTAGGACGAATCATCTTCATACACAATCATACCATAGGCTAGCTTCTAGGGTGTAGCCTCCTTGATCTCGTGGTAGATCTACTCTTGTACTACCCATATCATCAATATTAATCAAGCAGGAGTAGGGTATTACCTCCATCGAGAGGGCCCGAACCTGGGTAAAAACATCGTGTCCCTTGTGTCCTGTTACCATCCGGCCTTGACGCACAGTTCGGGACCCCCTACCCGAGATCCGCCGGTTTTGACACCGACATTGGTGCTTTCATTGAGAGTTCCTCTGTGTCGTCGCCTTTAGGCCCGATGGCTCCTCTGATCATCAACAACGATGAGGTCCAGGGTGAGACTTTTCTCCCTGGAAAGATCTTCGTTTTTGGCGGCTTCGCTCTGCCGGCCAATTCGCTTGGTCATCTGGAGCAGATCGAAAGCTATGCCCCTGGCCATCAAGTCAGGTTTGGAAGCTTAAACTACACGACCGATATCCCCCAAGACTCGATCTTCGATGGGTTCGAGCCACTGCCAAGCGTGCCGCACTATCTCGAGGGGCATGATCTAGCTCTGCCTCCGAATAGTGTCCTGGAAGCCAAGGTTGTCAGAATCGCGATTTTGAATCGGATCAGAGCTCCAATGGTAGGATCGCAAATTGTAGAATCTTCACTATCAGGATCGTAGAAACGTAGATTCTATGAACTAAAATCGTAGAATCATAGGGGTTAGTTTGGATCATAAAGTCGTAGAATCGTATAACAGGGTCGCGATTCTGACAACCTTGCTGGAAGCCGCACACGCACCGGTTCCGACCCTTAACTCGGAGCCTATTGCGCCAGGCGAGGATGGAAGGTTGGACGTCACCTTGAGGGCTGCGATCTCAAAGGCAATCGAGTCGAACGCCAGCCCCGCACTCCACATGACCCGTGATTCCGAGGGTCCGGACTCCTATCCGGACTCCGAACCCCCCGTGCCCCTACCAATCGAATCCGATTGGGCACCTATAATGGAGTTCACCGCCGCGGACATCTTTCAGCACTCGCCTCTTGGCGACATCTTGAACTCTCTCAAGTCTCTCTCTTTATCAGGAGAGCCTTGGCCGGATTACGATCATCAAGGATGGGATACGGACGATGAAGAAATTCAAAGCCCACCCACCACCCACTTTGTAGCCACCGTCGACAACCTAAACGATGTGCTCAACTTCGACTCCACAGACATCGACAGCATGGATGACGATGCAGGAGATACCGATGAACCAACGCTCATAGGGCATTGGAAAGCCACCGCATCTCACGATGTATACATGGTGGATACCCCTAAAGGAAATGACAACGAGGAAAAAGGGGATGGAACGGGAGATAGACCCCCCGGAAAACAATCAAAGCGTCGGCATAAACGCCGAACCAAGCCCCGCCTCGATAAAAACCCAGCCATAGAGCAGGACAAGCCGGTAGACGACGAGCAGGCCTTAGACCAGCCGTCCGAACAGGGCAACACGGATAGAGAAACTGAAACTCCCTCCCCCGGCGAAAATGGCATTCCGGACAACCTTACGCCGGATAAATCCATGGAGCAGAAGAGTCTCCAAAAGAGGCTCGTTGCAACTGCACGCAGCCTGAAAAAGCAGAAGCGGAAGCTAAAGACAGCGGAAGATGCACTCCGTATTAGATGGAATAAAGTAATCAACACCGCAGATAGATACGGCGATGGTCGCCATACTAAAAGCTATCCAAAGAGAAAGCTACTGCCCGAATTCGACGAAGAGGCCCTAGAGCCCTCGAATTCAAAAAATAAGAAAGCTATACGGTCGGATAGACGGCCCCATAAAGCGGCAAGTGGCGCCGAACTTAAATCGGTATGAAACCCACCAAAGGATCCGCATCATGGCCTAGCCAGGTCCATTTATGGGCCAAGAAAGCAAGCTCTTGTAAGCAATGCAAAAAAGCCATCGTCAGAATCCGGCACACCCAAATACAGGGGCGCCGCACATCCCCTATGTTTCACTGATGAGGTTCTGGACCACGAATTTCCTGAAGGATTCAAACTCGTCAACATAGAGGCGTTTGATGGAACAACAGACCCCAGAGTCTGGATTGAGGACTACATCCTCCACATACATATGGCTAGAGGAGATGATCTCCACGCCATTAAATATTTACCCCTTAAGCTTAAAGGGCCAGCTCGGCACTGGCTTAAAAGCCTTCCCGAAAACACAATTGGAAGTTTGAAAGAGCTCGAGGATGCTTTCCGAGCAAATTTTCAAGGGACCTATGTCCGCACCCAGATGCAGACGATCTTAGTCACATAACTCAACAGCCCGGAGAATCAGCTCGGCAGTTCTGGAATAGATTCCTCACTAAAAAGAATCAGATAGTCGACTGTCTGGATGCCGAAGCCTTAGCAGCTTTCAGGCATAATGTCCGAGACGAATGGCTCGCCAGACACCTCGGCCAGGAAAAGCCAAGAACAATGGTCGCACTCACAAGCCTCATGACCCGCTTTTGCGCAGGAGAGGACAGCTGGTTGGCAAGATGCAGCCCCAGCGACCCAAGTACATCCGAAACTAGGGATGGAGACGGAAAACCGCGACACAACAAGGATCGTCGCCGAACTAAAGAAAAAAGTCCGAAGAGCACGGCAGTCAATGCCGGATTCAAAGGCTCGCGACAAAATCAGACAAAACCACCCCTCCAGGATAATAGGGATGATCCGTCCAACTTAAATAGAATCCTGGACAGGATATGTCAGATACACAGTACTCCGGGGAAGCCTGCTAACCATACCCATAGAGATTGTTGGGTTTTCAAACAATCCGGCAGACTCAATGCGGAACACAAGGGGCTCGACACACCAAGCGAAGACGAGGACGAACCCCAGAAGCAGAGCACTAGGAAACAAAAGAACTTCCCACAAGAAGTAAAAACAGTGAACTTACTTCACGTAACAAAACGTGTGCCACCCATAAAGGTACGCACAATACGACCTATCCCCAAGGGGTCCCGCCACTGGTTATTAAAACCAATCACCTTCGATCAGCTAGACTATTCTAGAAATATCAAGAACGCAGGCTGGACTGCCCTGATACTCCATCCAATAATTGGCGGATTCTAGTTTGCAAATGTCCTTATGGACGGCAGCAGTGGACTAAAGCTGATATATCAGGATACAATCCATCACATGGGGATAAACCCAGCAAGAATCCGCCGCAGCAAAACCTCCTTTCAAGGGGTAGCACCTGGTCCGGACACCCATTGTATGGGTTTTCTCCGGCTCGAGGTTATATTCGGCTATGCCGATAACTTCCGTCGTGAAAAGCTGACCTTCCATGTCGTCCCGTTCTCAAGTCGCTATCAAGCACTACTGGGACGCGAATCTTTCGCTCGCTTTAATGCAATACCGCATTATGCATCTCTCACGCTTAAGATGCCCGATCCACGAGGCATCATCTCTTTGAAGGGGAAGCACTAAAGTGCACCTCCCCTAAGCGGAGGATTGTGAGGCCGCTTAGACAGCCCCAAAGCAAAATGGCCTCGCCGGCCAAAAAACTTCGAAATAGGTCGTTAAAGACCACGAACGCGGATAGACGAGTTCGGTATAAAATCATCATTAATGCAGGCTTAATGGCCATACACCCCCGCATTAGGGGCTGCACGCAGAGACAATAAAGCTCAATTTTATATTTTACTTTATACTTCATTTATTTTAAAACCTTTTGTTCGGCACGACCCGTTTTCAGTTTAGTTCCTCTCTTTTATAGATGAACGTCGTGCGCCGTCCGTCCAGGATACGGCACAACGGAGACACAGGCGCAGACGTGCAGTAGGGACCCGTCCTAAAGGATTCTTTTCAGATTAAGACCCTGCGTAAACCTTTTTTACTGTCTCTTGTTGCAACACATCCCCTCGTTTTTTCCGATATAACCAAGGAGGAGGCTGGCGTCTTGGCATGTGGCCACGTCAGAATTTTTTGCACGTACCTGGACACTAGGGGCTTTTTTAGCAAAGAGTGTTGTTTCGCCCGCACTCGTAAAGACCGAACACCTTAGGGAGTGTTCGGCGTCGCGAGTTTTGGCATTATATGCATCAGCTCCGAATCATGTCTTTGGTCAAATGTTGGGTTGCCCGGCTCCTGAGTTCGGCTACCTTACGTTCCGCTCTATCGGCTAAGGTAGCACCAGGAGAACTACTGCAACTGTGCCCCGGTTCGGCCGGGCGAGCACCTCTGTAGAGAAAGCCGAAAACAGACTGTCATGATGTAGCGTGAGCTTGGTCAACCACTCGATGACCTATTGGAATCTATCGGATTCCTCCGCTTTAACGAAGGGCCGCTTCCCGGTCAGGCACATACGCGCCCTGAACTCGGGCGAGCGCAGTCGCCACTAATGGGCTACCTAAATAGTCCCACTGTCAAGCTCCTATGTCCAAGTGAAAGTGTTAAAGCATTATAGTCCGGTTGCCTGGCCCGCTGCGCTATCACCTCCTTTGTAGGACCAAGACGTTGGGTTAAGTGTGAAAATGCGTCTTCTGCGAGCACCCCCGCACTATGTGCGTGGGGGTTGAAGCCAACGACTGCAATCTTTCAGATTATATATATATATTTTAAACGGCCGCACAGGAGGTGTTCACAATACTTGAAGGCACAAGTATAAAAAGGCCACTACAACTTATCAAAATATTACTTCATCATTACATATGCTATAATAACATAGCATCCTTCGAGCACTGTGTCTCTATTACAAGAGCGCCTTCAAGGACTTCCTGAAAATAGTGCTCGGAGGACACTCGGCTTTTATCCGAATCTTGGGACGCAATAACGGTGGTCTCCATCTCTGCCCAGTATGTCTTGACACGGGCAAGAGCCATCCTTGCACCCTCTATACACGCCGACCTCTTCATTGCATTAATGCGCGACACTGCATCAAGGAATTGCTGCACCAAGCTAAAATAACTCTTCGGCTCCGACCTCCCCGGCCACAGATGACCCATGACGTACTTCATGGCGAGTCCGGACAACCTATTAAGTTCGGCCCATTGAGCCAAACGATCGTCCACTGCCAGTGGACGCTCTGGATTGTGAAATTGCGTCCAGAACAGTTTTTCCACTTCACGATCTTTCAGATCTCGAAAGTGTTCGGTCGCATCAGCAACACTCGCTGGCAAATCCAGATAGGTGTCCTCCACACTCCACATCCGGTCCAACGGAGCAAACTTTGGATCGCAAAAATTTCTTCGCAGCATGAAGGGCTTTCCAGCCGCAATCTGTTCGGCCTGACGCAACTCCTCCTTCACAGCTCTCAACGCAGAGCGTGTGTCCTTGGCATCAACAACGGCCTTCTCTAGGACCGCCTATCTCGCCTGGTCTTCTTTCTCAAGAAGTATGCAACGGTCTGCAGTGCTCTTTAACTTTTCGGCCATACTGGCCATCTCTTCCTTGCTTCGGCAATGAGCAGCCTGTTTGGCTCTCAGGTCTTCAAGGGCCTTCTTGGCAGCCGCATCACTTTTCATGGCTTGATCTTTAGCTCGGGCAAGATCTGCCCTAAGACTCTCCACGGCGGCCGCACCATCTGCGTCAAGCACACATATCATAAGACACTGGCATAAAACTCTTCTTACCTACTGCCGCCCGAGGAATCACATACCTTGAGCCTCATCCAACCACTTGTTGACAAGCGCGATGTCGGCATCTGCCACGTCCAGTTGCCGCTTTAGTTCGGCAAAACCAGCAGTTCGGCTTGATTCCGGACACCCTGCAGCCTACATTAAAAGGCGACATTTTAGACATGGGATTATGATCCTCCGCGTGCCGTTATTTCTTGACGACATGCAGAGTCTCAGGGGCTACTATCTACATAGGGCGCATCTTATTTACGCGCAACTGACAAAAGTACACATTATCTAATGTACCTCAAAACCGTCAATAAACTTTCGACGGCCACACGCAATCCGCTCTCTGCGGACGAAATCCTTTCAATCACCGTGCCCATTAATGCACGGTGCTCCTCTGAAATAGAAGCTCGCCCTAGCAGAACCTTTAGCTCCTCCGGCCGAGCACCATACGGTGCTGGACTTGTCCCATGACCTATTTCAAAGGCCGGACACGGAGAACCTCGGGGGGCCCCATAGCGATCTTCCGCCCCTGCCGGACTCGGAGAAACCCTCCGTGACGACACCTCCGGGTCGCCCGCCTCGTTAGGCGGTACAGCAGAAGGAGGCGTCCCGCTCTCCATCATCTCCGGAAGAAGATCCCCCGAAGACGAGCTCTGCTGAGAAGGGCTGAGGTCCGAACTACAAGGTAAAAATTCGTTTAAACTTCTCAGATATAAATCACGGATTTCTCTCATCCCTCGAAAGGAAAAATCTTTCTCTACTCACGGCTCGCTGGAGGGCTGATCTCCTTGAGTACGCAGTCCGGCCGTGGAACTCCCCGGCGTCGGACCCTCTGACGAGGATCTTTTCCCCCGCTTCGAGACCATGGTCTCCGGATCGTCAGAGGCGGCTCTCTTCTTTCCCTTAGGAGAGGAATCGTCGGTTCCTCCCTTCGGAGCTGCCTCCTTCGAGGAGGCCATAGTTTCCTTGTCCTCCCCCTTACTTCCCTCCAAAGGCACTACCTCCAGCATCCTAACTAGCACGGGATCCGACCTAGTTTCGGGAAGGGGAGCCGGACACCTGATCAGCTTCGCCTTCGCTATCCACTCCTATTTAAAAGGACAGCTCTTTTAAGGGCAAGTTTATGATAATTATATCGATAGAAGGTCCGGGCACAAGGTTACTTACTTGAGTATCCGGGCGATTGCGGCTTAGGCCTGCGTCCTCGGTCAAATCCGGACACACTTCTTGTGATCCAAAGAACAGTTTATACATCTCCGCGGGCGTCGCGCTCATAAAATCCCGGAGAGCTCGTGGTCCCTCTGGATTGAACTCCCACGGGCGAAGGGGGCGACGTTTGTCGGGCAGTGTTCGGCGAATCAGCATGACCTGCGTCACCTTGACCAGGTTGAGGTCTCCTTCCAAGAGATCCTTAATGCGGCCGTGCAGCAAGGGTACGTCTTTTGGCAAACCCCAATCTAACCCTCTGTTGATCCATGACGCTAGCCGTGTTGGGGGACGCGAGCGAAAGGCAGGAGGTGCCACCCATGTGGTGCCCTGGGGAGCGGTGATATAAAACCACTCTCGTTGCCACAAGCCTAGCTGCTCTTGAAAAGAGCCCTCGGGCCATGGAGCATCGGCATTTTTTCTTATAACAGCGCCTCCGCACTCTATGTGCCGTCCCTCGATCATCTTCGGCTCCACTTTGAAGGTCTTGAGCCATAATCCGAAGTGAGGGGTAACACGGAGGAACGCTTCACACACGACGATAAACGAGGGGATATGGAGGATGGACTCCGGAGCTAAATCATGAAGTTCCAGCCCGTAATAAAACAACAGTCCCCTCACAAAGGGATCCAAGGGGAAGCCTAACCCTCGGAGGAAGTGAGACATGAACACCACGCTCTCGCCAGGCTGGGGACTGGGAATAACCTGTCCTTGAGCAGGCAACCTATGCGAAATCTCGCCGGTCAGGAACTTAGCCTCCCTCAACCTTAATACGTCCTCCTCCGTGACGGAGGTAGGCGTCCATCGACCTTGAAGGTTAGAACCGGACATTGTCGAAGGTCCGAAGCGCCTGGAATCTGGAGCCTGGGGTGTTAGAACTCGAGGCGACAGGCGAACTCGTTTAAGATTAAGAAAAGGAGCGAGGCCTTGTCTCTTTATAAGAGGTTGAATACCAAGAGCCCTCCCCGTAACCGTTTTGGACTCGCCTTTAATCGAGGGAACATGCTAACGGGCACGATTGGGCTACCCACGTCCGTATTGATGAGAATCCCGTAAAAGGGGCACACGATCTCTGCTTTGACAAGACGTGCCAAGGAAACCGCCTCGCTAAACGTGCTGAGGTGGAAAAGTGAAAAAAAATTGTATAAAGAGCTCGGTCGTGGTGTGATGACGCACTGCGGAATACGTCAGCAGATTTGATTTGTTTTAATATTATTCTCTCTATGGCAATATGTGGAAACTTATTTTGCAGAGCCGGACACTATTCTTGGTGTCTACAATCTTCTATGAAGGACTTGGAGGAGGAACCCGCCTTGCAATGCCGAAGACAATCTGCGCGCCGGACTCGTCGTCATTGAAGCCTGGTTCAGGGGCTACTGAGGGAGTCTTGGATTAGGGGGTGTTCGGGTAGCCGGACTATACCTTCAGTCGGACTCCTGGACTATGAAGATACAAGATTGAAGACTTCGTCCCACGTCCGGAAGGGACTTTCCTTGGCGTGGAAGGCAAGCTAGGCGATGCGGATACTCAAGATCTCCTACCATTGTAACCGACTCTGTGTAACCCTAACCCTATCCGGTGTCTATATAAACCGGAGGGTTGTAGTCCGTAGGACGAATCATCTTCATACACAATCATACCATAGGCTAGCTTCTAGGGTGTAGCCTCCTTGATCTCGTGGTAGATCTACTCTTGTACTACCCATATCATCAATATTAATCAAGCAGGAGTAGGGTATTACCTCCATCGAGAGGGCCCGAACCTGGGTAAAAACATCGTGTCCCTTGTCTCCTGTTACCATCCGGCCTTGACGCACAGTTCGGGACCCCCTACCTGAGATCCGCCGGTTTTGATACCGACAGACACCCAAAAAGAATTGAACAAGACTCTTAAAGAGTTAACACTGATGCACGTAGTCCTTCTAAAAAGAAAAAGAAGAAGAAAAATGATAGGACTTTCCATACCTCTAGTGAACCTGAAGTAGAAAAACCTCCTGATAATGATAAAGAAATTTCTATCTCTGATGCTGAAAATCAATCTGGTAGTGAACACTCACCTTCTGATAATGAAAAAGATAATGGTGAGGTTCATGAAGACTCTCAAACAAATAGTAAAGAACCAGACAATGATGTTGAGATAGAACCACCAGTTGATCTTGATAACCCACCACCTAAGAATACACGTTATGACAAAAGAGACTTTATTCCCAGAAAACATGGTAAAGAAAGATAAATGTGGGTTCAAAAACCTATGCCCTTTCCACCTAAGCCAACTAAAAAGAAAGATGATGAAGAATTTGAACGCTTTGCAGAAATGCTGAGGCCAGTCTTTTTGTGTACTCGCTTGACTAATATCTTAAAAATGCCTTCTTATGCAAAATACACGAAAGACATCATCACCAATAAGAGAAAAATGCCAGAAGCTAAAATATCCACTATGCTTGCTAATTACACTTTTAAAGATAGAGTACCTAAAAAACTTGGAGATCCGGGAATACCAACTATACCTTGCTCCATCAAAAAGAATTATGTGAAAACTGCTTTATGTGATTTAGGAGCCGGTGTTAGTGTTATGCCTTTCTCTTTATATAAAAGACATAATTTGAACAAGCTCACACCTACTGAAATATCTTTGTAAATGACTGACAAATCAACTACCATACCATTGGTATTTGTGAGGATGTGCCCATTGTTGTTGCTAATGTTACTATTTTGACTGGCTTTGTTATACTTGAGATGCCCGAGGATGAAAATATGTCGATTATCCTTGGAAGACCCTTCTTGAATACTATAGGGGCTGTTATTGATTGCAATAAAAGCAAGGCCACTTTTCATATCATTGGTAATGAGCATACGGTGCACTTCTGAAGAAACAATTCCAAGTGAATGGTATTAATGTTATTGAAAAATCTCCGACAATCACTATTGGAAGTTTTCAAGTACCTCTATCTACTGTCAAAAAGAAATATGAAATTCTTATTGTTGGGGACATTCATATCCCCGTTGAGGTAACTTAGTGATTTACCGAAGTTCTTTGGTTTCATGCTAATCGAAAGTGGTTATTAATAAGACCTGATCAACCTTATTAATGGATCATGTTTGAGAGGTATGAAGTTGATGAATTTAGTAAGCACTACCTTCCATCCATGCCTTTTTGTTTTCTGTTTTTATTAGTTAAATAAAATAAAATGCCATGTTCTGTCTGTTTTCTGAATTTCCCATGTAACAAAAAATGACCAAAAAATAAAAGTTCTCAGAATGCTCTGAAATTTTAATATGATTTTTTTTCTGAATATTTAATTTTTTTGGTGCAAATAATATCATAGGGAGGTGCACTAGGTGGGCACAACCCACCTGGGCCCGCCAGGACCCCCAGGCGCGCCCTGGTGGGTTGTGGTCCCCATGTGGGCCCCCTCACTTATCTCTTCACACCACATCATCACCTACCTCCAGAAAAATTCACCATTGCTCTCTCTCCCGTGTTCTTGCTCTCAAACCCGCGGATTTCGATCTCTTTGCTCGAAGCTCCGTTTCCGAAATTTTTCATTGGATTGTTGCTTGGTATGTGACTCCACTGTTTGCCCAATTAGTTTTTGTTTTGGTGGTTTATATTTTGAATAATTAGCTACTCTTCGTGCTGTTGTAAATGAGCTTGCATATTGAATTCTTAGAGTTCTAAGTAGTTTGAATGCTTGCAATGGCCTTTATGTATCCCTATGAGTAGTTGCTACCAATTTTGTGAAGTTTTGATGAGAAAAATTTGTGGGCTAAAAATTTCAGAATTTTTGTTCATAGGAAAAGGATGAACATCTTTAGGAAGTTTGCTTCCAAGAAGAACTCCAAAGGAGTTATTGGGTAGTTGTATGACAGTGATCTCCATCCCCGGAGGTTGGCGGAAGTAAGGCCGTGCGAATGGCCGCATATCCCGTTCATGGGAGAGGCTGGAATCCTTCAAGAGTTTACACAATATGCTGCTAATGCCGGCCTCACCGACTTCATCGCAGCTGAATGTGAATAGTATCATATCCTCACAAACAAGTTTGTTCAAAGTTTTAATTTCCTTCCTAGGAATAATCCTCCTGAGGTGCAGTTTAATTTATACGCTGAGTTTCGTCAGATACCGCTTACCGAGTTCTGTGAAATATGCTTGCTTCCTTCTGATCATGATTGAGCCTAGGCAGGCACAGTTTGAGGCCTTTTATCGTACCTTGACAGTAGGAGATGAGAGAGGGGTGTCGGGTATCACTTTCGCTGGCTTGCATTTTCCTGCTGTTCATTATTTCACTCTTTTTATTGCAAAATGCTTGCTTGCTAGAGAGAAGGTGGGTGCACTCAGTGCCCCAGACCTTGCTGTTTTATGTCTTGCTCTTGAGAGCGACAACACTTATAGCTTGGGAGCTATTGTGGCGCGTCGCCTCCACATTAATATTTTCAAGGGTTAAATACATGGTGGTATTTTCGCTACTCATTTGGTGGCTCGCTTTAATGTTGAGATACGCCTTCATGATTACCCTTTGACCAAGGTTTACCTAGATCGCGCAGCCATGGAACACCACCATTTTATTGCACGAGATTATCCTAACATTCCTATTCCGTATAACATGGTTTTCAGTGTGAGCACTCGTGATATTATTCCATTTCCCGCTCTTGCTTTGTTTGTTCCTATTGCGAGGGGCGGATATAGGATTATGCCTGCGGATATCATCGCCTACCAAAACAACCAGGCTGCAGCAGAGGAGGAGCCTCAGCAGTGGGATCCGTGGATGCCCACTCCTTAGCACCCAGACTACTATCCATGTTTTTGATCGATTACCAAGTTAGGCCAAAAGCCTAAGCTTGGGGGAGTATGTGTTTCTCATCGACATTACATTCAAGTTCACACATTTCATTCCAGTTGTCAGTGTCCACACTTTTTCGTTGTATTATCCATATTAAATTTATTTTCTCGCTTTCTTCGTGTGTTTGAAAAACCTTAGAAAAACCAAAAATTAGTTTTAGTTAGTTTACTTTCATTGCATGCTTAGTTGTAGTACTAAAAACTCAAAAATATTTCCTTATTCTTCTTTTGCTTGTTGGGAGCTTTCGCATGTAAATAGTTTTTCTCGTTTTTGCTTTTCCCTTTTATTTGCTTGTTCAAGAAAACCAAAAACTCCAAAAATATTTCATTGTGTTTCTCTGGATTTCTTTTCATTTTTTAATTCGAGTTGTACCGAGGAGAAGACCACGATGAAAATGTTGAGTGGCTCTCATATGCATAATTATTTACCTAACAAAAAGCCCATTTACCTTGTCTTCTCTTGTCGAATAAAATGTTTGCACATTCCAGCTTAGTCCACGGCACTCTTGCACTATTATTATTCTCATATCATTCGGTCATGCAATTGAAAGGCAATAATGATGATATTCGATGAACTGGCCGTGGTAGAGGGAAAAGGGTATGAACTCGACCTGTTCTGTTTTTGTAAATATGTTTTTTTGACTATATACTACAAGGCAACAGCCTCATGGTCTTTTATTAAACCACAGAAACAAAGTCTTACAAAGTTACAAGATAGAGGAAAGAGAGGGGAGGGGAATACTTACAAAGAGTGATTAGCGTAAGGCAGCTATCCAAGAAATTAGTCTATTCCTATATTTACATTTGATTCTATGAGCTAAAAGAGACATGTCATGCAGAAAATTTCTCCTCCAGGATCTGAAAGAAGGTAATTCATTTTTGAAAATCTTCCCATTTCTTTGTGTCCAAATATTCCAAGTGGCAGTGAAGACCACCTCGGAGAAGAAGGGAAGGCCAAAATCCCTCCTAGCAGCAGAAGCCATCCATAAGTGGTCTGGTTAGGTTGAGGACTCCATGAAATACCCAGGTAGTTCCAGACACGTTGGCTAAAATTACAAGCGACGAAGAGATGTGCTATGTCCTCATGAGAGGTCAAATGACACAGAACACAAGTGTCATCCTGATAATCCAATGTCGCCGCTGCATCATGTCTCTAGTGTTTAGTCGATCCCTCAATAGAAGCCAGCCAAACACCTTAAACTTAAGGGTACAAGAGCTTTTCCAGATCCACCGAAATATGGGATCAACCACCGTGTCCGAAAAGCATGACATGTAATAAATCCTGGACTGATAATCACCAGACTTGGAAGGCCATTTCCAGACATCCTTTTCTCCATCCTGAAGGGTGACCAAAGGAAGCAACGCCTGAAGCTGATTAAATTCCTCGAAAGCCTCAGCAGACAGTGGCAGATGGAGATTGTCGGTTGGGTCCGATAGTTCCATCATATCCTTAATGGCGAGAGAGTCATCAACCACAAAAGAATGAAGCCTCGGAAACTGATGTTGCATGATAACCGTATTGTTGCCAAGTTGCCAACGGTCCAACCAGAATGTCACTGTATCTCCCGCACGTACGTGTGGTACCGCCAACTTGCAAAACCTATCATATAACTTGAATACATCCCTCCACCAGAAAGAGCCGCAACTTTGAGTGACTTGGGGAGGCGCTGCGGCATAATATGTGTCCCAAATAAGAGATACCCATGGCACGTCCATTTTATTAAAGAACTTGAAAAGATGCTTGATCAACAAGGCATCATTCTAAATGCTCAAGTCCAAAACGCCCAGACCTCCAAAGGTTTTAGGACGACATACCAAATCCCAAGTTGCCAATGATTGCCGGGGCATATCTGTGTTCCCTCTCCACAAGCAATGTCGCATGATACGCTCAATTTTTTTCAAGATGCCCTGCAGCAGAGAAAGAGTGCACAGAAAATATATTGGTATAGAACTGAGAACAGATTGCAAGAGCTGTAGCCGGCTTCCTTGGTTCAACATGCAAGAAGACGCAGATAATCGTCGCTCAATACGATCCACCAAAGGCAATATATCATAAATTGTCGGCCGGGAGGTACCCATGGGTAAGCCAAGGTAAGTGAACGGCATAGACCTAACATCACACCCAAGAAAACAAGCAAGACGCTTACCCTCATCATCACTCATATTTATAGGTATCAAGGATGACTTAATAAAATTGACCCTTAGTCCGGTTGACTTAGCAAAGACTTCAAGCATTTCTTTGAAAGCAATGAGCTGGTTGTCAATAGCTGGGAGAACAATGAGGGTGTCGTCCGCATACTGAACGATCGGATAGTCCATTGAAGCAGTTGGGATAGGCAAGGTGAGAATGTTCCATGAGCACATTTCATTTACATCCGATTGGAGTAAGTCCACAGCGATCACAAAGAGCAAAGGAGATAGAGGATCTCCTTGATGAACACCCGAACGACAGACAAAATGAGTACCAGGCACTCCGTTCAAAAGAACCGAAGAGGAGCCCATGGACAAAATGTTGTCAATCCAACTTGTCCAACGATCATCAAAACCCTTACATTTCATAATCCTAAGAATCAGATCATGCTCAATGGTGTCGAAAGCCTTTGTGAAGTCAAGCTTAAGAAGAATGATTGGCCTCTTGGAAGCTTTGCATTGGTGGATGTACTCAAAACACCACGCCAAACAGTCCTGAATGGATCGACACCGAAGAAAGCCATATTGGTTGCGGTGAATACATTTCAAGATCACACCCTGGAGACGATTTGCGAAAAGCTTGGTTAAGAACTTCAAACATGTATTTGTCAATGATATGGGCCAGAAATCACCAAGATATTCAGGGCTCAACTTCTTAGGAATGAGGGTGATAAGAGATGTGTTTAGACACTCCAAATTACATTTCCCGTCATAGAATTCTTGCACAAGCTTCATAAAATCCTCCTTCAAAATAGACCAACATTTCTTTAAGAAGAGGCCAGTAAACCCGTCAGGTCCCGGAGCACGGTCAGTAGGCATGTTCTTAATTACCGCATCCACCTCAGAGTCCGTGAACGGTAAAGATAACTCCGCTAGACCATCAATCTAGGTAATTAATGTGTCTAGATCAAAACCCATTTGAATGCCTTTTGATTGGCCCATTCATTGATTGAAGTCAGCCCAGAACATCCCTGCCAACTGCTGGTGATCGGTGACCACGTCACCCTCCACATACTTGATCGAGGATATTGTGTTCCTCTGATATCTTTCCGTAGCCATGGCATGAATTTTTTTTGAATTTTCCTCGCCAACTTTGATGTTTCTGATCGTGCAACATTGCTTCCAATATATAAATTTCCAATGTAAGATATCCTCAAGGTGTAGTTTAACAATTCTACGAAAATTGAACTCCGCCCAACTCAAAGGCCTAATTTCCTCAAGATCATTTGGAAAAATAATCACTTTATTACAATCATGAATGAGAGCTTTGACTGTGGACAGGTTGAGATGCCATTTCTTGAGAGAATATCGGAGGGACTTAAACTTAGCCGAAATTGGTAAGGCTATCGACGATTTTGTCACTGGCCTGTTCCAAACTTCAGAAAGACATTCAGCAAAACTAGGAAAATCAACCCAATAATTCTCAAAGCAGAAAACTTTTGGCTTGGGAATACATGTGGCAATCGAGACCACACACAGAACGTGGTTGGAGGCAGTGCGTGCAAGAGGGAAAACCATTGTGTTGGGGTGATCTGATGTCCAAGCCACCGACGTGAAAAACCAATCGATCTGCTCAAGAAGCGGCGAAGTTTGCATATTTGACCATGTATATTGAAGACCCTTGATTGGCAGCTCAACAAGACCCAAATGACCAATTATTTCATTAAACAAGAATATATCATTAACATCACCACCCGGAAGGTTACGGTTCTCAAGCGATCGTATGAAGTTGAAATCACCCAAAAGCAACCAATTCTCACCAAACTGGATATCAAGATTATATAACCATTGAACAAAATCATCACGGGCAGGGCCTTGACAAGGGCCATATATGGTGACTAAAGACCAGGTTTCAGAAGTGTGCTTGGACTTAAACTCCACAATAATCCCATAGGGTTTTGCCTCAATTAAAGAACCTGTGAAAAAGGATGAATTCCAAATAACCACCATCCCAGCAGACGCACCAGTCGAGGGAACATAAACAAAATTATCAAAACGCCTCGGGCAGAACTTCCTAATGAAACGTTGATCGATATGCATGCATTTAGTTTCCTCAAGACAAACAACAGAACAACCACTTTCAACGTTTTTTGCCTAACCGCAAGCTGACGTGCTTCAGAATTGAGGCCCCGAACATTCCAACATAGAACTTTCCACTCCTTAAACTTCGTCTGATTCATTACAAACCAAAAGTAAAAGCATTAAAAGTAGGCCACGCAATGACCTACACTGATCCACAAAGCAGACAATCATCGCATAGTTGCAAACATAGAAAGGAAGATAAATGGCGATTATAGTACGCCATAGACCAGAATCTTGCACGAAGTAACTAATCATCCGAACCCATGCTGCTGTTGGACTTGGCAGGATCAGCAACAAGCTTATCCGTAGAAATCTTTTCGGGTGCAATGCGAAGACGAGCACCAATGCGCTGTAGGTCGGCTATAGTTGTTGGTGGGGGCACAAAAGGAGTATCTTCAGACTGGAAACTGCCAGTTTTGCGCTTCTTCAAAGTCTGAGATTTCTTAGCAGGAGTGCCACCTGTTACTTTGCGGTAGCCATCACGGAGAGCGTTCAGACGTGCACTGCGCCCAACCTCTGTATCAACAATAATTCTTGACGTCTTAGGCTTTCTTCCATGCTTCAAAGAGACATCAGGAACATGTGAGAACTCAAAAGCTTCAGAAACTGGTTCATCCAGGTCATCAAAGCAGAGAGCCCGAGCTACAGGCCTTTTAACAGGTGCAGCTGACACATCTTGCACAGGGCAGAAAGGGGAAGCAGGTGCAGGCAGGAGTTCAAGAGAAGCTAGAGCCATGCAGAGAACCTCCCAGGACTGCTTATTCAGCAAAGGACCAATGTCATACTTGAAAACAAACTGGGGAATGTCCGAAGACCACATAAACGGCAACATCTTCTCGAAAGTACGATGCCACTGCATCACATGCGGCAAAATCGGTCCATAGACAGTGAAAACTTTCCCAATCAGGAGAGGAGGTTGCTGTGGTCCCATTGGGGGCTGGAAGACAGCCACTGCAGGAGCATTGTCGACATTGTTAACTGAATCTTCAGAAAGCTGCAGAACAATGGACTCCTGAGACTGGATCTCCTCAACTTCCTCTTGCTGCACATCATCCTGGACTGGTGGCACATCATTGTGTTGTTGCTCATTGACAGGGTGGGGCACATCATTCCAACCCAGCTCTGGAAATTCCGGCATAACCCAATTGTGATTATCAAACTGCATATTACCAGGGAGAGGGTGTAGATTACCATTGAAGGGCACGGGGTCTTCATCAGCTGGCAAGATGTCTGCAAAATCTGCTGAAAGGATATAGACAGGCGCCGACCAAGAGATTCTAGCACCACCAAAAACTGCATATTCTCTAGAAGTCACAGAGCGTGGAACTAATGTTGGCGCAGGGAAAGAAACATAAGCCAGCGAGCGGACAAGCATCAGATCATCTTCGTGCCAATGGTGGAATCTACCAAACGTGCTGATGACATCCGCAAGGTACTGTGTGCGCCTATAATCCAGAGGAACACCAAGCAAAATGACCCATCCATGGCGAAAACCCTGATTTGCTCTGTAATTTATACCCTCAACATGCGGAATAAACCGAACAAATCTATCGTTGCCCGGATTGAAGGGTGGGTGATCAACTAATGCTTGACGAGCCAGAGCACTATGAAAACAAAACAACCCAACTCCTTGGATCCAAGGCTGGGCGTCCAGAACAGCTCTTCCCAGATCATTAACAACAAAATCACTGACCATGTTCCGAAAGATGGCGACCTCTTCAGGCAGAGGACCTTCCTCGACGATGGCGATGGCATATTCCTCATGCTGCCGATCTGGAGCCACCGCAGGCGCGAAGAAGGTGCGGGGCAGACGCAGCTCACCGCCATCGATGATGTCGAAGCCTTGCGGGATGAACTCCATGGGGTCCACCGCGAAGGTCGCCATTGCCGGTGTCGAAGAAGGAGAGCAGCACCGATAGGCAGTGGCGTAGTAGGAAGGCGATGCAGACGGCGATGAGGGAGGCGGAGGAGGCGTTATGGGCAGTGGCTCTGTGGGCAGAGGTGGAAAAGATGGGGTGGCAGGCTCGACGGGACTGGGCAGAGACCCAGCGGGACTAGCTATGGAGGGAATCGAGGCGTCCAGCGTAGAAAAACCTGCTGACCGGCTGGTCTCACCCGATTTGATCCGCGGGACCCACTTGTAAGAGGGAGAAGGAGTAGAATCCGAACAGCCCTTTGCCCGGTGCCCCAACCGAAAGCATCTACAACACCTAACCCTGGTGGTGCACACTTTGGTTAAATGTACCATGGACAAACAATTCTGACATTTCCACACATTAAAAACCATGTCATCAATAAGATCATTTAAACCAGGTGAGTCTGTTTGGCGCAAATCAATATTATCCTCATTGCCAAAATCAGTTGGAGAAATAACAGAAGAGTCCAGATATGCTAAGGTTGTGGAATCAATCGGTGGTGTGGAATCCTGGGCCATGAGAACAACCGGGTCGGGAGAAATGGTCTGGGCCAGGGAAACAACCTGGGCTGGAGACGAAGTTGGTCCAACCAACTCTCCCCCATGCACATGCAAATTGACGTCAAAACTGGTTGGGGTGGCCACTGAAAACCCGGCCGAAGAAATCTCGCTAACGTTAACTGTTCCGAAAGTGATGGGTGGCTCAGCCACCGTCCCTCGGAGATCAGTCGCCGGCGGCGGAGGAAAAATTACTCGTTCACGAGGAAGGACTGAATACCCAGAATCAGCAACAGCATCAACCAGACCTGGCGAGGCAGTATAACTATATCCCTTGCAAACGTCATACTGTTGGAAAGTAGCAAACGAAATTTTCTTCGTAGATCCAGAACCCGAACACAAAGCAGACTTGGAAGGTGGCTTATGGATGGCAATCAAACCGAGAGAAGCATGCCTCTTAGATGGACTGATTAAGATCCATTCGGCATCACATTCCTTCTTCCAAATAAGAAACTCACGTTTCCAATTAGGGCCACCGTTACCCCATAGATGGAAGAAACATTGGAATTGCGGACAAGCAAAAGATCGCAATTGAAGAATAAGAAGACCCACACGTTTGCAAGAGACAATAAATGAGAATACCTTGTCTTTAATGAGTTGAACAGACAAATCAATTGCAGATCCTCCAACTGCTGATTCCAAAGACGCCGCCACCGAATCCTCATCAAGACGAAAGATATGCCTGCTAAAAGACACGACCATAATGAAATGGCCGGTGTCATCCAAGGGATGGATGCATTTCCCACAAGAACTAAAAACTTCCTCTGCAAAAGCCATTCCTTTGGAAAAATCCAGATCCAAAGTTGATCCATCATGATGACCCATGTGAGATGGGTATAAGGAGAAAGATCAGAGAACGCCGGAGATGATGCGTGGAGAAGGAACAAGATTTACTGGTTGGAGAGGGAGATCATCGGAGAGCCTAGGGTGCCGGTGGGAGGGGAGGTGGGACTCTCATTCTAGGATGACTACCTTCTTCTTGTCTTTTGTAAATATGTTTAACCTGGTATCCATGATTCAACCCATTATGATAAAACATGTTTGTAATGACAATTAGAGATTATAGTTTCTCATGCCATGCATAAGTAGCTAGGAGTGGATAATGATTTATCTTGGATATCAACATTGCGTTAAAATGATTTTGATGTAGTATGATGATATAGTATCCTCCTATGAATGTGCGAGTGGCTTGACTTGGCACATGTTCATACATGTAGTTGAATCAAAACCAACATAGCCTCTATAATATTTATGCTCATGGTGTTCATATCCTACTCATGCTAGTGTCCAATGTTCCTTATGCATAATGCATGTTCATGACCGTTGTTGCTCTCTAGTTGGCCGCTTCTCAACCTAATTGCTAGCCTTCGCCTGTACTAAGTGGGAATTCTGCTTGTACATCAAAAACCTTGAACCCAAGTTATTCCAGATGAGTCCACCATACCTACCTATATGCGATATTACGCTGCCGACCTAAGTAAATTTGCATGTGACACCTCCAAAATCTTCAAATAAATATCCTTTTTGTGTGCTTGGATCGTTCATGGAACGATAGGATATGGTCGGTATCTTCCATGCTAAGTGGGTTATTCTCAGGTTGAGTGTTTATTCACTCACCATCGCACGAGAAAAGGGCGGTAATAGGGATTCCCAGTCCCGAACTAAAAATGCAAATAATTAAACAAAAATCCCCGGGGACTGTTGTCGGCGTTCTGGGAACGGGGGTCCCCAGACTTGCCTGCCTGCGGCCTGTGGCGTGGCTCAAATGGGGGCCCAGCGTGGCCCATCTTCATCAGCACAAGGCTCAAGACCCTCGCGAGGCGGACGACACGGCGCTTCCTCAAGCACGGCCTCCTTAGGCTGGCTCGCGAGGAGGCGGAGAGATCAAGGCGGGTACCTCACGAGGTGCTCATGACGCAAGCCATGATGACCAAGGGTGCCAGGCGGGCGCCAGCCCGCGCAGCGTCTCCCTTTCCTCTTTGGTGCAAAGGGGGCAAGCGCAAGCGAGAAGATCAAGCAAAGGCACCCATTTCGTTGCAACGAGACCAAGACCAGTCCAACGGTGGGAAGGAGGTCACCATGGAGCCCAGGACGGTCACCACAGGGCCTTTGGCAGGTGAAGACCGACTTTAGTCAGGATAAGTGTACCAGATGTTCCCCTTCAAATTGGCCAATTGTTGGCGCCCTTCCCGCTCAATATTTGGGAAGAGGCCCAGGGCCTTTTCCAATAAATAGGACTAGCCACTCCCAGGGTAGAGGCATGGAATCCGGCATCTAGAGAGAGAGAGAGAGAGAGAGAGAGAGAGAGAGAGAGAGAGAGAGAGAGAGAGAGAGAAGGGCAATCGAACTCCCCTAGCAGTTCATCCCCTAGCCAAGAACAGACCCTCACGAGGCTGTTCTTCCTTGTACTGTTCTTCCTCATCAGCCCAAGAGGCAATCCACCCACCACAAACTAGAGTAGGGTATTACACCACAATGGTGGCCCGAACTAGTATAAACCCTGTGTCTCTTGTGTTGTTCTTCTTGTAGTTAGATCCTTGCGAGACGGATAGGTAGAGGGCACGATCTCCGCGCGCACCCCAGAGTTCGAACCTTAAGGGTCTGCCGGAACCCGTGATCCGACAACTGTTGTTGGTATGGACGTCACCCGTTGTTTCGGACAAGACGTGGAGTGTGATTGTTGGTGGAGGGGGAGTAGACCTTTACTTTTCGCCGGGGAACCGCCACTAGCATGCTTAGCATGGAAGATATTGATAACTGATGGTCGTGAATTAAACAATAAAGGTGCATGTCTCAAATTATCATTTACCTCTGTTTTAAAATTTTGAGCTCTGGCACCTCTGCGAATCATTGCTTCCCTCTGCGAAGGGACTATCTATTTACTTTTATGTTGTGTCATCACCTTCTAAAATAAGCGCCAGAACCTGTGAGCACTGTTGTCTTGCTTATGCATTGTGTATAGCTAAAGTTGGGTGCATCATGACTGGATCTTTTCTACCATGAATTACAATGTTTAGTCACTGGTTGAACTTTGGAGGTGCTCTACATTTATGTTTTGCGGTCTCAGAAAGGGCTAGCGAGATACCACTGTTGTCATATTATATCATGGTTGTTTTGATAACGTGTTGTTATTCCAGATGTCTTATTATTGCTCGCTAGCTGATTATGTCATTGATATGAGTTAATATAATCTTTAAGAGTTATTGTCGGCATGTTTAGTTATAATAGTGGTTGAAAACCTGGGTGTTGTTTAAGCTTATTTATGCAAACAAGAGCAAAAGAGTTCATAAAAGTTTTTCTTCTTCACTTTCAGTTTATCAACTGAATTGCTTGAGGGCAAGCAAAGGCTTAAGCTTGGGGGAGTTGATACATCTCCAACATATCTACCTTACCTAATGCTTTTCCTCTTGTTTTGGACTCTACTTTGCAAAATTTGAATGAAACTAACTCCGGACTGACGCTATTTTCAGCAGAACTACCATGGTGTTATTTTTGTGCAGAAATAAAAGTTCTCGGAATGGAACGAAACTTTGTGAGCATTTTTTATACAATAAAAGAGAATTTCTGGAGCCAAGAGTCACCTGAGGGGTGCACCTGGGTGGGCACAACCCACCAGGGCGCGCCTGCCGCCAGGCTGTCGGCGAAATGACACCTATGAGATCATGTGGGTCCGTTCTATGATTCGGCAAGGAGGACAGTTAGAGCAAAGAGCGGATCTAACGATCAACGCGACGGATTTTTACCCAGGTTTGGGCCGCTGAGAATCGTAAGAACCTAGTCCTGCTTGATTGTGTATTCTGTGTTCTTGAGCTTCGACTAGCTGCTGACATGCAAGCTGGGCCGTGAGGTTCAAAAGTTCCAATCCCCCTCCAGTATGCCGTGGGCCTCCTTTTATATGTCCAAGGGACTGCCATAGTGGCACACAGGAGGTGTAAAGTTGCTACAATATTTATGTTTATCGCCGGTGTCTTAGGACAAATGCCATAAATGCGTTGCTTACGTGCCCTCTAGCTTTATCGGGGACGGGAATAGAGCCCGCCCCTTCCGTCTCCGCCTCGCCCTGCCTTGACACGCATCCATGTTGATGAGGCATGTAGTGCTAAGTTGGCTGGCCGGCTGCTGCGCTAGAGAGGTGGCAGGGTCTTCACGAAGACTTGCATGCCACCACGCAGGTGCTTGCCAGGCTGGCAGGCCGGCCACTTGCTGGAGCGATGACGGGGTGGCGGAGTCTTGCCGCGGTCTTGCCGATGTCCCCGGCAGGGATCTTGCAAGGCCCTCACCGACGTCCTCGGCAAGGAACTTGCCGGGTACTGCGTCTTCTGGCCTTCACAAAGATCTGCACGCCACTACGCGCATGCCCCTGGGCCTTGACCTTGACATTGTCGATGGTGTCAGACCTTTCAACCTCAAGGGTGTCTTTGTGAGTGATCTGCACATTGTCCCGACAAGGATCTTGTCGGGGTCTCGCAAGCCGTCCCAGCAAGAATCTGGCCGGGGGTCCAGCTTGTCCTCTGTCTTCTGGTCTCTGGTTCGGCTGCTTCTCTTCGCCTTGTATCTCGTTTTTGATCGCCCCCTTCATGCCATGCCGCGGGTGTGGCTATGACTGCCCGTGCACAAGTATGGGTGCTAAAGAGCCCAAACTTCAGTACACCGATAGGAGCCCCTGGGCCTGGGCCACGCACAAGCTTGAAGTGTCGTTGGGCCAGGCCCAAACAGTGCACGGGCACGTGTGGCAGGGGGATAACTCCTATAATCTTCTCGTATGCTGTGCTTGCAGTGGCCTGTGAATAGCCTTTATACACGGGATGGTTATCGCCGTTCCACGCTTCCCACTACACCTGCCTTTTTCGCCACGTACGCCGCATGCATGGCGCGGGGTAAGTGGCGGACGCGTGGATATGGGAAGGCGTGCCATGGCAGATACCCATGCGCCTTTGATTGTCGCAGGGAAGGCGGTCGATGACCCCGCTCGTTGCCAATTGCTTTAATGATCCGGACTCGAAAGGGCCCTTCAGGGAAGGCATAGAGCCAGCCCCCAGCCCTTCCTGCTTGGCTATAAAAGGGAACCGAAAGGAGGAGGAGGGGCATCCTTTCGCATTTTCTCTTCTCCTTGTTCTTCATCCACCACCACACCGAGAGGGCGTGGCCACGGTCATGCCCGTGCAGAGGCGACGAGATCTTCCTCTCGCTAGAGAGCCGCCATGGTTAAGGGAGAGCTAGATGCCCAAGACGAAGGCGCTGGACGGGGTCACGGTCAGCGAGGTGGTTGAGGCAGAAGAGGGTGCGGAAGGGGAGCACCTGCTGCGCCGCGTCTCCTCCTGCTTCGCCAAGCGGCCATGTCGGGGACACGGCATTGGAGTTTATCTTGCAGCTGGGCGAGCCACCGCGCAGCCCTCTTCACCTTCCCGAGGCTTTCGCGAGGGTGTTGGAGGTCGACCAGCCGTCGACGTTGAGGCTTCACATGAAGGGATGTTGCAATGGCAACATGTGGGCGAATGTAAAGTAACCCGTTCCTCATGTGACGCTTCTTCATCGTGGCTGGAAAACCTTCGCATGCGCCCACTGCCTGATGGAGGGGCACGTCCTCCGCTTCAAATTAGTGGAGGCCGACCTGCTCCCTGTCAAGGTTTTTGGGCGCTCGGGAATCCGGTTAGGGTGCTGCACGGAGAGCTTGACCGACAACGAGGAATCGTCCTTGAGCGATAGTGACGAGGAGGAGACCGGTGGGGAGGACGACCGGCACGGGTCTGACTAGACGTCGTATGCGTTGTCCCCGGGCGATGCCGGCAACACCATCATCTGCACCTGGTCTTCTCCCCGGCAGAGCGATTTGCCGGGGCGTGGTTCTTGGCGGTGGCTTCTCAAGCCAGCTCCTTGAACTTCTCGGGGCTGCCGCTTTTGGCGGACGGAGCTGGAAGGCCGGAGAAGAGGAAGATGGCGGGTGGCGGGCCGTCTAGATGGAGTACGATGGCATCCACGCCTTCGTCGCGTATTGCTGGCCCGCCGTCTCATCTTCCGGCTTCTCCCCCGGCACCGTCATCACCAGCCTTCTTCTGGACGGTTGCTGGGGTGTTCTCTTGGTGTCTTCTGCCGCGTGTACCTCGCCTAGGCACTCCTTTTGCCTTCCAGCTATCTTGGTCCGCTTCCTGAGGAGAGGGACAAGAAATGGATTACGTGCATCTTATCATTTTTTTAGATTTTAAGCCCGCGGGCACTTGTCGAATTTAAACTCTGTAACCCCTAGCTTATGCTTACATTCCGTATGAATTTTACTTGTTGATTAACGTATTAATGAGAAAAAGGGTGTTTGCCAGGTTCTTTTGTGCGCGAGTGAGGCACACACCAAGGAACGAGTCCTTGTCATCTTCTCGAGTAAACAACGCCACCCGACAACATGCCTTGCCGTCCTCCCGCTTCATACCATAGCTACACTCACGCCCTTGGAGGAGGTAGGGGAAAAGTAGGATTAGGCCTTTCGTTCGTCCTCCTTCCATCGCAACTACGACCAAATCCCAAGCCAAAAGGGGTGTTGGGCATAGGAAGGAGGCAGCACGGTGGCATGGGATTGAGCGAAGTTTCATACACTCAAGTTTCATATGGAAGTACGCAACGGGGAAAAAAGGCTCATATGGATCTGCTGGCCCCGGCAGCCTTGGCTTGCCGGGGACGAGGTGTCTATTCGTTTCCTTTCCTCCAAAGGGTTCCGCTGAAGCGCCCGTGTGGCATGCGAACCAAAAATGACTGGAAGGGGCAAAAAGACAAACTCGACCTCCATGCTATGGGCTAGTTGCCGCTAAGCACTATCAACCCTACCAAAGAAAAGCTCAATCTAACATGCATGCCAATTCTAAGGGCGCCAACGCTTCGTTTATTCATCTATTACTCAGGGTCTGTGTCGGTGTCAAAACCGGCGGATCTCGGGTAGGGGGTCCCGAACTGTGCGTCTAAGGTCGATGGTAACAGGAGACAGGGGACATGATGTTTACCTAGGTTCGGTCCCTCTCTATGGAGGTAATACCCTACTTCCCGCTTGATTGATCTTGATGAATATGAGTATTACAGGAGTTGATTTACCACGAGATCATAATGGCTAAACCCTAGAAGTCTAGCTTGTATGAC
Organism: Aegilops umbellulata; assembly: GCA_032464435.1. Classification (NCBI taxonomy): domain Eukaryota; kingdom Viridiplantae; phylum Streptophyta; class Magnoliopsida; order Poales; family Poaceae; genus Aegilops; species Aegilops umbellulata. The sequence goes on along the minus strand of CP136054.1, from coordinate 151,898,761 downwards.
TATGGTAATGAATCTATCCTCCCTCTGTACTAAGTCCTCTGGTTTATGTAGACACCAGGAGGATCTAGGGTTACACAAGGCTGGTTACAAGGAAAGGAATCTACATATTTGATCGCCAAGATTGCCTTCCACACCAAGGAGAGTCCCATACGGACACGGGTGCAGTCTTCGGTCTTCGCATCTTCACAACCCATCAGTCCGGCCCATGGCTAACAGGCCGGACGCCCGAGGACCCCTTAGTCCAGGACTCCCTCAGTAGCCCCTGAACCTGGCTTCAACGACGAGGAGTCCGACGCGCAGATTTGTATTTGGCATTGCAAGGCGGGTTCCCTTCTTTTCAGTTGCTTCACAATTGTCTTTGGATGATCGAGTTCGGCTCTGCAACACAAGTAGCTTATACTTCCACAGAGGGCATAATAATTTATAAGTCCAATCTTCTGGCAACTTTTTACAACATGACATCACGTCAGTCCGGTCATTATTTCGAACCGTTTTTCCCGCCTCCTGCCCCACGTTCCGAGACGCGGTCGTCATTGGCATGTCTTATCCAAGCAAAGATTGTGTCCCCTTATTAAGGGATTCTTTATCAACACGGACGTGGGTAACCCAACCGTCTTTAGGGTACAACTACTCGGGAATAGGCAAGTTTTAAGGCCCAGGAAGAGGCGTTCAATATTCACATCCTTTATAAAGGGGTACAGACCCATCTTTCTTCTCCACACTTGCTTCTTCCTCAACCCTTACTACCTTGAGTTCCAACACCCAGGTTTCAATCTCTGTGAGCCTCAGTCATGTCCGGATCCAGCCGTCAAGGCCGGTGGGTGGCTTCTTCAATCATAGAGGTGGATATTGCGAAGCTTCGGGCGGCAACATATCTGACCACAGAAATCGTCCATCGGCTTCCCGCGGAAGGGCAGGTTATCCCTACCGCTAGATCCAGCGAGAGGGTCGTGTTTGTTTCCCACTTCCTCCGAGGGTTAGGGCTCGCCCTCAATCCCTTCGTCTGGGGGCTCATGTTCTATTATGGACTTGGTTTTCACGATCTCGCCCCGAACTCTGTTCTTCTCATCTCGGTGTTTATCATCATGTGCGAAGCCTACATCCGTACTCCTCCACACTTCGGCTTGTGGCTCAAGACCTTCAATGTGGAACCGCAAGTGATACAGGAGGGCAGGCGGAGTGCAGTGCTGCCTCAATGAGCAAGCTTACCAGCGCGATTTGGCTAAAAGGATCCTTCAAGGAATCTTCCGACTTATGGCAGCAGGAGTGGTTCTATATCATCGAGCCCTATGGTTCCAACTGGGTAGCTGCGCCTGCGTTTCGATCCAGCACCCCAATTCAGCTTGCATCATGGATTAATATGGGGTTGGACTAGGGATCAACCGACTAAGTGCGGACTCTGCAGAGTCGCATCCGAAGCCTCATTGAGAGGGATATCGATCTTGTTAATGTTATTCAGCTAATGCTAGTCCGCCGAACCCTGCCATGCCAGCGACGGCCTCTCCGCATGTGGGAGTTTAACCCCGAAGGGCGACAGACTCTTCAGCACTTCTTCGGCACTACGCATGAAGGAATGTGGAAATTATTTTTCAGGAAATGAAGACAATGGCCGGAGACCATAGAAGATACTGGCGTAGACTGTAACCATCCAGATACCACCGTAAGTACTCGTCCTCCGAACACCTCATAATCAGATATCCTTTGGTAAGACACTAAGCACACCATCTTTTTCCAGGGCTGGATAAATAAAGCGGAACGGATCCGGTGTCCGGCCCCTCTTCCCGAAGACTCAGCGGATCCCTTGTTAACAAGGATGCTGAAAAGTATCCCTTCTCCATTCAGGAAGAAAAGGGCCGCCTCCAAAGGTTGGGAGGGGCAGCCTGCCAAGAGGGGCAAGATACCATCATCGGGCAGCTCGGGATTGGGAGGTGACGCCGTTGAACAACACCGTCATGAGGGCAAGCCCTCGACCAAATCATAAGTGAATACGGGGTGCCTTAATCGCATCCCATTTCTTTCCTGTTACCGAAGAGACATGTAACGTGCCTGTGTATTTTTACAGTTCGGCACACAGTTTTCTTGGGCAATCCTCTTCTTCAGGGGATCTCCTCCCGGAGATGATGGAAAGCGAGACGCCTCCCCCGACCTCCTCGCCCAATAAGGCGGACGACTCCGAAGTTTCATCTCGGAGGGTTTTTCTTGATCAACAAGTGGTGCGGGGGATGAAAGAGGAAGTACCCGAAGATGGACCTCCATCGTCCGGGATTCGGGGGCCGACAATGAAGGCCGTGGACTATCCGGTTTTCAGCCAACAATGGCTTGCGGAGACCCGTCGGCACCAGATATGTTGAGGGATATGCCGTGAAAAGCATCTGTCTCGGAGGAACAACGTACCTTGATGGGTACAGTGGTTGAGAAGATTCTGTCTGTGAAGAGCGGATTGGATGAAGCCTTTACGAGCCTGGTAAGAGGCTTTGAGGTTTGTGATATAGTTTTTCCCAACTGTACCTTAAGCGCAAAATGCACCTATGTATAGACAGTAGCCCCTGAGACTCGGATTGCCTTCCCAAGGGATGCGATCGGAGGATCAAAAAGATATGCTCATGTAATAATCTAATGTAATTGGAACACAGGCTGTTTCCCCCCTGTGACTGTCCGGACTACGGAGGTAGCTGAACTGCAGCGGAGGCTTGATGTGGCAGCAGATGACATTGCGTTAATCAATATGCGTCTGGATGAGTCGCAAGGTATTTATTCGGAGCAGCCTGTACACATACATATTTGTAATATAAGCATGACGCTGAAAGTTGCATACTAGGATATGCATGGATGCAGATGGTGCCGCCACCGTTGAGATTCTTCTGGCGGAGCTGGCCCTGGCCAAGGAGCAGGCCCGGTTTAGTAACGCGGCTACCGAAAATGCATCGGCTGAATTAAAGGCCGAACAAGCTGCTCAGCGCCAAGACGAGGAGAAAATATCCACGATGGCGCTCGAACTGAAAAATGCTACTAGCCGTTGTGAATTCCTTAAGAAGAAGAATGAAGCCAGAATAGGTGAACTTGACTAGGCCTTACGAGAGGTGAGAGAAGCGCGGTCTGAATCCAGAGCAGCCCATGAGGAGATCCGGCAAGCTGCCGAGATTGCGGCCGGTAAGCCCTTTTTGCTGCAGACTAAGTTCGGTGATCCGAACTATGCTCAGCTTAACGAAGTGTGGATTTCTCCGGACGAGTTTTTAGACTTGCCGAAGAGTTCTTCCGATGCAGTGCAGTTTTACTGAGCGCAAGAGGGGTATGCAACGGAGAAGCTTTTTTGGTCACAATTTGGTCCGTCAAAGCGCCCTCTTTTGCTGAATGAACAGATGTCCCAATGGGCCGAGCTTCATAGGATATCCGGCGCTGCCATGAAGAGCGTCATAATTTGGCAGTGGCCGGCTGAGCCTGTTCTGAATAGCTACTTCGGCTTGGTGTAGTGGGTTGTTGATGCGGTGCCACGTATCGACACTGTGAGGCGGTCGGCGTGCATTGAGGGTGCACAGATGGCCTTTGCCCGTGTCAAGACATACTGGGGGAAGATGAAGGCCATCGATGTTGCAGCGAAGAGTCAGCCCAAGGGCAAGGACCATCACACACTGGAGCATTATTTTGAAGACGTCTTAGAGGCTGCCCGCTTGATAGAGGGTCAATGCTCGAAAGACATAGTATTCGAGTGAGGTGTAAGGGAATTATAAAAGACAACTTTATATTTAATCTATTTTTAAGTTTTGCTCGAACGCCTTTTGTTCCTCCTGTGCGGTCGTTTTTATATAATCTAAAAGTTTTCCAGTCGTCAGCTTCAGCCCCCTTGTAGGAAGTATGGGGGTGTTCGGAAAAGCATTTGATCACTCTTGACCCAACGTCTTGGGCAATGAAGGTGGTGACAATGCAGCGAACAAGGCAACCAGACTATAGGGCGTTAACACTTTCACTTAGCCATAGGAGTTTTAGGGTGGGTCTACGATATAGCCCCTGGTATGTACGCGGCTTATTTTTAGTACTATGCACTTTATAGATGATCTAAAAAAGATCCTTCGTATAACACGGAGAGAATCGCTAAAGATTCCGATAAGTCATCGAGTGGTTGACCAGCTCTCGCCACATCATGACAGTCAGTTCTCGGCTTTCTCTACTGAGGTGCTTGACCAGATGAACCGGAAGCACAATCACAGTAGTTCTCCCTTTACTACCCTAGCCGATAGAGCAGAACGTAGGGTAGCAAGCATAGGAGCCGGGCAACCCAACTATTGACCCAAGACATGATTCGGAGCTGATGCATATAAGGCCAAACTCGCGACGCCGAAGTACGCTATAAAGCTGTTCGGAATTGCTGGCAACTCATTTGTTCCCATACAGAGCCCCTGGCGAGTTATGCCGAGGTGTGTGTGTGAAACAACCACATGAGCAAAAATTTGGGTCGATTAATAAAAAGTCGATACTGGACACTGATTACGTGTACTGGGAGCTGAGTGATATGCCAATTATTATATAAATAACAAAGCCGCAACCCTGGCTATTTGACGTGCCAGGGGTCGAAGGCTGAGGAAAAAGGCACTTTACAGGCTTGGAATGGAGAGCTCGGTCTACAAAAGGTTATTTTGGACCTCCTGTCGCACGTCTGCGCCACCTGTCCTCGGTTCGGGGATTCCTTAATAGGAATGACCCTTGGATGATTGTATGAACCTGAACTCTGGTAGAGTCCTCGGGGTGACCGGCCCTTGAGCTACCTGTGTAGGGGATAATAAAAAGGAAAAAAAGGCAGTTAGAAAAGTAGGGGGTGGGTGTAGGCACACCCGTGTTGTGCTCCGCCGGTGCCCAGGGTATTTCAAGTGCATAATTATGTATGTGCGGTACCCACTTTGAAGGCATATTGGGCGAACGACGGAAGCCGAATTGCTAGTCGAATATGGACATTGATTGGTCCTATTGAATGGAGAGCGGTGGCGTGATGGCAGATGTGGTATGCGGCGTGATAAGGTCGCTGTGTAGTTTGGCTGAGGTAGTCGTAGTAGGATTTCCTGTATGGAGGGAATGTTTCGTGTACTCACCTCTAGGGGTGTGTGTGTCACGCATACCATGTTAACCGTTTTTGCTTCGGGGGGAAATTGCTTCTGACCGCCGGTGTCGGTGTCAAAACCGGCGGATATCGGGTAGGGGGTCCCGAACTGTGCGTCTAGGCGGATGGTAACAGGAGACAAGGGACACGAAGTTTTACCCAGGTTCGGTCCCTCTCGATGGAGGTAAAACCCTACGTCCTGCTTGATTAATATTGATGATATGGGTAGTACAAGAGTAGATCTACCACGAGATCAAGGAGGCTAAACCCTAGAAGCTAGCCTATGGTATGATTGTTGTTTGTTCTACGGACTAAAACCCTCCGGCTTATATAGACAACGGAGAGGGTTAGGGTTACACAAAGTCGGTTACAATGGTAGGAGATCTAAATATCCGCGTCACCAAGCTTGCCTTCCACGCCAAGGAAAGTCCCATCCGGACATGGGACGAAGTCTTCAATCTTGTATGTTCATTGTCCAGGAGTCCGGCTGAAGGTATAGTCTGCCATCCGGACACCCCCTAATCCAGGACTCCCTTAGTATCCCCTGAACCAGGCTTCAATGACGACGAGTCCGGCGCGCAGATTGTCTTCGGCATTGCAAGGCGGGTTCCTCCTCCAAGTACTTCATAAAAGATTGCTAACACTAAGGATAGTGTCCGGCTCTGCAAAAATAAGTTTCCACATATTGCCATAGAGAGAATAATATTTACACAAATCTAATCTGCTGACGTATTCCGTAGCGTGACACCACACCACGGCCAAGCCTCTATCTGAATCGTTTTCACTTCCCCACCTCAGCGCATTTTGCGAGGCGGTTTCCTTGGCACGTCTTGTCAAAGCAGAGATCGTGTCCCCTTTATTTACGGGATTCTCATCAATGCGGACGTGGGTAACCCAATCGTGCCCGTTAGCACGTTTTCTCGATTAAAGGCGAGTCCCAAATGGTTACGGGGAGGACACTTGGTATTCAACCTCTTATAAAGAGACCAAGGCCTTACCTCTTTTTTTTTCAATCTCAAACGAGTTCGCCCGTCGCCTCGAGTTCCAACACCATAGGCTCTAGATTTCAGGCGCTTCGGACCTTCGACAATGTCCGGTTCCGACCATCAAGGCCGATGGATGCCCTCCTCCGTCACGGAGGAGGTCGTGCTAAAGTTAAGAGAGCCAAGTTCTTGACCGGCGAAATTTCGCATAGGCTGCCTGCTCAAGGGCAGGCTATTCCCAGTCCCCAGCCCGGTGAGAGCGTGGTGTTCGTGTCTCATTTTCTTAGGGGGTTAGGCTTCCCAATGGATCCCTTTGTGAGGAGGCTGATGTTCTATTATGGGCTGGAATTTCACGATTTATCTCCGGAGTCCATCCTCAATGTTTCCTCATTCATTGTCGTGTGCGAAGCATTCCTCCGCATTACTCCTCACTTCGGATTATGGCTCAAGACCTTTAAGGTGGAGCCAAAGATGATTGAGGGACGGCACACAGAGTGCGGAGGCGCTATTATAAGCAAGAAGGCTGATGCTCCATGGCCTGAGGGCCCTTTTCAAGAGGAGCTCGGCTTGTGGCAACGGGAGTGGTTCTACATCACCGCTCCCAGGGGCACCAAGTGGGTGGAGCCACCTGCCTTTCGCTCGGGTCCCCCAAAGCAGCTACGGTCGTGGGTCAATAAAGGCCTAGATTGGGGGCCACCCCAGGACGTGTCTTTGTTGCGGGGCCGCATCAGGGATCTCTTAGAAAGAGGTCTCAGCTTGGTCACAGTGTCGCAAGTCACGCTGATCCGCTGAACACTGCCCGCCAAACGTCGCTCCCTTCGTTTGTGGGAGTTTAATCCGGAGGGACCACGAGCTCTCCAGCATTTTATGGGTACAACGCCCGCGGAGATGTATAAACTGTTCTTCGGATCACAAGCAATGTGTCCGGATTTGACCGAGGACACAGGTCTGAGCTGCAATCGCCCGGATACTCAAGTAAGTAGCCTTGTGCCCGGACTCGTTATCCGTATATTTTTCATAAACTTGCCCCTAAAAGAGCTGCCCTTTTGAACAGGAGTGGATAGCGAAAGCGAAGCTGATTAGGTGTCCGGCTCCCCTCCCCGAGACCAGGCCGGATCCCGTGCTAGTCAGGATGCTGAAGATTGTGCCTTTGGGGGAAAGCGAGGGAGGGGACAAGGAAACTACGATCTCCTCGAAGGAGGCTATTCGGAAGGGAGGAATAAAAAATTCCTCTCCTCAGGGGAAGAAGAGGACTGCCTCTGAAAACCCGTAGACTATGGTCTCAAAGCGGGGGGAAAATCCTTGTCAGAGGGTCCTATGCCGGGGGATACCTTGGCGGAACTATGCCCTCAAGGGGGCCAGCCCTCCAGCGAGCCGTAAGTAGAGAAATATTATATTTTTGAGAGAGAAATCCTTGCTTTATATCTGAGAAGATTAACCGAAATTTTACCTTGTAGCTCGGACCTCAGCCCTTCTCAGCAGAGCTCATCTTCGGGGGACCTTCTTCCGGAGATGATGGAGAGCGGGACGTCTCCCCCTGCCGTACCACCTAGCGAGGCGGGCGACCCTGAGGTGTCGTCGCGGAGGGCTTCTCCGAATCCGGCAGGGGCGGAAGGTAGCTATATGGCCCCCCAAGGTTCTCCGCGTCCGGCCTTCGAAGGAGTCCATAGGACGAATCCGGCACCGTCTGGTGCTCGGTCGGAGGAGCTGAAGAATCTGCTAGGGCGAGCTTCTATCTCAGAGGAGCACCGTGTGTTGATAGGCACGGTAATTGAAAGGTTTCGTCCGTGGAAAGCGGATTGCACGAGATTGTCAGAAGTTTACTGACAGGTTTTGAGGTACGTGAAATGATGTACACTTTTTGACAGTTGCGCATAAATAAGATGCGCCCTGTGTAGATAGTAGCCCCTGAGACTCTGTGCGTTGTCAAAAAGTGACGACGCGCAGAGGATCATAATCCCAGGTCTAAAATGTCGCCTTTAAATGTAGGTGGCGAAGTGTCCGGAATCTAGCTGGACTGATGATTTTGCCGAGCTAAAGCGGCAACTTGATGTGGCAGATGCCGACATCGCGCTCGTCAACAAGCGGCTTGATGAGGCTCAAGGTATGTAATTCCTCTGGCGGCACCTGGTAAGAGGAGCTTTATGCCAGTATCTTACAATGTGTGTGCTTGACGCAGATGGTGCGGCCGCCGTGGAGAGTCTTCGGGCGGAACTTGCCCGAGCTAAGGAACAAGCCAGAAAAAGTGATGCGGCTGCCGAGAAGGCCCTTGAAGAGCTGAGAGCCGAACGGGCTGCTCACTGCCGAAGCAAGAAAGAGATGGCCGAGATGGCCGTGAAGCTAAAGAGTGCTGCTGACCATTGCAAGCTTCTGGAAAAAGAAGATTGGGCAGAACAGACAGACTTGAAGAAGGCCATTGCCGATGCCAAGGATGCTCGCTCTGCGATGAGAGCTGCGAGGGAGGAGCTTCGTGAAGCCGGAGAGATCGCGGCTGGAAAGCCCTTTATGCTGCGGAGGAAGTTTTGTGATCCTAAGCATGCTCCCTTGGACCGGCTGTGGAGTACGACGGACGCCTATCTGGATTTGGCGGCAAGTGCTGCTGATGCGACCGAACACTTTCGAGATCAAGGGGATCGCAAAGTGGAGAAACTCTTTTGGCCGCAGTTCGACAATCCCGAGCGTCCATTGTCGGTGGCCGATCGTCTGGCCGAATGGGTCGAGCTGAATAGGTTGTCCGGACTCGCCATGAAGTGCGTCATGAGTCATCTGTGGCCGGGGAGATCGGAGCCGAAAAGTTATTTCAGCTTGGTGCAGCAATTCCTTGGTGTGGTGCCATGTATCGATGCAATGAAGAGGTCAGCATGCATAGAGGGTGCACGGATGGCTCTTGCCCGTGTCAAGACATACTGGGCGGGGATGGAGACCACCGTTGTTGCATCCCGAGATTCGGACAAAAGCCGAGTACCCTCCGAGCACTATTTTCAGGGAGTTCTTGAAGGCGCTCGTGTAATAGAGACGCAGTGCTCGAATGATGCTATGTTCTAGTAGCATATTTAATTGTAAAGCAATATTTTGATAAATTGTAGTAGCCTTTTATACTTGTGCCGTCAAGTATTTGAAAACACCTCATGTGCGGCCGTTTTCAGATATATATAAAATCTGAAAGATGGCAGTCGTTGGCTTCAGCCCCCACGCACATAGTGCGGGGGTGCTCGCAGAAGGCGCATTTTCACTCTTAATCCAACTTCTTGGTCCTACAAAGGAAGTGATAGCGCATCGGGCTAGGCAACCGGACTATAATGCTTTAACACTTTCACTTAGCCATAGGAGCTTGATAGTGAGGCTACTTAAATAGCCCATGGTGGCGCCTGCGCTCGCCCGAGGTCGGGGCGCATATGTGCCTGGCCGAGAAACGACCCTTCTTTAATGCGGAGGCATCCTATAGATTCCGGTGAGTCATCGAGTGGTTGACCAGTCTCACGCTATATCATGACAATCAGTTTTCAGCTTTCTCTACTGAGGTGCTCGCCTGGCCGAACCGGGGCACAATCGTAGTAGTTCTCCTGGTGCCGCCTTAGCCGATAGTGCAGAACGTAAGGCAGCCAAACACAGGAGCCGGGTAACCCAACATTTGACCAAAGACATGATTCGGAGCTGATGCATATAAGGCCAAACTCGTGACGCCGAACACTCCCTAAGGTATTCGGTCTTTACGAGTGCGGGCGGGACAACACCCTTGGTTATAAGCCCCTAGTGTCCGGGTACGCGCAAAATTCCTGACGTGTCCACATGCCAAGACGTCAGTCCCCTCCTTGATTATAGTGAAAAACCGGAGGGTGTGTATCAACAAGAGACAGTAAAAAAGGTTTACGCAGGGTCTTAATCTAAAAAGAATCCTTGGAACGGGTCCCTGCTGCACGTCTGCGCATGTGTCTCCGTTGTGCCGTATCCTGGATGGGCGCAGCACGATGTTCATTTGTAAAAGAGAGGAACTTAGTTGAAAAAGAAAAAAGGGTCGTGCCGAACAAAAGTTATACTAAATAATCAAAGTATAGATTGAAATTTGTAAAATTGAGCTTGATTGTCTCATATTGTACATGCGCGAAGCCCCTAGCGCATGGGTGTACGGTATATTAAGCCTTTATTAATGGTATGGTTACGCCGGACTCGTCCAGCCGTGTCCGTGGTCTTAACGACCTGTTTGGATGTTTTTAGCTGATGGAGCCGTATTATTGTGGGGCTGTTAAGGCAGCCGCACGATCCTCCAATGGGGGCGCACTCAATGTTTTCCCTTTAAAGAGATGATGCCTCGTGGACCGGGCATTTTGAGTGTAAGAGATGCGTAATGCGGTATTGCGTTAAAGCGGGCGAAAGCTTCGCGTCCCAACATCGCTTGATAGCGACTTGAGAATGGGACGATGTGGAAAGTTAGCTTTTCGCGGCGGGAGTTATCGGAGAAGCCGAATATGACTTCAAGCTGGAGAAAGCCCATGCAATGGGTATCCGGACCTGGCGTTACCCCTTGAAAGGAGGTTTTGCTGTGGCGAATTCTTGTTGGGTCTATCCCCATGTGGCGGATTGTGTCCTGATATATCAGGTTTAGACCGCTGCCGCCGTCCATCAGGACATTTGTAAACTGGAGTCCGCTAATTATTGGATCGAGTATCAAGGCAGTCCAGCCTGCGCTCCTGATACTTCTAGAGTAATCTCGATGATCAAAGACGATCGATTTTGTCATCCAGTGGCGGGACTCCTTTGGGATAGGCCGTATGGCGCGTGTCTTTATGGGTGCCGCACGTTTTGTTATGTGAAGTAAGTTTACAGTTTTTACTTCTTGTGGAAAATTCTTTTGTTTCCTGGTGCTCTGCTTGTGGGGTTCGTCATCGTCTTCGCTTGGTGCGTCGAGCCCCTTGTGTTTGGCGTTGAGTCTGCCGGATTGTTTGAAGACCCAACAATCTCTGTGGGTATGGTTAGCAGGCTTCCCGGGAGTACTGTGTATTTGACATATCATGTCCAAGATTTTGTTTAGGTTGGATAGCTCGTCCCTGTTCTCCTGGAGGGGCGGCTTTTTCTGATTCTGTCGTGAGCTTTTGAATCCGGCGTTGACTGCCGTGCTCTTCGGACTGTTTTCCTTAGTCCGGCGACGATCCTTGTTGCGTCGCGGTTTTCCGTTTCCATCCCTAGTTTCGGATGTACTTGGGTCGCTGGTGCTACATCTTGCCAACCAGCTGTCCTCTCCCGCGCAAAAGCGGGTCATGAGGCTTGTTAATGCGGCCATTGTTCTTGGCTTTTCTTGGCCGAGGTGTCTGGCTAGCCATTCGTCTCGAACGTTATGCCTAAAAGCTGCTAGTGCTTCGGCGTCCGGACTGTCAACTATCTGATTCTTTTTAGTAAGAAATCTGTTCCAGAATTGCCAAGCTGACTCTCCGGGCTGTTGAGTTATGTGACTGAGATCGTCTGCATCTGGAGGGCGGACATAAGTCCCTTCAAAATTTGCTCGGAAAGCGTCCTCGAGCTCTTCCCAACTTCCAGTTGGGTTTTCAGGAAGGCTTTTAAGCCAATGCTGGGCTGGCCCTTTAAGCTTGAGGGGTAAGTATTTTATGGCGTGGAGGTCATCTCCTCTGGCCATATGTATGTGGAGGATATAATCCTCGATGCAGACTACATGGTCTGTTGTTCCGTCCTACGCCTCTATGTTTACGGGTTTAAATCCCGCTGGAAATTCATAATCCAGGACCTCATCGGTGAAACATAGGGGGTGTGCGGCACCCCTGTATTTGGGTGTGCCGTGGTGTTCGGATACTGGTTTTGTTGCATTGCTTTCGAGAGCTTGCTTTCTTGGCCCATAAATAGACCTGGCTGGGCAATCTTTTTGATGCAAGTCCTTGAGTGGGTCGCATGCCGGCTTGAGTGCGGCGCCGCTTGCCATTTTATGCTGGCCATGGGGTCGTCTATCCGACCAGGTGGCTTTCTTACTTTTTGCATGCGAGGGCTCTAAGGCCTCTTCGTCGAATTCATGCAGTAGCTTTCGCTTCAGGTAGCTTTTAGTGTTGTCGCCGTATTTGTCTGCGGTATTGATTACTTTGCTCCATCTGATTCTGAGTGCATCTTCCGCAATTTTTAGCTTTCGCTTCTGCTTTTTCAGGCTACGCGCGGTTGCAACAAGCCTTTTGTGGAGGGTCTTCTGCTCCGTAGCCTTATCCGGTGTAAGGGCATCCGGAATGCTGTTTTCGCTGGGGATGGGTTGTTCGGTTTCTTTATCCGAGTTGCCCTGTTCGGACGGTTGCTCTAAGGTATGCTCATCATCTGCCGGCTCGCCCTGCTCTATGGCTGGGTCTGTGTCGAGGCGGGGCTTGGGGCGACGTTTACGCCGCCGCTTTGATTGCTTTTCGAGAGATAGATCCCGCATTGCATCCCCGTGTTCCTCGTTGTCGCTTCTTTTAGGTGTATCCACCATGTACACATCATGAGCTGAGGTGGTTGTCCAATGCCCTATAGGCGTTGGTTCATATGCGTCTCCTGCATCGTCGTCCGTACCGTCGATGTCTTCGGAGTCAAAATTGAGCACGTCGTTTAAATTATCGACAGTGGCTATTAGATGGGTGGTGGGTGGGCTTTGAATTTCTTCGTCGTCCGTATCCCAACCTTGCTGACCGTAGTCCGGCCAGGGCTCTCCTGATAAAGAGAGAGACTTTAGTGACTTCAGGACATCGCCGAAGGGCGAGATTTGGAAGATGTCCGCAGCGGTGAACTCCATGATCGGCGCCCGATCGGATTCGATCGGCAGGCGTGCGGAGGGCATGGAGTCCGGAGAGGAATCCGGCCCCTCGGAGTCACGGGCCTTGCGGAGTACGGGGCCGGTGTTCGGCTCGATCGCCTTTGAGATCGCAGCCCCCGAGGTGGCGTCCAACCGCTCATCCTCGATCGGCGCAGCCGGCTCCGAATTAAGGGTCGGAACCGAAGCGTGTGCGGCCTCCAGGGCACTGTTCGGCGGCAGAGCTAGACCATGCCCATCGTGACAGTGCGGCGCGCTCGGCTGTGGCTCGAAGCTGTCGAAGATCAAGTCTCCGCGGATGTCAGCCGTGTAGTTTAAACTTCCAAATCTGACCTGATGGCCAGGGGCGTAGCTTTCGATCTGCTCTAGATGGCCAAGCAAATTGGCCCGCAGTATGAAGCCGCCGCGGACGAAGATCTGTCCGGGGGAAAAAATCTCACCCTGGATTGCATCGTTGTTGATGATCGAAGGAGCCATCGGGCCTAAAAGCGACGACATAGAGGAACTCTCAATGAAAGCACCAATGTCGGTGTCAAAACCGGCGGATCTCGGGTAGGGGGTCCTGAAATGTGCGTCTAGGCGGATGGTAACAAGAGACAAGGGACACGAAGTTTTACCCAGGTTCGGGCCCTCTCGATGGAGGTAAAACCCTACGTCCTGCTTGATTAATATTGATGATATGGGTAGTGCAAGAGTAGATCTACCACGAGATCAAGGAGGCTAAACCCTTGAAGCTAGCCTATGGTATGATTGTTGTATGTACTGTTGTCCTACGGACTAAAACCCTCCGGCTTATATAGACACCGGAGAGGGTTAGGTTTACACAAAGTCGGTTACAATGGTAGGAGATCTAAATATCCGCATCGCCAAGCTTGCCTTCGACGCCAAGGAAAGTCCCATCCGGACACGGGACGAAGTCTTCAATCTTGTATCTTCATAATCCAGGAGTCCGGCTGAAGGTATAGTCCGGCCATCCGGACACCCCCTAATCCAGGACTCCCTCAGCCGGTATTTGGTTGGTGGATCTTTTCGTCGTCCCTATCACCGGGCGACCTCCTCCCCCTGTGTTCGGCGTTGAGCTTGCTGGCCTGCTTGAAGACCCAACAACTTCTGTTGGTATGATTAGCTGGTTTATCGGGGTGGCCGTGAATCTGGCGGGGTCGATCCAATATCCTGTCTAGATTGGATGGTCCGTCCCTATTTGCCTTGAATGGCTTTTTCCGTTGACAGGATTTGGGACTGCTGAATTCGGCGTTGACCGTTGTGTCGCTTGATCTTTCATTATCATTACGACTTTTGTGTTTGTTGCGTCGTGGCTTGCCATTACCGTCTCGGATTTTGGAAGTGCCCGGGTCGCACGCGCTATTGCTTCTACAAGCGAGCCAGCTGTCTTCTCCCACGCAAAAGCGGGTCATTTCAGCGGTAAGGGCGGTCATGGATTTAGGTCTTTCTTGGCCGAGGTGGCGGGCAAGCCACTCATCCCGGACGCTGTGTTTGAAGGCCGCAAGAGCTTCCGCGTCCGGACAGTCGATGATTTGGTTCTTTTTACTAAGAACCTAGTCCAGAGCTTCCTGGCTAACTCTCCGGGCTGCTGGACAATGCGACTTAAGTCATCGGCATCCGATGGCCGAACATATGTTCCTTGGAAGTTGTCGCGAAAGGCGTCTTCCAAATCTTCCCAGCTGCCAATAGAATTTTCTGGCAGACTGTTTAACCAGTACTGAGCTGGTCCTTTGAGTTTTAGTGGTAGGTATTTGATGGCATGAAGGTCATCTCCGCGGGCCATGTGTAGATGGAGGAGTAAGTCCTCAATCCATACCGCGGGATCCGTTGTTTCGTCGTATGATTCGATATTCATGGGTTTAAACCCGTCTGGGAATTCATGCTCCATTACTTCATCTGTGAAGCAAAGAGGGTGTGCGGCGCCTCTATATTGGGCCACACTATGATGTACCTCTGACGGAATGTGTTTGCAGTTTTTTCCTGGACGTGGCTAGGTTTGTCACGTCCAAATAGGTAGCCGTCATCGTGTGTCGAGGCATGTCCTCGCGATCCATAGATCGATCTTGAGTGTTCTACTCTACTGTCCAAGTCCCGCCAGAAGTCGTATATACAACCCCGAGCTGTTTTACTTCTGCCTTTATGGCAAGGTGGGGCGGTCTGGTGATCGGCTTGAGTTGCCGCTTTATCCTGACCGCGTGGCGGTCGGTCGGCCGCGTTGTGCGATGATGGTACGGCCTCCCATGCCTCGTTATTGAACTGAGGTAACAATTTGCGCTTCGGGTAATTTTTGGCTGGGCCATTGAGGCCGTATTCTTCGGCGGTCAGGACTTCGGTCCATCTATCATTGAGCAGATCTTGGTCAGCTTGAAGCCATAGCTGCTTCTTTTTCAGGCTCCTTGAAGTGGCTATTAGCCGTTGTTTAAGGCGCTCCTGCTTGAGAGGTTCTTCAGGCACGATGAATTCTTCATTGGTGAGGTCTTCTCCTCCTCGGATAGCGGAAGATAATTACTATCCTCCGAGTTTGACCACGGAGTGCGATTTGACCTGAGATTAAGCATATTGACCTGAGATTAAGCCATAGTGACCTGAGATTAAGCCATAGTGACCTGAGATTAAGAAAAAAATGGAAAAAAAATTTAAAATTTTTTCTGTTTTTTTTAAAATAAATTGTTACTAATGGCGCACTTCTATGTGGTGCGCCATTAGTATACCAGATACTAATGGCGCACCACAGGTGCGCCATTAGAAAAAATCTAATAGTGTGGTGCTAGTGGCGCACCTGTAGTGCGCCATTAGTAGCGAAAACAGGTGTGCCACTAGCAGCCCTTTTTCTAGTAGTGTGGCCGTTCCCTCGACAGAGTTTTGCCGGGGGAGGGGCCAGCTCCTTGAACTTCTCGGGGCCGTCTCCTTGGGCGGCTAGCATCGGGAGGCTGTGGAAGAGGAAGAGGGCGGGCGGCCAGGCTGTCAACTCGGAGTACGCGGGCACCGACGCCTTCATCGCGTATTGCCGGTCCTGCCGCCTCGTCTTCCAGCTCCTTTCCCGGCACTGTCATCACCGGCCCATCTGTGGGCAGCCACCGAGGTGTTCTATTGGTGTTTTCTGCTGCTCGTAGCTCGCCTAGGCGCCCCTTTTTCCCTTTCACCTCCTTGACATGCCTCCTGAGTAGAGGGACAAGAAAGGGATTACGAGCGTCTCATCTCTTTTTTAATCTATTAGCCTTCGGGCCTTGTTAAATTTAAAACTTGTAATCCCCCTTGTTCATGTTTTCATTTCGTATGAATTGTACCTATATGGGATGTTTTTTAATGAAAAAGGTGTGTTTGCTGGGGGGTTTCGTTCGTGGATGGAACCCACGACAAGGAACGAATCCTTGTTACTATTTAAGATAAACGTTTTCTGCCCGGCAAAAGGCCTTGCCGTCGCCCCGCTTCGCTCGACCATTCTCGCACCCTTGGCGGAGGCAGGGATGAAGCGGGTTTAGCCTCCTCATTCTATTTCCTTGCCGCCGAGTAGATAATTCTCGGGTATAGAAAAGGGGAGCACGGTGGCCTATGAATAAAACGAGGTTTCACATATCCTAGTTTCATAACGAAATGCATGACAGAGGATAAAAGACTTATCTGGATCTGCAGCCCCCGGCGATCTCATCTTGCCGCGGTTGGATCCTTGTACTTGCAGCCCCCGACAACTTTGGTTTGCCGGGGTTGGGACCCCAGTCCGTACCCTTTCTTCCAAGTAGCTCAGCAGAAGTGCTCATGTGCCCTGCAAACGAAAAGAGGACAGAAAAGAAACAGAGTGACGCGCACTCGACCTGTAGGCTATGGGTTAGTCGCCGCTAAGCACTATCAACCCTAACCAAGGAAGAGAATCGACCTAGCATGCATGCTATAACTTAGGGCGCCCGCGC
This sequence comes from Aegilops umbellulata, assembly GCA_032464435.1. Classification (NCBI taxonomy): domain Eukaryota; kingdom Viridiplantae; phylum Streptophyta; class Magnoliopsida; order Poales; family Poaceae; genus Aegilops; species Aegilops umbellulata. Next base: position 151,882,003 of record CP136054.1, on the reverse strand, counting down.
TTCATTTATTTATGCTCAGGGCCTGCGCCTGGCTTTGTACAAAGGGTTACATGCCTTGCCGGCAAAGCTTTTACAAAAGGTGGCTTGCCGGGAGGCCTGGCAAGCCGCGCCTTATGGGTAAAACTTGTGAAGATGCTCGATGTTCCAGGAGTTGCTCACTGGGACAGTGTCGGTGGAAGCGACACCTATGGGATCAGAAGAATCCCTACTACGGTTAGCGGGGTGCGGGGTTGAGAGAAGAGCGGATCAAAGAGATAGCACGCGGTTCGTTTACCCAGGTTCGGGCCGCGAGGATGCGTAAAACCCTACTCCTGCTTTGGTGGATGTATATTTGTGTTCTTGATCTAGATATGGGGCGTGAGGAGCTCCAAAAAGCCGAATCCCTCTGCCGGTCGCCTCGGGCCTCCTTTTATAGGGAAAAGGGGTTGCCACAGTGGCACACAGGAGGTGGAAAGGGCACAGTCTTGCGAGGTTATCCCTCGCATTACATGACAAGGCGTATTTAGTGAGTTTGCTTAGGTGTCCTCTTGCTTTATCAGGGACGGGGGCGAAGCCCGTCCCGTCCGTTGCCGCTCCTCCTTGTGTTGACACGCGTCGTGGCCAGCGGTGCACGCGATGCCATGTAGGCAGGTAGGCAGCTGAGGTGGCGCGGTGGTGGAGTCTTTACGAAGATCTGCATGCCGCCACGCAGATGCCTGCCCAGTTGGTTGGGTCAGCAGCTGCATGTGGACGGCGGTGGAGGCTTGGTTGGTGAGGGCCTGGCGGTGGCCCAGTAGATGTCCTCGGCAAGGGCCTTGCCGGGGCCCCGGCAAGGGTCTTGCTATGGTGCCCGCTGTCGTCCCCGGCAAGGCGCTTGCCGGGGGTCTCGTGGTTTCCCTTGGCTGGGATCTCGCCAAGGGTCGTCGCTTTCTAGTGATCATCTGATCTTGAATGTTTCTTCACAAAGATCTGTAGGCCACCACAGATGTGTCCCCCGAGCCCTTGCCCCCACATAGTAGACCATGGTGGGGGCTGTGGACTCAAGTGTGACTCGCTCCGTAGGCGTGGGGCGAGCTGCCGCGGCAAGGGTCTTGCCGGGGGGGGGGCGCTTCATCCCTTTGCTCTTCGTGGTCTTGGCCTTGGCGTTATTTCAGCTATCTTGGACTTCGGTCTTACCTTGGCTCACCTCCCTTGCCCTGCTTGGTGTGGTCGCGGGTGTGGCTCTGACTGCCCGTGCACAGTTATAGGGGTACAAAAAGTGTACCCCTATTTTTGTACACTGACAGGAGCCCCCGGGCCTGGGCCACACATAAGCGCAACACGTTGTTGGGCTAGGCTCAGAACGGTGTGCGGGCAGGCGGGGCGGTTTTTACCACGGTAAGATTCTTCGCGCGCTGTGCTTCCCACGACTTGCGCGCGTGGCGCGTCATGGAGGGGTGTGCATGACGTGGGCGGCATGCGTGAGGTTGGTTTCCGCACGCATGCGTCACGTCGTAATAAAGGGGCGGCTCGCGCCTTCCCTGTAAATGGAGGGAGGCGTGGAGGCGCGACCCATTTACCCAATGGGGCTGAGGCACGGTCCTCAAGGCGTCCACTCCCCACGATCACGGGGTGGGGAGAGGTCGCCTCACCCGTCCCCTCAGTTCTGCACGTCAGCCACGTGTCTCCCATGCGCTTGGGGTGGCAAACGGTGGAGGCGGGAAACCGGGCCGTCGCTGGTTAGGGCAGCGGGTCGGTCCTGGTTCCCTGCGCCTCCCGTGTCTAGATTGGCCGAGCGGGGCGGCCGATCCCCAACCCTGTTCCTTTATAGAGAGCGGGAAGTGGGGATGTCATCCCGCATTCTTCCATCTTCTTCTTCCTTCTACTTCTGCTCCTTTCTTCCATTCGTCATGGAGAAAGGAAATCCCGGTCCTTCGACGGTGGCGGCGAGGATCGCCACTCGACAACGCGTCCCTCCTCCTCCTGCGCTTGCAGTGGCAGAGCCATCCGCGAGGAGAAGGGGGAGGGGGCGAGGTCGTGGACGAGGCCGCATCGCTCGGGGAAGAGGAGGACGGGGTGGCGCGCCGGCCTCGCCCCCGCCAGCAGCTCTTCCTCCGATGGAGGGCCACGTTAGGGACGACCCCTGCGAGTTCTTCGTGAGGCTGCACCGGTCGCCGTGCCGTCGCCTCCGCCTCCCGAGTCCATTTGCGTGGGAGATGGAGCTGGATCCGCCGCAGACGTTGCGGCTGCACATGAGGGGTTGCCGGATCAGTGGCACGTGGGTCCGCGTCGACTTCCCTGCTCCTCATGTGATGTATCTCCGTCGGGGATGGAAGACGTTTGCTCGTATCCACAGCTTGACGGATGGGCTCACCCTCCACTTTAAGTTGATGGAGGGTGGCCTCCTTTCCGTCAAGGTCTTCGGGCACTTTAGGACTCGTGCATGGTGTTGCGTGGAGAGCTCTTCTGATGATGAAGATTCCTCCTCGAGCGAGAGTGACGAGGAGGACAGCGACAACGACGACGAGGGTGGTAGGCGGCAGGATGATGGGTCTGACTAGGCGTCGGGTGCCGCTCCGAGCGGCACCGGCGACCCCATCATCCGTGTTGCGGGCTCCTTGAACTTCTCGGGGTCGTCTCCTTGGGCGGCTGGCGTTGGGAGGCTGCGGAAGAGGAAGAGGGCGGGCAGCAAGGCCGTCAAGTTGGAGTACGTGGGCACTGACGCCTTGACACGTACTGACGTCCTGCCGCCTCGTCTTCGAGCTCTGCTTCCGGTGCCGCCATCACCATCCAGCCCTCGGACGGCCACCAAGATGTTCTCTTGGTGTCTTCTGCCATCTGTAGCTCGCCTAGGCGCCCATTTTGCCCTTCTCGCCTCCTTGACCTGCCTTCTGAGGAGAGGGACAAGAAAGGTATTACGGGAACCTTATCTCTTTTGAGTTTGTAAGCCTTCGGGCCTCTGTTGAATTTAAAACTTGCAATCCCCTTGTTCATGTTTTTCATTCCCTATGGACTGTACCTGAGCGGTATGTTTTTTAATGAAAAAGGGATGTTTGCCGGGTTATTTGTTTGCGGGTGGAACCCACGACAAGGAATAAATCCTTGATATCTCTAAGATAAACATTTTCTTGCCCGACAACATGCCTCGCCGTTCCTCCACTTCGCTCGACAACTTATCTGAATCTGCAGCCCCCGACAACCTCGGTTTGCCGTGGGTGAATTTTTGCTCTTGCAGTCCCCGGTAATACTGGCTTGCCGGGGACTGGATGCTAGTCTGCCCCTTTTTCTTCCCAAGCGGCTTGGCAAGGATATTCGTGTGTCCTGCGAACCAAAGAAGACAAAGAGGGACAAAGAGACGCACACTCGACCTGTAAGCTAGGGGTTAGCCGCTGCTAAGCACTATCAACCCTAACCAAGGACGAGACTTGACCTAGCATGCATGCTATAACTTAGGGCCTTATGGGTAAAACTTGCGAATATGCTCAATGTTCCAGGAATTGCTCACTGGAATGGCATCTTCGGTCTCCAGGCGGACTGCGCAGGGCCTGGTGACTCGTATTACCCAATAAGGGCCTTCCCACTTTGGTGTCAACTTGTTAGTATTCTTGGCCGATTGAACGCGCCGAAGAACAAGGTCGCCTTCCTAAAGCTTAGGGCATGGACCTTGCGGATATGGTAGCGTGCTGGTCTCACAGCCGCCCGAAGACGATCTTCCTCAAGGAGTGTTGCATCATCTTGCCGCAGTCGCTCTTGCTCAAGCTCATCATAAGCGAGCACTCGAGGTGACCCGTATATGAGTTCCGTGTGGAGAACTACTTCTGCCCCATATACCAAGGCAAAGGTTGTCTGGCCGGTGGCTCAATTTGGTGTCGTTCAGATTGACCAAAGAACCGTCGGCAAATCATCAATCCAGCGCCTTCGACTCTTGTGCAGCCTGTCAAAGGTTTTTGTCCTCAGGCCTCGCAGCACTTCAGTGTTTGCCCTCTCAACTTGACCATTGCTTCGTGGGTGAGCAACAGAAGCGAAAAATAATTTGCTGCCAAGGTCTTGGATGTATTGCATGAAGGTGCGACTTGTGAACTGCGTGCCGTTGTCGGTGATGACCCTGTTGGGTACACCGAACGGCACACTAGCCCCTTGAGGAACTTGACGGCTGACTGGGCTGTAACTTTCCTCACTGCTTCCACCTTTGGCCACTTTGTGAACTTGTCGATTGTGACGTACAAGTACTCAAAGCCCCCGACAACGCGGGGGAAGGGGCCCAGTATGTTGAGCCCCCAGACTGAGAAGGGCCAGGAGAAAGGAATGGTTTGAAGGGCTTGAGCTGGCTGATGAAGCTTTTTTGAATGGAACTGACATGCTTCACACTTGGTGACTAGCGTCGTCGCATCCTGGAGGGCAATGGGCTAGAAGAAGCCCTGCCGAAATGCCTTGCCGGCAAGGGCTCTCGACCCTATGTGGGATCCACATATGCCTCCATGTATCTCCGCCAACAGCCCCAGTCCTTCCTCTCGAGGGATACACTTCAATTTCACACCGTTCGGCCTTTTCCTGTACAGGACGTCATCGACGAACTGATACATAGCAGACCGGCAGGCTACTTTTTCCGCTTCTTCCTGCTCCTCAGGAAGTTCCCCTATTTGGAGGAATCGGACGGTAGGCTGCGCCCATGCCGGAGCCTGAGGCTCGACGGTAAGGACCAAAGGCATTTCTTCCATCATAAGGGTGGCCGTCTCTAAGGCAACAACTTAACGCTCTGCCAGGGCTGATTGCCCTACGACGGGCTCAGCATCTCCGGCAACATCTTCGCCGGCGGCTCCGAGGAGGTCGGCGTGAAAGTACTTGCTGGGCCCTGATTTCCTTCTCTTGCTCTGCTCTGCTGATGGATCAACGGATGGCTGAGTTAGCCGAAGCACAAAGGTACCTGAGGGAGTCCTGGATTAGGGGGTGTTCGGGTAGCCGGACTATACCTTTGCCGGACTCCTGGACTATGAAGATACAAGATTGAAGACTTTGTCCCGTGTCCGGATGGAACTTTCCTTGGCATGGAAGGCAAGCTTGGCGATGCGGATATTCAAGATCTCCTACCATTGTAACCGACTCTGTGTAACCCTAACCCTATCCGGTGTCTATATAAACCGGAGGGTTGTAGTCCGTAGGACAATCAACTCCATACACAACAATCATACCATAGGCTAGCTTCTAGGGTTTAGCCTCCTTGATCTCGTTGTAGATCTACTCTTGTACTACCCATATCTTCAATATTAATCAAGCAGGAGTACGGTATTACCTCCATCGAGAGGGCCCGAACCTGGGTAAAAACATCATGTCCCTTGTCTCCTGTTACCATCCGGCCTTGACGCACAGTTCGGGCCCCCCCTACCCGAGATCCGCCGGTTTTGACATCGACATTGGTGCTTTCATTGAGAGTTCCTCTGCGTCGTCGCCTTTATGCCCAATGGATCCTTCAATCATCAACAACGATGAGGTCCAGGGTGAGACTTTTCTCCCCGGACAGATCTTCGTCTTCGGCAGCTTCGCTCTGCGGGCCAATTCGCTTGGCCACCTGGAGCAGATCGAAAGCTACGCCCCTGGCCATCAAGTCAGGTTTGGAAGCTTAAACTACACGGCTGATATCCGCGGAGACTTGATCTTCGACGGATTCGAGCCACGGCCAAGCGCGCCGCACTATCTCGAGGGGCATGATCTAGCTCTCCCTCCGAACAGTGTCCTTGAGGCCGCACCCGCACCGGTTCCGACCCTTAACTCGGAGCCTATTGCGCCGATCGAGGATGAGCGGTTGGACGTCACCTCGGGGGCTGCGATCTCAAAGGCGATCGAGCCGAACGCTAGCCCCGCACTCTGCATGACCGGTGACTCCGAGGGCCCGGACTCCGAACCCCCTGCGCCCCTGCCAATCGAGTCCGATTGGGCGCCGATAATGGAGTTCACCGCCGCGGACATCTTTCAGCACTCGCCTTTTGGCGACATCCGTAATTCTCTCAAGTCTCTCTATTTATCAGGAGAGCCCTGGCCGGACTACGGTCAGCGAGGATGGGATATAGACGATGAAGAAATTCAAAGACCACCCACCACCCACTTTGTTGCCACTCTCGATGATTTAGCCGACATGCTCGACTACGGCTCCGAAGACATCGACGGTATGGACGACGATGTACGAGACGAACAGGAACCAGCAGCTGTAGGGCGCTGGAAGGCCACCTCGTCATATGACATATATATGGTGGACACTCCAAAAGATGGAGATGATGATGGACCAGCGGGGGACGACCCCTCCAAGAAACAGCCAAAGCGCCGGCGCCAGCGGCGCCACTCTAAATCCCGCCAAAGCAAAAACGGTGATTCTGGCACGGGAGATAATACTACCCCGGATAGTGCCGAAGAACACCCACCTCATCAAGATTCGGCGCAGGAAGATGGAGAAGCCAGCCCTCATGAGAGAGCGGCAGACCGAGAGGTTGAGGATGATAACTATATGCCTCCCTCCGAAGACGAGGCAAGCCTCGATGACGACGAATTCGTCGTACCATCAGACCCCACCGAACAAGAGCGTTTCAAACGCAGGCTTTTAGCCACGGCAAACAGCCTCAAGAAAAAGCAGCAACAGCTTAGAGCTGACCAAGATTTGCTAGCTGATAGATGGACTGAAGTCCTTGCGGCCGAAGAGTATGAACTCGAACGCCCCTCCAAGAGTTACCCAAAGCGCAGGCCGCTACCCCGATTAGTGGAGGAAGCGCCTACATCACCAGCGCACGACATGGCAGACCGGCCACCTCGCGGCCGCGACGGAGAGGCCTCTCGGCCCTCCACCCAAGCCATGCCCCGACGCTGCTCAACTAAGGCACGGGAAAACGCGCCAGACCTGCGAGACGTACTGGAGGATAAGGCAAGACAAACAAGATCGATCTACGGATCGCGCAGGCGCCCTACGGCAAGTGACGATGATCTTCACTCCGGATACAATAAATCCGGCCGGGCCGAGCACAACAGACATAGCTCTTCCAAGCTGCGTCGTGATATAGCCCAGTACAGGGGCGCCGCACACCCACTATGCTTCACGGATGAAGTAATGGATCATAAAATCCCCGAGGGTTTCAAACCCGTTAACATCGAATCATACGATGGTACAACAGATCTGGCGGTATGGATTTGAGGATTATCTCCTTGACATCCACATGGCACGCGGCGATGATTTACATGCCATCAAATATCTCCCGCTCAAACTTAAAGGACCTGCCCGACATTGGCTTTACAGCTTGCCAACAGACTCAATCGATTCTTGGGAGGACCTAGAGGCCATATTCCTCGACAACTTCCAGGGCACTTACGTGCGACCACCGGATGCCGTCGACTTAAGCCACATAATTCAGCAGCCAGAGGAATCGGCCAGGAAATTCTGGACACAGTTCCTAACAAAGAAAAACCAGATAGTCGACTGTCCGGACGCAGAGGCCCTAGCAGCGTTCAAACATAACATCCGCGACGAGTGGCTTGCCCGGCACCTGGGACAGGAAAAGCCGAAATCGATGGCAGCCCTCACGACACTCATGACCCGCTTTTGTGCGGGAGAAGACAGCTGGCTAGCTCGCAACAATAATTTAGCTAAGAACCCTGGTAATTCGGATACCAAGGAAAAAAGTGGCAGGACACGTCGGAATAAGCAAAAACGCCGCGTTAGCAGCGACAGGAATGAAGATACGACAGTTAATGCCAGATTCAGAGGCCATAAATCCGGTCAGCGGAAAAAGCCATTCCAAAAGAATACTCAGGGCCCGTCCAGTTTGGACCGAATACTCGACCGCTTGTGCCAGATACATGGCACCCCCGAAAGGCCAGCCAATCACACCAACAGGGATTGTTGGGTGTTCAAGCAGGCAGGCAAGTTAAGAGCCGAAAACAAAGACAAGGGGCTGCATAGCGACGACGAGGAGGAGCCCAGGCCGCCGAACAACAATGGACAGAAGGGCTTTCCCTCACAAGTGCGGACGGTGAACATGATATACGCAACCCACATTCCCAAGAGGGAGCGGAAGCGTGCGCTACGGTACGTATACGCGATGGAGCCAGTCGCCCCAAAGCTCAACCCATGGTCCTCCTGCCCGATCACCTTTGATCGAAGGGACCATCCCACTAGCATCCGTCATGGCGGCTTCGCCGCATTGGTTCTCGACCCAATAATCGACGGATTTCATCTCACAAGAGTCCTCATGGACGGCGGCAGTAGCCTGAACCTGCTTTACCAGGATACAGTGCGAAAAATGGGCATAGATCCCTCAAGGATTAAGCCCACAAAAATGACCTTTAAAGGCGTTATACCAGGTGTAGAAGCCAACTATACAGGCTCAGTAACACTTGACATGGTCTTCGGATCCCCGGACAATTTCCGAAGCGAAGAGTTAATCTTCGATATAGTCCTGTTTGGCAGTGGCTATCACGCCCTGCTCGGACGAACCGCATTCGCAAAGTTCAATGCGGTGCCGCACTACGCATATCTTAAGCTCAAGATGCCAGGCCCTCGAGGAGTAATCACGGTCAACGGAAACACTGAACGCTCCCTCCGTACGGAGGAGCACACGGCGGCTCTCGCAGCGGAAGTACAAAGCAACCTTCTTAGGCAACTCTCCAGTACGGCTGTTAAAAAGCCGGACACTACCAAGCACGCCCGGAGTAACCTACAACAAGACCACCTGGCACGTTCCGAACCGGCGTAGCAAGGCGGCCCCAACCCCAGCCCTCGCGACATAGCGAAACCAGTACCTCGCGTACATAACTACGCCCTTGAAATACCATGGGCACAGGGGAAGGGGCACAATAACGGCACACCCAAAATACAGCTTAAAACATACTAGGGGCTGCTGGATTCTTTTTTCATACTTTCAGGACTCCACACTTCGGACGACCTGTTCGGCAACTCGATCGCCGCACAAAAAATGCAAGATCCAGGGAGGCAACAAGCCATGCCGCATTATGGAACTCCTAGGTGGTCTCTATTACGAGCAGTATGCCTGTTTTAAATACAATTCCGCGGCCTGCCCCTGGTCAGGACATGTTAAATAGTCCAATATCTTTTTGTTTATCGCACTACTTGTATCGTTCGGCTTTGATAAATAGCCGCTCTATAAACAATGCATAGCTTTTTGTCTATTTTTTGCATTATCCTATTTTCATATATCTGTTTATTAAATAACATGATTGCACCCGTGCACCATGGTACGGCAAACACGCCAGGGGCTTCAGTACCCCTCATTATGGTGTGAGCAGTCCGTACACTTTCACAAGTGCGGCACCCCGAACTTATAGCACTATATGCATCGGCTCCGAATCATGATTTGGGTCAATAGTTGGGTTTGCCCGGCTCCTATGTTTTGGTGCCTTACGTTCCGCTATATCGGCTAAGGTAGCACTAGGAGAACCACTGCGATTGTGCCCCGGTTCAGCTGGGTTAAGCACCTCAGTGGAGAAAGCTAAAACTGACTGTCATGATGACGCGAGAGACCGGTCGCTGTTCGAGAGGTTTTTTGAGTCCCTAAAGACTTATGCCGCTTCGAGCGAGGAGCTGGCTTCGTCCGGCCAAGGCGTGGATAGCGCCCCGAACTCGGTCTTCCGAACTAGGGGCTTCGCCGAAGTTTAAAATTATAAAGTTCTATGGCTAAGTGAGACTGTTCAAGCATTATAGTCTGATTGCCTAGTTCGTTGTGCTGAGCGCCTCCCTCGAAGGACCCAACCATGGGAAAAAGAGCGCTCAGGTTTATCCCGAACACCCCAGCAGTAGTGGCATGGGGGCAGAAGCCGACGACTGGCCATCTCTCAATTTTTGATAAACGGCCGCACAGAAAATAATATTTTAAATTCAATAAGCATTGCTTAGCGCATATGAACAAGTTTTCAGCGCACAGGATAAACACGAGCGAGTTCATTCAAAGATTACATCCTTGGTACATTCATCCGCCACAAGGCGGGCACCTGCAAGAACATCCTTGTAGTAGTTCTCAGGCTTGCGATGATCCTTCCCCGACGGCGGCCCATCCCTCACAAGCTTCTCACCGTCCAGCTTACCCCAGTGCACCTTCGCACGGGCAAGGGCCCTCCGGGCACCTTCAATGCAGACGGAGCGCTTGATGACCTCGAGCCTTGGACAGGCCTCCACCAGCTGCCGCACCAGCCCGAAATAGCTCCCAGGCAGGGCCTCTTCGGGCCACAGTCGAACTATGAAGCCCTTCATGGCCTGTTCGGCCGCCTTGTGGAGCTCGACCAACTGTTTCAGCTGGTCACTCAAGGGTACAGGGTGTTCAGCCTCAGAATATTGAGACCAGAACACCTTCTCCGTCGATTTTCCCTCTTCATCTCGATAGAATGTGCCGGCGTCGGATACGCTGCGGGGAAGATCTGCGAATGCCCCTGGAGAACTCTGGATTTGGGTAAGTAACAAGTAGTTTACTTTTATATTTCTGCTTTGCATAAAAAATGCCTTACCCGTTGCTATGTTCCTCATCTCCTCCAACTCTTGGAGGGCCTTTTGAGCTTCGGCCTTGGCAGACTTGGCGGTTTCAAGAGCCGACGCGAGCTCGGATGCTTGCGCCTTTGACTCAAGCTCCAAACTCTCATGTTTTTTCATGAGAGCCTGAAGCTCCTGCTGCACCTCGCCGACCTGAGCCCGAAATCTCTCTCGCTCGGTGCGCTCCGCGGCCTTTTTCTTTTCGGCCTCAGACAACGCCTGCTTGAGGGTCGCCACCTCAGTCGTGGCCCCTAGAATAAGCAGTACAATCCTGTTACTTTTTGCAATCACGCCTTTTTATAGGCACTTTTTCTGTAAGGTATTTCTTACCTCCTTTTTCCTCGTGCTGCCGCTTGGCAAGGCCGAGCTCTTGCTCGGTCCGCCCGAGGTCCTTCTTCAGGACACCCACCTCCGCAGTCAGTGCGGCGGTGGATAGCGGCGAAGCCTGCATACGCATATCGACTCCTTTTTTTAGACTCCTGCGAAATTTATTAGATCCTCTATTCGGCTTTTCTTTCCGAACGCCAAACAGAGTATCAGGGGCTACTGTCTATGTGGTAATATTTTGATATATTTTTGCTTACCTCGAAGCCTGTCAGAAGGCTAGCGCAAGCTTCAGTCAGTCCGCTCTTGGCGGACTGAACCCTCTGGATCACCGTACTCATAATAGTATGGTGCTCCTCATCGATGGAGGCGCCGTCAAGCGCCTCCAGCAGATTGTCCGGCACCTCCGGTTGGACGGAGGCCGCCGGCTTAGAAGGCTTGCTCCTCTTGGAAGGAGTTCGCCTACCGCGGACCGGAACTATTGAAGAGTCCGGTGCAGCGTCCGGCACAAAGCCGGACTCGGAGCTTTGGGGGGTCTTGTCCCCTTTATTCCTGGGGTCCGGGAGGTCGCCTTTCGGCTCCTCCAGGACCACCTCCTCCTGCCCCGGAGCTCGTTGCGACGCCACTTCGGCGTCGTCTGCAGTGCGGGGGGAGACAGAGAGCGGAACTGAGTTCACGCTCGAGGAATCCAGGGAGCCGCTCGACGAATCGTCGAGTTCGGCCCGGGGCGGGCTGCACAATTATGTTCGGCATTATGGAAAGCTAAACGACCTAGGAATATCATGAGTCACTCTAGTATCCGAATACTTACGATTTCGCCGGACGCTTGGCCCTATTTGACCACCCCTCGTCGTCCTCGTCGGCGTCGGGGGAGTAGTCCGGCGGAGGGGTCTTCCTCTTTCTGGACCCTCCGGCCTCCCCCGTTGGGGCGGCCTTCCCTTTTTCTCCTCCCCCCGCTGGAGGGGGAGAGGTTTCTTCTTCCTTCTCCTCGTTCTCACGAGGGGAGAGCGTCTCGGACTCGTCAGATGACGAGTCCGACACCGCCACAGCCACATTGCGGGCACTCTTTCGACTCCCTGTGGCCTTCTTCTTCATGGCCTTCTTCTCCGGCACCACATAAGGCGCCGGAGCCAGTAGCTTCTCTAAGAGAGCAGGGGCTGGGTCTTCGGGCAAGGGAGCCGAATAGTTAATCGGTCCGGATATCGCCTGCCAAGCCTGTTAAAGGTAAGGGAGTTTAGATCCCGCATAGAGTCAAACTATGAAAGAACTTAACATCCTGTAAAAGGTGAAAATAGCTTACCTCGCCAGCGTGACGCTGCGAGCTGTGTCTGCGGTCCTCGGAAGCAGATGCGTGAGCCTCGGCGCCTTTGATTAGCACCTTCCAGACGTCTTCATACGTCGTGTCGAAGAGCCTGTTAAGGGCTCGGTGCTGCGCCGGGTCGAACTCCCACAGAGTAAAGTCCCGTTGTTGACACGGGAGGATTCGGCGAACGAGCATGACCTGGACTACATTGACAAGCCTGAATGGCTTGTTTACTAGGGACTGGATGCATGTCTTCAGTCCGGTCACCTCTTCTTCGTTACCCCACGACAGGCCCGTCTCTTTCCAGGACATAAGCCGCGTGGGCGGTCCGGATCGGAACTCGTGGGCGGCGATCCATTTCGGATCGCGTGGCTCGGTGATGTAAAACCACCCGGCTTGCCACCCCTTTAGGGTCTCCACGAAGGAGCCCTCGAACCATAGGACATTGGCCATCTTGCCCGCCATGGCGCCTCCGCACTCCGTCTTGAGCCAGAGGCCAAAATGGGGGCAGACACGGAGGAAGGCCTCACACACGACGATAAACGCCGAGATGTTGAGGATGAAGTTTGGTGCCAGATCATGGAAATCCAGGCCGTAGTAGAACATGAGCCCCCGGACGAATGGGTGAAGTGGAAAACCCAGTCCACGGAGGAAGTGGGGAAGGAACACTACCCTCTCATGGGGCCTTGGGGTGGGGAGAAGCTGCCCCTCCTCGGGAAGCCGGTGCGGGATGTCCTTGGACAGGTATCTGGCCTTCCTTAACTTTTTCACTTGAACCACCTGCGCACTCGAGCTCCAGCGCCCAAGCCCGTTCTTCCCACCTCAACCTTCTCCAGCAATGTCCGGAGCAGGAGGCACTTCGTCCCGTGTCCGGAACGATCTTTTCTTGGCGTGGAAGGCAAGCTAGGCGTGTGGATATTCAAGATCTCCTACCATTGTAACCGACTCTGTGTAACCCTAACCCTATCCGGTGTCTATATAAACCGGAGGGTTGTAGTCCGTAGGACAACCATCATCATACACAATCATACCATAGGCTAGCTTCTAAGGTTTGGCCTCCTTGATCTCGTGGTAGATCCACTCTTGTACTACCCATATCGTCAATATTAATCTAGCAGGAGTAGGGTTTTACCTCCACCGAGAGGGCCCGAACCTGGGTAAAATAAAGTGTCCCTTGTCTCCTGTTACCATCCGACCTTGACGCACAGTTCGGGACCCCCTACTTGAGATCCGCCGGTTTTGACACCGACATTGGTGCTTTCATTGAGAGTTCCTCTGTGTCGTCGCTTTTAGGCCCGATGGCTCCTTTGATCATCAACAACGATGAGGTCCAGGGTGAGACTTTCCTCCCCGGACAAATCTTCGTCTTCGGCGGCTTCGCTCTGCGGGCCAATTCGCTTGGTCATCTGGAGCAGATCGAAAGCTACGCCCCTGGCCATCAAGTCAGGTTTGGAAGCTTAAACTACACGGCCGATATCCGCGGAGACTTGATCTTCGACGGGTTCGAGCCACAGCCAAGCGCGCCGCACTATTTCGAGGGGCATGATATAGCTCTGCCTCCATATAGTACCCTGAAGGCCGCACACGCTCCGGCCCCGATCCTTGACTCGGAGCCCGTTGCGTTCTCCGAGGATGAACGGTTGGACGTCACCTCGGGGGCTGCGATCTCAAAGGCGATCGAGACGAACGCCATCCCCGTACTCCGGACGGCCTAGGACTCCGAGGAGCCGGACTCTTCTCCGAACTCCGGGCCTTCCGTGCCCCCGCTGATCGAATCTGATTGGGCGCCTGTAATGGAGTTCACCGCCGCGGACATCTTTCAGTGCTCACCTTTCGGTGATATCCTGAATTCTCTCAAGTCTCTCTCTTTATCAGGAGAGCCCAGGCCGGACTATGGTCTGCGATGTTGGGATTCGGACGACGAAGAAATTCAAAGCCCACCCACCACCCATTTAATAGCCACTGTCGATGATTTAACCGACATACTTGACTTCGGATCCGAAGACTTCGACGGTATGGACGACGAGGACGGAGACGAACTAGGACCAGCACCTATAGGGCACTGGACCTCCACCCCACCTAACGATGTATTCATGGTGGATACCCCTACAGGAAACGACAACGAGGAAAAAGGGGACGGAAAAAGGGGTAAACCCTCCGAAAAGCAGTCAAAGCGGCAACGTAGACGCCAAGCCAAGCCCCGCCTCGATTAAGACCCAGCCGTAGAGCAGGATGAGCCGGTAGACGACGAGCATGCCTCAGAGCAGCCGTCTGAACAGGGCAAAACGGATGGAGAGGACAGACAGCCCTCCCCCGGCCATAACAGAACTCCGGACGATCTCACGCCGGATAAAAGCATGGAGCAGAAGAATCTACACGAAAGGCTTGTTGCCACAGCACGCAGCCTGAAAAACCAGAAGCGGAAGCTAATGACGGCAGAAGATGCACTCAAAACAAGATGGAGCAAGGTAATCAAGACCGTAGATAAATACAGCGGTAGCTGCCGCACTAAAAGCTATCCGAAGAAAAAACTACTGCCCGAATTCGACCAGGAGGCCCTAGAGCCCCCACACTTACAAAATAAAAAAGCCACATGGTCGGATAGACGACCCCACGGCCACCATAAAACGGTAAGCGGCGCCGCACTCAAGGCGGCATGCGACCCAATTAAAGACTCGCATCATGGCCCAGCCAGGTCCATTTACGGGCCAAGGAAGCACGCTCTCACAAGCAATGCAAAAAATCCATCATCAGAATCCGGCACACCCAAATACAGGGCCGCCGCACACCCCCTATGTTTTACCGATGAGGTCTTGGAATATGAATTTCCAGAGGGATACAAACCCATTAACATAGAGGCGTACGATGGAACAACAGACCCTGGAGTCTGGATCAAGGATTACATCCTCCACATACACATGGCTAGAGGAGATGATCTCCACGCCATAAAATATTTACCTCTTAAGCTTAAAGGGCCAGCCCGGCACTGGCTTAAAAGCCTTCCCAAAAACACAATTGGAAGTTGGGAAGAGCTCGAGGATGCTTTCCGAGCAAACTTTCAAGGGACCTATGTCCGCCCCCCGGACGCAGACGATCTCAGTCACATAACTCAGCAGCCCGGAGAATTAGCTCGACAGTTCTGGAATAGATTCCTCACTAAAAAGAATCAGATAATGGATTGTCCGGACGCCGAAGCCCTAGCAGCTTTCAGGCATAATGTCTGAGACGAATGGCTCGCCACACACCTCGGCCAGGAAAAGCCAAGAACAATGGACGCACTCACAAGCCTCATGACCCGCTTTTGCGCAGGAGAGGACAGCTGGTTGGCACGATGCAGCATCAGCGACCCAAGTACATCAGAAATCAGGGATGGAAACGGAAAACCGCGGCAAAATAAGGACCGTCGCAGAATCAAAGGAAAAAGTCCGAAGAGCACGACAGTCAATGCCGGATTCAAAAGCTCATGGCAAAATCAGACAAAACCACCCCTTTAGGATAATAGGGATGATCCGTCCAGCTTGAAAAGAATCCTGGACAGAATATGTCAGATACACAGTACTCCTGGGAGGCCTGCCAATCACACCCACAGAGATTGTTGGCTTTTTAAACAATCCGGCCAACTTAATGCCGAACACAAGGGGCTCGATACACCAAGTGAAGAAGAGGACGAACCCCAAAGGTAGAATACCAGGAAACAAAAGAACTTCCCGCAAGAAGTCAAAACAGTGAACTTACTTCACGTAACAAAACGTGTGGAACCCATAAAGGTACGCACAATCAAACTTTCCCCTCAGGAGTCCCGCCACTGGTCACTAAAGCCAATTTGATCAGCTAGATTATTCTAGAAATATCAAAAACGCAGGCCGGACCGCCCTCATACTGGATCCAATAATCGATGGATTCCAGTTTACCAATGTCCTTATGGACGGCGGTAGTGGACTAAACCTGATATATCAGGATACAATCCACCGCATGGGCATAAACCCAGCAAGAATCCACCACAGCAAAACCTCCTTTCAAGGGGTAGCACCAGGCCCGGACACCCATGGTATGGGTTTTCTCCGGCTTGTAGTCATATTTGGCTCTCCCAATAACTTTCGTCGCGAAAAGCTGACCTTC
Source organism: Aegilops umbellulata (assembly GCA_032464435.1). Classification (NCBI taxonomy): domain Eukaryota; kingdom Viridiplantae; phylum Streptophyta; class Magnoliopsida; order Poales; family Poaceae; genus Aegilops; species Aegilops umbellulata. The sequence goes on along the minus strand of CP136054.1, from coordinate 151,865,783 downwards.
CATGTAGTCCCGTTTTCATGTTGCTATCAAGCACTAATGGGACGCGGAGCTTTCGCTCGCTTTAACGCAATACCGCATTACGCATCTCTCACGCTTAAGATGCCCGGTCCTCGAGGCATCATCTCTTTAAAAGGAGCGCACTAAAATACGCCTCCTCCAAACGGAGGATTGCGCGGCCGCTTAAACAGCCGCACAATAAAGTGGCCTCGCCAGCCAAAGGACTTTTTTATAAGTCATCAAAGGCCACGGACCCGGACTCAACGAGTTCGGCACAAGTCCATCATTAACGCAGGCTTAGTACGCCATATACCCCCATACCAGGGGCTGTACGCAGAGACAATAAAACTCAACCTTATATATTCTTTACTTTATATTTTGTTCCGCACAACCCATTTTTCAATTTAGTTCCTCTCTTTTACAGATGAACGTCGTGCGGCGCCCGTCCAGGACACGACACAGCAGAGACACAGGCACAGACGTGCAATAGGGACCCGTCCTAAAGGATTCTTTTTAGATTAAGACCCTGCGTAAACCTTTTTTACTGTCTCTTGGTGCTATACATCCCCTGGTTTTTTCCTTCCTGCTATAACCAAGGAGGAGGCTGGCGTCTTGGCATGTGGCCACGCCAGAATTCTTGCTCGTACTTGGACACTAAGGGCTCTTTTCTTTTGTTTAAGGCTGTTGTTTCACACGCATTCACAAAGACCGAACACCTTAGGGAGTGTTCGGCGTCATGAGTTTTGGCACTATATGCATCAGCTCCGAATCATGATTTTGGTCACATGTTGGGTTGCCCGGCTCGTGAGTTCGGCTACCTTACGTTCCGCTTTATCGGCTAAGGTAGCACCACGAGAACTACTGTGATTGTGCCCCGGTTCGGCCGGGTGAGCACCTCAGTAGAGAAAGCCGAAAACCGACTGTCATGATGTAGCGCGAGACTGGTCGCCACTCGATGACTCATAGGAATTTATCGAATTCCTCCGCTTTGACGAAGAGCCGTTTCCCGGTCAGGCACGTACGCGCTCCGAACTCGGGCAAAGAGCAGTCGCCACTAAAGGGCTACCTAAAGAGTCCCACTGTCAAGCTCCTATGGCTAAGTGAAAGTGTTAAAGCATTATAGTCCGGTCGCCTAGGCCGCTGCGCTATCACCTCCTTTATAAGACCAAGACATTGGGTTAAGTGTGAAAATGCGTCTTCTGTGTGCACCCCCGCACTATGTGCGTGGGGGCTGAAGCCAACGACTGCAATCTTTCAGAATTTATATATTTAAACGGCCGCACAGGAGGTGTTCCTAATACTTGAAGGCACAAGTCTAAAAATATGCCCCTACAATTTATCAAAATACTGTTTCATGATTACATATGCTATCATAACATAGGATCCTTTGAGCACTGCGTCTCTATTATGCGAGCTCCTTTAAGGACTTCCTCAAAATATTGCTCGGAAGATATTCGGCTTTTATCCGAATCCCGGGACGCAACAACGGTGGGCTCCATATCTGCCCAGTATGTGTTGACACGGGGAAGAGCCAACCGAGCTCCCTCCATGCATGCTGACCTCTTCATAGCACCGTTACGTGGCACCACGTCGAGAAATTGCTGCACCAAGCTGAAATAACTCTTCGGCTTCGATCTCCCCAGACACAGATGATCCATGACGTACTTCATGGCGAGTTCGGACAACCTATTCAGTTCGGCCCATTGGGCCAGGCGATCGTCCACTGCAAGTGGACGCTCTGGATTGATGAATTGCGACCAGAAGAGCTTCTCCACTTCATGACCCTTCTTATCTTGAAAGTGTTTGGTCGCATCAGCAGCACTAGCCTCCAAATCCAGATAGGTGTCCTCTACACTCCACGCTCGGTCCAACGGGGCAAACCTCGGGTCGCCAAATTTTCTCCACAGCAAGAAGGGCTTTCCATCCGCAATTAGTCCGGCCTGGCGTAGCTCCTCCTTTGCCGCTCTCATTACAGAGCGGGCGTCCTTGGCGTCGGTAACAGCTTTCTCTAAGCTCGTTTGCCTCGCCCGACCTTCTTCTTCAAGAAGCTTGCAATGGTCAGTAGCAGTTTTTAACATTACGACCATATCAGCCACCTCCTCCTTGCTTTGGCAATGGGCAGCCTGTTCGGCTTTCAACTCTTCAAGGGCTTTCACGGCAGCTGCATCGCTTTTTCTGGCTTGTTCCTTCGCTCGGGCGAGTTCGACCCTAAGACCTTCCACGGCGGTCGCACCATCTGTGTCAAGCACACACACGGTAAGATATTGACATAATGCTCCTCTTACTCACAATCGCCTAATGATTTCAATACCTTGAGCACCATCAAGCCGCTTGTTAACAAGCACGATGTTGGCTTCTGCCTCATCCAGTTGTCGCTTTAGTTCGGCATATTCACGAGTCCGGCTCGACTCCGGACAATCAGCCACCTACGTATAAAGGTGCCACTTAAAGGACCTGGGATTAAGATCCTCTGCGCGCCGGACATCTTTACGACGCACAGAGTCTCAGGGGCTACTATCTACACAGGGCGCACTTTATTTAAAATGTACCTCAAGGCCTGCCACTAAACTCTTGACGGCCTCGTGCAGTCCGCTTTCTGCGGATGAAATCTTTTCAATCACCGTGCTCATTAACGTACGATGCTCCTCTGAGACAGAGGCTCGCCCCAGCAGAATCTTTAGCTCCTCCGACCGAACACCAGATGGTGCCGGACTCGTCCCATGGCCTTCCTCGAAGGCCGGACACGGAGAACCTCGGGGGGCTGCACCATCCACCCCTAGCGGATCCGGAGAAATCCCCCGCGACGACACTTCAGCGTCGCCCGCCTTGCTAGGCGATACAAAAGGAGGAGGCGTTCCCCTCTCCATCATCTCCGGAAGAAGATCCCCCGAAGACAAGTTTTGCTGAGAAGGGATGAGGTCTGAACTACAAAGTAAAGTTTCGGTTAAAACTTCTCAGATATAAATCAAGGGTTTCTCTTAAAAGAGTAACTCTTCTTCTACTTACGGCTCGCTGCAGAGCTGTTCCCTTTGAGGGTTTAGTTCGGCCGAGGGGCTCCCTGGCGTCGGGCCCTCTGACAAGGATTCTTTCCCCCACTTCGAAACTATGGTTTTCGGGTGGTCAGAGGCGGCCCTTTTCTTTCCCTTAGGAGGAGAATTATCGATTCCCCCCTTTGGAATGGTCTCTTTCGGAGAGGCCACGGTCTCCTTGTCTGCTCCCATATTTCCCTCCAAAGGCACTACCTCTAGCATCCTGACTAGCACAGGATCCAGCCTGGTTTCGGGAAGGGGAGCCGGACACCGGATCAGCTTCGCCTTCGCTATCCACTCCTGCTTAAAAGGATAAGTGCTGTTAAAAAGCAAGTTAATTATGTGGATAGAAGGTCTGGTCGCAAGGTCACCTACTTGAGTATCCGGGCGATTGCGGCTTAAACCAGCATCCTCGGTCAAATCCAGACTCACTTCTTGTGATCCGAAGAACAGTTTATACATCTCCACAGGCGTCACGCCCATAAAATTCTGGAGAGCTCAAGGTCCCTCTGGATTGAATTCCCACAAGAGAAGGGGGCGACGTTGGCCGGGCAGTGTCCGGCGAATCAGCATGACTTGTGTCACCTTGACCAAGTTGAGGTCTCCCTTCAAGAGATCCTTAATGCGGCCCTGCAGCAGAGGAACGTCTTTGGGCAAGCCCCAACCTAACCCTGTGTTAATCCACGATGCTAACCGTGGTGGGGGACCCAAGCGAAAGGCCGGAGGCGCCACCCATGCGGTGCCCCGAGGAGCGGTGATGTAGAACCACTCCTGTTGCCATAAGCCAAGCTCCTCTTGAAAAGCGCCCTCGGGCCATGGAGCGTCATCATTTGTTTTTATAGCAGCGCCTCCGCACTCTGCGTGGCGCCCTTCGATTATCTTCGGTTCTACTTTGAAGGTCTTGAGCCACAATCCGAAGTGAGGGGTAACACGGAGGAACGCTTTGCACACAACTATGAACGAGGAGATATGGAGGATGGACTCCGGAGCTAAATCGTGGAATTCCAGCCCATAATTAAACATCAGCCCCCTTACAAAGGGATCCATGGGGAAGCCTAATCCCCGAAGGAAGTGGGATATGAATACCACACTCTTGTCGGGCTGAGGGCTAGGGATCACCTGTCCTTGAACAGGCAGCCTGTGCGGAATCTCCCTGGTCAGGAATCTAGCTTCCCTCAATCTTGATACATCCTCCTCCGTAACAGAGGAGGGCATCCATCGGCCTTGGAGGTCGGAGCCGGACATTATCGAAGATCCGGTGCGCTCGGAATCTGGAAGCCTAGGGTGTTGGAACTCGAGGCGCCGGGCGAGCTCGTTTTGAGAATGGAAGCGGGGAACAGGGCCTTGGTCTCTTTATAAGAGGGAGAATATCAAGCGCCCTCCCCGTAACCATCTTGGACTAGCCCTTAATTAACACAAGACGTGCTAACAGGCACGATTGGGTTACCCATCTCCGTATTAATGAGAATCCCGTTAAAGGGGGCACACGATCTCTGCTTTGACAAGACGTGCCAAGGAAACTGCCTCGCTAAACGCACTGAGGTGGAACAATGAAAGCAATTTATATAGAAGGCTTGGTCGCAGTGTTATGACGCACTGCGGAATACGTCAGCAGATTTGATTTATGTTAATATTATTCTCTATATGGCAATATGTGGAAACTTATTTCGCCGAGCCGGACACTATTTCTGGTGTTTATAATCTTCTTGAAGAACTTGGAGGAGGAACCCGCCTTGCAATGCCGAAGACAATCTGCGCGCCGGACTCGTCGTCATTGAAGCCTGGTTCAGGGGCTACTGAGGGAGTCCTGGATTAGGGGGTGTTCGGATAGCCGGACTATACCTTCAGCCGGACTCCAGGATTATGAAGATACAAGATTGAAGACTTCGTCCTGTGTCCGGAAGGATCTTTTCTTGGCGTGGAAGGCAAGCTAGGCGTGCGGATATTCAAGATCTCCTACCATTGTAACCGACTCTGTGTAACCCTAACCCTATCTGGTGTCTATATAAACCGGAGGGTTGTAGTCCGTAGGACAACCATCATCATACACAATCATACCATAGGCTAGCTTCTAGGGTTTGGCCGCCTTGATCTCGTGGTAGATCCACTCTTGTACTACCCATATCATCAATATTAATCTAGCAGGAGTAGGGTTTTACCTCCACCGAGAGGGCCCGAACCTGGGTAAAATAAAGTGTCCCTTGTCTCCTGTTACCATCCGACCTTGACGCACAGTTCGGGACCCCAAACCCGAGATCCGCCGGTTTTGACACCGACATATGTCCTTGGACAGGTATCCGACCTTCCTTAACTTTTTCACTTGAACCTCCATGACGGAGGAGACCATCCACTTGCCTCCCGCTCCGGACATTGCTGGAGAAGGTTGAGGTGGGAAGAACGGGCTTGGGCGCTGGAGCTCGAGTGCGCAGGAGATGGATAGGCAAAGGAGGAAGAAGGCGTAGGTAAAAAAGGTGGATCCTTATCCCCTTATATGGGAGGATGCGGCTATGCGTCCCCACCTGCCTAATAAAACTCGCTTGCCTCCCAGGCGACGTGGTAAATGGCGCGGTTGGGTTACCCACGTCCATATTGATGAGAATCCCGTAAAAAGGGCACACGATCTCTGCTTTGACAAGACGTGCCAAGGAAACCGCCTCGCAAAACGTGCTGAGGTGGAAAAGTAAAAACGATTTGTAAAAGACTTGGCCGTAGTGTGATGATGCACTACGGAATGCGTCAGCAGATTTGATTTGTGTTAATATTATTCTCACTATGGCAATATGTGGAAATTTATTTTGAAGAGACGGACACTATCCTTGGTATTTACAATCTTCTATGAAGGACTTGGAGGAGGAACCCGCCTTGCAATGTCGAAGACAATCTGCGCGCCGGACTCGTCGTCATTGAAGCCTGGTTCAGGGGCTACTTAGGGAGTCCTGGATTAGGGGGTGTTCGGGTAGCCGGACTATACCTTCGCTGGACTCCTGGACTATGAAGATACAAGATTGAAAACTTCGTCCCGTGTCCGGATGGAACTTTCCTTGGCGTGGAAGGCATGCTTGGCGATGCGGATATTCAAGATCTCCTACCATTGTAACCGACTCTGTGTAACCCTAACCCTATCCGGTGTCTATATAAACCGGAGGGTTGTAGTCCGTAGGACAATCAACTCCATACACAACAATCATACCATAGGCTAGCTTCTAGGGTTTAACCTCCTTGATCTCGTGGTAGATCTACTCTTGTACTACCCATATCTTCAATATTAATCAAGCAGGAGTAGGGTATTACCTCCATCGAGAGGGCCCGAACCTGGGTAGAAACATCGTGTCCCTTGTCTCCTGTTACCATCCGGCCTTGACGCACAGTTCGGGACCCCCTACCCGAGATCCGCCGGTTTTGACACCGACAGTACCTGGTTCCACAGGTAGCTTGAGGGCAGCGCGCTTTGAAAGGTAATCAGCGATGTCGTTCTCCACTCGGGGAACGTGCTCTGCCTATATACCGTCAAAGCGCTCTTCCAGCCTTCTCACTTCATCTACGTAGGCCTTCATCAACGGGCTCTGGTAGTCTTTGTTGACTTGCTTGACAACAAGTTGCGAGTCTCCCCTGACGATGAGTTTCTTGATTCCGAGGTCTGTCGCGATCCTGAGACCGGCAAGCAGCCCTTCGTACTCGGCAGTATTGTTTGTCGACGCCTCCCTGGGGAAGTGCATTTGGACCACGTACTTGAGGTGCTCTCTAGTGGGCGCGACAAGCAGTACGCCAGCCCCGGCACCCTGTAAGGAGAAAGCTCCATCAAAGTACATGACCCAGTTGCAACTTGCCTCCTTGCCGGGGAGGACAGTCTCCTGAGCTTCTTCATTAGGCGTTGCGGTCCATTCTGCCATGAACTCCGCCAGAACTCGACTTTGGATCGTCGAGGTACTCTCAAATTTGAGGCCAAAGCTGGACAGCTCTAGTGCCCACTCTACAATCCTTCCAGTCGCGTCTGGATTGTGCAATATCCGTTGTAGAGGGAGGCGAGTGACGACGGTGATTTTGTATGCCTGGAAGTAGTGACGCAGCTTCCTCGACGCCATAAGAAGGCCTAAGAGCAGTTTCTGCACACCAGAGTACCTTGATCTAGCCCCCTGCAGGAGGGAGCTAACAAAGTAGACTGGGTGCTGCATCATTTTCCTCCTCGGCAACACTCCAACTGGTAGCATCGTCTCTACACCAATGGCATCAGGCTCTGTTGCTGCTATCACCTCCTCGTCGACTTCTCTGTGCACCACTAGTGCAGCGCTGACCACCTGGTTCGTTGCCGCCAAGTACAGCAGCAACGGTTCCTGTGGTTTCGGCGCAACTAGTACTGGCGTAGAGGAGAGATACCTCTTCAAATCTTGTAATGCCGCTTCGGCTTCTGGTGTCCACTCCATCGGGCCCGCCTTTTTCAAAATCTTGAAAAGGGGAGGGCACGCTCGGCGGACTTGGAGATGAACCTGCTCATGGCGGCAATGCAACCAGCAAGCCGACGCACATCCTTGACCCGCTTGGGCGCCTATGAAAGCACAAGTGCTCCCCAGGTGGTTTTGGTAATTAATGTGAACATATCTCTTGTTGGACTAACGTTTCTATCTAGCATGTTTCAGATAAGTTCAACAATGGAGTGGCATGGACTAAAGGTTGTGGGAACTCCTTCAAGATGCTAAGGACAAAGGATTGGCTAAAGCTTCAAGCTCAAGACTCTTCATTTTACATTTTAGTGATCCAAGATCACATTGAGTCTATAGGAAAAGCCAATACTATCAAGGAGGGATGAGGTGTTGCTTAATGAGCCTCTTGCTTCATGTGCTTAATGATATGCTCCAAAAACCCTCAGCTACTTTACCACTTCCACATATGACCTAAACCCAAAGTCAAACTCGGACCTACCGATTCTTTCTATCCGGCGCCACCGAGTTTCACATGTTATAGCCACTGCCACAAACCCTAGCAAATCGGTTTCACCGACAGGGATCTCGGTCTCACCGAGATGGGATTGTAATCTCACTGTGTATGTCCATTACTAATATCGGTCTCACCGAGTTTAGGCAATCTGTACTACCGAGATTACAATGCAAACTCTCTGGTTAACTTATTACCAAAATCGGTCCAACCGAGTTTAGTAATCGGTCCCACCGAGTTTGCCTGACCAACTCTCTGGTTAGCTAATTACCAAGTCGGTCTCACCGAGTTTGTGTAATCGGTCTCACCGAGATTACGCTATGCCCTAACCTAACCATATCGGTCCTACCGAGTTGCATGTCAGTCCCACCGAAAATCTCTAACGGTCACTAGGTTTACTATTTCGGTCCGACCGAGTTTCTTGATTCGGTCCCACCGAGATTGGTAAATTGTGTGTAACGGTTGGATTTTGTGTGGAGGCTAGATATACCCCTCCACCTCCTCTTCTCTCGTGGAGAGAGCCATCAGAACACATCTACACTTCCAACTCATATGTTCTGAGAGAGAACCACCTACTCATGTGTTGAGACCAAGATATTCCATTCCTACCATATGAATCTTGATCTCTAGCCTTCCCCAAGTTTCTTTCCACTCAAATCTTCTTTCTACCAAATCCAAATCCTGTGTGAGAGAGTTGAGTGTTGGGGAGACTATCATTTGAAGCACAAGAGCAAGGAGTTCATCATCAACACACCATTTGTTACTTCTTGGAGAGTGGTGTCTCCTAGATTGGCTAGGTGTCACTTGGGAGCCTCCGACAAGATTGTGGAGTTGAACCAAGGAGTTTGTAAGGGCAAGGAGATCGCCTACTTCGTGAAGATCTACCGCTAGTGAGGCAAGTCCTTCGTGGGTGATGGCCATGGTGGGATAGACAAGGTTGCTTCTTCGTGGACCCTTCGTGGGTGGAGCCCTCCATGGACTCGCGCAACCGTTACCCTTCGTGGGTTGAAGTCTCCATCAACGTGGATGTAGGATAGCACCACCTATCCGAACAACGGGAAAAACAATCTTGTCTCCAATTGTGTTTGAATTCTCCAAACCCTTCCCTTTACATTCTTGCAAGTTGCATGCTTTACATTCCGCTGCTCATATACTCTTTGCATGCTTGCTTGATATATATTGTGTATGTTGAAATTGTGCCTAAAACTCCACTCAAACTGAAAAAGTTTAAAAATTGCAACTTTAGCACTAAGTGTCTAATCACCCCCCTCTAGACACACCTACTTCTAGATCCTACAAGTGATGTCAGAGCTTTGGTCTCCATTGCCTTGGTTTAATCACCATTGGAGGAAGATGGATGTGTCTACTTTAGGGAGTCTTAGACATAGAGTGCCTATTCTTGATGGCGAGTATTTTCATGGGTGTATAAATGAGATGCTTGTAATTTTCAATCAATATCATTTGAACAAGTACATTGCTAGCCCTTGTGCACCTAATATTTATTCTTTGCATCCTACCCTAGATGAAGACGTTGACATGATTCGCAATCTTAGAACTGTTGAGCTCATCATTAGATGATTGCCCAAAAACTTGATTGCTAGTTTACCTACTCTTAATTGTGCCTATACTATATGGAAATTTCTTGAGGAACGATTCCCTGATTATTCCTTGAAAAATTTGGATGAAATTCTCCATAAATCTATTGCCTTGAGTAAAATGAACTCTAGTGAACCTAGTTTTGCTGATTGTCTATTTGAGCTTACTAATCTCATGCATGCTAAAGGAAATGTTGGAATCATTAGTGATATTATATCCGAAGCTATAGGAATTCATAAAAGTGACCACTTTGATGATCATTTATCTAATGAATCACTCTCTCTAGGAAATGATGAGTCGCAAGATCATGTTGAAAATGGATACTACGATGAGAATGATGATAGTGACTTCGATCTTGATGATGCAATGAGACACTTTGGTCTTATGGCTAATCTTCAGGGATATGTGTCAGGAGGAAAGGAATGGGTTATCGATAGTGGATGTACTGATCATATGACCCGAGACGAAGAGATGTTCCATGAGCTTGCTGAAAATGACGGCCCTCGAAAATATGTCACTTTTGGTGATAATTCAAAGGGTAAAGCGGTTGGCCTTGGTAAGGTGGCCATCTCACACGATAGCTCCATTCAAAATATCATGCTCGTTGAATCTCTTGGCTACAACTTACTTTCAGTATCTAGACTTGCTGATTTCGGTTTGAATGTCCTATTTACTGAGGTAAATTGCCAAGTGTTTCATCGAGACAATCATAAAATGGTTTTTACTGGTATACGTAGAGGTGACCTTTACATTGTCGATTTCTCTAAAAAGGCACAACCTAAAACTTGCTTTATCGCTAAATCCTCAAAAGGTTGGTTGTGGCATAGACGACTAGGTCACGTTGGCATGAGAAACCTTGACAAGCTTATTAAAGGAAATCATATCCTTGGAGTTAACGATGTCATATTTGATAAGGATAGACTTTGCAGTGCTTGTCAAGCAGGTAAACAGGTTGGAGGAAGGCATCCCGTGAAGAACATGATGACCACAAGGAGGCCACTCGAGCTACTTCATATGGATCTTTTTGGTCCCAATGCCTACAAGAGTCTCGGTGGAAATTCTTTTGGTCTTGTTATAGTTGATGATTTTTCAAGATTTACGTGGGTGTTCTTTCTTGATGATAAATCGCAGGTCCAAAAGATCTTCAAAAACTTCGCTAGGAAGGCCCAAAATCAATTTGACGTGAAGATCAAGAAGGTTCGGAGTGACAACGGAATGGAGTTCAAGAACGCAAATGTGGACACCTTTCTTGACGAAGAAGGGATTTCACACGAGTTCTCAGCTACGTACACACCTCAACAAAATGGAGTTGTTGAGAGGAAGAACCGGACGCTCATCGAAATGGCGAGAACGATGCTTGATGAGTACAAGACGCCGAAGCACTTTTGGGTAGAAGCGGTTGAGACAGCTTGTCATGCAACAAATCGCTTGTATCTTCACAAGCTACTCGGCAAGACGGCATACGAGCTCTTTTCGAGTATTCGGCTCAAAGTGCTACATTCTTGATAAGCATCGTCGTTCAAAGTTTCCTCCTAAATCTCATGAAGGTTTCCTACTTGGTTATGGCTCAAACTCTCACACTCACCGTGTCTACAACAATTTCACCCGAAAGATTGAAGAGACGGTAGATGTGAAGTTTGATGAATCTAACGGCTCGCAAGTAGTGCAATTGCCAATTGATGTAGGAGACAAAGACCCTTCAGAAGCAATGCAAGACTTGTCCATTGGCAAAGTTCGTCCAACGGAGGTGAAGGAGAGTACTTCATCTGTCCAACTGGAAGCCTCTACTTCACGACAAGGTGAACCAAGAATCGACACGGAGGCATCCACAAGTGGGATACACCAAGATGAAGAAAACGAGGAAATGCATCAAGACGAACATCAACATCCTCCTTCTCCACCACGACAAGAGAACGACAACGTCAACAATGAAGAAGACCAAGAAGAAGAACAAGATGAAGAAGATGTTCAACGAAGACCCAAGCAAAAGCTTTCACGAGTTCGAGCAAGAATTGCCAAAGATCATCCCGTCGAGCAAATCTACAATGATATTCAAACTGGGAGAATCACTCGCTCAAAAACCCGTTTAGCTAATTTTTGTGAAAACTATTCATTCATCTCTAGCATTGAACCTATGAAGGTTGAAGAAGCATTGGAAGACCCGGACTGGATAAACGCTATGCATGAAGAGCTACACAACTTTGAGAGAAACCAAGTTTGGACATTGGTTGAGAAGCCCGACAACAACCACAACATCATTGGTACCAAATGGGAGTTTCGCAACAAGCTAGATGAAGTTGGACAAGTGGTTCTCTACAAGGCACGTCTCGTCGCCCCAAGGGTACACACACGTTGAAGGTATGGACTATGGTGAGACATATGCTCCCGTTGCTAGACTTGAGTCCATTTGCATCTTACTTGCCTATGCTAATCACCATAATATCACCTTGTACCAAATGGAAATTAAAAGTGCTTTTCTAAATGGTGAAATAGAGGAGGAAGTTTATGTCAAACAACCTCCCGGATTTGTCAATCCTAAGAAATCAAATCATGTTTACAAACTTCACAAAGCCCTTTATGGTCTTAAACAAGCTCCTAGAGCATGGTATAAATGCTTGACCAAGTTCCTTATTGCAAGTGGTTTTGAAATTGGAAGAATTGATTCCACACTTTTTACTAAAAGGGTTAATGGAGAACTATTTGTATGCCAAATTTATGTTGATGATATCATATTTGGATCGACTAACCCTCTTTTTAGTGAAAAGTTTGGAAAGCTTATGTCGGAGAAATTTGATATGTCTATGATGAGTGAACTCAAATTCTTCCTCGGTTTGCAAATCAAGCAAACTAAGGAAGGTACATTTGTCTCTCAAACGAAGTACACCAAAGACTTATTCAAGAAGTTCAATATGCAAGAATGCAAAGGTATGCCTACACCCATGCATACTAGTGGACATCTTGATTTGACCAAAGATGGTGAACCGGTTGATCAAAAGGTTTATCGCTCTATGATTGGTTCATTGTTATACCTATGTGCTTCACGTCCCGACATTATGCTAAGTGTGTGCATGTGTGCACGATATCAAGCTGCTCCTAAAGAATGTCATCTTAAAGCGGTGAAAAGGATAGTTAGATACCTAATTCATACACCAAATTTTGGCATTTGGTATCCTAAGAGGTCCTCTTTTGATCTTGTTGGCTATTCCGACTCGGATTATGCCGGAGACAAGGTTGATAGAAAGTCCACTTCGGGTACTTGTCAATTTCTTCGTAGATCTCTTGTGTCTTGGTCTTCCAAGAAACAAAACTCGGTATCCTTATCCACCGCTGAAGCGGAATACATTGCCGCTGGCTCATGTTGTGCTCATTTACTTTGGATGACCCAAACTCTTAAAGATTATGGGGTCTATGTGAAACATGTTCCACTGCTTTGTGACAATGAAAGTGCTATCAAAATTGGTCATAATCCTGTACAACATTCTCGAACTAAGCATATTGAAGTTCGTCATCATTTCATTCGAGATCATGTTGCTAAGGGTGACATTGATCTTAAGCATGTTCGCACCGATAAGCAATTAGCGGATATATTCACTAAACCACTTGATGAGAAAGTGTTTTGCAGGTTGAGAGGAGAATTGAACATTATTGATGCTTACAATTTGGAGTAGAAACTCCATTGGATACATGCAACACATGAGCTTATGACTAATCCATGATATATCTCTTATGATGACTATCTTGTGTCTTGGATATATTTTGTACGTTGCATGTTATCTAACCCATGTAGGCACTTGGTTGAATCTAATTCTATGAGATTGCAACTTACTCACATCTTGAGCAATCTCTACATCACCAAGTCTCTACACAACGGTGGTTGATGACAAGGAAGCTCGAAACCATTCGAACATATCTTTGACAAATTCTATGTTGAGCTTCATGGTTGTCATTTTTGGATATACAAGTGCTTTTCCTTGCAAGAACTAACCCATGTAGGTAGATGAACTCAAATTCCAAGTGGTGCTCCCAACTCTTGATGAGCTACATCAACCTTGAGCACCCACACAAGTTCCACTACATGAGCAAGACCCACACCACCACCCAAGGTATGATATTCCATCTTAGAGAAGCTTTACTCCAAGTCATGAGTCAAAGCAACTCAACAAGATGAGAATACATCAAGATGCTTAAACGAAAAATGGTAACCCCATTTAGAGCTTAAACGATGAGTATGACCTATGATCAAGTGTTCTCACTTGACTCCTAAGTCAATATACTCTAACATAGGTGACTATGTCACCGCCCAACTCTAGATAAAGTTCTCTTGTGTTCTTTACTATGTTATTGCATTTGTCTCATGCATATTTATTTGCTTTCTCTTTTTCAAAAAAAAACTTCATCTAGATCTTTCAGTTTCTTCTCTTTTCTGTTTTTCTTTGTTCTGCATTTTTTGCATCCAATTCCTTGCAAATCCTTCAGTTAATTCATTGCAAATCTTTGTGCAAAACTTATTCGACTAGTGAGCTGAGGTGACAAATGTTTTTCTCTGTGATGAACTCGGCTTCACCGAGTTATTGTTTTTGGTCCAACCGAATCCTTTCGGTACCACCGACACATGCCAACTCGGTGCCACCGACTTCACAACAGGAAAAACAGTTTGCCACTTGTTCTATATTTCTTCTGATCCAGCTCCACTCAATGAATCTTGTCCTCTACAAGCATAACAGTTTTATCCACTGCTTTGTGCTGAGTCTCAAGGACCAAACCCATTCGACGGATTCCAGAAAAACCTTGTTGGAAATTGATGTCAAAGGAGGAGAGAGAGATCACATCAAAGCTTATCACCTACAAAGGAGAAAGTATTAAGGGGGAGAAAGAGATCTCCAGGGGGAGAGAATACTCAAGGATCCCAGATGCTTGATGTTCAAGAGAAGAGATACCACATGTCTTTTTGGGGGAAGGACATGTTCATATGACATGTTCATATGTGCTTATTTGCATTAAGTTCTATTCATTTATATCTTTCAGCTCTGATTTTCTGTTCCCTATCTTCTCCAAATATCCCATGTCAGATTCAGGGGGAGCAAGACATCTAAGGGAAAGAAATCATTCAAATTCATTGCATATCTTTACTCTTGGGGACATGTCTAATCCAATGTGGTACCTTGTACTCACTCTCTACATGTCATCCCAGTCTTGGTATTCTTGTGGTTTCTTTTGTTTGCTCTGGCTAGTGGATGTACCTGTGTTATCTAACCTTGTTTGTGCAGGTTCATTCCATCCTAAGCCAACTCAAAACTACAAGGTAAGTATAGGCATCAAACTCATGAGTATGAGGAATTGTTGCTTATGTACATACTGTTTGCAAGAAGGACTCATAAGCATGAAGGTATTTCTCTTAATAATCTTTTGCTCTGATGCATATGGCCAAGATACATGTAACACATTGCCTACTCTGTCATGATTATGCTCTCACATGTTTCTATATTTTATATTCACATGATTGCATACATGTAGGGGGAGCCTATGTTTGTTACATGTCCTACCAAAGCTTTACTTGCAATTCTTTGTATCTTTATCTAAATCTTTGATGTATGCTGCCATCAATTACCAAAAAGGGGGAGATTGAAAGCACAAGTGCTCCCCAGGTGGTTTCGGTAATTAATGTCAACATATCTCTTGTTGGACTAACGTTTCTATCTAGCATGTTTCAGATAAGTTCAAAAATGGAGTGGCATGGACTAAAGGTTGTGGGAACTCCTTCAAGATGCTAAGGACAAAGGATTGGCTAAAGCTTCAAGCTCAAGACTCTTCATTTTACATTTTAGTGATCGAAGATCACATTGAGTCTATAGGAAAAGCCAATACTATCAAGGAGGGATGAGGTGTTGCTTAATGAGCCTCTTGCTTCATGTGCTTAATGATATGCTCCAAAACCCCTCAGCTACTTTCCCACTTCCACATATGACCTAAACCCAAAGTCAAACTCGGACCTACCGATTCTTTCTATCCGGCGCCACCGGGTTTCACATGTCATAGCCACTGCCACAAACCCTAGCAAATCGGTTTCACCGACAGGGATCTCGGTCTCACCGAGATGGGATTGTAATCTCACTGTGTATGTCCATTACCAAAATCTGTCTCACCGAGTTTAGGCAATCAGTACTACCGATATTACAATGCAAACTCTCTGGTTAACTTATTACCAAAATCGGTCCAACCGAGTTTAGTAATCGGTCCCACCGAGTTTGCCTGACCAACTCTCTGGTTAGCTAATTACCAAATCGGTCTCACCGAGTTTGTGTAATCGGTCTCACCGAGATTATGTTATGCCCTAATCCTAACCATATCGGTCCTACCGAGTTGCATGTCAGTCCCACCGAAAATCTCTAACGGTCACTAGGTTTACTATTTCGGTCCGACCGAGTTTGTTGATTCGGTCCCACCGAGATTGGTAAATTGTGTGTAACGGTTGGATTTTGTGTGGAGGCTATATATACCCCTCCACCTCCTCTTCACTCGTGGAGAGAGCCATCAGAACACATCTACACTTCCAACTCATATGTTCTGAGAGGGAACCACCTACTCATGTGTTGAGACCAAGATATTCCATTCCTACCATATGTATCTTGATCTCTAGCCTTCCCCAAGTTGCTTTCCACTCAAATCTTCTTTCTACCAAATCCAAATCCTGTGAGAGAGACTTGAGTGTTGGGGAGAATATCATTTGAAGCACAAGAGCAAGGAGTTCATCATCAACACACCATTTGTTACTTCTTGGAGAGTGGTGTCTCCTAGATTGGCTAGGTGTCACTTGGGAGCCTCCGACAAGATTGTGGAGTTGAACCAAGGAGTTTGTAAGGGCAAGGAGATCGCCTACTTCGTGAAGATCTACCGCTAGTGAAGATCTACCGCTAGTGTGTGCGATGGCCATGGTGGGATAGACAAGGTTGCTTCTTCGTGGACCCTTCGTGGGTGGAGCCCTCCGTGGACTCGCGCAACCGTTACACTTCGTGGGTTGAAGTCTCCATCAACGTGGATGTAGGATAGCACCACCTATCCGAACCACGGGAAAAACATCCTTGTCTCCAATTGCGTTTGAATTCTCCAAACCCTTCCCTTTACATTCTTGCAAGTTGATGCTTTACATTCCACTGCTCATATACTCTTTGCATGCTTGCTTGATATGTATTGTGTATGTTGAAATTGTGCCTAAAACTCCACTCAAACCGAAAAAGTTTAAAAATTGCAACTTTAGCATTAAGTGTCTAATCACCCCCTCTAGAAACACCTACTTTTAGATCCTACAGCCTCAATCTGCTCTATAGCCTTGATCTTGTCCGGATTGGCCTCTATCCCACGCTGCGACACAAAGAACCCGAGAAGCTTGCCGGACGGAATGCCAAAGACGCACTTCTCAGGGTTCAACTTGAGGTTGATCTTGCGTAGGTTTGCAAATGTCTCTTGTAAATCCGGTGTGAGGGTCGCCCTATTCTTGGTTTTGACCACTATATCATCCATATAAGCTTCCATATTCCTATGGAGCTGGGGTTCAAAACCAATCTGGACCGCCCTTGCAAATGTTGAGCCAACACTCTTCAATCCGAAAGGCATCCGTATGAAACAATACATACCACATGGGGTGATGAACGCTGTCTTCTCTTCATCTTCTCTCGTCATGAAGATCTGGTGGTAGCCGGAGTAGGCGTTGAGGAATGACAATAGGTCACACCCAGCCGTGGAGTCAACAATCTGGTCGATGCACGGCAATGGGAAATGGTCCTTGGGACAAGCTTTATTGATATCTGTGTAATCAATACACAGCCTCCACTTCCCATTTGCCTTGCGCACTACCACTGGATTGGCCAGCCACGTTGGATGGAGCACTCCTCTTACCAAACCCGCTGCTTCCAGTTTCCGGATCTCCTCTGTAATGAACTCTTGCCGTCCAAAGCTTGCTTTCTGACCTTCTGCTTGACAGGCCGCGTATGAGGACAGACAGCAAGGTGGTGCTCAATCACCTCCCTGGGAACGCGGGGGATGTCGGATGCTTGCCATGCAAATACATTGACATTCGCCCGTAGGAAGGTGACGAGCGCGTCTTCCTATTTGTCGTCAAGGGCGGAGCTTATGGTGAAAGCTCCTCCCATGCCGTCCTCCTTGGCGGATACCTTCCTGGTCTCCGGCAGCGTGGCCCCAGATTTCTTGTTCCTGCCGGTGGAGCTCTCTGGCACGTCCTCGACGGGAGTACCACACTCTAAAGAGGCACGCTTGCCGGAGTGGGTGTCTGAGGTCTCACCGGTCTTCTTCTTCTTCCCTCCCGGGGCTCCAGTGGCAGGAACAACTGCCTTAGCGGCGGCGGCTGCTGCAACTGCTTCTTGGTAGAGTTGATCAGCGCAAATCAGTGCATCTTTCTTGTCGGAGGGGATGGTGATGATCGTCATAGGCCCTGGCGTCATTAGGGTGTTGTAGGCGTAGTGTGACGCTGCCATGAACTTGGCCAGCGCTGGGCGGCCAAGGATCCCGTTGTAGGGCAAGGGGATCTTGGCAACATCGAACACAATCCTTTCCGTCCTGTAGTTCAGATCACTCCCGAAGGTCACAGGCAGCGTGACCTTCCCCTTTGGTTGACTCCTTCCCGGGTTGATCCCCTGGAACGTGCCCGTTTCTTCGAGGTCTCCGTCGAGAATATGGAGTTTCTTGATCACGGCGAGCGAGATTAAGTTCAGACCGACCATGCCATCGACTAGCATTTTCGTCGCCTTGAGGTTGCGTATTGTCGGCGAAACCAACAACGGCAAGCACCCGACAGCAGTGGTGCGATCAGGGTGATCCTCAGTGTGAAAAATGATAGGTGTGCTGGACCACTTCAGCGGCTTTCGGGCATCAAACGACGGCTCCGCTGCTATAATCTCACGCGTCCACTGTTTAAGCTGGCGGTGAGAGGTATGCAGCGAGGCGCCGCCATTGACGCACATGGCCTCTGTAGCTTTCTGAATCTCCTGGTCACCAGACTCATCGTCCTCTTTATGATCATCGTCTTCTGGCTTCTTGTCGCGGCCCCGGGCGGGCCTCTCCTGTTGTTTATCCTTACCGCGATGGCCTGCCTGGCCGTCACGCTTCTTGCCGGAACCCTCAGCACCGTCCTGGCCCTTCTCCTTGTCCCGCCTCTCATATTCGGCTTTTTGCTTCTCAGCAAGCAGCTCAACTTGTCGGCAGTTCTGGAGGTCATGGCCTTTGGTGTGATGGATCTTGCAGTATTGCTTGTCGGAGTTCCCTGGCTTCTCGGCAACCGCCAAGGCCCGGCAGGCAACACATCCGGCAATTTCCTTGTCGGGGTCATCTGCCTTGGTTTTCTTGGTGGAGCCGGTGTCATCAGATCCCTCGACGGCAAGCACAGATTTACCCTTGCGCTTCCTATTGCGGCGCCGGTGTTTCTTCGCCGGGGCGGCAATATCCTCGTCTGAAGAGTCGGTTTCCACGCCGGCATCTTCGTCGGGGTACTTCCTTCCCTCTTCAGCCCGGGCACATCTGTCGTCAAGAACGTAGAGTTCCGCCACATCCTTCACCTTGTTCATTGCCAGCTCTTCGCGCATCTTGCGGTTATGCACGTTCTGATGGAACGGGCTGAAGATTGCGGCAGGATGAACATCGGGGATATTGTACTGTACCCGGCTGAATCTCTGTGTGTACTTGCGCAGACTCTCACCTCCCTTCTGGGGGATGACGTGCAGGTCGCTCGCTTGGCCATGGGCTTGGTGGCCTCCAGTGAAGGTGCCAACAAACTCATGGCACAAATCCGACCAAGAGGAAATAGAGTCTACTGGCAAGTGCATCAACCATGACATGGAGTTGGGGTTAAGAGCCAACGGAAAGTAATTCGCAAGCACCATGTCGTCGCGGGCTCCGGCAGCTTGCATCGCGATGGTGTAGATGCCGAGGAACTCCGATGGGTGGGTCTTGCCATTGTACTTCTCTCCAACATCAGGTTTGAAAGTGCGGTGAGTGGGCCACTGGAACTGCCGCATCTCACGGGTAAAAGCCGGACAACCTACCTCGTATGGTAAACCTCCATGGCTCTCCGGTGCTGGGCGGTTCACAGCAGGCCCTGCTCGCCAGTCTGACTGGTGGCGCGCTCCGCGCCGGCGCTCGATGGTGGTTCGAGCGTCTTCATGGGCTCGCTCCCGAAGAACTTGACGTTGATCACAGTGGGTCCGTGGGTCGGACGACGCTATGGAGATGTCGTTGCCCGTAACGTCACGATGAGTCGACATCCGCGGTACCGGGCGAGTACACCGTGGCCGCGGTGCCGCCGGTCCTCCCGCCGCTGGTGCGTGGGACTCCATAGGAGCGTCGACCCGGGGGCCCCGCTGGACTTGGTTCGTCCTTGTTGGCGACGGCAACAAGGCTTCGGATGGTAGCTCTCCACTCGTCGAGTTTCCCCATAGCGGGAGGAAAGTCGAGGAGCAACTGCGCACGCGCCAGGGCCTCTGCTGGCGTCAGCGGCAATGAAACCTGCATGGACCGCGACGCGCTTCGACTTCTAACTATGTTAGAAGGAGCTCTATCATGGTCCCGCGGCCGCACGCCGTTTTCACCAGTGCTTTGGCAAGCGGGCGGGTCTTCTGCGTCCCGGGAGTGGTGCTCGGGGCTCTTCCCGCGGCGGCGTCCGGTATCTTCGCCGCGACGACGCCGTTCGTCACGTGCAGCTTGAGAGGAGTGCGCTGTGGGCACCGGCGTGGGAGTCTTTGAGGCCACCGCGCCGCCTTCGGGCGGTGTGACGGCGCTTCTGGAGGGCCCCGCGCCGCCTGCGGAGGGCCTGGCTCCATTTTTAGATTTGGCAAGGTGTGGCTCGTTGCCAAGCACGCGAAAGTCGCCGCCTCCCAAGCTCCGGCCGCTGGGGTGGTGTTGGTGCTCGCAAGCTGCACCCCGGGTCCTCTCCGTGACCGGTCAGTTGCTCGCCCGCGTCGGGACGGGCCGTCCGGCTCCCGACGGGCCGTCCGTCTCCGTTGTCTTCTTCTTGGGCGCCATGGCGATGAAGAAACGCTGAACTAACTGCTAAAGCCGATTCTCACAACTGCGGCCCCCTACCTGGCGCGCCAAAGATGTCGGTGAAAACGACACCTATGGGATCACAAGAATCCCTACTACGGTTAGCGGGGTGCGGGGTTGAGAGAAGAGCAGATCAAACAGATAGCATGCGGTTCGTTTATCCAGGATCGGGCCGCGAGGATGCGTAAAACCCTACCCCTGCTTTGGTGGATGTATATTTGTGTTCTTGAACTAGCTATGGGGCGTGAGGAGCTCCAAAAAGCCGAATCCCTCTCCTGGTCACCTCGGGCCTCCTTTTATAGGGAAAAGGGGTTGCCACCGTGGCACACAGGAGGTGGAAAGGGCACAGTGTTGCGAGGTTATCCTTCACATTACATGACAAGGTGCATTTAATGCGTCTGCTTAGGTGTCCTCTTGGTTTATCGGGGACGGCGGCGAAGCCCGTCCCATCCGTTGCCGCTCCTCCTCGTGTTGACACGCGCCCTGGCCAGCGGTGCGTGCAATGCCATGTAGGCAGGCAGGCAGCTGAGGTGGCGCAGTGGTGGAATCTTTACGAAGATCTGCATGCCGCCACGCAGGTGCCTGCCTAGTTGGTTGGGTCGGCACCTGCATGTGGGCGGTGGTGGAGGCTGGCTCGGCACGGGCCTGGCGGTGGCCCTGTAGATGTCCTCGGTAAGGGCCTTGTTGGGGCCCCGGCAAGGCTCTTGCTGTGGTGCCCGCTGTCGTCCCGGGCAAGGTGCTTGCCGGAGGTCTCGTGGTTTCCCTTGGCTGGGATCTCGCCAAGGGTAGTCGCTTTCTAGTGCTCATCTGATCTTGAATGTTTCTTCACAAAGATCTGCATGCCACCATAGAGGTGTCTCCCGAGCCCTTGCCCCAACATAGTAGACCATGTTGGGGGCTGTGGACTCAAGGGTGACTCGCTCCGTAGGCGTGGGGCGAGCTGCCGCGGCAAGGGTCTTGTCGGGGCTGCTAGGGATGACCTCGGCAAGGATCTTGCCGGGTGGGAGCCCGCTTCGTCCCTTTGCGCTTCGTGGTCTTGGCCTTGGCGTTGTTTCAGCTATCTTGGACTTCGGTCTTACCCTGGCTCACCTCCCTTGCCCTGCTTGGTGTGGTCGCGGGTGTGGCTCTGACTGCCCGTGCACAGTTATAGGGGTACAAAAAGTGTACCCCTCTTTTTGTACACCGACAGACAGCATCTTCGGTCTCCAGGCGGACTGCTTCGGGCCTGGTGACTTGTATTACCCGATACGGGACTTCCCACTTTAGCGTCAACTTGTTGGAATTCTTGGCTGACTAAACGCGCCGAAGAACAAGGTCACCTGCCTCAAAGCTTCGGGCATGAACCTTGCGGCTATGATAGCGGCGCAAGGCTTGCTGGTAGCATGCTTCTCTCACAGCCGCCTGAAGACGATCTTCCTCAAGGAGTGTCGCATCATCTTGCCGCGACTGCTCTTGCTCAAGCTCATCATAAGCGAGCACTCAAGGTGACCCGTATATGAGTTTCGTGGGGAGAACTGCCTCCGCCCCATATACTAGGGCGAAGGGTGTCTGGCCGGTGTCTCGATTTGGCGTCCTTCTGATCGACCAAAGAACCACCGGCAATTCATCAATCCAGCGCCTTCCGCTCTTATGCAGCTTGTCAAAGGTCTTCGTTCTCAGGCCTCGCAACACTTCATCATTCGCCCTCTCTGCTTGGTCGTTGCTCCGGGGGTGTGCCACGGAAGCAAAATAGACCTTGCTGCTGAGGTCTTGAATGTACTGCATGAAGGCGTGGCTTGTGAACTGTGTGCCGTTGTCGGTGATGACTCTGTTTGGCACACCAAAACGGCAGACTAGTCCTTTGAAGAACTTGACGGCTGACTATGCTGTCACCTTCCTCACTGGTTCTACCTCTGGCCACTTTGTGAACTTGTCGATTGCAACATACAAGTACTCAAAGCCCCCGACAGCACGGGGGAAAGGGCCCAGTATGTCGAGCCCCCAGACCGAGAATGGCTAGGAGAGAGGGATCGTTTGAATGACTTGAGTTGGTTGATGAAGCTTCTTTGAATGGAACTGACACGCTTCACACTTGGTTTCTAGTGTGGTCGCATCCTGGAGGGCGGTGGGCCAGAAGAAACCTTGCCGGAACGCCTTTCCGGCAAGGGCCCTCGACCCTATGTGGGAGCCACATATGCCTCCATGTATCTCTACCAACAGCTCCAGTCCTTCCTCCCGGGAGATGCACTTCAATTTCATGCCGTTCGGCCTTCTCCTATACAGGACGTCATCGACGAACTGGTACAGGGAGGACCAACGGGCTACTTTTTCCGCTTCTTCCTGCTCCTCAGGAAGTTCCCCGGTTTGGAGGAATTGGACAGTATGTTGCGCCCATGCCGGAGCCTCAGGCTGGACGGCAAGGACCAAAGGCATTTCCTAAGCCATGGGCGCGGCTGTCTCCACGGCCAGGGCTTGAGGCCCTGCCGGAGCCAGTTGCCCTTTGGTAGGCTCAGCGTCCACGGCAGCACCCTTGCTGGCAGCCCCAGGGGGCTCGGTAGGAAAGTACTTGCCAGGACCTGACTTCCTCCGCTTGTTCTGCCCTGTTGATGGTTCGATGGATGGTTGAGTTAACCGGAGCAAGAAGGTTCCCGGTTCCACAGGTAGCTTGAATGCAGCGCGCTTTGATAGGTAATCGGCGACATCGTTCTCTGTCCGGGGGACCTGCTCCACTTGGATACCGTCGAAGCGCTCCTCCTGTTTCCTCACATCATCTACATAAGCCTCCATCAATGGGCTCTGGTGATCCTTGTTGACCTGTCTTACAACAAGCTGCGAGTCACCCCCTAACGATGAGCTTCTTAACCCCAAGGTCGGCCACGATCCTGAGACCGGCAGGCAGCCCCTCGTACTCTGCAGTGTTGTTGGTGGACATCTCCCTGGGAAAGTGCATTTTGGCCATATACTTGAGGTGCTCTCTGGTGGGTGCGACAAGCAGCACACCGGCACCGGCGCCTTGCAGAGAGAAAGCCCCATCAAAGTACATGATCCAGTCACGGTCTGCTTCTTTGCCGGGGAAAGCGGTCTCCTGGATTTTTTCGTCCGACGTTGAGGTCCATTCTGCAATGAACTCCGCCAAGACTCTGCTCTGGATTGTCGAGGTACTTTCAAACTTCAAACCAAAACTTGACAACTCCAAGGCCCGTTCCACAATCCTTCCGATTGCATCTGGGTTATGCAGTATCCGTTGTAATAGGAGGCAGGTGACGACAGTGATCTTGTGGGCTTGGAAGTAATGACACACCTTCCTCGAGGCCATAAGGAGGCCGAAGAGCAATTTTTGCACACCGGAGTACCTCGACCTAGCCCCTGCAAGAGGGAGCTGACAAAGTAAACTGGGTGCTGCATCATCTTCTTCTTCTGCACCACCTCAACCGGCTACACATGCACTGCCTCGGTGGCATCAGACTCTAACTGGGGCCTCGCCTTGCCGGCATCAGGCCCTTCCAAGGGAATCTTTGGCTTGTCATCCGCTGGTTCTGCCGTCGCCACTGCCTCTTCGTCGACCTCCCTCTACGCCACCAATGCGGCGCCGACCACTTGATTCGTCGCCGCCAGATATAGCAGCAACGACTGTTGTGGTTTAGGCGCAACCAGTCTTGGTGTGGAGGAAAGGTATTTCTTCAGATCCTGCAAAACCGCCTCGGCTTCTGGGGTCCACTCCATTGGGCTGCCTTCTTCAAGATTTTGAAGAAGGGAAGGGCACGCTCGGCGGACTTGGAGATGAATCGGCTCATGGCGGCGATGCAACCAGTGAGCCGACGCACATATTTAATTCGCTTGGGCGCCTCAATCTGCTCAATAGCTTTGATTTTGTCTGGGTTTGCCTCAATCCCACGCTGTGACACAAAGAATCCAAGAGGCTTGCCGGACGGAACGCCGAAGACACACTTCTCAGGGTTCAGCTTAAGGTTGATCTTGCGCAGGTTGGAAAATGTCTCTTCGAGATCTTGCACAAGAGTTGGCTCGTCCACGGTTTTGACCACTAGGTCATCCATGTATGCCTCCATATTTCTATGGAGCCGAGGTTCAAAACCAATTTGGACTGCTCTTGCAAATGTCGAGCCAGCACACTTCAACCCGAAAGGCATCCGTAAAAAGCAATACATACCACATGGGGTGATGAATGTTGTCTTCTCTTCATCCTCTCTTGTCATGAAGATTTGGTGGTAGCCTGAGTAGGCGTCGAGGAATGACAACAGATCACACCCGACCGTGGAGTAAACAATCTGGTCGATGCGCGGCAACGGGAAGGGGTCTTTAGGACAAGCCTTATTGATATGTGTGTAGTCAATACACAGCCTCCACTTCCCATTTGCCTTGCGCACCACTACCGGATTGGCCAACCACGTCGGGTGGAGCACTCCTCTCACCAAATCTGCTGCTTCCAACTTCCTGATCTCCTCCATGATGAACTCCTGCCTCTCCGGAGCCTACTTTCTGACCTTCTGCTTGACGGGCCGTGCATGAGGGCAGACAGCTAGGTGTTGCTCAATCACCTCCCTGGAAACACCGGGGATGTCGGATGCTTTCCATGCAAACACGTCGACATTCGCCTGCAGGAAGGTGACGAGCGCGCCTTCCTATTTGCTGTCGACGGTGGAGCCTATGGTGAAGGCCCCTCCTGTGCCATCCTCCCTGGCAGACACCTTCTTGGTCTGCTGCGGCTCGGCTCTGGATTTCTTGCTCTTGCCGGTAGAGCTCTCTGGCACGTCCTCGACGGTAGCGCAACACTCCGAAGAGGTGTGCTTGATGGAGTGGGTGCGAGAGGTCTTGCCGGGCTTCTTCTTCCCTCCTGGGCCTTCTGCGGCAGGAGTAGGAGCCTTGACGGTAGTTGCTGCAACTGCTTCCCGATAGAGTTGGTCGGCGCAAATCAGCGCGTCCTTCTTGTCGGAGGGGATGGAGATGATGGTCAACGGCCTGGGCATCTTTAGCATGTTGTAGGCGTAGTGTGACGCCGCCATGAACTTAGCTAGTGCCGGGCGGCCGAGGATCCCGTTGTAGGGCAAGGGGATCTCGGCCACGTCAAAGACGATCCTCTCCATCCTGTGGTTCAACTCTCCTCCAAGCGCGTCCTTCTCTGTCATGGGCAGTGTGACCTTCCCCTTCGGCTGGCTCCTCCCTGGATTGACCCCTTGAAACGTGCCCGTTTCCTCGAGGTCCCTATCGGGAATTTGCAGCCTTTTGATCATGATGGGCGAGATCAAGTTCAGGACAGCCCCACCGTCAACCAACATCTTGTTCACCTTGATGAGACCAACAATGGCAAACACCCGACCGCGGTTGTGCGGTCAGGGTGGTCCTCGGCATCAAAGATGAGGGGCGTGCTGGACCATTTCAGCGGCTTCCAAGCGTCGAACGACCACTCCGCCGCTGTAATCTCACGCGCCCAGTGCTTGAGATGGCAGCAAGAAGTGTGCAGCGAGGCGCCACCATCGACTCACATAGCCTCCGTAGCCTTCTGGAACTCTTGCTCACAGGACTCGTCGTCCTCGTCGTGATCACCATCTACTTGTTTCTTGTCACGGCCCCGATCGGGCTTCTCTTGCTGGTTGTCCTTGCCAGGGCGGCTTCCTTGGCCGCCACGCTTCTTGCCGGATCCCTCGGCACCGTCCTGATCTTTCTCCTTGTCCCGCCTTTCATACTCGGCCTTCTACTTTTCAGCAAGAAGCTCGACTTGTCGGCAGTTCTGGAGGTCGTGGCCCTTGGTGTAGTGGATCTTGCAGTATTGCTTGCCGGATCCCCCTGGCTTGTCGTCAGCTGCTAAGGCCTGGCAAGCGGCGCACCCGGCAATCTCCTTGTCGGGGCCGCCTGCCTTGACCTTCTTGGCAGCGCCGGTGTCGTCAGACCCCTCGACGGCAAGTACGGCCTTGCCCTTGAGTTTCCTGTTGTGACGCCGGTCCTTCTTCGTCGGGGTGGCGACGTCTTCGTCGGTAGAGTCGGTTTCCGCACCGGCGTCTTCGCCGGGGGTACTTCCTTCCCTCTTTAGCCCGGGCACATCTATCAGCCAGAACGTAGAGCTCGGCCACATACTTAACCTTGGTCATCGCCAGCTCTTCGCGCATCTTGTGGTTGCGCATGTTTTGATGGAACACGCTGATCACAGCGGCGGGATGAACGTCGGGGATGTTATAATGCACCCGGCTGAATCTCTGGATGTACTTGCGCTGGGTTTCCCCTTCCTTCTAGGGAATGATATGCAGATCACTAGCCTGGCCATGAGCTTGGTGGCCTCCTGTGAAGGCGCCAATGAACTCATGGCACAGATCCGACCAAGAAGAAATGGAATCCGCCGGCAAGTGCATCAGCCAAGACATAACATTGGGCTTCAGTGCCAGCGGGAAATAATTGGCAAGCACCTTGTCGTCGCGAGCTCCGGCCGCCTGCATCGCCATGGTGTAGATGCTAAGGAACTCGGACGGATGGGTCTTGCCAGTGTAGTTCTCGCCAACGTCGGGCTTGAATGTGCGGTGGGACGGCCACTGGAACTGCCGTAGCTCGCGGGTAAAGGCTGGGCAGCCCACCTCGTAAGGTAGGCCGCTGGAGTCCCACGGTGCTGGGTGGTCCATAGCGGGTCCCGACCATTTTTCCGACTGGTGGCGTGTATCGCGGTGGCACTCAATAGTGGACCGAGCATCTTCATGAGCTCATTCTCAAAGAACTTGGCGCTAGTCGCGGTGGGTCCGCGGGTCGGACGACGCTATAGAGATGTTATCACAAGAGTCGTCCCAACGGGCAGACGCCCGCGGCGTCTGGCGAGGAGGAGGAGAGTGCACCGTGGCCGCAGCTCCCCCGGTCCTCCCAGCGCCAGCATGTGGTGGCTAAATGGAGCGTTGACCTGAGGGCCCCGCCGGTCCCGGATCGTCTTTGTTGGCGACGGCGACGAGGCTCCGGATGGTGGCCCTCCACTCGCCGAGCTTCTCTGCAGTGGGAGGGAAGTCGAGGAGCAGCCGCGCACGTGCCAAGGCTTCTGCTGGCGTGGGCAGTGGCGACAGCTGCGTAGATCACGGCACGCTTCGACTTCTAACCACGTTAGAAAGAGCCCCATCACGACCCAGCAGCTGCGCGCAATTTTCGCCAGCACTTCGACGGGCATGCTGAACTCCTTCATCCCGCGGACGACGCACAAGGCTCTTCGCACGGCGGTGCCCAAGGTCACCGGCATGGTGATGTTGCTCGTCGTGCACACCATGGGAAGAGCGCGCAGTGGCCGCTGGTGTGGGCGTCTTGGAGGTCGCTACGCCGCCCGGGGGTGGCACAACGACACTCCTGGAGGGCCCCGCGCTGCCTGCGGTGGGCCCAGCTCCGTCTTTGGATCTCGCGACGTGCGGTCGGTCGTCTGGCGTGCGAACAGCGCCGCTCTCCAGGCTCTAACTGCTAGGGGCGATGCTGGTGCTCGCGGACCGCGGCCCGTGTCCTGTCCGCGACCAGCCCGCTGCTCGCCCGTACTGGCACGGGCCGTTCGGCTCCCAACGAGCCGATCGCCATGGCCGTCTTCTTATTGGGAGCCATGGCGACGAAGAACTGCTAGGCTAACTACTAGACCAGATTCTCACAATTGCGCCCCCTACCTGGCGCGCCAAAGATGTCGGTGTGGAACGACACCTATGGGATCACAAGAATCCCTACTACGATTGTCGGGGCGCAGGGTTGCGAGAAGAGCAGGATTAGTAATCAGCACAAGGATCGTTTACCCAGGTTCGGGCCGCGAGGTGATGACGGGAAAATGGAGGGCGTGAGAATACGCGTCCACGTCATTGATACAGAATGAATATATTTAAATGCGTAAATGCATACAATAAAAAGGAGATCAAACATTGCAGGTACTTTATTTCCAGAACTCTTACATTTACATAAAAATTCTGTTAATTACATCTTCGAAGAGAAAACCCCTGATTAAGAATTCCAACCTAGCTATTACATAAGATTGCAACACATTCCTATTACAACATGCTACAAAAAAAAAGAAATTCCTCCTCACGATCGTTGACGCCGGCATGCTCGGGGGAGCCTTGGACTTTGTTGATATTATCATACGCGATGATTTTCACTTATATTTTACTTTTATTTGATTTGTACAGATATTGGCAGTACATGTGTGCATGCTTGAACGACTTCTCTTACTTTTCCATGTTGATTAACCAATATATAAACTTTAATTTATTTTCTTTACTTTGTATGAAAAAGTCATCTTAATGGTTAACTAATCTGGTAAATGAGTATTCAAACATCATGATGCATGCGTATGGGGCATAAAATCATGCACGCGCATGTTCTGTGTATGCAAAATACATTAGTACTAACAGTTGTAGTATTCTTTGTTTTATGAGTAGATGGCATCTATGTTTTCTTAATATCTGCAAGCCGTATGGGGGATGCATGATCTAATTTTCATCTTATGCGAAGATAAGCTAGATGCGACCTTTTTGAGCATACACATATATGGAGCAGATAAAAGATATTTAATTTGTTTTGGTGGCATATGCAAGTGCACTACAATATTTGTAGTGCGATCAGACTCATACTATGACTCTAGTCATCTTTTAGTTTTTTAATGTATGTCCATATGGAGGGAGCATAGAATTTATTTTAGTTGGGTGGATGTACGCCAATTGACCTAGAATTTGCTAGGTAGGACGTGTCCCTTTTACTTTGCATGCGCATACACTAGATTCGCCAATATCTAGTTATTTGTTGATGACGGCTAGCATTATTTGGGGCGAACACATTTTTATATAGTGCAACCATTTAGTCTACTTTAGAGACATTTGGTTAATATAATAGCATTTATGATTTGGGCGGCATTTTGTTTATGCACCATGAAGTGGGCTGTAAATTTTCTACGCACCCAATTTTTAACATGGTTAATTAAGTTTTGCTACATGACTCAATTTTAGCATATCATGCACACATGTGATCATCGAACATGCGACTAAGTATGGTGTCTTTTGACGAGCACCTATTGTTTTGCAATATTTTTTATATGCATCTTATAGTATATGGTTTGTTCCTCATTTTTTTATGTTGATTTTCCCCGAGTCATACCTTTGCCGTGATTTTGTTGAGAACAAAGCCTTCACTCTACATAAGGGAAGAAATACCTTGATTTGTGTCAATGTGACCAAACCAGAGGAACTCATCATGCAACTTGTATTTCTTGACATGTGTCAACATGACCATGGCAAGAACAAACTATCAAATTTGTGAGAATACCTCTTGACATGTGTTAATATGACAAAGCCAAGAGCAAGAATCATGTCACTTGGAGAAAAAAAATTCAAGATCTGTGTCAATATGACCAAATCAAGAACCATCATATGGAGGAAAAAGCAAGGATCATGCTAATTGAAGAAAAGTCCTAGATCTGTGTCAATATGACCAAATCAAGAACCATTATATGAGGAAAAAAGCTACTTGACTCATGTCAATATGACCAAGCCAAGAGCAAAAATTGGGCAACATGGAAAAGAATTCATGATCTGTGTCAATGTGACCAAATCAAGAATCATCCTATGGGGAGAAGCTACTTGGCTCATGTCAATATGACCAAACCAAGAGCAAAAATTAAGCAAGCATAGGGAAGAGCACCAATCAGAGAAGCAAAGGGATTAGGAGAGAACCATGAATCTCACCTTCCTGCCGAACTCCTCCAAATCTCCCTCTCCTCACGTATGTATGTGTGGAATTTTTCTTGTAGCAGTATATGTGTGTAGCAGCAGCAGAACAAGAGAGAATGAGCAGTCCAACCTCCTTTCATGAATGCTAGAGGGGAGTATTTATAGGAGGGGAGAGCAGCAGGAGCGACAAAGCCCTCCGGCGTGCACGCCCACGTTTCCAATCATGGGATCGTGCATGCAATCGTGGGAGCGTGCGGGCTGGCTCTTTTCTTTAATGTATTTCCTTGATTAATTGCTAGTTGACCGAGGTTTGAAGCGGCAAGCCCGTAATCAGCCCCTGTATTTCTTAATCACTGTGTGGGCTTGAATTCTTTAAATCAACTTGTGGGCCTTGACACCACACCCCTCACATGCATGCATAGCGTTATGCATCCATGCAATCAAGTAGCCGTATTTTTTAATTGGCTAAGCCTGATTAACCATTAATGATGCATTAAGGTTTTTTTGATGAGGGTGTGCACACTTAATTATTTCCTACGCAAATTAAAGTTCAATCTCATACATGAGATGAGTACGTCGACAAAATATTTCTCAACTGTATATATGTGTCAACACCTTATCAGAAGCATTTATTTATTTCTTTCCATATATCGCGCATATATTTTGTTAGCGCGATACATATTTTTATGTGTCGCATTGATATTTCTCATCAATGATGGAAAAGGACTCCATTTATCATATGCCCGATATTTCAGAAATATTGTGATTTTATGTTGGTATCTGGCATCCGCCGTAGGTGGCGGCCTGCATGGATGAACATTACGTATGATTTTAGTCGGGACGGATTTTTCATGGAGATTTTTATTCACTTTGCAAAATTTCCAGATATCGACTCTTTTTATTAATTTATTTTGTATGCCTGTTGTATTGTATTAAGCGATGGAAATTCACCCTGGTCGTTTACACTCAATGGTGTATTTTATCATTTTCACAAGTTAACGTAATTTATTTGTTTTAATCGCACTATGTTTACTTGGGCCAAAATCGGTGTCAACAGATGCCCCTCGAGGTCTGAATGCGAGTATATATTTTTTAATTAATATTCGGATTCAGAGCTCGAAAATATGCGTGTATACTTTTTTTGAGCGTATTTCTAATATTTGGCATAGCATCGGAGGCGTATGCATATACTATTATTTTATTCAAAAAAAAAATCATCGGCCAAATATTAGCCTCACGTACGTGTGGTACGCTGCTTTGAAAGTTTGTTAGGATTGCTTAATCGGATAAGGACTCAATCCTAGAAAGTTGTTATCAGCGGCCGGCCTCGTCGCCATATAAGTGCAGTTTAGCAGGAGTCTACACCCCTTTCTTTTTTCTTTTCTTCACGTCATCAACCAGCAGGACTGTTTTTCCTGCGTACAACTGGGCCGCCTCTAGCCTAACTCAGATCTTCCGGCCATCAGGCACGCATTGCTACTTCCCTTGTTTTCTTAAGATTCCTCTTAATCTAATGATCCTATCAATCTCCTTTTTTTTAGGAGGAGACAAGTTTCGATTGGATCCGTTGATCTTAGTAGAGGCAGATGTGTTTTGGGCTTAAGGTCAGTGACGTCGTGATTCTCCTGTCTCCTATAAGTATCTTTTCGGACCACTATTTACGACGTTCATCTTGTCTAATTACTGTCATCCTACTTTAGATCTATAGGAATTCTTGTTTCACGATTGACGTGCCGGCAAGCTTCTATACGAACTTGGTCCGTGGTACATCCATGCGGCCAGATATACCTGTATAATATTTTTCAGTAGCCTAGAGCGATAACAATCTTTCTTTAAAAGATATTATCATATATTTGGCATGGATCTCTCTCATAGTTGGCGTGCTGGGAGCTATGATTTTTCCCTGTCCCTCGCACAACTATAAAGATAAACATTATATGAAACTGTTGTTATCCACTTGTCTCTCATTTGGCAATCCGGCAAGTCTTCGTGACTTGGTCCGTCGCACAAATGCGGGGATTATAAGATATTAAATGTGTCATTATATACAAGAGTTGAATTTTCTCATCATTGGCGTCCCGGCAAGTTTCTGTATGAACTTGGACCGTCGCACAATTAACCTATATGAGCATGCGTATTTCTTTACTTACGCTCTTTTTTTTAGGAAGGAAGAATTGAATTGTTGATCGAATAAGTGAGAACGGACGACCATCCTGAAATTTCAGGTAATACATATAAAGCCAGTCTTAAGGTTTAACTTTCAAACTCATTTTATTTCAATTCATGCTGGTGATTTTCTTTTCATATATGTGTATGTAGATGGCGCATGGTCAACCTTCGGTTTCCTCTTATCAGTTGACCCTATCCGAATTAGCTAAACAACAGTTGTGTGAACCAGCAACTCATGAATTGGCTAACCCGGTACTTGTCCATTCAACATTACCACGGGGAACTTTGGATTCTTCCCTCCGTGGATGGCACTCTGAGCGTTCGTTTCGCGCATTGTGTTTTCATCCAATGGCACCCATTTCTAGAGCTGATCTAGACTTCACTTTAGGGACCAGGATAGTATCACAAAAATTGGGCTGGGAGTATCATGAAATCCAGTATGTCAAACGTCCAAAGGGTTATACTCAATGGGGTGTTGAGGTCTTAAACAATCACTATTTTAATCTGCAAGGGGGCGAAGAAAATACGGACTATATTCGTGGCGCCATTTATTGTTCCCTTTGTGATTATTCTGCCAGCCCCTCTTTGCTCCGCTCTTTACTAGAGAGGTGGAGTCCTCAAACCAATACTTTTATGCTCTCGTGTGGCGAACGCACCATCACTTTGCTTGATATGTTGCTTATGGCTGGGCTGCCTATAGTTGGCGAACCCTACGAAGAATATATCCCATCACTCACTAAGCAAAATCCTTCATTACTCTTGTACCCAAACTTTTTATTTGATCTTTTGGATGTGTGGGAGGTTCTTTCCGCCGAAAGCAAGCATAAAGAAAAATTTGTTACTTTCCAGGCTTGGTGTGATTATTTCCACAACAAGCGGGCTGATTTTTCGCCATCCGCCAGTCTTCGTAAAAGTCGTATGTATGTCGCAGCTTTTGTCGCGCTTTGGCTTTGCTACTTTGTGGTCGTTGGTGAAGGGCTGTTTATTCGCCCTGGCGTCCTTGTCATGGCATCTTGGATTGCTTTAGGGCAGAAGATATCGTTGGCACCCCCTGCGCTTTCCTCCCTATATCTTGCTCTTCGTCGTATCAGCACAAATCCTGTTGGGCCTTCCTTTGAACAGACACCTCGCATCTTTATCTGAAGAAAGCTTTTGGGTCCAAAGGCAAAGGGGACAAACTTCCTTCTCCGAAGAGACTTCCTATGCAACTGTGTATGCTAAGCACCATGTTCCGACCACCCAAGGTCTTTTCCCCAGAGACGGCGCATGAGTTTTTGGAAAACCATAGTAATATCATATGGTGCCCTTATTCCTCGCGCAACCTGACAGGGGTCGATCAACTACAAAGGTCCTTTGCCATTTCTATTCGCCGGGGAATGCTTCCTTGGAGGTTCTCAGCAGAGTCCACCGACCTATGTGCAGCCGAACCCTATCACCTAGATCGCGTAGCTCATCAGTTCAAGCTAGATCAACAGGTTCCATACAACCCATTGCAATCACTATTAACTGAAGCTGATGTTGGTGTTGCGTATGCGTACTGGTCACATTTACTGCACCCAGTCCAAGAGGATATCCCGCATGCCCTTGGCACTAATTATGTAGGTAGTGCCTCTCTTGCTTGGACCAACTGGTGGAGGAAATTTGCACATCCACACTCGACAATCTTGGATAGCCTCAAGTCTGGCAATATGTGTGGCAAAATCTCGTACGATGAGAGGAAAAGCATGTGTGCGAAAAGGGGAAAAAAGTTTTACCCCACACGTACTCTTTCATAGGATGATCTCTTTATCATAAAGGAAGTATTAGTAGGCCATCAAAAGGCCTATATTGAAAAAATCGAGGCAGAGGAGAAGGCTTTTGCAGATCATTGGAATCCAATTTTACATGCTTTTCTTTCGGATGATGAACCTTCTATGGAACCCCGACGTGTGAGTTAAATAACTATTACTCGATTTGACCCGTTTTATGACATCAACCCCCTGTTTCCTGCATTTTATTAACCTATATTTCTTTCTACAGAAGCGAAAGAAAATGGATATTGTTGAATGTCCTTCTCCCGATCCTTCACTTCACGAGCTCGGGGAAGATGATGCCCTCATCTCTATAGGCGAAGATGTGAGGCCTTTCACTAAAAGGAAGGTGGATACTCGAAACGAAGAGGATGATTCCAGTCCCATTAGATTGGATGGACCTATCCACATATCTGACTTTGGTAGTGTGGATCTTGATGGCATACTTAGTGGAGAGGTTGATCATGGTCTAGGTGATCTAGATAATTTAAATGTGGATGATTATGGTGTATCAAGCTCGGGTCTTGATCCCCCCCTTGTTTCACAAAGTTTGGACTCAAACTTTTCTCCGAGCACTGATGTTTTAAACATTTTGTCTACTTCTGAACAGGGTAGATTTATACAGCTCTTATCCATTCTTTGACATTATTATTTGTCGTTTCAAAGATTCTTAATTTTACTTCTTTTGCCATTACAAGGTGGTACAGAAGGAGCTTCTAATCTTGTTAGTGGCGAAGGAACGATGACACATATTTCAGCGTCACCCGTGGATATTTCCGCCATTACGAAGCCAATTCTAGATGCCATCGATTTGGTGTTGAAGAATGCTTTTGAAGCCTTAGACACCCCTACTTTAACTGATTCTCAACGTCGTGAGATTTTCCAGGCAGTTCGATCTGTGCTTCCGGTTGGTGAGACTGCTCCTCAGATTGCCGCTGTCTGCACAGGTTGGGAATAATTTGTTTCGATCTCAAATGCAGTGCAGGAAGCCCGCAAAACAGTTGAGGATCAGTCAAAGCAAAAGTCCGAATTTGTTACTACAGCAGAGGGCAAGGCTGAATCAATTGAAGCGTCTTTGAAAACCTCAGCAGCAGAGATGTCATCTGTGCTAGAGAAACATGCTGAGAAGAAGGAGCGTGTGGAGGCCCTCTCCGCTCAACTGCAAGAAGCTAATGCCGAGTTGCTTACATCTGGAGAGAGGGTCAGGCAACTGGAGTCAGACCGTTCCGCCAAGCAGGCTGAAGCCAAGAAGCTGCATGAAGATTTGCTCGAGAGGCTAATGCGAAAGCTTCAGAGGAACTGGAGGCTCTTAAAGGGAAGATATCAACGCTGGAGAATGAAGCCGAGTCTATTATCGGAAGTCTGAAGGACTGGCGCTCCAAGTCCAACTGAGTTTTTTTTTGGCTCCTAATAAATTATACATGTTGTCTATTTACATTTTCTACTCGGACTTACATAAGGCGGCCAATCGGTACACCCATTTTCTCGTGTTTTCCCACACACCAGTACCACCATTCGCGTATACTTGCGTGTGATTTATTCATGTGTACTGAAGGACTATGCAATGCTATTCGTACATCCCGGCTTTCTGTGTGGTATGGATACTTCGTGCTAATTGCATGAGCTAGCTTGGGTAACCCTTTATTTATTTACACTTTTTTTTGAAGCCTTATTACTTTATTTCACTGCTCAGTTTTTTTATCTTTTACAAATATATTTATATTTTTATGTACACTACCCTTTTGTACACCAGTTTAAGCTCATGAGAATTTGGAACCATTTCTTTTTACACCACGGTCTAGACTCGTAAGATATTGGAGTAACACTTTATGGGCCTCAGTTTATACTCGTGAGGACGTGGAGTAACATTTTATGTTCCCCAGTTTATACTTGTAAGGGTGTGGAGTGTATATGTACACAATTTTTGATGATTTGATTTTTGTTATCACAGTTTATACTCGTAGGTTGTTGGAGTTTTTTTTGTGTGCCCTAGTTTATACTCTTGAGGGTATGGAGTATATATGTACACATTTTTTGATGATTCCTTTTTTTTTCATCACAGTTTATACTCGTAGGTCGTTGGAGTTTTTTTTGTGTGCCCCGGTTTATACTCTTGAGGGTATGGAGTATATACACATTTTTTTGTCTTTACTCAAGCATAGTAACGCTTAAAGAATTTCCCGTTTACCGGTGGCGGGCAATATTTGCCATCAGGAGAAATTATCCTATATGCACCGCTAGAGTAGACTTCCTTTACGATGTAGGGACCCTCCCATTTTGGCTCGAACTTTCCCCCCATCCGTCGTGTAACATTCATTGGACGGATGACGGCGAGCACTAGGTCTCCTTGCTTGAATGATCTCCTTTTAACGTGCTTGTCGAAAGCACGGGACATTCTAGCCTGATACGCCTCCAAATTTTGTAATGCCTGAAGGAGTTTTCCTTCGAGCATTTCGAGTTCGCCGAGGCATAATTTTATGGCCTCTTCTTCAGAAAGTTTCTCCTGAATAGCAACTCTAAGTGAGGTAATTTGTACCTCTAACGTCAGAACTGGCTCTC
Source organism: Aegilops umbellulata (assembly GCA_032464435.1). Taxonomy (NCBI): domain Eukaryota; kingdom Viridiplantae; phylum Streptophyta; class Magnoliopsida; order Poales; family Poaceae; genus Aegilops; species Aegilops umbellulata. The sequence goes on along the minus strand of CP136054.1, from coordinate 151,829,012 downwards.
CTCCAAATACAAGGGAGTATGGTGTCATTCCAGTTGGTGTACGCGTCGTGGTTCTATAAGCCCACAAGGCCTCAAGAAGTTTTTCATGCCACTCACGCTTATTTCTAGACACGACTTTCTTTAACAATTTGCATAAGGTCTTATTAAAAGCTTCCGCTTGTCCATTAGCTGCCGGATTATAAGCCGTAGAATAGTGATGAATTATTTTGAATTTCGAGCATAACTTATCGACATGTTTATTTTTGAATGGTCCCCCGTTGTCAGACATGATACGGGAAGGAACTCCGAAGCGATATATGAGGTGTGTTCTTATGAAGTGCTCCACGTGCTCTCCCTTATCCTCTTTTAATGGTATAAGCTCGGCCCATTTAGAGAAGTAATCGGTGGCAGCCAGGATAAATTTATGCCCCTTTGATGATGGTGGATTAATAGGTCCTACTATATCCATTCCCCACATTTCAAATGGCCATGCAATATTTGTGGGATGCAACGACTCATGGGGTTGATGTATGAAATTACCATGTACCTGGCACTCGTGACACCTTTTTGCAAATTTCATGGCGTCGTCAAACATGGTAGGCCAATAGTAACCCAGATGTCGCAATTGATAATATAACTTAGGGCTAGATTGATGCGCCCCACACACCCCAGCGTGCACTTCATTCAAGGCTTCCAAAATTTCATTCCCTGCTAGACAGCGGAGGAGGATGCCCTCAAAGGAACGTCTATATAGGGTATCATTTATGCATGTATAGTGAACTGACCTTTTCCGAACTCTAGACCTTTCCGCGGAGTCCAGAGGTAAATATCCATGGAGCATATATTCCAGGAAAGGGCTTCGCCAGTCTCCGACTTCAATCTCGTAGACCTCTGCAGTCATTGCAACCGATGTCGTCGTCTCAACCGATGTTGTCATCTCATCCTCCTCGGCGAGTATAGGTAGGATTCTGCATTCTTCAACACGAACATCCATCAGCTGATGTGAAGTTAATGACATACTAGCGGCTAAACCTGCTAAGGCATCGGCCTTTTCATTTTGACTTCTTATAACATGCTGAATATTTAGATTAGCAAACATGGACATGAGCACTTTGGCTCGTTGGAAGTAAGGCATTAATTCTTCTTTCTTTACCATGTAAATTCCCAGTAGTTGGTTGATCACTAACTAAGAGTCACCATAAACAGTGAGTGAATCTAGCCCCATATTCAGAGCTAATTCAAGCCCAATTATCAAAGCCTCATATTCAGCTGTCAGGACCCCGATTCTAAGCCACATCGATCCAGCGTGTAACACTTCATATCACTTTGCGGCCTCACGCACGGTACTCCCACGGGTGCCACCTTACCTGGCCCGGGACCGTTTGCGCCTTTTGGCTCACGTATATGATAGTGTCGCTAGCATCCATATGACAGAGAACCCGGGCCGACATGGCTAGTCGTGAACCCGAAGCGGCGCTAGCCTATGAGGACAGGCATACATGAATCACATCGAGCATGTCGGTCATCAACGTATCTATTCGGGCTGTAGCACTGGGCTAACAGGACTCCGGTAACCCGGGCTGTAGCAGGCTAGGCAGGACTCCGAATATCAGCGCGTGACATTTCCCCGAAGGGACAGACATAGGAACGACGTGAAACACATGCCGGCCAGTCAAGTGTCTAAGCAGTAGTGCTGGGCTAGCAGGACTCCGGTGAACCGGGCTGTAGCGGACTACTATCGCTCAGAAGCACAAGACTTACATTTCCCCATATGAAAGGCTGCCAAGGATAAACAACTAGATAGTCGGATCCCACTCATACCAAGCATTTCAATCATACACACAATATGCCCGATATGAGTAAATACAACATGGCATCACAACAGTACTCTACGACTCAAGTACTTTATTTAGAAGGCTCCGAGGAGCCATACATATCATCCATACAGATAGGGGTCACATGACCCAACACTCAAGTCATACAAACATACAAGCACATGCGGAAGCAAAGTAGTCTGAGTACAGACACTAGAAAGAAAGAAGGCTTGACGAAGCCTGTCTATCTACAACGACCCTTCACAAGTCTTGGATCACCACCTGGTGATAAGTCACTCGTCAACGTCGAGGTCTACAAAGAACCCATCAGAGGGGTTGGTGCAGTCGTCTGAAAAACATGATTAAAGCAACATGAGTACGGAGGTACTCAGCAAGTCTTACAACAGGAACCTATCATACATGCACATTCTCAAGAAGGTAGTGGGGTTATTGCAGCAAGCCAGCTTTGACTCTTGGCTAAGCTATCCTACGAAAGACACCATTTGTAAATCATTTGTCGCACACGAGTCCACTAACACCAACACAATACTCCACCGTGGATCCTCTCTCGCCATCCTACGAGAGGGCCGTCCGCGGTACTCACACTTATCTTGAGGTTTTTAGTAGTATCCATTTAACTTGTCTATGAACTGTATAGGTGACCAAGTAGTCCTTTACCGCGGACGCGGCTATTCGAATAGATTTATACCCTGCAGGGGTGTACTTCTTCACACACGCTCTCACCACTTATCGCCGTTTACACGACATGTACTCGGCAACCTTCAAGCGGAAGCCCAGCGAGGGTGTCGGCCACGGCCTACCTAAACACTCAAGTCTCTAGTCCAGGTTTATCGCCTATTCGGGTTCCATCCGCAGGGAGTCCGGCCGAGGTTTCCACTAACGGCCCCGAACGATGTGAACAGGGTTCCGAGACACCAAACGGGCGCCCGGTTGACCCGGCCACGTGCCTACCGCAACACAGCCCACCCCGATGGTCAGCGCCGCGTGCGACCCCCAGCATGCTACAAACACCAGAAACTACTTGCAACTCCTGGACAGAGGACAAGCGTGATCAAGAAGCCGAGAGAGTCAATTAAGGATCCCAATGTGTGGTAGTAACTGAACCTTAAATCACACACACAGATCTCAGTTCTTAAGGTCGGCCTCAATGAAACAACCCACCATGTACTCCTACATGGCCTCTCATCGATTCCTTTACCAAAACATGTTCAACACTTCACTCTTGTCACCGACACAACCTTTCACTCCAGTTCATCATCCCAATGAGCCAGACCTGACACAACTCTAAGCATAGCAAGCATAGCATGGTAGGAACACACACACATGTATTGGCTCAATCAACTCCTACACATGCTAGTGGGTTTCATCTAGTTACTGTGGCAATGACAGGTCATGCAAAGGAAGTGGGTTCAGCTACCGCGACACACAGCAGTTTGAAACGCGTTGTCTTAATGCAGTAAACGAGAGCAGAAGCGAGAACATGGGTTTGTATCGGAATGATCAATGGGTTGCTTGCCTGATGGAGTGGTCGTGGGATACTGCCCTTCAGTTGGATACTCGGAGATATCCTCGGAGGCAGAACCTACCACGGATGACACATTGCAACACAATCAATACATGACGATATGCAACAATATGATGCATGCAATGACATGGCAATATGAATGTGTCCTGGTCTTGTGCAAGTTAAACCAGAAGGAAATGACCCCATTTGAACCAAAGATTCAAATGGTAGTGCATTTATAAGATCATATTAGTGCAATATCTTATAATGCCTAAACAGTGGGTTTAACTTGATTTAACATGCATGAAACCAGTTCCATTGGATAGATTGGATTTTTCTGATAGATTTTCATGTATAGAACTTTGCATTTGGAGTTACAGATAATTTTCTATGAATTTTTGAAGTTTGAACTATTTTCTGGATTTTCCTGTATAAAAATAAATCCAGCAAAATAATAACTGCGTCAGCACTGTGTCATGCTTGCGTCAGCAGTCAACCCCGCTGACTGGGTCAAACCTGACGTGTGGGGGCCACACGTCAGTGACACAGGGGCTAATCCCGGTCAAACCCCGCGCTGACTGGGGTTTGACTTGGTCCTAGGGCCCACTGTCAGTGACTTAGGGTGGTTTAACTGGCGGGTTTAGTTGTTAAAGACGGCCACGTCAACCCGCCGGAGTTTTCGCCGGCGACGACCTCGGCCCACGGCGGAAGATCGCCGGAACGGCCTAGAGGCCACGGCTTGGCGCACAGAGGGCACTGGCAGGTAGCCCGTGCACGGGCGCATCCAGCCGCGCACAGGAGAGGCCGTGAGGACGGCGGAGCTCGCCGGAGTCGAGCTCAGGGCGGCGGCCGGAGTCGGGCCTCGAGCGAACGCGGTGCTGCGGGGCACAAGAGGACAGGGGAGGAGGTGGAATCGAGGCGGGAGCTCACAGCGGAGGCAGCGGCGGCGTCAGCGGGCTCGGGGATGAGTCGGAGACGACGGGGCGGCGAGGACGATCTGCGGCGGCCGGCGACGAAGAGGACGGCGAGGGCGACTCTAAGGGGCACTCCGGCTCGCGTGGCTCGGCGAGGAGGCAGCTAGCGACGAGGCGGAGTAGCTGGGCTTGTTGGAGAGGCGAGGGAGCGGCTGTGGGCGCGGCAGCAGCGGGCGTCGGCGACGAGCTCCGCTCGGGGAGGGGGAAGAGGGGGATCCAGAGGAGGGGGGAAAATGAGCGAGCGGCGGGGCGTCGTGTGGCGACGTGCGGGACGTCCAGCGTCGGGGGGGGGGGGCAGGCAGGCAGGTGGCGTGGCGGCACGGCCGTGCGCGCGCGCCGGCCACACGCCCGGCCGACTGGCGCCAGGAGGACGACGGCGCTGGTGGGCTGGCCCAGCTGGGCCGCACAGGAGCGGGCCTCAGCTGGCACAGGTAGGCTTTTTTTAATTTTGTTTTCTTTCCTATTTCTTTGCAACTTTGTGGAATTATTTAAAGTACTTAGGCTCCTCCAAAAATTCTCAAACTGCACATGCTTGCTATTTAAAATATAGACAACATGAAACATTTCTGTTTGAGAATATTTGAACATTTAAAATATTTTTATAAATTTTAAATGCCCAAATTCAAATACTTATGTGTTAATTCAATAACCTTCTGTTGACCTAGAAAAATATGCACTATTTTTGCCAGGGGGTTTAAACCAAGACAAAGAGGGTGAACATTTTAGAAGGGCATTTCAGGTTCATTGAAAAAGATTTTAGTAAACCCTAGTTGATTCAGAAGGGGTGCTGGGGGTTCCTGCCTTCCCCATTTCAATTTTCTGTCAAAGGTAAACATGATGCACACTCTAATGCATGAACTAGCTAGGATGTGACAACTCACCCCCACTCAAAAGAATCTCGTCCCGAGATTTAGGTTCCTCCGGAAAGAAGGCGGGATACTCAAGTCGAAGACGATCCTCCCTTTCCCATGTAGCTTCTTGCTCGGAATGGTGTGACCATTGAACCTTGAGAAACTTAATATTGTGGCGTCGAGTGGTACGCTCGGCTTGATCAAGGATACGAACGGGGTATTCCCGATAAGTGAGGTTATCTTGGAGATCAAGCGTTTCGTGGTCCACTCCACGGATAGGATCCGCGAAGCAACGCCTGAGTTGAGAAACGTGGAAGACATCATGAACTCTGGAGAGATGCGGAGGTAGTTCCAATTGGTAGGCAACTTCTCCTCGTTTGGCAAGAATGCGAAAAGGTCCAATGTAACGAGGAGCCAATTTGCCTTTGATACCGAATCGATGGGTTCCCTTTAAAGGTGTAACCCGAAGATAAGCCATCTCACCGACTTCATAAGCCATGGGCTTATGCTTGCGGTCATACTGACTCTTTTGTCGAGACTGGGCGGTTTTCAACTTCTCACGAATAATGCGAACCTGCTCTTCTGCATCCTGGATCATGTCCGGGCCAAAGAGTTGTCTCTCGCCGATTTCTGACCAGTTAAGAGGCGTCCGACATTTTCGTCCATAAAGAACTTCGAAAGGAGCTTTGCCCAAGCTAGCTTGATAACTATTGTTATAAGCGAACTCGGCGAATGGTAGACACTTCTCCCAATTCATGCCGAAAGAGATGACAGAAGCTCGGAGCATATCCTCCAGAATTTGATTGACTCGTTCTACTTGACCACTTGATTGAGGATGGAAGGCGGTGCTAAAGGAGAGTCGAGTTCCCAAAGCATTTTGGAAACTTTCCCAAAATCGAGAGGTGAAGAGACTTCCACGGTCTGAATTAATTTCCAATGGAACACCATGGAGAGATACTATTCGAGAGATGTACAAATCAGCTAGCTGGCTAGCGGTTATACTCTCGCGAACAGGTAAGAAGTGGGCTACTTTGGAGAGACGATCGACAACAACGAAGATAGCATTATTCCCTCTTTTGGTTCTGGGAAACCCGGTAATGAAATCCATACCGATTTTATCCCATTTCCAATCAGGAATCTCCAATGGTTGAAGGGTGCCAGCGGGCCGTTGATGCTCTGCTTTGACACGACGACAGACGTCGCAACTAGCAATGTATTGAGCGATTTCTCTCTTCATCCTAGTCCACCAAAACCTCTGGCGTAGGTCTTGATACATCTTAGTGCTACCGGGATGAATGGTGAGAGGGGATTCATGAGCTTCCTTAAGGATCAATTGTCGTAAATGTTGTTTCTTGGGAACCACCAAGCGGTTCTCGAAGAAGACAACACCTCGTTCATCTATGGAAAAACATTTAGCAACTCCGCTAGCGATGTTTTCCTTAATCCGAGATATCCCTCTATCATACCGCTGAGCGGTAATGATTTGATCCGTAAGGTTAGGTTTCGCCACCAGGGTGGAAAGGAATCCTCGAGGAGCAATATGAAGATTAAGCTTACGAAATTCCTCGTGGAGAAGTGGTTGACCTTGTTGTAACATCAGATTGTTACAATAAGATTTACGACTTAGCGCATCAGCCATGACATTGGCTTTGCCTGGGGTGTAAGTTATTCCTAAGTCGTAATCCGAGATCAACTCGACCCAACGTCTTTGCCTGAGATTCAAATCCGGTTGGGTGAAGATATATTTCAAACTTTGGTGATCAGTGTAAATTTCGCAACGATTACCCAGAAGGTAATGTCGCCAGGTTTTGAGTGCATGGACTACTGCTGCAAGCTCTAGATCATGTGTGGGATAATTATCCTCATGTGGACGCAACTGTCGAGAAGCGTAGGCAATCACATGACGATCTTGCATGAGTATGCAACCTAGTCCTTGTCGCGAGGCGTCGCAATAGATAACAAAGTCCTTAGAAAAATCTGGTGGTACCAGTACGGGAGCAGATGTCAGGCGTCTTTTCAGTTCCTGAAAGCTGAACTCGCACTGTGGGGTCCACTCGAACTTTTTATCTTTCTTGAGGAGTTCAGTTAGAGGCTTAGCAACCTTGGAGAAATTCTCGACGAAGCGGCGGCAGTAGCTCGCTAGACCAAGAAAACTCCGAGCTTGCTTGACCGTTTCAGGTGGAGTCCAGTCAAGGACAGCTTGAACTCGCTCCGGATTGACAGCAATGCCCTTGCCAGAGATTACATGGCCCAGATAGGTCACTTCTGGCAACCAGAATTCGCACTTGGAGAATTTGGCATAAAGGCGATGCTCTCGAAGTTTCATCAATACTAGCCTTAGATGTTCGGCATGTTCTTCCTCATTCTTGGAGTAGATGAGTATATCATCGAGGTATACGACGACGAATTTATCCAAGTACTCCATGAAGATCGAGTTCATTAACCGAGAGAAGGTGGCTGGAGCATTGGTTAAACCGAAGGACATGATGGTGTACTCGTATTGGCCGTAGCGAGTGACAAAGGCCGTTTTGGGAATGTCCCCGTTCTTGATTTTGATCTGATGGTAGCCCAACCTCAAATCCATCTTGGAAAAGACTGAGGATCCAGCGAGCTGGTCATACAGGTCGTTGATCCTGGGGAGCGGATACTTGTTCTTGATAGTGACCAAATTGACAGGTCGGTAATCTACAACCATCCGATCCGTTCCATCCTTCTTCTTGACGAAGAGGACGGGGCAAGCCCATGGAGATGAACTAGGACGGATGAAACCCTTTTGCAAGGACTCATCGAGTTGTTTCTTAAGCTCAGCTAGTTCTAGGGGTGCCATCTTATAAGGTCTTCTAGAGATTGGGACGGTTCCTGGAACAAGGTCTATCACGAACTCGACATCTCTGTCAGGTGGAACACCTGGCAATTCCTCTGGAAAGACATCCGGGAAGTCACGGACTACCGGAATATCTTCGAGGTCTGGAAGGGGATTGGCATTTAGAGAGTAGAGCTGACGCTCCGATACTCGGGTCAAAACATTGACTGTCTTGCCCGATGGATGGGTAAGTTGAACAGTTCTAGTTGAGCAGTCAATCTTGGCGTAATGAGCTGACATCCAGTCCATACCCAAGATGATGTTTATGTCCGAAGACTTGAGAGCTATTAGTGACGCGAGAAAAACCAATCTGTCGACAAGAATTTCATTTCCATGGCTGATCCTAGAGGTTTGCCATCTAGAACCGGGAGTTTGAATTTCCATGGAGGTGGGCATGTCACAAAAGGTAGTATTGTGCAATCGAGCATAGCTCTCAGAAATAAATGAATGAGATGCTCCAGTATCAAAGAGAACAGTTGCCGGATGGCAATTAACAAGGAGCGTACCGAGAACGACGTTGGGGTCCTCTTGAGTTTCTTCAGCTGAAACGTAGTTGACATGGCCACGAGCAGTGGTTGCTGGCTTGGCGACAAGCACTTTTGCTGTTGACTTACCACGTCCAACAGACTTTCCGAACTGACTGGGGTTGTTCTGGGGACACTCACGGATGTAGTGGCCCGGCTCACCACACTTGAAGCAAGTTATCATATTGGGGCGTGGAGCAGTATTGGCAGTGGGGCCACCAAAAGTCCTGGGCGGCACATATGGCTGATTGGGGCGAGGCGCCTCAAAGGATGGCCTCGGGGTATACCTGGATGGTATAGCAGTGTTCGGGATCCAGACCCGGCGCTTCTGTGATCCAGAACCGGATGAAGATCCATAGTCACGGGAGTGCTTGCGTGAAGCTTCGAAGTCATTCTGCCCTGTCTCGTCACTGATGGCCTTGTTGACTAACCTCGGGAAAGAAGTGCAATCGTGCAGACGAAGGTCGCGACGGAGCTCAGGGCTAAGTCCCTTGCGGAACCTTGCCTGCTTTTTGGCGTCGGTAGATACCTCTTCGGGAGCATAGCGTGCAAGCCTTCCAAATTCGCGACTGTATGCATCCACAGTCAGCTTCCCCTGGGTGAAGTTACAGAACTCCTCCCTCTTGCGATCCATGAGACCTTCCGGAATATGATGCTCACGAAAAGCGGCACTGAAATCAGCCCAAGTAGTGAGTTGGCCGACCGGACGCATAGCTTCATAATTCTCCCACCAAAGGCTGGCAGGGCCTTCGAGGTGATAGGCAGCAAAGGTGACTTTATCATCTTCAGCCACGTTGGCAGAACGTAGCTTGTGGGCGATGCTGCGGAGCCAGTCATCCGCATCGAGAGGTTCGATGGAATGATTGAACTTTGGCGGGTACAGCTTGACAAAGTCATTGATGGACACCGAATTGTTCCTCTGCTGGCGTGCAGTGTTCTGCTCAATCCGCTCTAGCAAGCGATTGGTGTCGCGCCTGTTGCGCTCTGCCTCCAGCATCACTTCGGCCAGAGAAGGTGGTTGAGGAAGACTTTCCTCTCTAGGTGCACTAGCTTCTCCCTGCTCCGAAGCAGCAGGGTTGCTGCGGGTGTTGACCATCCTGGGAAAACAAAACAGCGATTTAAACAAGGATGGCAAAATCTGGCCAAGGAAGTGCGAAATGTAATGGACAACAAGGAATGCAGAGATGTTCATCCGTATGACAGGGTAATATAAAGCCATATATTAGCCAACAGTCATACACACCATACATAGATTAGTACAAGCCCGGCTGAAGTACCACTATGATGAAAGACGTTACATCACATCGGAGGCATTCCAAGCTCCTATACATTATTTAACTACACCTCCGGCATCGATACACACCAAGTCATATTCCACGGGTCACGCAGGACGGTGGACATACAACTGTTACAATACTAGCGAGACTACTACTAGCTCAGACGGCTCCGTAGAAGTCCTCATAGAAATCACCACCTAGACCTGGAAGCGGAACATGGTCATCTGGAAACAGACGGTCCTGCGGTGCTTGTGGACCATAGGGACTTGGGTGCGGCCTCGGTCCAACAGATGGCGGCAGAAGAGGCCCACGAGGAGGGGTGATGCCTCCCACCTCACGCCATTCCATGAAGTCTGGCAGACTAGCCCGCACAGGATACAAGTCTCTCATGTCCATGTATCCGGCTTGCACAGCAGGTGCAAACCTCGTCAAGGTGGCCCAATGATCAGCACGAGCATTAAAGAGCTCCATACGCAAGGCCTGGTTTTCACGGTCCTTATCTTCCAACATCTCAGTAGTGGTGCAAAGGAGTGAGTCCTCATGGGATGCATCACTGTACATGCCCTGAAGGTAACCATGCGCCCCAGGGAGGGATGCTGGCATGTAGCGAAATTCAGTGTTGCTCAACAAGGCAGTTCTAGCTCGCATAATGGTCATCATCGAGTAGGCTGCATCTTGAACGGACATCCCAATAGTGATCCCGAGTCCATAAGAACAGTGGAGTGGTTCCGTGGCTCCGGGATAAGATGGATATATCCTGACCGTGCACAGATATTGGCTCTGGTTGAAATCTCTAAACTGCTCTTCTACGGTGTATTCAGGGTACCATCGGTAACCTGCCTCAACCATCACTCGAACCAACATGGCGGTATGACCACATACACCGATGCAACTGGTCAGACGAACCACTTGGTTTTGGGAACGGGTAGCCATCTGAAAGCACAAAATAGTGCAAAGGCATTAGAATTTCTGGATGAAATTGGACAGCATAACGGCTGTAAATGCTCAGAAAAAGACTTGAGACATCCACAACAGTTTGCGAAACCACTCAACAACAACATATCAAGGTTCTGGTTCAATTGGCAACCTACTAAACTTTAGTAGAACTGAACTGGGTTGTACCCAACAATCCTATAAGTTACTACGGATTTAGTAACACGTGAACCTGATAGAGAGAAGAGAGCCTAGTCCTTAACCCACGTAGAAAGAGAAGAGAATGACTCAGAATAGAGGGCATAAGGTAAAGGAGTAAAAGAGCCTTACGTTCCCTCCCACAATCAATTCCCCTACATATAACTAAAGCATTTCTAGACTCGACATCGACCAGTTTGGCTTAGCGAACCTACAGGCAGTCCGGCTCTGATGCCAACGCTATCAGGACCCCGATTCTAAGCCACATCGATCCAGCGTGTAACACTTCATATCACTTTGCGGCCTCACGCACGGTACTCCCACGGGTGCCACCTTACCTGGCCCGGGACCGTTTGCGCCTTTTGGCTCACGTATATGATAGTGTCGCTAGCATCCATATGACAGAGAACCCGGGCCGACATGGCTAGTCGTGAACCCGAAGCGGCGCTAGCCTATGAGGACAGGCATACATGAATCACATCGAGCATGTCGGTCATCAACGTATCTATTCGGGCTGTAGCACTGGGCTAACAGGACTCCGGTAACCCGGGCTGTAGCAGGCTAGGCAGGACTCCGAATATCAGCGCGTGACATTTCCCCGAAGGGACAGACATAGGAACGACGTGAAACACATGCCGGCCAGTCAAGTGTCCAAGCAGTAGTGCTGGGCTAGCAGGACTCCGGTGAACCGGGCTGTAGCGGACTACTATCGCTCAGAAGCACAAGACTTACATTTCCCCATATGAAAGGCTGCCAAGGATAAACAACTAGATAGTCGGATCCCACTCATACCAAGCATTTCAATCATACACACAATATGCCCGATATGAGTAAATACAACATGGCATCACAACAGTACTCTACGACTCAAGTACTTTATTTAGAAGGCTCCGAGGAGCCATACATATCATCCATACAGATAGGGGTCACATGACCCAACACTCAAGTCATACAAACATACAAGCACATGCGGAAGCAAAGTAGTCTGAGTACAGACACTAGAAAGAAAGAAGGCTTGACGAAGCCTGTCTATCTACAACGACCCTTCACAAGTCTTGGATCACCACCTGGTGATAAGTCACTCGTCAACGTCGAGGTCTACAAAGAACCCATCAGAGGGGTTGGTGCAGTCGTCTGAAAAACATGATTAAAGCAACATGAGTACGGAGGTACTCAGCAAGTCTTACAACAGGAACCTATCATACATGCACATTCTCAAGAAGGTAGTGGGGTTATTGCAGCAAGCCAGCTTTGACTCTTGGCTAAGCTATCCTACGAAAGACACCATTTGTAAATCATTTGTCGCACACGAGTCCACTAACACCAACACAATACTCCACCGTGGATCCTCTCTCGCCATCCTACGAGAGGGCCATCCGCGGTAATCACACTTATCTTGAGGTTTTTAGTAGTATCCATTTAACTTGTCTATGAACTGTATAGGTGACCAAGTAGTCCTTTACCGCGGACGCGGCTATTCGAATAGATTTATACCCTGCAGGGGTGTACTTCTTCACACACGCTCTCACCACTTATCGCCGTTTACACGACATGTACTCGGCAACCTTCAAGCGGAAGCCCAGCGAGGGTGTCGGCCACGGCCTACCTAAACACTCAAGTCTCTAGTCCAGGTTTATCGCCTATTCGGGTTCCATCCGCAGGGAGTCCGGCCGAGGTTTCCACTAACGGCCCCGAACGATGTGAACAGGGTTCCGAGACACGAAACGGGCGCCCGGTTGACCCGGCCACGTGCCTACCGCAACAGAGCCCACCCCGATGGTCAGCGCCGCGTGCGGCCCCCAGCATGCTACAAACACCAGAAACTACTTGCAACTCCTGGATAGAGGACAAGCGTGATCAAGAAGCCGAGAGAGTCAATTAAGGATCCCAATGTGTGGTAGTAACTGAACCTTAAATCACACACACAGATCTCAGTTCTTAAGGTCGGCCTCAATGAAACAACCCACCATGTACTCCTACATGGCCTCTCATCGATTCCTTTACCAAAACGTGTTCAACACTTCACTCTTGTCACCGACACAACCTTTCACTCCAGTTCATCATCCCGATGAGCCAGACCTGACACAACTCTAAGCATAGCAAGCATAGCATGGTAGGAACACACACACATGTATTGGCTCAATCAACTCCTACACATGCTAGTGGGTTTCATCTAGTTACTGTGGCAATGACAGGTCATGCAAAGGAAGTGGGTTCAGCTACCGCGACACACAGCAGTTTGAAACGCGTTGTCTTAATGCAGTAAACGAGAGCAGAAGCGAGAACATGGGTTTGTATCGGAATGATCAATGGGTTGCTTACCTGATGGAGTGGTCGTGGGATACTGCCCTTCAGTTGGATACTCGGAGATATCCTCGGAGGCAGAACCTACCACGGATGACACATTGCAACACAATCAATACATGACGATATGCAACAATATGATGCATGCAATGACATGGCAATATGAATGTGTCCTGGTCTTGTGCAAGTTAAACCAGAAGGAAATGACCCCATTTGAACCAAAGATTCAAATGGTAGTGCATTTATAAGATCATATTAGTGCAATATCTTATAATGCCTAAACAGTGGGTTTAACTTGATTTAACATGCATGAAACCAGTTCCATTGGATAGATTGGATTTTTCTGATAGATTTTCATGTATAGAACTTTGCATTTGGAGTTACAGATAATTTTCTATGAATTTTTGAAGTTTGAACTATTTTCTGGATTTTCCTGTATAAAAATAAATCCAGCAAAATAATAACTGCGTCAGCACTGTGTCATGCTTGCGTCAGCAGTCAACCCCGCTGACTGGGTCAAACCTGACGTGTGGGGGCCACACGTCAGTGACACAGGGGCTAATCCCGGTCAAACCCCGCGCTGACTGGGGTTTGACTTGGTCCTAGGGCCCACTGTCAGTGACTTAGGGTGGTTTAACTGGCGGGTTTAGTTGTTAAAGACGGCCATGTCAACCCGCCGGAGTTTTCGCCGGCGACGACCTCGGCCCACGGCGGAAGATCGCCGGAACGGCCTAGAGGCCACGGCTTGGCGCACAGAGGGCACTGGCAGGTAGCCCGTGCACGGGCGCATCCAGCCGCGCACAGGAGAGGCCGTGAGGACGGCGGAGCTCGCCGGAGTCGAGCTCAGGGCGGCGGCCGGAGTCGGGCCTCGAGCGAACGCGGTGCTGCGGGGCACGAGAGGACAGGGGAGGAGGTGGAATCGAGGCGGGAGCTCACAGCGGAGGCAGCGGCGGCGTCAGCGGGCTCGGGGATGAGTCGGAGACGACGGGGCGGCGAGGACGATCTGCGGCGGCCGGCGACGAAGAGGACGGCAAGGGCGACTCTACGGGGCACTCCGGCTCGCGTGGCTCGGCGAGGAGGCAGCTAGCGACGAGGCGGAGTAGCTGGGCTTGTCGGAGAGGCGAGGGAGCGGCTGTGGGTGCGGCAGCAGCGGGCGTCGGCGACGAGCTCCGCTCGGGGAGGGGGAAGAGGGGGATCCAGAGGAGGGGGGAAAATGAGCGAGCGGCGGGGCGTCGCGTGGCGACGTGCGGGACGTCCAGCGTCGGGGGGGGGGGCAGGCAGGCAGGTGGCGTGGCGGCACGGCCGTGCGCGCGCGCCGGCCACACGCCCGGCCGACTGGCGCCAGGAGGACGACGGCGCTGGTGGGCTGGCCCAGCTGGGCCGCACAGGAGCGGGCCTCAGCTGGCACAGGTAGGCTTTTTTTTAATTTTGTTTTCTTTCCTATTTCTTTGCAACTTTGTGGAATTATTTAAAGTACTTAGGCTCCTCCAAAAATTCTCAAACTGCACATGCTTGCTATTTAAAATATAGACAACATGAAACATTTCTGTTTGAGAATATTTGAACATTTAAAATATTTTTATAAATTTTAAATGCCCAAATTCAAATACTTATGTGTTAATTCAATAACCTTCTGTTGACCTAGAAAAATGTGCACTATTTTTGCCAGGGGGTTTAAACCAAGACAAAGAGGGTGAACATTTTAGAAGGGCATTTCAGGTTCATTGAAAAAGATTTTAGTAAACCCTAGTTGATTCAGAAGGGGTGCTGGGGGTTCCTGCCTTCCCCATTTCAATTTTCTGTCAAAGGTAAACATGATGCACACTCTAATGCATGAACTAGCTAGGATGTGACATCAGCCGAATTATTTGAAACTGCTGAAGTTAGGGTAAATGAGTACGGGGTTATCCCTTCACTTGGCGTCACAAAGACGACTCCCGCACCTGCCCCTGATCGTCGACATGCGTCGTCGAAGTACATTTGCCAACATGTACTAGCAACTGATGTAGTGAACACCTCTTCATCCGGCAAGTCATCATCTATGGGGAAATCATCGGGTATTGGATGTGTGGCTAGGAAGTTAGCTAACGCCTGCCCCTTCATGGCCTTTTGTGGTACAAATTTTATATCAAATTGCGACAAAAACATTGCCCACTTAGCCAGTCTACCTGAAAGCACCATTTTATTTAAGATATACCTGAGAGGGTCTGCTCTCGATACGAGGTGTACAGTATGCTCTAACATGTAATGGCTTAATTTTTGTGCTGCAAACACCAATGCGAGACATATCTTTTCCATGTCCGGATAGTTACACTCAGCCCCCACAAGGGTGCGACTAAGGTAATATAGGGACATTTCCTTTCCGGACTCATTATTCTGTGCTAAAAGAGCTCCCAACGACATAGGCATGGCTGCCGTATATAAGATCAGAGGACGTTCCTTAACTGGTGCACGCAGGATAAGTGGGTGTATAAGGTATTTTTTAATGTCCAAGAATGCATTTTGGCATGCTTGGTACCACTCGAATGAGACACCCTTTTTCATGAGACGTGAGAATGGTTTACATCTTCCTGATAAATTTGAGATAAATCTCCTAATATATGCTAGGTGACCTTGGAAACTCTTCAGTTCATGTAGGTTCGTGGGTGGTGGCATATTAACGATCGCTTTTACCTTATCTGGGTCAATTTGGATGCCTTTTTTTGTGACCACAAAACCAAGAAATTTCCCGGAAGAAACTCCGAACGCACATTTCATGGGATTCATTTTCAAGTTATGTTCCCTCAGACGCTCGAAAACCATTGCAAGATGTTTCATATGGTCTTCTTCACGTTTTGATTTTACCACTATGTCATCAATATAACATTCAACGATTACGTATAACAACCCATCTAAAACTATGGTCATGGCTCGTTGATATGTTGCCCCTGCATTTTTTAGTCCAAATGGCATGACCTTATAACAGAATATGCCTTTGGGCGTTCTGAAAGCCGTTAGCTCTTCATCTTCTGGCGCCATTTTTATTTTATTATATCCGGAATATCCATCCATAAAAGAAAATATTTCATGATTCATGGTAGCATCAACGAGTATTTCAGATATAGGTATAGGAAAATCATCTTTAGGGCATGCTTTATTTAAGTCCCTAAAGTCTACACACACACGGATTTGACCATTTTTCTTCTTAACTGGAACAATATTGGAAAGCCACTTAGGATATTTAACTTCCCTAATGAATCCAGCAGCTATGAGTTTGTCGACCTCGGCTTCTATCTTGGGGAGTAGCTCGGGTCGAAATCTCCTTTGTGCTTGTTTTACTGGGGGAACGTCGTCTTGCACGTCAAGTCGATGCACCGCCACTTCTGGATCCAAGCCTGTCATTTCCTCATAAGTCCAAGCAAAGACATCTTTGTTTGCGGAAAGGAACTTACGATATTCCTCTTTCTTTTCTTTGGACAGATGTGCGCCAATAAAAATCGGTCGAGGTGTCGGGGGAAATCTGCCTCCACGAACACCTATGGAGACCGAGCCCCTTTCTGGTTCGGCGGGGGGCGGAGGTCGCGCGAAGAGCGGATCGAGGCGATGCACACAAGAGATTTACCCAGCTTTGGGCCGCACGAATGCGTAAAACCCTAATGCTGCTTTGTGGTTTGTATTGTGTTCTTGTTCGGGAGCTCTGAGTGCTACAGTACACTCAGGCAACTAATCAGACCGAGCGTGAGTGGCCTTCTTCTCCCTCCCCCCTTCCTCACGTTGCGCATGGGGCCTCCTTTTATATGCGCAAGGGGTTACCCACAGGTGGCAACGTAGGCGGGGGTAAAACTGGAAAACGCTGTGCTGGGTACAGCTGTTTGCACAGTGCTATCATACCTAACTCTGACGGCAGGGGACAAGGGCATTAAATGCCCATCTAGGTCACCCAAACAGTGCAGAAAAGGGACCGTTAGGGGCGCCACCGTTTGCCACGACGGCTATCCTGTCAGCGTTGCTTCGCCACCGCATGCCCCTGGCTGCGCAGCCTCTCGCCACGTACGCCTGGAATGCCCCAGAGCAACACGTGGGTGGATGAGCTCGAACGCAGGCGCGGGGTGGTGACTTGCCGCGGCAAGCGCCTTGCCGCGGCTGATGCCTTGTCGTGCCCGGGAGCTTGTCGCCCACCGGTCCTTGCCGGGACGCGTGGCGCGTCGCAGCAAGTCTCTTGTCGTGCCCTGGTCGGCCTTCCCGGCAAGCTCCTCTTGCCGGGGCCTTGTGCTTCGAGCGACCGTCCCGGCAAGCTCCTCTTGCCGGGGCCTCGCTCTCTTCGGGTGGCCTTCGCGGCAAGCTCCTCCTGCCGGGGCCTTGGCTCAAATACTTTGTTCTTGGATGGCCTAAGAAGGGACCATGGAGAGTTTTAGCGATCACCTGGCAAGCCTTGCCGCGGGGTGCTACGACTGTCCGTGCGCAAGTTCGGGGTACTAAGGTACCCCTACTTTAGTACACCGACAGGAGCCCCCGGGCCTGGGCCATACACGGTGCCGAGCGCTGTTGGGCCAGGCCCAGAACAGTGCACGGGCACGCGCGGCCTGGGTCACGCCGCATCTTCTTCTGCATCCACCACGTCCTCCCCGAACGGCACGCGTCGAACGCGACATCGTGGGGAGAGGCGTGCGTGACGTGGGTGGCGTGCGCGGGGCTGAGCCCCGCAGGCATGCGTCACGTCGCAATAAAGGGGGGGGGGGGGCGGTTCGCGCCATCTCCATAAGTGGAAGGAGCCGTGCAAGCGTGGCTCGTTTGCTGGACGGGGCCGAGGCATGGTTTCCGAGGCGTCCGCTCCCCACGATCACGGGGTGGGGGGAGGTCGTCTCAGCCGTCGCCTCGGTCCTGCACGCCAGCCACGCGGCTTCCATGCACCTGGAGTTGCGGACGGTGGAGGCAGGAAACCGGGCCGTCGCGGGTCGAGGCAGCAGGCCGGTCCCAGTCGCCTGCTCTTCCTGTGTCTTGATTGGCTGAGTGGGGCGGCCGAGCCCCCACCCTGCTCCTTTATAAAGAGCAAGAGGGGGCGACGGAAATCCACACTCCTTCATCTTTTCTTCCCTTCAGCTTCCGATCCCCTCTCTCCATTCGCCATGGAGAAAGGGAACCCTGGTCCTTCATCGGTGGCGGCGAGGGTCGCTGCTAGGCAACGCGCCCCTCCTCCCCTTGCAACCGCGGTGGCAGAGCCAACCGTAAGGGGAAGGGGGAGGGGGTGAGGTCATGGACAAGGCCGAGGCGCTCGGGGACGAGGCGGACGGGGCGACGCGCCGGCCTCGCCTCCGCCAGCGGCTCCTCTTCTCACGGCGGTCCACATCGGGGACGACCCTTGCGAGTTCTTCATCAGGCTGCGCCGGGTGCCTCGTCGTCGCCTCCGTCTCCCGGCTCCCTTCGCAAGCGTGATGGAGATGGAACAACCCGAGACGCTAAGACTGCGCATGAGGGGCTGCGGGATCAGCAGCACACGGGTCCACGTTGAGTCCCCAGCCCCCGGCGTGATGTATCTTGGTCGAGGGTGGAAGATGTTCGCCCGTATCCACATCTTGATGGAGGGGTTCACCCTCCATTTTAAGTTGATGGAGGTCGATCTCCTCTCCGTCAAGGTCTTCGGGTGCTACGGGACCCGGGCCCGGTGCTGCGTGGATAGCTCCTCCGACAGCGAAGGCTCCTCCTCGAGCGAGAGCGACGAGGAGGGGAGCGACAGCGACGATGAGGGTAGCGGTCGTCGGGATGACGGGTCCGACTAGGCATCGGTCGCGGCTCCATGTGGCACCGGCGACCCCATCATCCGTGTCGCCGGCTCCTTGAGCTTCTCGGGGTCGTCTCCTTGGCGGCTGGCGTAGGGAGGCTGCGGAAGAGGAAGAGGGCGGGCGGCAAGGCCATCAACTCGGAGTACGGGGGCACGGCGCCCTCGACAGCGTGCTGACGTCCTGTCGCCTCGTCGAGCCCTGCTTCCGGCGCCGCCGTCACCGTCCAGCTTTCAGACGGCCCCCGGGGTGTTCTCTTGGTGTCTTCTGCCACCCGAAGCTCGCCTAGGCGCCCCTTTTGCCCTTTTCGCCTCCTTGTCCTACCTCCTGAGGAGAGAGACAAGAAAGGGATTACGGGCACCTTATCTCTTTTTAACTTGTAAGCCCTCGGGCTTTAGTTGCATTTAAAGCTTGTAATCCCATCTCTCATGTTTTTCATTCTCTCTGAACTGTACCTGAGCGGAATGTTTTTTTAATGAAAAGGGGATGTTTGCCGGGCCATTTGTCCCGCGGGTAAAACGCAGGCCAGGGAGCGAGTCCTGTATATCGCTAAGATAGACACTTCTTTGCCCGGCAACATGCCCTGCCGTCTTCCCGCGCCACTCGACCTTTCTCACGCCTTTGGCGGAGGTAGGGATGAGGCGGGTTCGGGCTCCTCATTCCGTCCCATTGCCGCCGCGGCTACTACCAAAACTGGCCCCAGGAACGTGCTCTGGGGCCCAAAGTTAAGGGAGCACGGTAGCTTTTTAGGAAGAAACAAGGTTTTCGCATTCCTCAGTCCATAAGAGAATACATGACAAGGGATGAAAAACTTATCTGGGATTGCAGCCCCCGGCAACTTTGGCTTGCCGCGGGCGAACCTTTGTACTTGCAGCCCCCGGCAACACTGGTTTGCCGGGGACCAGATGCTGGTCCGCCCTTCTTCTCTTCTTCGTCCTTAAACGGTCTGGCCGGGATATGCAAAACCCTGCGAACCAAGGGAAACGAAAGAACAGGAAAAAAGGACGCAGACCTGACCTCTAAGCTAGGGGTTAGCAGCTGTTAGGCACTATCAACCCTAACCAAGGACGAGACTTGACTCAGCATGCATGCTAAAACTTAGGGCGCCAGCGCTTCATTTACTGCTGATCAGGGTCTGCGCCTGGCTTTGTACAAAGGATTACATGCAACAGCGGCAAGATTTGTACAAAAGGGTGGTTGCCGGACGGGGTCCGACAACCGTGCCTTACGGGTAAAACTTACGAAGATGCTCAATATTCCAGGAGTTGCTCACCGGAGTGCCATCTTCGGTCTCGAGGCGGACAGCGCCGGGCCTCATGACTCGTCTCACCCGGTAAGGGCCTTCCCACTTCGACGTCAACTTGTTGTGATTCTCGGCGGACGGAGCGCGCCGAAGAACAAGGTCGCCTTCCTTGAAGCTTCTGGCTTTAACTTTGCGGCTATGGTAGCAACGCAAAGCTTGCTGGTAGCGAGCGGCTCGCACAGCAGCCTGAAGACGATCTTCCTCGAGGAGCAGCGCGTCATCTTCACGTAGCCGCTCTTGCTCAAGTATACGAGTTCCATGGGGGTAACTGCTTCTGCTCCATAGACTAGAGCAAATGGTGTCTGGCCAGTGGCTCGATTTGGCGTCGTTCTGATCGACCAAAGAGCCACCGGCAGCTCCTCGATCCAGTTTCTTACGCACTTGTGCAGCCTGTCGAAAGTTCTGGTCTTGAGCCCGGGCAGCACTTCGGCATTGGCCCTCTCCGCTTGACTGTTGCTCCTGGGATGAGCAACAGAAGCGAAGCAGACCTTGGCGCCGAGATCTTGGGCGTATTGCATGAAGGCGCGGCTCGTGAATTGCGTACCGTTCTCGGTGATGATCCTGTTGGGGATCCCGAAGCGGCAAACAATCGACCTGAAGAACTTGACTGCTGACTGTGCTGTCACCTTCCTCACTGGTTCCACTTTCGGCCACTTTGTGAACTTGTCGATTGCGACGTACAAGTACTCAAAGCCCCCGACAGCTCGGGGGAAGGGGCCGAGGATGTCAAGCCCCCAGACCGAAAATGGACAGGATAAAGGGATCGTCTGGAGAGCTTGAGCTGGCTGGTGTATCTTCTTGGAATGGAACTGGCACGCTTCACACTTGGTTACTTGTGCAGTTGCATCCTGGAGGGCTGTCGGCCAGAAGAAACCTTGCCGGAACGCTTTGCCGGCAAGTGCTCTTGCGCCAATGTGGTGACCACATGTGCCTCCATGTATCTCTGCCAACAGCTTTTGCCCGTCTTCCCGGGGAATACACTTCAATTTCACACCGTTGCGCCCTCTTCTGTACAGTGTGTTGTCGATGAACTGGTACATACTTGAGCGCCGGGCTACTCTTTTCGCTTCTTCTTGTTCTTCGGGAAGTTCTCCGTTCTGGAGGAAACGGACAGTCAGCTGCGCCCATGCTGGAGCCTGTGGCTTGACAACAAGGACTGAAGGCACATCTGCTGCTGCAGGAACGTCCGCTTCTACGGCGAGGGGCTCAGCCGGAGCTCGATGTTCCCCGGCAAGCTTGCCGGAGCAAAACTTGCCGGGAGCGCCTGCTTCTACGGAACAAAACCTGGGGTTTGCCGGAGCAGACGGCTCCTCAGCGCTCTTGGCGTCGATCTTGGTAACCTTCTTGGCGGCGGCTCCGGGGAGCTCTGCCGGAACATAGTCGCCGGAGACGAACTTACTCTTCTTGCTCTATCCGGTTGATGGTGTTACGGATGGCTGAGTCATCTTGAGCACAAAGGTTCTGGCTCCACAGGTAACTTAAGTGCTGCGCACTTTGACAGGCCATCAGCAATGTCGTTCTCAGCTCTTGGAATGTGTTCTATTTGCAGGCCATCAAAGTGCTCTTCTAGCTTCCTCACTTCATCAACGTACGCTTCCATCAACGGACTCTGGTAATCTTTGTTCACTTGGCGGACGAGAAGCTGCGAGTCACCCCTGACAGTGAGCTTCTTGATCCCAAGTTCTGTCGCGATCCTGAGACCGGCAAACAAACCTTCATACTCTGCAGTATTGTTGGTTGCTTGCTCCTTGGGGAAGTGCATCTGGACTATGTACTTGAGATGCTCTCCGGTGGGCGCGATAAGCAACGCGCCAGCACTGGCGCCTTGCAGCGAGAAGGCACCATCAAAATACATCAGCCACTCTTTGCTTGCTTCTTTGACGGGGATGCTCGTCTCTGGGATCTCTTCGTCTGGTGTCGGTGTCCACTCTGCTATGAACTCCGCCAATGCTCTGCTTTGGATTGTTGAAGTGCTCTCGAATTTGAGACCGAAGCTTGACAGTTCCAGTGCCCACTCGACAATCCTGCCTGTTGCTTCTGGATTCTGCAGTATCCTCTTTAGCGGAAAGCGGGTGACAACTGTAATCTCATGTGCTTGGAAGTAATGGCGCAGCTTTCTCGAGGCCATGAGAAGGCCGAAAAGCAATTTCTGCACACCAGAGTACCTTGACCTAGCCCCCTGTAGAAGGGAGCTGACAAAGTAAACTAGCGCTGCACCATTCTCTTCTTCTGCACCTCCACTCGCTCCTGCCCAGATTCATCCTTGTCGGGGCCAGAGCTTATCGGGGCAGCCTCCTGCTTGTCGCTGGACGCGCTTGCCGCGGTTGCTAGCTCGTCATCTGCCTCCCTCTCCGCTACTAACGCAGCACTAACCACTTGATTGGTTGCCGCCAGGTGCAGCAGCAACTTCTCTTGTGGTTTAGGCGCGACAAGTATTGGAGCGGAGGACGGGTATTTCTTCAAGTCCTGCAGCGCAGCCTCCGCTTTCGGAGTCCATTTTACTGGACCCGCCTTTTTCAAAACTTTGAAAAATGGCAGGGCGCGTTCTGCAGACTTGGAAATAAACCTGCTGAGAGCCGCGACGCAGCCGGCAAGCCTTCATACATCCTTGACGCGTGTTGGTGCTTCAATCTGCTCGATGGCCTTGATTTTGTCTGGATTGGCTTCGATTCCTCGCTGAGACACGAAGAACCCGAGAAGCTTGCCGGAAGGGACTCCAAACACGCACTTCTCGGGGTTGAGCTTGAGGCTGATCCTGTGCAGGTTCGTAAAGGTCTCTTCTAAATCTTGAATCAGGGTTGCCCTGTTCCTGCTTTTGACCACTATGTCATACATGTAGGCTTCCACATTTCTGTGGATTTGCGGCTGAAAAGCGGTATGGACAACCCTCACAAACTTCGAACCAGCATTCTTCAAACCGAAAGGCATCCGTACGAAACAGTACGTGCCACATGGAGTGATGAATGCGGTCTTTTCCTCATCTTCTTCAGCCATGAAGATCTGATGGTATCCTGAGTATGCGTGAAGAAATGAAAGCAGGTCACATCCTGCCGTGGAGTCAACAATCTGGTCAATGCGCAGCAAGGGAAAGGGATCTTTGGGACAAGCTTTGTTAACATCAGTAAAGTCGATGCAAAGCCTCCATTTCCCATCTACTTTGCGCACGACAACAGGATTGGCCAACCACGTCGGATGGAGCACACCTCTGACAAGGCCTGCCGCTTCCAACTTCTTGATCTCTTCTGCGATGAACTCTTGGCGCTCCACCGCCTGCTTCCTGACTTTCTGCTTGACGGGCCGCGCATGAGGACAGACGGCGAGGCGGTGCTCAATCACTTTCCTGGGAACGCCGGGGATGTCAGATGGTTGCCAGGCAAACACATCGACATTCGCCCGCAGGAAAGCAAAGAGCGCGCTTTCCTATTTGGGGTCGGGAGTGGCGCTGATGGTGAAGGTACCACCAGTGCCGTCCTCCTTCGCCGGGGCGCTTCGTGCCGGATCCTCTGCCACCTCCCCGGGCTTTCTCCTTGTCGCGTCGCTCGTACTCGGCCTTTTGCAGCTCGACGAGCCGCTCGACCTACTTGCAGCTCTGGAGGTCATGGCCCTTGGTGCGGTGGATCTTGCAGTACTGTTTGTTGGTGCCGTCCCGCTTGTCGGCGACCGCCACAGCCTGGCAGTGGGTGCACCCGGCAACCTCTTTGCCGGAGCTACCAGCCTGGGCCTTCTTGGCGGTGCCTTCATCGCCGGACTGCTCAACAACCAGTACTTCTTGGCTCTTCTTCTTCCTGTTGCTCCGTCGCCGGTTCTTCCTTGTCGGGGCGGTATCCTCACTGTCAGATTCTCCTGCTCCAGTGTTCTCTCCGGGGAGTTTCCTTCCTTCCTCAGCACGTGCACACTTGTCGGCCAAGGCATATAGCTCACTGACGTCCTTGATATTGCACATCGCCATCTCCTCCCGCATCCTGCGGTTACGCACGTACTGATGGAACGCGCTGATGACCGCGGCAGGGTGGACGTCTGGATGTTGTAGTGTACGCGGCTGAATCTCTGGATGAACTTGTGCAAGAGTTCCCCTTCCTTCTGGACGAGCAGATGAAGGTCGCTCGCTTGGCCATGGGGTTGTGGACGCCTGTAAAGGCGCCAACAAACTGATGGCACAAGTTTGTCCAGGAGGTTATGGAGTTGTCCGGCAAGTGCATGAGCCAGGATCTGACGTTGGATTTGAGTACCAGTGGGAAGTAGTTGGCAAGGATCTTGTCGTCTCGCCCTCCAGCAGCCTGCACCGCAATGGTGTAGATGCTGAGGAACTCTGACAGATGCGACTTGTCGTCGTACTTCTCTGGTACGTCTGGCTTGAAATTCTTCGTGCTGGGCCACTGGACTTGCCGCAGCTCACGGGTGAACGCAGGGCAGCCTACCGCGTACGGCAGGTCGCCTGGTCCCCCCGGCGCATGCATGTCGACAGAGGGCCCAGCGCGCTGGTCTGATTGACGCCGCGCTTCTCTTCGACGCTCGATGCGAGTACGAGCGTCCTCTTGCTCTCGTTCGTGAAGAACTTGGCGTTGATCACGACGAGTTCGCGGATTTGACGACGCGGTGGAGTCGTTGTCGTGATGGCTCCGGTGAGTCGGCGATCTTGGCCTTTGGGGCGGGGAATGCACGGTGGTCGCACCCCCACCGGTCTTGGCGCCATCGGCTCTCGCCTGGCCGACCTGCCGCGGCTGCGACGCACTGTGCTGCCGCGGGGTGTCGCCGTTAGCGAAGCCGATGAGACTCTGTATCGTGGCCTTCCAGTCGTCGAGCTTGTCCGCCGTTGGAGGGTAGTCTAGGAGCAGTTGAGCTCGTGCTAGAGCTTCTGCTGGAGTGGCGGGCAGCGGTGGCGAACGACGCGTGGAGCAGGATGTGCTCGAACTTCTAACTATGTTAGAGGGAGCAGCACCCGGTCCAGGCAGTCGCGCCACGCTCGCGCCAGCACGTTGGTGTGTATGCTGGCCTTGAGCACCCTGGGATCCGCCAGGTCGATCTGGGTCCAGCGAGCGTATGGTAACATGAGTACCAAGACGATGCTGGTCCCGTGCCTCCTGAGAGGGGCGCGGTGCATGTTCGGACGCCGTGGCACCATGAGCTGGCTCGGCGACGCCCGTTCCGCCGCCGGTGCCGTCCCCACCACCCGTTTGCTCCAGGGGCGGTGGGTTCGACGCGGACGGACCAGCCACCTCCGGAGCCTTCTTCTTCGGTGGCATGTCGATGAAGATGATGGAGATCTAGCCTGTGTAGACGCTGGATCAGGTTCACACAACCTCGACGCCCCCTACCTGGCGCGCCAAAGATGTCGGGGGAAATCTGCCTCCACGAACACCTATGGGGACCGAGCCTCTTTCTGGTTCGGCGGGGGGCGGAGGTCGCGCGAAGAGCGGATCGAGGCGATGCACACAAGAGATTTACCCAGCTTCGGGCCGCACGGATGTGTAAAACCCTACTGCTGCTTTGTGGTTTGTATTGTGTTCTTGTTCGGGAGCGCTGAGTGCTACAGTACACTCAGGCAACT
Organism: Aegilops umbellulata; assembly: GCA_032464435.1. Classification (NCBI taxonomy): domain Eukaryota; kingdom Viridiplantae; phylum Streptophyta; class Magnoliopsida; order Poales; family Poaceae; genus Aegilops; species Aegilops umbellulata. The sequence goes on along the minus strand of CP136054.1, from coordinate 151,803,163 downwards.
AATCAGACCGAGCGTGAGTGGCCTTCTTCTCCCTCCTCCCTTCCTCACGTTGCGCATGGGGCCTCCTTTTATATGCGCAAGGGGTTACCCACAGGTGGCAACGTAGGCGGGGGTAAAACTGGAAAACGCTGTGCTGGGTACAGCTGTTTGCACAGTGCTATCATACCTAACTCTGACGGCAGGGGACAAGGGCATTAAATGCCCGTCTAGGTCACCCAAACAGTGCAGAAAAGGGACCGTTAGGGGCGCCACCGTTTGCCACGACGGCTATCCTGTCAGCGTTGCTTCGCCACCGCATGCCCCTGGCTGCGCAGCCTATCGCCACGTACGCCTGGAATTCCCCAGAGCGACACGTGGGTGGATGAGCTGGAACGCAGGCGCGGGGTGGTGACTTGCCGCGGCAAGCGCCTTGACGCGGCTGATGCCTTGTCGCGCCCGGGAGCTTGTCGCCCACCGGTCCTTGCCGGGACGCGTGGCGCGTCGCAGCAAGTCTCTTGTCGTGCCTTGGTCGGCCTTCCCGGCAAGCTCCTCTTCCCGGGGCCTTGTGCTTCGAGCGGCCGTCCCGTCAAGCTCCTCTTGCCGGGGCCTCGCTCTCTTCGGGTGGCCTTCCCGGCAAGCTCCTCCTGCCGGGGCCTTGGCTCAAATACTTTGTTCTTGGATGGCCCAAGAAGGGACCATGGAGAGTTTTGGCGATCACCTGGCAAGCCTTGCCGCGGGGTGCTACGACTGCCCCTACTTTAGTACACCGACATGAGGATCCTCGGTTGTCCCAATATTTATTTCCTCCAAGTCATCAATAGTTGGCTGATTACCATCCTCCATTTGTGGGGATGCCTCAGTTGGGTCTACAAATTCTGTCGAGGTCATGCAAACCTCGTAGCCCAACCCATGTCTTTTTTCTTTCGAAGGCTTGCCCTCATGTAGAGCTTCGAGTTGTTCTCGGGACAACGCCTTCTCAAATGGTGCTCGCTGCCCTCGACCATCGCACAACGACGGGCCAGTGAGAGTATCATATCCCATTCTCTGCATCATATACAAAACTCGGTTATCGTACAGAGAAATAGGCAATGACTCATCATCTTTATTTTCTAAGGTGATATGAACCACATTTTTATTTTTATTTTCACACTCATGCGAGTCTTCTTTATCTTGCTGAATTTTATGTTGAACCAGAGGAGGTAAGAGCATAGGTATTTTGGTACCTTTTTTAATAGATGATTTATCGATGACACGGAATATTGGGTCACCCTCTTTCCTTTGGTCACTTGGTATACACTGATAAATCTTTCGGCCAGATGAGGATTCAGCAGTATTCTTCTTTACCATATTTGATTCAGGTACTACTACAGGCCTTGGCTTGTGTACTTTTTCAACAGGCTCAAAGTAGAAGTTTGCATCGGCATAGAAAGATTCAGCTACGGTGAATGGTCTCTTATCTACAAATATTCTTATTGTTTCTCCAGATTTCTCTTTGTACTTGACACACTGATGGAGTGTAGATGGCACAACCTGATTTTCATGCAACCATGGTCGGCCCAACAGTGCATTGTAAGATGTAGCTGCATCAATCACATGGAATCTCACGCATGTAGATAACGCTTCCATTTTTAGTACCAAGGAAATGGTACCCATGGCCTCTTGACCCGACTGGTTAAAGCCGTGAATGACCACATTTGACCGACTCAAATCCTTAGGGGAATACCCAATCCTTTTCAATGTACGCAGAGGCAGCAAATTTATGGCGGATCCACCATCTATCATTATGCAATTTGTTGGCAAGTCATCAATCTCACCAAACATCAGAAGAGGTCTATTATGCTTCTTCGCTCCTAACAACATGTCCTCATCCGTGAATGTAATATTTAACACATCATTTAATTCAGCTTCAGTCTGTGAGACTTCCACTCTATAATCTTCAGGAAATGACAATGCTGTAACTAGTGCCTTACATAAATCCAAGGAAAGAGACAAAGCATCATACACAGAAAGCATAGCTGGTATTTTCTTCAAATGAGAGATTACATCGTACTTGACCGACACCTTAGAAGGCGGGTGAATTGTCTCATTCTCGGTTACATCTTTGTTCTTGGGCTCCTTCCTAGGTGGAGGATGCGGGTCAGCTAACTGGCGGCCTGATCTAAGGTGGACCTGATCCACTTCTGGCGCATCTTCCACGGGGAAGTGAAGAGACTCACTATCATCCTCAAACACACCTATAGTGAGAATGTTGAATTCTTCACTAGGCGGAACCTTCATGCGCTTCGACAAATGCTGATATTTCTTTGGGACGAAGCGCGTAGGAGCGACATCTTCCATCACTCGGGGTAGTACACGGCGTTTTGGCCGTCGTTCCTTCCAGTCTTGGGGTTCTTGAGAAGATGGTACACTGGGCCATCCATCACGGCTGCAGGGAATGTGAGCCTCTCTTTTACGCTGATCCTGTGACGTGGTCCCATGACCGTGGTGCGAGAGGAAGCCTGAAGAGATAATTGGAGTAAATTCATATCCTGATGTAAACATCATATCATTGTAAGTTGGCTTCATATTTGAAGATGCGCAACTCACCGGGCTATCTTGGAGAGTGGCAACATTTGCTGTCACCATCTTCTTTCCTTTCTTTAAGCTTTTGAGGAGGTCCGTATCGATGGTCCCCTCATCGATCATTTTCTGGATGATATTCTTCACAACAAAGCAATCTTTGAGTGTATGGCCCAAAATGCGATGGTAGTGACAAAAATTTGGGTCATTGAACTTTGACGCTTCTTCGGGCCTTTTGAGCTTGGGAAGTTCTATAAGACCCAATTCCTTTAAACAAGTGAAAAGGTCATCAATTTCTTCTACAGGAAAATAATACTCCCTGTTTTGTTGTTCGCTGAGCGTCGGCCTCCTACCGACCTGTGCATCTCGCTGTCCTTGGTTCCCTGTAGGTGCTCTTTTGGGCTGAAATTGAGGTTTTACTACAGTTGTCTCCATGGCTTGTGCAGACTTGGGTTTCATTGGCACCTTTTCACGCTGACCACCTTTATCTGTAGGTTTGTTGAACGTAGTTTTTGTGCGACGAGCAACAAGCTGCATAAAATTTTCTATATTCGTGGATTTTGAAGCTAACTCTTCAAACGTGAGGGGCCTCACTCCTTGTAACTGGACAGCCACTTCCGAGCGGAGATTGTTCATGCACATACGCACTGCTTCTGGCTCAGTGATTGGCTGTGGGTAGTGAAAAATTAGGTTTCTCTATCTATTTATGAAATCAGTTGCCCTCTCGTTGAACCCTTGTTCAGTTTGGGTCAACTCAGTTATGCCCACTGTCCTCTATGTGCTATAAAACCGCTCGAGGAATGAGTTTTGCATTTGTTCCCACGTTTTTATAAAGCTTGGAGGTAGCTTGCTGTACCAAGTGAAGGCAGGCCCAGACAATGTCTGTACAAACTGCCTAAGGAGAAGTGTTCAATTGTGAGCCGTATCCTGACAAGCAGTAAGGAAGTGTGTTATGTGCTCGTGGGGAGATCCACTCCCGTTGAACTTACTAAACTGCGGTTGCCTGTAATTTGTTAGGAAAGGAACTAGGTCCACATCAGGTGGGTACGGCTTAACATACCCTCATTGAGTACTGAGTTTGCATCAACTGGGACTTTACCCCTTCAGCGATCATTTTTAGGATCGCCTCAAGGTTAAGCCCTCATCCTCCATGTTGGCTGCTAGCACTTGCGCCACCATCCCCTTCATTTCCTTTGCCTTGGTTATTGCTCATATGAATTCGAAGGGCTACTAGCTCATCTTCCTTTTGCTGAAGTGCTGCCGTAAGGTTGGCTAATTGCTCCTCAACCGAACGAGTTTCATTTGTAGCTAGGACTTGTTTTGTATGTTCTGCGCCATGGTGAAGTTCTATCTCATTTTCAGAAGGACAAGGAGTGTTATCTGACAGGGGATTGTAGGACCCCCCATTGCTTGACCCAAGTTCTTCATAATCTGAACCCTTCTGGCTCCGCGTCGTGCGGCGAGGACCCTCTACAACAGTCTTACGTGCCTTCTTCCTCTTGAAGTGTATTGAGGCTGAGGAGGTCTCGCTACTATTGTCTGTCACCCCTTTGACACCAACTGGCATTGCGTTGAATACTTCAAATGAGTTGTCTGAGACCTTCTTACGAGTTGGCCATGGAGCAAGAGTTCTGGTAGTCTTCCTTTCTGTACTTGCCATTTCCTTTGCCTCATTTCCTCCATTGACTTGGCTTGTCGATGGAGAATCTCTTCCTTGTATTCTGCTATACCCCGAATCAGCTCGTACTGCCATCTCTCTTTGTTTCAGGGCAGCCCGCTTTTTGCGTGCATGAGTAGCCTGCTTCACATACTCTTGTCGTCGTGGATCTGCCTTCACAAATTCTTCATATTCTGGCCACTTCGATAGAGTTTCTACACGCCGCATGATGGCGCCCCCAACATTATCAGCAGAGATAGAGCACCCTGGAAGTATTTCCTTCAAAGCTTGGCAAACATTCTGTGTCATGATGGCATGGAAGCTAGCATGGCTCCCCCCCACAGATCCTCGCATTGATCTTCCTTTCTCTATTTCTGATGGGATATGCCACTTGCTTCCATTGTTGATTGGTCATGTTTGCATCTGTTGCCACTGGGAAATCAAGCCATGCACGGTGAGCCCTCTGTCGTCGTCGACGACGACGTGCCGGATCAACTGAGCCCTCAAATGATGGTCTTAGTGCTGGCACCGATGAGGACAAAGGATCTGATATTGTAGCAGTTGGATCCACATGACCAGCTTGGAAGTCATCGGAAGTGACAAACACCCCCTGCCACTGGAGCGAGCGTCTATTGCTTGGATCACCCACTAGGCATGGTCCAATGGGATTATTGCCCATGGTGGGGATAAATTCAGGTGCATCAACACGAAGTTGGTTTCTTGGACGAGCCGATTCTTCATGTGAGGAAGACTCAGTGTCCTTGGCCATTACACCTTTTCCTTTGTCCGCAGAGCAAGCCCTTTGAGCTGCCCCTACGTTGCTTGGGATAAGCTTATGTGAGCTTTCTCCTGACCCTTCGCGTGCGCCCACCTTATGTGTTGAAGGTGTAAGGGGCACTGTGACTTTGGTCGATGTAGTTGAAGAAGATTGTCTTGGCGACACCACCTTTAGTGATCCAGTCCGTTTTGCAAGAACGGGCCACTCTTCGGGTGTCATGCGAACAACCTTTGCTGGTACCTCATGGCTCATGACCTTGGTAGGTGACATCTTTGTGAAACCAGGAGGAACTGAAATGGACAAAGAAGCTTCGCGTACATGCTGCTCCTTAGATGCTCTTGCAACTGCACGCATCCTTCTCTTTGCTGACTTTGTGAGGACAGGAGTAAACCCTTCCTTCAGTGCAGAGGAGACTTCCTTTTCTTCTGGCTTAGTTGGGGATGCAGCTGTTGTTTCCAAACTCTTGCTAACTGTAGCCACAAGCGGGCCAATAGGCACATCTAGCCAGAGGTCGCCAAAGCGGAGAGTGACAAATTGCTGGACCTGTCCCTCCATACCTTCAAAATAAAGAAAACCATATATTAGTTTTCTTCATCTATTTTTTTGGCATATGTGTACATAATGTTTTATGCTTTATGTACTATGGAAATTCATATGTTGCAATCCTATGTTGGAATTCGAAGATGAGGGGAGAAATATGTCCCACCGGGCGTGCCAGAATCTGATGACGGGAAAATGGCGGGCGTGAGAATACGCGTCCACGTCATTGATACAGAATGAATATATTTAAATGCGTAAATGCATACAATAAAAAGGAGATCAAACATTGCAGGCACATTATTTCCAGAACTCTTACATTTACATAAAAATTCTGTTAATTACATCTCCGAAGAGAAAACCCCTGATTAAGAATTCCAACCTAGCTATTACATAAGATTGCAACACATTCCTATTATAACATGCTACAAAAAAAAATTCCTCCTCACGATCGTCGACGCCGGCATGCTCGGGGGAGCCTTGGACTTTGTTGATATTATCATACGCGATGATTTTCACTTATATTTTACTTTTATTTGATTTGTACAGATATTGGCAGTACATGTGTGCATGCTTGAACGACTTCTCTTACTTTTCCATGTTGATTAACCAATATATAAACTTTAATTTATTTTCTTTACTTTGTATGAAAAAGTCATCTTAATGGTTAACCAATCTGGTAATGAGTATTCAAACATCATGATGCATGCATATGGGGCATAAAATCATGCACGCGCATGTTCTGTGTATGCAAAATACATTAGTACTAACAGTTGTAGTATTCTTTGTTTTATGAGTAGATGGCATCTATGTTTTCTTAATATCTGCAAGCCGTATGGGGGATGCATGATCTAATTTTCATCTTATGCGAAGATAAGCTAGATGCGACCTTTTTGAGCATACACGTATATGGAGCAGATAAAAGATATTTAATTTGTTTTGGTGGCATATGCAAGTGCACTACAATATTTGTAGTGCAATCAGACTCATACTATGACTCTGGTCATCTTTTAGTTTTTTAATGTATGTCCATATGGAGGGACCATAGAATTTATTTTAGTTGGGTGGATGTACGCCAATTGACCTAGAATTTGCTAGGTAGGACGTGTCCCTTTTACTTTGCATGCGCATACACTAGATTCGCCAATATCTAGTTATTTGTTGATGACGGCTAGCCTTATTTGGGGCGCACACATTTTTATATAGTGCAACCATTTAGTCTACTTTCGAGACATTTGGTTAATATAATAGCATTTATGATTTGGGCGGCATTTTGTTTATGCACCATGAAGTGGGCTGTCAATTTTCTACGCACCCAACTTTTAACATGGTTAATTAAGTTTTGCTACATGACTCAATTTTAGCATATCATGCACACATGTGATCATCGAACATGCGACTAAGTATGGTGTCTTTTGACGAGCACCTATTGTTTTGCAATATTTTTTATATGCATCTTATAGTATATGGTTTGTTCCTCATTTTTTTATGTTGATTTTCCCCGAGTCATACCTTTGCCGTGATTTTGTTGAGAACAAAGCCTTCACTCTACATAAGGGAAGAAATACCTTGATTTGTGTCAATGTGACCAAACCAGAGGAACTCATCATGCAACTTGTATTTCTTGACATGTGTCAACATGACCATGGCAAGAACAAACTATCAAATTTGTGAGAATACCTCTTGACATGTGTCAATATGAAAAAGCCAAGAGCAAGAATCATGTCACTTGGAGAAAAAAAATTCAAGATCTGTGTCCATATGACCAAATCAAGAACCATCATATGGAGGAAAAAGCAAGGATCATGCTAATTGAAGAAAAGTCCTAGATCTGTGTCAATATGACCAAATCAAGAACCATTATATGAGGAAAAAAAGCTACTTGACTCATGTCAATATGACCAAGCCAAGAGCAAAAATTGGGCAACATGGAAAAGAATTCATGATCTGTGTCAATGTGACCAAATCAAGAATCATCCTATGGGGAGAAGCTACTTGGGTCATGTCAATATGACCAAACCAAGAGCAAAAATTAAGCAAGCATAGGGAAGAGCACCAATCAGAGAAGCAAAGGGATTAGGAGAGAACCATGAATCTCACCTTCTTGCCGAACTCCTCCAAATCTCCCTCTCCTCACGTATGTATGTGTGGAATTTTTCTTGTAGCAGTATATGTGTGTAGCAGCAGCAGAACAAAAGAGAATGAGTAGTCCAACCTCCTTTCATGAATGCTAGAGGGGAGTATTTATAGGAGGGGAGAGCAGCAGGAGCGACAAAGCCCTCCGGCGTGCACGCCCACGTTTCCAATCATGGGATCGTGCATGCAATCGTGGGAGCGTGCGGGCTGGCTCTTTTCTTTAATGTATTTCCTTGATCAATTGCTAGTTGACTGAGGTTTGAACCGGCAAGCCCGTAATCAGCCCCTGTATTTCTTAATCACTGTGTGGGCTTGAATTCTTTAAATCAACTTGTGGGCCTTGACACCACACCCCTCACATGCATGCATAGCGTTATGCATCCATGCAATCAAGTAGCCGTATTTTTTAATTGGCTAAGCCTGATTAACCATTAATGATGCATTAAGGTTTTTTTGATGAGGGTGTGCACACTTAATTATTTCCTACGCAAATTAAAGTTCAATCTCATACATGAGATGAGTACGTCGAGAACATATTTCTCAACTGTATATATGTGTCAACACCTCATCAGGAGCATTTATTTATTTCTTTCCATATATCGCGCATATATTTTGTTAGCGCGATACATATTTTTATGTGTCACATTGATATTTCTCATCAATGATGGAAAAAGGACTCCATTTATCATATGGCCGGTATTTCAGAAATATTGTGATTTTATGTTGGTATCTGGCATCCGCCATAGGTGGCGGCCTGCATGGATGAACGTTACGTATGATTTTAGTCGGGACGGATTTTTCATGGAGATTTTTATTCACTTTGCAAAATTTCCAGATATCGACTCTTTTTATTAATTTATTTTGTATGCCTGTTGTATTATATTAAGCGATGGAAATTCACCCTGGTCGTTTACACTCAATGGTGTATTTTATCATTTTCACCATTTAAAGTACTTTATTTGTTTTAATCGCACTATATTTCCTTGGGCCAAAATCGGTGTCAACACGAGGATGCATAAAACCCTAGACAACCTTCTTCTTGTAGACATTGTTAGGCCTCCAAGTGTAGTGGTTTGTAGGACAGTAGCAAATTTCCCTCAAGTGGATGACCTAAGGTTTATCAATCTGTGGGAGGCGTAGGATGAAGATGGTCTCTCTGAAACAACCCTGCAACCAAATAACAAAGAGTCTCATGTGTCCCCAACACACCCAATACAATGGTAAATTGTATAGGAGCACTAGTTCGACAAAGAGATGGTGATACAAGTGCAATATGGATGGTAGATATAGATTTTTGTAATCTAAAAATATAAAACAGTAAGGTAACTAGTGATAGAAGTGAACACAAACGGTATTGCAATGCTAGGAAACAACTCCTAGGGTTCATACTTTCACTAGTGCAAGTTCTCTCAACAATAATAACGTAATTGGATCATATAATTATCCCTCAACATGCAACCAAGAGTCACTCCAAAGTCACTAATAGCGGAGAACAAACGAAGAGATTATGGCAGGGTACAAAACCACCTGAGAGTTATCCTTTCTGATTGATCTATTCAAGAGTCCGTAGTAAAATAACACAAAGTTATTCTTTCAGTTCGATCTATCATAGAGTTTGTACTAGAATAACACCTTAAGACACAAATCAACCAAAACCCTAATGTCACCTAGATACTCCAATGTCACCTCAAGTATCCGTGGGTATGATTATACGATATGCATCACACAATCTCAGATTCATCTATTCAACCAACACAAAGAACTTCAAAGAGTGCCCCAAAGTTTCTAATAGAGAGTCCAGACGAAAACGTGTGCCAACCTGTATGCATAAGTTCACAAGGTGAATGAACCCGCAAGATGATCACGAATACATACATCAAGTAGATCACGTGAATATCCCATTGTCACCACAGATAAGCACATGCAAGACATACATCAAGTGTTCTCAAATCGTTAAAGACTCAATCCGATAAGATAACTTCAAAGGGAAAACTCAATCCATTACAAGAGAGTAGAGGGGGAGAAACATCATAAGATCCAACTATAATAGCAAAGATCGTGATACATCAAGATCGTCATGAATCAAGAACGCGCGCGAGAGAGATCAAACACATAGCTACTGGTATATACCCTCCGCCCCGAGGGTGAACTACTTCCTCCTCGTCATGGAGAGCGCCAGGATGATGAAGATGGCCACCAGTGAGGGATCCCCCCTCCGGGAGGGTACCGGAAGAGGGCCCTGATTGGTTTTTTGTGGCTACAGAGGCTTGCGGAGGCGGAACCCTCGATCTATGTTATGTTCTAGGGGTTTCTGTATATATATAAGACGTTTTGGCATCGGGAACAAGTCAAGGGGGTCTCCGAGGCGGCCACGAGGTAGGGGGCGCGCCCAGGGGGTAGGGCACGCCCCCACCCTCGTGGGTGCCTCGGGCCTCTTCTGGCCCATCTTCGATGCTCCGTGGGCTTCTTCTGTTCCAAAAATAATCTCTGTAATATTTCATGTCAATTGGACTCCGTTTGGTTTTTATTTTCTGCAATACTCAAAAACAAGGAAAAAACAGAAACTGGCACTGGGCTCTAGGTTAATAGGTTAGTCCCAAAAATCATATAAAATAGCATATAAATGCATATAAAACATCCATGATTGATAATATAATAGCATGGAACAATAAAAAATTATAGATACGTTAGAGACGTATCAAGCATCCCCAAGCTTATTTCGTGCTCGTCCTCGAGTTGGTAAATGATAAAAATAGATTTTTTCATGTGGAATGCTACCTAACATATTTTTCAATGTTATTTCCTCTATTGTGGCATGAATGTACAGATCTGAAAGATTCAAGACAAAAGTTTAATATTCACAAAAAATAATAATACTTCAAGCATACTAACCAAGCAATTATGTCTTATCAAAATAACATAGCCAAAGAAAGCTCATCCCTACAAAATCATATAGTTTGGCCATGCTTCATTCTCGTCACAGAAAATGCTCCCATCATGCACAACCCCTATGACAAGCCAAGCAATTGTTTTATAATTTAGTATTCTCACACTTTTTCAATTTTCATGCAATACATGAGCATGAGCCATGGACATAGCATTATGGGTGGAATAGAATATGATGATGGGGGTTGTGCAGAGAAGACAAAAAGGGAGAAAGTCTCACATCGACGCGGCTAATCAACGGGCTATGGAGATGCCCATCAATTGATGTCAATGCGAGCTGTAGGGATTGCCATGCAACGGATGCACTAGAGCTATAAATTTATGAAACTCAACAAAAGAAACTAAGTGGGTGTGCATCCAACTTGCTTGCTCACGAAGACCTAGGGAATTTGAGGAAGCCCATTGTTGGAATATAAAAGCCAAGTTCTATAATGAAAAATTCCCACCAGTATATGAAAGTGACAAAATAAGAGACTCTCTATCATGAAGATCATGGTGCTACTTTCAAGCACAAGTGTGGAAAAAGGATAGTAGCATTGTCCCTATTGTCTTTTTTTTCTTTTTATATTTGGCCTTTCTTTTTTTTATTTGGCCTTTCTCTCTCTTTTTTTCTTTTTTGGCTTACTTTTTTATTTGGCCTTTCTCTTTTTTTTCTTTTTTCGGGACAATGCTCTAATAATGATGATCATCACACTTCTATTTATTTACAACTCAAGGATTAGAACTCGATACTAGAACAAAGTTTGACTCTATTTGAGTGCCTCCGGCGGTGTACCGGGATGGGCAATGAAACAAGAGTGACATGTATGAAAAATTATGCATGATGCCTTTGCCACAAATACGATGTCAACTACATGATCATTCAAGGCAATATGACAACGATGAAGCGTGTCATAATAAACGGAATGGTGGAAATTTGCATGGCAATATATCTCGGAATGGCTATGGAAATGCCATAATAGGTAGGTATGGTGGCTGTTTTGAGGAAGAAAAGGGAGGTTTATGTGTGATAGAGTGTATCGTATCACGGGGGTTGGATGCACCGGCGAAGTTTGCACCAACTCTCAAGGTGAGAAAGGGCAATGCACGGTACCGAAGAGGCTAGCAATGATGGAAAGGTGAGAGTGCGTATAATCCGTGGACTCAACATTAGTCATAAAGAACTCACATACTTATTGCAAAAATCTACAAGTCATCAAAAACCAAGCACTACGCGCATGCTCCTAGGGGGATTGATTGGTAGTGAAAGACCATCGCTCGTCCCCGACCGCCACTCATAAGGAAAGCAATCAAAGAAGACCGCATGCTTCAAATTTGTCACCCAACGGTTACCATACGTGCATGCTACGGGACTTGCAAACCTCAACACAAGTATTTCTCAATTTCACAATTACTCAACTAGCACGACTCTAATATCACCATCTTCATATCTCAAAACAATCATCAAGTATCAAACTTCTCATAGTATTCAATGCACTCTATATGAAAGTTTTTATTATACCCATCTTGGATGCCTATCATATTAGGACTAAATTCATAACCAAAGCAAATTACCATGCTGTTCTAAAGACTGTCGAAATAATATAAGTGAAGCATGAGAGTTCATCTATTTCTTCAAAATAAAACCACCGCCGTGCTCTAAAAGGATATAAGTGAAGCACTAGAGCAAATGACAAACTACTCCAAAAGATATAAGTGAAGATCAATGAGTAGTTGAATAATTATGCAACTATGTGAAGACTCTCTAACATTTAAGAATTTCAGATCTTGGTATATTATTCGAACAACAAACAAAACAAAAGAAAATAAAATGACGCTCCAAGCAAAACATATATCATGTGGTGCATAAAAATATAGGTCCAAGTAAAATTACCGATGAACGAAGAAGAAAGAGGGGATGCCATCCGGGGCATCCCCAAGCTTAGGCTCTTGGTTATCCTTGAATATTACCTTTGGGGTGCCTTAGGCTTTCCCAAGCTTAGGCTCTTGCCACTCCTTATTCCATAGTCCATCGAATCTTTACCCAAAACTTGAAAATTTCACAACACAAAACTTAACAGAAAACTCGTAAGCTCCGGTAGTATAAGAAAATAAATCACCACTTAGGTACTGTTGTGAACTCATTCTAAATTCCTATTGGTGTAATATCTACTGTATTCCAAAGTCCCTATGGTTCATACCCTCTGATACAACTCATAGATTCTTCAAAATAAGCAAACAACACATAGAAAACAGAATCTATCAAAAACAGAATAGCCTGTAGCAATCTGATTTGTTTGAATACTTATGGAACTCCAATGTAACGTCCCGGATGTAACTTGCCATATTTGTAATCCAACTATTGCCATTTTTGGCTATATGTTATGATATTTCCTCCGTGGTTGGGTTTCCCTTCGTTTTGTATTTTGTTCATGTCATGCATTTCATATCATGTCATCATGTGCATCGCATTCGCATACGTGTTCGTCTCATGAATCCGAGCATTTTCCCCGTTGTCCGTTTTGCAATCCGGCGCTCCTATGTTCCCCGGCGTCCCCTTTTACATTTCTTTGTGAGCGGGTATTAAACTCCCTCGGATTGGACCGAGGTTTGTCAAGCGGCCTCGGTATAGCACCGGCAGACCGCCTGTCAAGTTTCGGGTCAATCGGAGTTCGTTTGGTACTCCAACGGTTAACCGAGTAACCGTGAAGGCCTCGTGTGTGTTCCAGCCCAACACCCCTTCAAAACAGACCAACAACCCATCTAAGCCACTCCCATGTCCTCCGCCGTTCGGTCACGATCGCGTGGCCGAAAACCGCTCTCCATTTGGAGCTTCCTAGCTCCTTCTACCTATATAAAGGCCTCCCCCTCCGAAATCACGGAGCAAATCCACCCTAACCCTAGCTCCCGTCGCCCCCGCACCGCCGGACGTGTTCGGGCGCGCCGGACAACGTCCGCCGCCCGCGCCCAGCCAACCGCTGCGCACCACGTGGCGCCTCGCCGCCGCCGCCCGCCGAAGCCCGCCGCCCGCCGAAGCCCGCCGCGGCCCGCGTCCGGCCCCCGCGGGCCCGCTCGCCGCCCGCGCCCTCCCGCGCGCTCCGCCGCCCGACCCCGTCGCCCGCCGCCGCCCGCGCATCGGCTCCGCCGCCCGCGCACCGGCTCCCCCGCCGCCGTCGCCTTCCCCCGTCGCCGGCCACCGCCGCACCGCGCGCGCCGTCGCCCCGGAGCCCCCTCGCCTTTGCCGGGCCAGATCCGGGCCGGAGCGCCCCGATCCGGCCGGCCCCCGCCGTCGTCGCCCTGTCTCCGGTCGCCCTGCCGCTGCCTCGGTTCGCGCGCCCGCCGGAACCCTAGATCGGGTTGACTTTTCTCTTCCCCCGATTTCTCTAAGTCTTTAAATTTTGCATTGTAATCACCTGTTCATCATGCCATAACTTTGCAACCGTAGCTCCGTTTCGCGCGTATGATATGTCAAATTGTTAGTCTCTAAGAGTACATCATTTTGTTCCATTGCCTAATTTTCATTTGAGGTCATCTTGATGCCCGAAATGCTGTTAGAATAGGGCTAGTTGATGTTAGTGGCTGGATCTTATCTGAACATGCACTTTTGTCATTTTTTCCATGATTGTTGTGTACCTACTATGAAGTTGAGTACTACATGAGTTTTGTAATATGCCATGTTACCTTTCCAGAGAATTTTGCCATGTATTTTTGTGATCTATGTGGTGACTAGCACAAGCATGCAAACTAGGTATCTTGATGCTGCTGATTTCAGAGACTTGGTGATTTCACTAAGTCCCTGACTGCTGTTATTTTCATGCCATGTATTCATGTTGTTTCCGAGAGATCTATGCATAATTTGAGCATGATCAGTAAGGGTGTTTTGGACTTGAGTATTTGCTCTATCCGCCAATGCCTTTGTTTGCAATTATGGAGTGACATAGTTTGAGTCAATCGAGCTCTACTTTTGCTTCAAAATGTTGCTGGCAGATTGTTTACATGTTATTCGATTTTGCCAAGCTTGGTGTAGTTGATCCTTGCATGATATGATGTTATTCTTGCCATTTCTAGTTAATATGCCATGTCTTCTTGATGTATGTATGCTTAGTTTATCAGGCAATGCTCTGTAGTGAGTGCATCGAGCTCACGAACATGCCTAGTCGTTATTAGTTTTTTGCCATGTCCAGTTTTCTGCTAAGTCCGAAACCTGTAACGAAGCTTGCTTATTTGACATGGGTGTAATTATGTTTTCTGATCCTTTTTGGCTTATGGTCAGTAAGGGACTTTTATCAAGTGCTTTGAGTAGATTCATACGTGCCTTGTTTTGCTATGTCCTGTTCTTTTAGAATGTTGTTTCATTGCTCTAAACATGTCACCCTGATGTTAGTTTCTGGCATCATGTTATTTTCACCAAGTCTGTGAACCTGTTATCTTTTGCACTTTTGCCATGCTTGTTTGAACCTGTTATGTTGTGATTTAGCCGTAGCTCAGTGTTCATCTTTTGTCAAGCATCTTGAGTAGTTTACTTTCATATGCTTTGTTGATATGTTTGGGTGCAGTAGCTTAATTTCTTGTTGCTTGCTAAGTAGCATCATGCTGTAGATGGCAGATTATCGTCATTCTTGTTTTGCTTGTCATTTGCAAACCGTGCATCCGATTCCGGTGATCTTTATATCGATTTCAACCGAAATCACCTCACCTATCCAGTGGCATACTTGGTTTGCCAAGATTATGCATTGTTCATCTTTGTCCTTCCGGAACATGCATATGCATTGCATATCACATCTCGCATATCATGCCATGTTTTGCATCATGTTGCTTGCGCATTGCATCGTGATTGATATTTGTCCCCTTTGCTTGTGTTCTTGCTTTGGGTAGAGCCGGGAGACGAGTACGTGAACGAGGAACCTGTTGAGAACGCTTTCGAGGACCAAGCTTTCGACAACTCTGAGAACCTCGCAGGCAAGATGACCATACCCTCGAAATCACTTCTATCTTTGCTTGCTAGTTGCTCTCTCTTTTGCTATACCTATGCTGCGATACCTACCACTTGATATATCATGCCACCCATATTGCCATGCCAGCCCCTAACCATCCATGTCCTAGCAAACCGTTGATTGGCTATGTTACCGCTTTGCTCAGCCCCTCTTATAGCGTTGCTAGTTGCAGGTGAAGATGAAGTTTGTTCCTTGTTGGAACATGGACTTGTTGTTCCTTGTTGGAACATGTTTACTTGTTGGGATATCACAATACCTCTTATTTAATTAATGCATCTATATACTTGGTAAAGGGTGGAAGGCTCGGCCTTATGCCTGGTGTTTTGTTCCACTCTTGCCACCCTAGTTTCCGTCATACCGGTGTTATGTTCCTTGATTTTGCGTTCCTTACACGGTTGGGTGATTTATGGGACCCCCTTGACAGTTCGCTTTGAATAAGACTTTTCTGGCAAGGCCCAACATTGGTTTTACCATTTGCCACCACCTACCACTTTTCCCTTGGGTTTTCGCGAGCCCGAGGGTCATCTTTATTTTAGCCCCCCCGGACGAGTGCTCCTCTGGGTGCTGGCCCGAAACGAGTAGACTGCAGGGCCCCCTCGGGGAAACTCGAGGCCTGGTTTTACTCGTAGGATGTCTCATCCGGATGTGCCCTGAGACCGAGATATGTGCAGCTCCTATCAGGATTTGTCGGCACAATCGGGCGGCTTTGCTGGACTTGTTTTATTACTGCCGAGATGTCTTGTAGTCCGGGATTCCGAGACTTATAATGGGCTAAGTTGGGACACCCCTGCAGGGTATTATCTTTCGAAAGTCGTGCCCGCGGTTATGAGGCAGATGGGAATTTGTTGATGTCCGGTTGTAGAAAACCCGAAGTTGACCTTAATTAAAACACATCAACCGCGTGTGTAACCGTGATGGTCTCTTCTCGGCGGGGTCCGGGAAGTGAACACGGTGTTGGAGTTATGTTTGACGTAGGTTGTTTCAGGATCACTTCTTGATCACTTCTAACTTCACGACCGTGCTTTGCCTTCTCTTCTCGCTCTCTTTTGCGTTGCAGCCACCATATATGCTAGTCGCTTGCTGCAGCTCCACCTTACAATCCTTTCCTACCTATAAGCTTAAATAGTCTTGATCTCGCGGGTGTGAGATTGCTGAGTCCCCGTGACTCACAGATTCTACCACAACAGTTGCAGGTACCAATGATGCCAGTGCAGATGACGCGTCCGAGCTCACTTGGGAGTTCGATGAGGAACGTGGCCGTTACTATGTTTCTTTTCTAGATGATCAGTAGTGGAGCCCAGTTAGGGTGATCCGGGGATCTGTTTAGCATTTGGGGTAGTCTTCTTTCATTTTGGTACCGTAGTCGGACCTTGAGTGTAATCTGTATGATGGATGTTATTTATGTACTTGTGTGAAGTGGCGACTGTAAGCCAACTATGTATCTCTTTCCCTTATGTATTACATGGGTTGTGTGAAGATTACCTCACTTGCGACAATGCTTTCAATGCGGTTATGCCTCTAAGTCGTGCCTCGACACGTGGGAGCTATAGCCGCATTGAGGGCGTTACAAGTTGGTAATCAGAGCCTTTCCCCGACCTTAGGAGCCCCCACTGTTTGATCATTTTTAGCGGCCGAGTTGTGTCTAGAAAAATGTTTTGAGTCATTTAGGAAATATATATCGGAGAGTTTAGGAATTCTTTTTACTTCCCAGTCCCGTCGACCTTCTGGTAAGGCATCCTGACGTAGAGTTTTGACTCTTCTCTTCTCAAATTTCACTAAAAAAAATTTAGGTTCACGCGGAAGCTTAGAATCGTTCCGATGGTTTTATGATGACAACATTGTCTTGGTTGCCTCCCGTCAGCAGGGGTTTTAGAGGAGGTGTCCCGGGGAGTTGAGCTCCGAGGTGTTGTCGTCATAATTTTATCGTTGCGGTTTTGGAATACCTGAGTTTAGTACGCCGACATCGAAAATCTCTTTTGTACAGTTGTTGGTGAGATAACCCTGATAGCCCAGTACTGAGGCGAGTGCGGGAGTATTTCCATGACTTGTATAACGGATGCTTTTCGAAGGTTGAGGTAGATGATTTCCGAGAATTTCTTGGTTATGTGTTGAAGGATGGATACAGCTGGATCTAGGTATTGTTAGTTTCGGTGATATATTTTGTGTCCCCTGTATCCCCTACACCTGATTGCATAACCAGAAAGTTTCGGGAGTTTATAAGTGGGAATTCATGTAGCTCTAGTATTTCTTCCGCAGATATTTGGTTTGTGATTGGGTAATCCTTACCAAGTATTTGTTCACATCCGTACCTTGTTGATTTTATTCCTTACCATGTGCTAAGTGGCTTCTCAATTTTGGAAGTGTGATGATTTACATTGGAATTCATTCGTTCATTCTCGTTCGAATGTTAATTGTGAAGACTATATGTTGCAATTTCGTTCCTTTGATTCAGCTTCAATATATCTCTGTCAAGATGCTAATGGATGTCACCCTCTTCAGGATGGCTCCACGAACGCGTCAGAATCCGGAACGCAATGAAGGGAATCAGGCTAACCCTCCGCCACCGCCTCCGCCTCCGGAGGCTTGGCAAGCCTTGATGACTGCCACAAATGCCAACGCTCAGATTCTGATTCAGCTCTTGCAAGATCGCAACCAAGGGCAAGCTAATCAAGAGAATCAAGGCCAAGGCAACAATCAGCCGCACTTCGCTTCACTCAACCAGTTCCTTGCTAATCAGCCAAAGACCTTCAGCTACTGTGTCAAGGCCACAGACGCAGATGATTGGCTCGTGGACATCAGCAAGCATTTCGAGTGCAGCAATGTCAGACCTGAGGACTTTGTCAAGTTTGCCTCTTTTCAACTCAAAGATCAAGCTGTTGAATGGTTCCAGCAATACAAAGATTCCAGAGGAGGTCGTGTGATTACTTGGGATGATTTCCGCCGTGATTTCAAAGTGCACCACATTCCAGAAAGTGTTGTTGAGCTTAAGCGTGAGGAATTCCGCAATCTCAAGCAAGGCAACATGTCTGTCTATCAATACAACACTCAGTTCCAGAAGCTCTCTCACTTTGCAAGGCAAGACATTCCTGATGAGAAGAGTATGATCTACCAGTTCAGGCGTGGTCTCAGAGAAGATCTGCAACTTGCTGTCGTGCTTTTCGAGCCATTAAAGTATGATGAATTCTACAACATGGCGCTGAAACAAGAAGCTGCTCAGCTCAAGTGTGAGGCTTCTAAGAAGAGAGTCAGAGACGCAGTTCAGTCTTCTTCTTCTTCACTTGTGGCAGCTAAGCAACAGAAGTTCTGGTTGCCTCCTCCTCCTCCTCCGTTCCGTCAGCCTTATCAGCAGAAGAACTCAAGTGGTCGTGGATCTTCCCACCCACCCAACCCTGGCTATCAGAACAAGTCTCAGAACCAAGCTCCAAGGCCAAGTGCTCCTTATCATCGTCCGCTCTCGGAGGTGACTTGCAGGAAATGTCAGCAAAAGGGTCACTATGCGGACAAGTGCTTCAACCAAAGGCGCCTTCCGCCTCCTCCTCCTGTGAAATCTTCCAACAATGCAGTGGTCAAGCATAATCCTAAGCATGCCAAGGTGAACATGTTGAATGCAGCTCAAGCAGAGGAGTCTTCTGAAGTGATCATGGGTAATCTTCCTGTGAATGATATTCCTGCAAAAGTCTTATTCGATACCTGTGCATCGCATTCTTTCATGTCATATCCTTTTGCATCGAAGCACAACGTGGACACAGAGACTTTGTCCAAAGTTATGCAAGTTGTTTCTCCTGGAAAGCTATTGACTTCTAGTTTGGTTGCTCCCGATGTTTCTATCAAGATGGGTGACTATAGATTCTTGTCTAAACCAATTGTTCTTGGTGACTCTGATATTGATCTTATTCTCGGGATGGACTGGCTTTCTAAGCACAAGGCTCAGCTTGATTGTGCTGCCAGGGAAATTAAATTGACTCACTCTTCTAACGATGTGATCATCTATGCCTCTCGTGATGATACCATTCGGTTGTTTTCTCTCAATGAGAATGATGAATTGGAGGCTATCTCTCAGATTCTAGTCGTTTGTGAGTACCAAGATGTCTTTCCAGAAGAGCTTCCGGGTATGCCTCCCCGCCGGCCAGTTGAATTCGTGATTGATCTCGAGCCTGGCACAAAACCCGTTTGCAAGTGTCCTTACAAGCTTGGACCAGATGAGCTCAAGGAATTCAAGATTCAACTCGATAAACAAGAACGTCTGGGTCTGATCAGACCGAGTTCTTCTCCTTGGGGTTGTGGTGTTCTTTTTGTCAAGAAGAAGGATGGCACGGACCGACTTTGCGTCAATTACCGTCCATTGAACAAGAAGACTATCAAGAACAAGTACCCACTTCCCAACATCAATGAGCTATTTGAGCAACTCAAAGGTGCTAAGGTGTTCTCCAAGCTTGACCTTCGTATGGGTTATCATCAGATTCGCATTCGTGAAGAAGATATTCCCAAGACAGCATTCAGAACAAGCTTTGGTTCTTATGAATATACTGTCATGTCTTTCGGCCTTGTCAATGCTCCTCCATATTTCACTCGCTTGATGAATTTCATCTTCAGCCCCTACATCAACGAATTTGTCTTGGTCTATCTCAATGATATTTTGGTCTTCTCCAAGAATAAGAAGGATCATGCCAAACATTTGCGATTGGTGCTCGACAAGCTCAGAGAGTATCAATTATATGCGAAGTTCTCCAAATGTGAATTCTGGCTTGATGAAGTTCTTTATCTTGGCCATATCATCTCTGCCAAGGGCATTGCTATTAATCCAGAGAGGGTGTCTGCAGTTTTGAATTGGCAACCTCCTCAGAATGTCAAGCAGCTTCGCAGTTTTCTTGGACTTGCAAGCTATTGCAGAAGATTCGTTGAGAATTTCTCTAAGATTGCAAAGCCTCTTTCCAACCTCCTCCAGAAGCATGTGAAATATGTCTGGTCTCCTGAGTGTGACGTTGCTTTCAAGACTCTCAAAGAGAAACTCGTCACTGCTCCAGTTCTGACTCCTCCTGACGAATCCAAGCCTTATGAGGTATTCTGTGATGCTTCTCTTCAGGGCCTCGGTGCCGTCTTAATGCAAGAGAAGAAGGTTGTGGCCTATACCTCTCGCCAGTTGAAGCCCAACGAAAGGAACTACCCCACTCACGATCTTGAGTTGGCGGCAGTGGTCCACGCTCTAATAACATGGAGACATCTCCTGTTGGGAAGGAAAGTGGACATATTCACCGATCACAAGAGTCTCAAGTACATCTTCACTCAGCCCCACCTCAACCTCAGGCAAACTCGATGGGTCGAAGTGATTCAAGAGTATAATCCGAGTATTGAATATACTCCAGGCAAGGCTAACGTGATTGCAGACGCTTTGAGCAGGAAGGTTTACTGCAACATCTTAATCCTCAAGCCCTTTCAACCGGATCTTTGTGAAGCTTTCCGCAAGTTGAATCTCCAAGTTGTCCCTCAAGGCTTTCTTGTCAACCTCATCATCTCTCCTACTTTGGAAGATCAGATTCGTGAGGCACAACTGTTGGATACCATGGTGAAGAAGGTGAAACGTGGTATTGACAAGGGCATTTCCAAATACAAGTGCTATCGAGTTGATGACAGAGATACTCTTTTCTTCGAGGACCGGATCGTGGTTCCAAAGGGTGATCTTCGTAAAGTCATTATGAACGAAGCGCACAATTCTCTTCTATCAATTCATCCTGGAAGTACAAAGATGTACCATGACCTCAAGCAGTCGTATTGGTGGACTCGAATGAAGCGTGAGATTGCTCAATTTGTGAACGAGTGTGATGTCTGCAGAAGGGTGAAAGCAGAACACCAACGACCAGCTGGTCTTCTCCAACCTCTTGCTATTCCAGAATGGAAGTTTGATCATATCGAAATGGACTTCGTGACTGGTTTTCCTAAGTCCAAGCGTGGAAATGATGCTATCTTCGTCGTCATCGACAAGCTCACCAAAGTGGCTCATTTTCTTCCTATCAAAGAGTCTATCACAGCAGCGCAGCTGGCAGAGCTCTACACCTCCAGAATTGTCTCCTTGCATGGCATTCCACAATTGATCTCTTCAGACCGTGGCAACATCTTTACCTCCAAGTTTTGGGATTCTTTTCAGAAGGCCATGGGCACCAACATTCGCTTCAGCACAGCTTTCCACCCTCAGACTAGTGGACAAGTCGAGCGTGTCAACCAAATTCTTGAAGATATGCTCAGAGTTTGTATTATCTCTTTCAGCATGAAGTGGGAGGATTGTCTTCCTTATGCTGAATTCTCTTACAACAACAGCTTTCAAGCCAGCTCGGGCAAAGCCCCATTCGAGATTCTCTATGGCAGAAAGTGCCGTACTCCTCTCAACTGGTCTGAAAGCGGTGAACGCCAATTGCTCGGCAATGATTTGATCTCAGAGGCTGAGGCTATGTGCAAGGTCATTCGTGAGAACCTCAAAGCCGCGCAATCGCGCCAGAAGAGCTATTATGATAGCAAACACCGAGATGTGGCATTCGAGATCGGAGATCATGTCTACCTTCGCGTCTCTCCAATGAAAGGAACTTGTCGCTTCGGTATCAAGGGGAAACTTGCCCCCAGATACGTCGGTCCTTTCAAGATCATCGGCAAACGAGGCGATCTCGCCTATCAACTTGAGCTTCCCTCCAACTTTGCAAATGTGCATGATGTTTTCCATGTGTCACAGCTTCGCAAGTGCATCAAGACGCCTGAGCGCACCATCAACTTCGAAGAGATTGATCTTCAAGAAGATTTGTCCTATCATGAGCACCCCGTTGCTATTCTTGAAGAAACTGAGCGCAAGACTCGCAACAAGTCAATCAAATTCCTCAAAGTGAAATGGTCACACCACTCAGACCGAGAAGCCACCTGGGAGCGTGAGGATCACCTACGTTCCGAGTATCCGCAGTTCTTTCATTCCTAGATCTCGGGACGAGATCCTCTCGTAGTGGTGGAGTGTTGTAACGCCCCGGATGTAACTTGCCATATTTGTAATCCAACTGTTGCCATTTTCGGCTATATGTTATGATATTACCTCCATGGTTGGGTTTCCCTTCGTTTTGTATTTTGTTCATGTCATGCATTTCATATCATGTCATAATGTGCACCGCATTCGCATACGTGTTTGTCTCATGAATCCGAGCATGTTCCCCGTTGTCCGTTTTGCAATCCGGTGCTCCTATGTTCCCTGGCGCCCCTTTTACATTTCTTTGTGAGCGGGTATTAAACTCCCTCGGATTGGACCGAGGTTTGTCAAGCGGCCTCGGTATAGCACCGGCAGACCGCCTGTCAAGTTTCGGGTCAATCGGAGTTCGTTTGGTACTCCAACGGTTAACCGAGTAACCGTGAAGGCCTCGTGTGTGTTGCAGCCCAACACCCCTTCAAAACAGCCCAACAACCCATCTAAGCCACTCCCATGTCCTCCGCCGTTCGATCATGATCGCGTGGCCGAAAACCGCTCTCCATTTGGAGCTTCCTAGCTCCTTCTACCTATATAAAGGCCTCCCCCTCCGAAATCACGGAGCAAATCCACCCTAACCCTAGCTCCCGTCGCCCCCGCGCCGCCGGACGTGTCCGGGCACGCCGGACAACGTCTGCCGCCCGCGCCCAGCCAACCGCTGCGCGCCACGTGGCGCCTCGCCGCCGCCGCCCGCCGAAGCCCGCCGCGGCCCGCGTCCGGCCCCCGCGGGCCCGCTCGCCGCCCGCGCCCTCCCGCGCGCTCCGCCGCCCGACCCCGTCGCCGGCCGCCGCCCGCGCACCGGCTCCGCCGCCCGCGCACCGGCTCCCCCGCCGCCGTCGCCTTCCCCCGTCGCCGGCCACCGCCGCACCGCGCGCGCCGTCGCCCCGGAGCCCCCTCGCCGTCGCCGGGCCAGATCCGGGCCGGATCGCCCCGATCCGGCCGGCCCCCACCGTCGCCGCCCCGTCTCCGGTCGCCCCGCCGCCGCCTCGGTTCGCGCACCCGCCGGAACCCTAGATCGGGTTGACTTTTCTCTTCCCCCGATTTCTCTAAGTCTTTAAATTTTGCATTATCATCACCTGTTCATCATGTCATAACTTTGCAACCGTAGCTCCGTTTCGCGCGTATGATATGTGAAATTGTTCGCCTCGAAGAGTACATCATCTTGTTCCATTGCATCATTTTCATTTGAGGTCATATTGACGCCCGAAATGCTGTTAGAAGAGGGCTAGTTGATGTTAGTGGCTGGATCTTATCTGAACATGCACTTTTGTCATTTTTGCCATGATTGTTGTGTACATACTATGAAGTTGAGTCCTACATGAGTTTTGTAATATGCCATGTTACCTTTCCAGAGAATTTTGCCATGTATTTTTGTGATCTATGTGGTGACTAGCACAAGCATGCAAACTAGGTCACTTGATGTTGCTGATTTCAGAGACTTAGTGATTTCACCAAGTCCCTGACTGCTGTTATTTTCATGCCATGTATTCATGTTGTTTCTGAGATATCTATGCATAATTTGAGCATGATCAGTAAGGGAGTTTTGGACTTGAGTATTTTCTCTATCCATCCATGCCTTTGTTTGCAATTATGGAGTGCCATAGTTTGAGTCAATCGAGCTCTACTTCTGCTTCAAAATGCTGCTGGCAGATTGTTTACATGTTATTCGATTTTGCCAAGCTTGGTGTAGTTGATCCTTTTTGGCTTATGGTCTGTAGTGAGTGCCATGTCTTCTTGCAATTTCTAGTTAATATGCCATGTCTTCTTGATGTATGTATGCGTAGTTTATCATGCAATGCTCTGTAGTGAGTGCATCGAGCTCACGAACATGCCTAGTCGTTATTAGTTTTTTGCCATGTCCAGTTTTCTGCTAAGTCCGAAACCTGTAACGAAGCTTGCTTATTTGACATGGGTGTAATTATGTTTTCTGATCCTTTTTGGCTTATGGTCAGTAAGGGACTTTTATCAAGTGCTTTGAGTAGATTCATTCCGTGCCTTATTTTGCTATGTCCTGTTCCTGTAGAATGTTATTTCATTGCTCTAAACATGTCACCCTGATGTTAGTTTCTGGCATCATGTTATTTTCACCAAGTCTGTGAACCTGTTATCTTTTGCACTTTTGCCATGCTTGTTTGAACCTGTTATGTTGTGATTTAGCCGTAGCTCAGTGTTCATCTTTTGTCAAGCATCTTGAGTAGTTTACTGTCATATGCTTTGTTGATATGTTTGGGTGCAGTAGCTTAATTTCTTGTTGCTTGCTAAGTAGCATCATGCTGTAGATGGCAGATTATCGTCATTCTTGTTTTGCTTGTCATTTGCAAACCGTGCATCCGATTCCGGTGATCTTTATATCGATTTCAACCGAAATCACCTCACCTATCCAGTGGAATACTTGGTTTGCCAAGATTATGCCTTGTTCATCTTTGTCCTTCCGGAACATGCATATGCATTGCATATCACATCTCGCATATCATGCCATGTTTTGCATCATGTTGCTTGCGCATTGCATCGTGATTGATATTTGTCCCCTTTGCTTGTGTTCTTGATTTGGGTAGAGCCGGGAGACGAGTACGTGAATGAGGAACCTGTTGAGAACGCTTTCGAGGACCAAGCTTTCGACAACTCTGACAACCTCGCAGGCAAGATGACCATACCCTCGAAATCACTTTTATCTTTGCTTGCTAGTTGCTCGATCTTTTGCTATGCCTATGCTGCGATACCTACCACTTGCTATATCATGCCACCCATATTTCCATGTCAGCCCCTAACCATCCATGTCCTAGCAAACCGTTGATTGGCTATGTTACCGCTTTGCTCAGCCCCTCTTATAGCGTTGCTAGTTGCAGGTGAAGATGAAGTTTGTTCCTTGTTAGAACATGGACTTGTTGTTCCTTGTTGGAACATGTTTACTTGTTGGGATATCACAATACCTCTTATTTAATTAATGCATCTATATACTTGGTAAAGGGTGGAAGGCTCGGCCTTATGCCTGGTGTTTTGTTCCACTCTTGCCACCCTAGTTTCCGTCATACCGGTGTTATGTTCCTTGATTTTGCGTTCCTTACACGGTTGGGTGATTTATGGGACCCCCTTGACAGTTCGCTTTGAATAAGACTTTTCCGGCAAGGCCCAACATTGGTTTTACCATTTGCCACCACCTACCACTTTTCCCTTGGGTTTTCGCGAGCCCGAGGGTCATCTTTATTTTAGCCCCCCGGACCAGTGCTCCTCTGGGTGCTGGCCCGAAACGAGCAGACTGCGGGGCCCCCTCGGGGAAACTCGAGGCCTGGTTTTACTCGTAGGATGTCTCATCCGGATGTGCCCTGAGACCGAGATATGTGTAGCTCCTATCAGGATTTGTCGGCACAATCGGGCGGGTTTGCTGGACTTGTTTTATTACTGCCGAGATGTCTTGTAGTCCGGGATTCCGAGACTGATCGGGTCTTCCCGGTAGAAGGAATATCCTTCGTTCACCGTGAGAGCTTATAATGGGCTAAGTTGGGACACCCCTGCAGGGTATTATCTTTCGAAAGTCGTGCCCGCGGTTATGAGGCAGATGTGAATTTGTTGATGTCCGGTTGTAGAAAACCCGAAGTTGACCTTAACTAAAACACATCAACCGCGTGTGTAACCGTGATGGTCTCTTCTCGGCGGGGTCCGGGAAGTGAACACGGTGTTGGAGTTATGTTTGACGTAGGTTGTTTCAGGATCACTTCTTGATCACTTCTAGCTTCATGACCGTGCTTTGCCTTCTCTTCTCGCTCTCTTTTGCGTTGCAGCCACCATATATGCTAGTCGCTTGTTGCAGCTCCACCTTACAATCCTTTCCTACCTATAAGCTTAAATAGTCTTGATCTCGCGGGTGTGAGATTGCTGAGTCCCCATGACTCACAGATTCTACCACAACAGTTGCAGGTACCAATGATGCCAGTGCAGATGACGCGTCCGAGCTCACTTGGGAGTTCGACGAGGAACGTGGCCGTTACTATGTTTCTTTTCCATATGATCAGTAGTGGAGCCCAGTTAGGGTGATCCGGGGATCTGTTTAGCATTTGGGGTAGTCTTCTTTCATTTTGGTACCGTAGTCGGACCTTGAGTGTAATCTGTATGATGGATGTTATTTATGTACTTGTGTGAAGTGGCGACTGTAAGCCAACTATGTATATCTTTCCCTTATGTATTACATGGGTTGTGTGAAGATTACCTCACTTGCGACAATGCTTTCAATGCGGTTATGCCTCTAAGTCGTGCCTCGACACGTGGGAGCTATAGCCGCATCGAGGGCGTTACATCCAAACATTAAGAACAACTAGGAAAACCTGGATAATTTGTATATTGATTTTCTGCAAAAACAATTAGCATTTTATCACGTTCTGGTGAATTTTAACAATTATTTTCGTGAGCGCAAAGTTTCTGTCTTTTTTAGCAAGATCAAACAACTATCACCCAAGAAGATCCTATTGGTTCTACTTGGCACAAACATTAATTAAATCATAAAAACACATCTAACCAGAGGTTAGATAGATTATTTATTACTAAACAGGAGAAAAAAAGCAAAGAACAAAAATAAAATTGGGTTGCCTCCCAACAAGCGCTAATGTTTAACGCCCCTAGCTAGGCATGATAACTTCAATGATGCTCACATAAAATATAAGAATTGAAACATAAAGAGAACATCATGAAGAATATGACTAGCACATTTTAGTATAACCCACTTCCTATGTATAGGGAATTTTTGAGAAAACAACTTACGTGAACAATAATCAACTAGCATAGGAAGGCAAAACAAGCATAACTTCAAAACTTTAAGCACATAGAGAGGAAACTTGATATTATTGCAATTCCTACAAGCATATGTTCCTCCCTCATAATAATTTTCAGAAGCATCATGATTGAAATAAAAAATATAACCATCACATAAATCATTCTTTTCATGATCTACAAGCATATAAATTTTACTACTCTCCACATAAGCAAATTATTCTCATCAATAGTAGTGGGAGCAAACTCAACAAAATAACTATCATGTGAAGCATAATCCAATTAAAAATTAAAATCGTGATGAGAAGTTTCATGGTTATCTTTATTTTTTATAGCATCAATGTCATCACAATAATCATCATAAATAGGAGGCATGCTTTCATCATAATAAATTTGCTCATCAAAACTTGGGGGAATAAACATATCATCTTCATCAAGCATACCATCCCCAAGCTTGTGGCTTTGCATATCATTAGCATCATGGGCATTCAAAGAATTCATACTAAAAACATTACAGTCATGCTCATCATTCACATATTTATGCCAAGCATTCTATGTAATTTTTCTTCTAGTACTTGAGCACAATTTTCCTTCCCATCATTTTCACGAAAGACATTAAAAAGATGAAGCATATGAGGAAACCTTAATTCCATTTTTTGGTTTTATTTTATAGACTAAACTAGTGATATAACTAGAAAAAATATTTGATTACAAGATCTAAAGATATACCTTCAAGCACTAACCTCCCTGGCAAGGGCGCCAGAAACTGCTTGATGTCTACTACACAACATTCTTCTTGTAGACGTTGTTGGGCCTCCGTGCAGAGGTTTGTAGGACACTAGCAAATTTCCCTCAAGTGGATGACCTAAGGTTTATCAATCCGTGGGAGGCATAGGATGAAGATGGTCTCTCTCAAACAACCCTGCAACCAAATAACAAAGAGTCTCTTGTGTCCCCAACACACCCAATACAATGGTAAATTGTATATCTGCACTAGTTCGGCGAAGAGATGGTGATACAAGTGCAATATGGATGGTAGATATAGGTTTTTGTAATCTGAAAATATAAAAACAGCAAGGTAACTAGTGATAAAAGTGAACACAAACAGTATTGCAATGCTAGGAAACAAGGCCTAGGGTTCATACTTTCACTTGTGCAAGTTCTCTCAACAATAATAACATAATTGGGTCATATAAATATCCGTCAACATGCAAGAAAGAGTCACTCTAAAGTCACTAATAGCAGAGAACAAACGAAGAGATTATGGTAGGGTATGAAACCACCTAAAAGTTATCCTTTCTAATCGATCTATTCAAGAGTACGTAATAAAATAACACGAAGTTATTCTTTCCGTTCGATCTATCATAGAGTCCGTACTAGAATAACACCTTAATACACAAATCAACAAAAACCCTAATGTCACCTGGATACTCCAATGTCACCTAAAGTACCCGTGGGTACGATTATACGATATGCATCACAATCTCAGATTCATCTATTCAACCAACACAAAGAACTTCAAAGAGTGGCCCAAAGTTTCTACTGGAGAGTCAAGACGAAAACGTGTGCCAACCCCTATGCATAAGTTCACAAGGTCACTGAACCCGCAAGTTGATCACGAAAACATACATCAAGTAGATCACGTGAATATCCCATTGTCACCCCAGATAAGCACATGCAAGACATACATCAAGTGTTCTCAAATCCTGAAAGACTCAATATGATAAGATAACTTCAAAGGGAAAACTCAATCCATTACAAGAGATTAGAGGGGGAGAAACATCATAAGATCCAACTATAATAGCAAACCTCATGATACATCAAGATCGTGCCGAATCAAGAACACGAGAGAGAGAGAGATCAAACACATAGCTACTAGTACATACCCTCAGCCCCGAGGGTGAACTACTCCCTCCTCGTCATGGAGAGCGCCGGGATGATGAAGATGGCCACCGGTGAGGGATCCCCCCTCCGGCAGGGTGCCGGAACAGGATCCCGATTTGATTTTCGTGGCTATAGAGGCTTGCACGGTGGAACTCCCGATCTAGGTTATGTTTTGGGGGTTTCTGTATATATAAGAGGTTTTGCCGTCAGGAACAAGTCAGGTAAATTGGATTCCGTTTGGTTTTCCTTTTCTGCAATACTGAAAAACAAGGAAAAAACAAGTTAGTAGCTAGATGGCTTCTTCTCTCTTTTTGGATCTCAACACAATGTTCTCACCCTCTCTCGTGGAGATCTATTCGATGTAATGTTCCTTTTGCGGTGCGTTTGTTGAGATCGATGAATTGTGGGTTTATGATCAAGTCTATCTATGAATAATATTTGAATCTTCTCTGAATTCTTTTCTGTATGATTGGTTATCTTTGCAAGTCTCTTCGAATTATCAGTTTGGTTTGGCCTACTAGATTGGTTTTTCCTGCCATGGGAGAAGTGCTTAGCTTTGGGTTCGATCTTGCGGTGTCCTTTCCCAGTGACAGAAGGGGCAGCAAGGCACGTATTGCATCGTTGCCATCGAGGATAACAAGATGGGGTTTTTATCATATTGCATGAAACTATCCCTCTACATCATGTCATCTTGCTTAAGGTGTTACTTTGTTTTTAACTTAATACTCTAGATGCATGCTGGATAGCGGTCGATGAGTGGAGTAATAGTAGTAGATGCTGGCAGGAGTCGGTCTACTTGTCTCATACGTGATGCCTATATACATGATCATACCTAGATAATCTCATAACTATGCTCAATTCTGTCAATTGCTCGACAGTAATTTGTTCACCCACCGTAGAATATCTATGCTCTTGAGAGAAGTCACTAGTGAAACCTATGGCCCCCGGGTCTATTCTCATCATATCAATCTCTGTCACTTTAATCTTGCTTTGCTTTTTTACTTTGCCTTTTACTTTTTGCTTTGCATATCTATATCAAAAATACCAAAAATATTATCTATCATCTCTATCAGATCTCACTCCCGTAAGTGACTGTGAAGGGATTGACAACCCCTAATCGCGTTGGTTGCGTTCAGTTATTGTTTTGTGTAGGTACGAGGGACTTGCCTGTAGCCTCCTACTGGATTGATACATTGGTTTTCTCAAAAACTGAGGGAAATACTTACGCTACTTTGCTGCATCATGCTCTCCTCTTTGGGGAAAACCAATGCAGTGCTCAAGAGGTAGCAAGAAGAATTTCTGGCGCGCTTGCCGGGGAGTCTACGCAAAAAGTCAACATACCAAGTACCCATCACAATCCCTATCTCCCGCATTGCATTAGTTGCCATTTGCCTCTCGTTTTCCTCTCCCCCACTTCACCCTTGCCGTTTTATTCACCCTCTCTTTCCCAATCTCCTTCTCCTTCTCGTTTCCCGTTTGCCTTTTCTCGCTTGCCTTTTGTTTGCTCGTGTGTTGGATTGCTTGTTTGTCGCGATGGCTCAAGATACTACCAAATTGTATGACTTTACCAATACCAATAATAATGATTTCCTTAGCACTCCGATTGCTCCTCTTACCAATACTGAATCTTGTGAAATCAATACTGCTTTGTTTAATCTTGTTATGAAAGATCAATTCGCCAGCCTTCCTATTGAAGATGTCGCTACTCATCTTAATAGCTTCATTGATTTATGTGATATGCAAAAGAAGAGAGACATTGATAATGACGTTGTTAAATTGAAGCTATTTCCTTTTTCGCTTAGAGATCGTGCTAAAACTTGGTTTTCGTCTTTGCGTAAAAATAGTATTGATTCTTGGAACAAGTGCAAAGATGCTTTTATCTCTAAGTATTTTCATCCCGCTAAGATCATCTCTCTTAGAAACGACAGTATGAATTTTAAGCAAATTGATCATGAACATGTTGCACAAGCTTGGGAGAGAATGAAATTAATGATACGTAATTGCCCTACTCATGGTTTGAATTCATGGATGATTATACAAATTTTTTATGTCGAATTGAATTTTGCTTCTAGAAATCTTTTCGATTCGGCCGCGGGAGGCACTTTTATGGAAATCACTTTAGGAGATGCTATTAAACTCCTAGATAATATTATGGTAAATTATTCTCAATGGCACACTGAAAGATCCACTAATAAAAAAGTGCATGCAATAGAAGAAATCAATGTTTTGAGTGGAAAGATGGATGAACTTATGAAATTATTTGCTACTAAGAGTGTTTCTTCTGATCCTAATGATATGCCCTTGTCTACCTTGATTAAGAATAATAATGAATCTATGGATGTGAATATTGTTGGTAGGAATAATTTTGGTAACAATGCGTATAGAGGGAATTTTAATCCTAGGCCTTATCCTAGTAATCCTTCCAATAATTATGGAAATTCCTACAACAACTCTTATGGAAATTTTAATAAGATGCCCTCTGAATTTGAGAATAGTGTCAAAGAGTTTATGAATTCACAAAAGAATTTTAATGCTTTTCTTGAAGAGAAATTGCTTAAAGTTGATGATTTGGCTAGGAACGTTGATAGACTTTCTCTTGAGGTTGATTCTTTAAAGCTTAGATCTATTCCTCCTAATATGATATCAATGAGTCTCTCAAAGCCATGATAATTTCCATTAATGAGTGCAAGGAAAGAACCGCTAGGATGCGTGCTACGAAGATGCCTTTATTAAAGCGTGTTCTTCCAATTCCTATGAAAATCAAGATGAAGATCTAAAATTTATTGATTTGTCCCCTGTCAAATCTTTGTTTTGCAATATGAATCTAGATGAAACTGAATATGATCTTCCTTTACCTAGAAGGCGTTCCAAAAATTCGGAGTATTTAGATCTTTATGATGAAATTGATGAAAGTGGGATGGAAAGAAATAAAACCCTAGATGTTGTTAAACCCACTATATTGGATTTCAAGGAATTTAATTATGAAAGTTGCTCTTTAATTGATTGTATTTCCTTGTTGCAATCCGTGCTAAATTCACCTCATGCTTATAGTCAAAAGAAAGCCTTTACCGAACATATTGTTGATGCCTTGATGCAATCTTATGATGAAAAACTTGAGTTGAAAGTTTCTATCCCTAGAAAACTCTATGATGAGTGGGAACCAACTATTAAAATTAAAACTAAAGATCATGAGTTTTATGCTTTGTGTGATTTGGGTGCTAGTGTCTCCACTATCCCCAAAACTGTGTGATTTGCTAGATTTCCATGACTTTGATGATTGCTCTCTAAATTTGCATCTAACGGATTCCACTATTAAGAAACCTATGGGAATAATTAATGATGTTCTTATTGTTGCAAATAGGAATTATGTGCCCGTAGATTTTATCGTTCTTGATATAGGTTGCAATCCTTCTTGCCCTATTATTCTTGGTAGACCTTTCCTTAGAACGGTTGGTGCAATTATTGATATGAAGGAAGGGAATATTAGATTTCAATTTCCATTAAAAAAGGGCATGGAACACTTTCCTAGAAATAAAATAAGATTGCCATATGAAACTATCATGAGAGCCACTTATGGATTGCCTACCAAAGATGGCAATACCTAGATCTATCCTCCCTTTTATGCCTAGCTAGGGGCGTTAATCGATAGCGCTTGTTGGAGACAACCCAATTTTATTTTTAGTTTTTTGTTTTTGTTTGTTTTTAGGAATAAATAATCCATCTACCTTCTGTTTAGATGTGGTTTTGTGTTTTAATTAGTATTTGTGCCAAGTTAGACCTATAGGATCTTCTTGGATGATAGTTATTTGATCTTGTTGTGATTTCCAGAAACTTTCTGTTCATGAAAACAATTGTTAAAAATCACCAGAACATGATAAAATACAGATGCCAGTTGCTTCTGATCAATAAACGAATTTTCTAGGTCATCCTATTTTGGTAGATGTTTTTGAGTTCCAGAAGACTGCGTTAGTTACAGATTACTACAGACTGTTCTGTTTTTGATAGATTCTGTTTCCCGTGTGTTGTTTGCTTATTTTGATGAATCTATGGCTAGTAAAATAGTTTATAATCCATAGAGAATTTGGAATACAGTAGCTTTAACACCAATATAAATAAAGAATGAGTTCATTAGAGTACCTTGAAGTGGTTTTTTGTTTTCTTTCTCTAACGGAGCTCACGAGATTTCTATTGAGTTTTGTGTTGTGAAGTTTTCAAGTTTTGGGTGAAATCTTTTGATGGATTATGGAACAAGGAGTGGCAAGAGCCTAAGCTTGGGGATGCCCATGGCACCCCCAAGATAATACAAGGACACCAAAAAGTGAAAGCTTGGAGATGCCTCGGAAGGCATCCCCTCTTTCGTCTACTTCCATCGGTAATTTTACTTGGAGCTATATTTTTGTTCACCACATGATATGTGTTTTGCTTGGAGCGTCTTGTAATATTTGTGTCTTTGTTTGTTAGTGTGCCACAATCATCCTTGCTATAGACACCTTTTGAGAGAGCCATACATGAATTGGAATTTGATAGAATACTCTATGTGCTTCACTTATATCTTTTGAGCTATGTAGTTTTGCTCTATGTGCTTCACTTATATCTTTTGAGCGTCATAATTTTGCTCTATGTGCTTCACTTAGATCTTTTAGAGCACGGTGGTGGATTTGTTTTAAAGAAACTATTAATCTCTCATGCTTTACTTAGATTATTTTGAGAGTCTCTAATAGCATGGTAAATTGCTTAATAATAATATGCTTGGTATTCAAGATTTGTGAAACTTTCTTTTGAGTGCATTGAATACTAAGAAAAGATTGAAGCATGATAATTGTTTTGATATATGAAGATGGTGATATTAGAGTCATGCTAGTTGAGTAGTTGTGAATTTAAAGAATACTTGCGTTGAAGTTTGTGATTCCCGTAGCATGCACGTATGGTGAACCGTTATGTGATGAAGTCAGAGCATGATTTATTTATTGATTGTCTTCCTTATGAGTGGCGGTCGGGGACGAGCGATGGTATTTTCCTACCAATCTATCCCCCTAGGAGCATGCACGTAATACTTTGATTTGATAACTTCTAGTTTTTTGCAATAAGTATATGAGTTCTTTATGACTAATCTTGGGTCCGTGGATTATACGCACTTTTCCCATCCTTCCACCATTGCTAGCCTCTCTAATACCGCGCACTTTTCGCTGGTATCATACACCCACAGTATACCTTTCCATAGCCATTCCGAGATATATAGCCATGCAACTTTCCACCGTTCCGTTTATTATGACACGCTCCATCATTGTCATATTGCTAGCATGATCATGTAGTTGACATCGTATTTGTGGAAAAGCCACCATTCACAATTCTTTCATATATGTCACTCTTGATTCATTGCATATCCCGGTACACCACCGGAGGCATTCATATAGAGTCATATTTTGTTCTAAGTATCGAGTTGTAATTGTTGAGTTGTAAGAAAAATAAAAGTGTGATGATCATCATTTTTAGAGCATTGTCCCAAGTGAGGAAAGGATGATGGAGACTATGGTTCCCCCACAAGTCGGGATGAGACTCCCGACGAAAAAAAGAGAGGCCATAAAAAAAGAGAAAAGGCCCAAATAAAAAAATGAGAGAAAAAGAGAGAAGGGACAATGTTACTATCCTTTTACCACACTTGTGCTTCAAAGTAGCACCATGATCTTCATGATAGAGAGTCTCTCATTTTGTCACTTTCATATACTAGTGGGAATTTTTCATTATGGAACTTTGCTTGTATATTCCAATGATGGGCTTCCTCAAAATGCCCTAGGTTTCGTGATCAAGCAAGTTGGATGCACGCCCACTTGGTTTCTTTTGTTGAGATTTCATATACTTATAGCTCTAGTGCATCCGTTTCATGGCAATCCCTACTCACTCACATTGATACCTATTAATGGGCATCTCCATAGCCCGTTGATACGCCTAGTTGATGTGAGACTATCTTCCCCTCTTTTTGTCTTCTCCACAACTACCATTCTATTCCACGTATAGCGCTATATCCATGGCTCACGCTCATGTATTGCGTGAAGATTGAAAAGGTTTTGAAAATGTTAAAGTATTAAACAATTGCTTGGCTTGTCATCGGGGTTGTGCATGATTTAAATACTTTGTGTGGTGAAGATAGAGCATAGCCAGACTATATGATTTTGTAGGGATAACTTTCTTTGGCCATGTTATTTTGAGAAGACATAATTGCTTTGTTAGTACGCTTGAAGTATTATTATTTTTATGTCAACATAAACTTTTTTCTTGAATCTTTCGAATCTGAATATTCATACCACAATTATACCAAGTAGCACTGCGCATAAAAAATTCTCTCTTTATCACTACCTACTCGAGGACGAGCAGGAATTAAGCTTGGGGATGCCTGATACGTCTCTAACGTATCTATAATTTTTGATTGCTCCATGCTATATTATCTACTATTTTGGACTATATTGGGCTTTATTTTCCACTTTTATATTATTTTTGGGATTAACCTATTAACCGGAGGCCCAACCCAGAATTGCTGTTTTTTTGCCTATTTCAGTGTTTCGAAGAAACGGAATATCCAACGGAGTCCAAACGGAATGAAACCTTCGGGAACGTGATTTTCTCACCGAACGTGATCAAGCAGACTTG
Source organism: Aegilops umbellulata (assembly GCA_032464435.1). NCBI lineage: Eukaryota > Viridiplantae > Streptophyta > Magnoliopsida > Poales > Poaceae > Aegilops > Aegilops umbellulata. The sequence goes on along the minus strand of CP136054.1, from coordinate 151,767,317 downwards.
GACCCTACTCCAAGAAGTAATAGAGGCGGTCATGAGGGTGGGGGGCGCCCCCCCTCTAGGGCGCGCCCCCTGCCTCGTGGGCCCCCCTGTTGCTCCACCGATGTACTCCTTCCTCCTATATATACCTACGTACCCCCAAACAATCAGATATGGAGCCAAAAACCTAATTCCACCGTCGCAACTTTCTGTATCCACGAGATCCCATCTTGGGGCCTGTGCCCGAGGTCCGTCGGAGAGGGCCGTCATCACGGAGGGCTTGTACATCATCATAGCCCCTCCGATGAAGTGTGAGTAGTTTAACTCAGACCTTCGGGTCCATAGTTAGTAGCTAGATGGCTTCTTCTCTCTTTTTCGATCTCAATACAATGTTCTACCCCTCTCTCGTGGAGATCTATTCGATGTACTCTTCTTTTTGCGGTGTGTTAGTTGAGACCGATGAATTGTGGGTTTATGGTCAAGTCTATCTATGAATAATATTTGAATCTTCTCTGAATTCTTTTCTGTGTAATTGGTTATCTTTGCAAGTCTCTTCGAATTATCAGTTTCGTTTGCCCTACTAGATTGGTTTTTCTTCCCAAGGGAGAAGTGCTTAGCTTTGGGTTCGATCTTGCGGTGTCCTTTCCCAGTGACAGAAGGGGCAGCACGACACGTATTGCATCGTTGCCATCGAGGATAACAAGATGGGGTTTTTATCATATTGCATGAAACTATCCCTCTACATCATGTCATCTTGCTTAAGGCGTTACTCTGTTTTTTAACTTAATACTCTAGATGCATGCTGGATAGCGGTCGATGAGTGGAGTAATAGTAGTAGATGCAGGCAGGAGTCGGTCTACTTGTCTCGGACGTGATGCCTATATACATGATCATACCTAGATATTCTCATAACTATGCTCAATTCTGTCAATTGCTCAACAGTAATTTGTTCACCCACCGTAGAATACCTATGCTCTTGAGAGAAGTCACTAGTGAAACCTATGGCCCCTGGGTCTATTCTCATCATATCAATCTCCATCACTTTAATCTTGCTTTGCTTTTTTACTTTCCCTTTTACTTTTTACTTTGAATCTCTATATCAAAAATACCAAAAATATTATCTATCATCTCTATCAGATCTCACTCCCGTAAGTGACCGTGAAGGGATTGACAACCCCTAATCGCATTGGTTGCGTTGAGTTATTGTTTTGTGCAGGTACGAGGGACTTGCGTGTAGCCTCCTACTGGATTGATACATTGGTTCTCAAAAACTGAGGGAAATACTTACGCTAGTTTGCTGCATCATCGTCTCCTCTTCGGGGAAAACCAACGCAGTGCTCAAGAGGTAGCACACATCAAAGCACTGCACTCGATACATTTCAATAATTTGCGTTTACCGATGCATTAATTACAATGCATGCATGCATGTCGTGACTCTCCTTTTGATACTTGCATGTGTTGATTTAATGCACCTTGAAGTAGTATAAAATATGTGATGGTAAAGCTTTGTAATACCCCGGCCAAAGTCGAGAGATGGTTGTGCACGAGGAGGGCGAGATCATGCAGACCGAACAGGACCCGACGATGGAGCTCTCTAAGGTCTCGATGGACCTCACCGTGCTCCACTGCCCCTTGTGCCTCCGCCCCTTGACGCCTCCAGTGTATGAGGTTTAAATACACCTCGTCCGTTCGGCTGATTGAGCAAGGTGCAGGTTTCTTGATTGATGTGGTGTTCGATTGATTTCTGCAGTGCAAGGGAGGCCACCTGGCCTGCGCGGACTGTCGCGTCGAGCGCCCCGGGAACCAGCGGCAGTGCCAGAAGTGCGAGTGCGGCGGTGGCTTCGACGTGCAGAACACGGCGGTGGACTCCGTCCTTTCGTCGGTGAGGGTGGAGTGCCCGCATGAAGGCTGTGGGCTCTACGTCACTTACCACAAGCTCGCTGATCACCAGAGCGTGTGTCCGCTCGCGCCCTGCAAATGCCCCGTTCCCGTCTGCGGCTACGAAGGCCCGCCGTCGGCGCTCTACCACCACATCAGCACCGCGCATCCCATGCCCGTGCACAGGATCCAGTACGGCAAGGTGCTCCAGCTGCAAGTGCCACTGTCGGAGCCACGGCTCTTGCTGTTCGTTGAGGAGGGCTGCCACGCGTTTTTCATGGTTGGCGGCGTGCTCGACATCGGCGCGCCTATCGTCGTGTTGGTCACCTGCATCAGAGCGAGGGTGTCCCCACTGCCGCACTATGTGGCCAAGATGTGGGCGAACGGCCTGCCGAGGGAGCCCAAAGGCACGACCGACGCCGTCAAGGTGGAAATGGAGGTGAAAAGCAGCAAGGATCCCGGCGACGTTGACGTGCAGGAGATGACCTTCTTGACAGTTCCGCCCAAGCTGCTGGCCGGGGCTAAGCTTGTGTCCCTCCACATTCAGATTGACAAGCTCACGTCCTAAATGTTTCTACAGTGCCTTCTGTTTATCTTAGTAATATGCTAATATAGGGATTACCTTGGTCTACTTTAGCTTAAGAAATGGTGGGTTTTGGTGGCGATATAAAATTATGTTTATCAATGCATTCATTGCAATGCATGCATGCATAAAGTACATGCATTGGTCAATTTTCTCTTAATACTTGCATGCAATGATTTAATGCACCTTGGAATCTGAACATGTGTTGGGGAACAACCAAATTGAGCCTTATAAAATGGAAAAACTAAAATTTTGAGAAAAGCCCTATAAAACCGAAAGGAGAGAGTAGAAAAAGAAGTACTCCATCCGGGAATAGTGCCGCACTTCGAAACTTGAACCGTCAATAGATTTTGAGCTTGCGTCTCGTCACATTCCAAATTACTCCACGCTATATTGAATTGCAAACCTGTTCACACCGATCACAACCTAAATGGTTTCCCACTTAGGAGCGTATTAGTACTCGGTTATAAATACTAGTATGCCAAGATGATTGCACGTTCCTCCTCAACTCCTCATCCACAAAAATAAACAAGCCATTCAGCATCCTTCCCTTGCGTCTGCCATGGCCAGCGTGAGTTCTGGGTCGAGAGATTGCCACCAGGGAGAGGCGAGCATGGAAGCAGAAGCACGAGAGATGTCCCGCCTTGCTGCGAGAGCAGCTGACATGTCCCGCCGCGTGGAAGTAGCAGCACAGAGGTCCCGCCGCGCTGCTGAAGCAGCACGGAGGTCCGGCCGCGCCGCGTAAGCAGCAGAGATGTCCCGCTACGCCACAAATGCAGCAGAGATATCCCGCCGCGCCGCTGGCCTGGGAAAATTTCTCACGGGTAGGCGATGACTGTTACAGGCGCATGCATGCGATCGTCCATAGCCAGATGGAGCAGATCTCCGGCTGGGCGAGGTTGCAGGACGACATGAAAACCTTGTTTGAACAGGCTATTGGCATACTAAGGGAGGGCAATGAGAGGCTCCGGGCCCAGCGCGACCTGCTGAGGGAGAAGATCGTCCGAAGTGCAGGCCAGCAGGAGGAGACCAGTGCCTTGTTGAAGAGGACCGGCGTCATCGTCAAGAAACTTATGGATGAGAATGACATGCTCTGCAACGAGCGCCAAAGGCTGGTGGAGGAATCCGTGGATGTTCTCAAGCAGCATCTTGAGGACACGAAAGAGCTCATCGCCGCTCGCCGCAGAGACTAGTTCCCGCGGCCTATAGCAACGCATCAAGAAAGTAGAGATCAGCGAGGCAGATCCTTGTCTTCCTTCTTCTTTTGCCCTTGTGTATTTCGAGCGTACCCGCATGTGGCTTTTTTAATTATCTTTCTAATTATGTAAGACAACTAATCGTCCTTATCTTTCTATGGAAGATCAATGTTGCGAGGCTGGAATGAATAAAACTCTTGTTGTGGCGACCCTGGTGTTGCTGTTCTTCTAGTTGCTGCTGGGCTTCCTTCAGTTTCCTGGTTTCTTTTGATGTAATAATTGGTTTAGGATGTGGATTGTGTCGTCGGTTGTGAAATGTTTGGCCTTTGTTGGCCTCTTGGGATGTTGCGATTTCAATTTGGTAGCTTTTAGTCCTTCGTGTTAGGCTGGAGTTGTGCTGAACTTCTTGTGAATTGTGGTGGTTTTCAGTAATGAAAATCGGAAGGGACAAACCCTTCTTTGATAAAAAAAATTAATCATCCTTATATATTCATCAGTCTTGCTATAAGTCGCAATAGATGCTGTATAGGTCCGTCGGATCTTACATCAAGATCCATGCTTTCAGATTTTCTTTTTCCTCTCTTAATCTCAGTCGAGTGAGACATAGCCACGCCATTAAACAGAGGCTCGGGCGCTATTAATGGAGACCTTGGGAGAGAGGTGGACGGCAGATGGAGGTCAAAGGGCTTTCCTCCCGATAAGCACGCACAGGGGTCTGATCGCACACCTCTCGTACTCAAATAGCTACCCTGCATGGCGCCTCCTAGCTAATAAGAAATGGGGACGCGTGGCGGCACGTAAATGGTACTAGTAAGTAGAACGTGACAGCACTTGTTCCAAAATGACTTTGTTGATTGTTAATGTGTGCGCCTTCGCAAATCGGACTACAAATTTACCATAGCATGTTGGTGCCATGTCATGGCACCAAGCCAAGTTTCATTATTTTCAGGCGTGTTTTGGATTTACAGGAATTAAAAAACTAAGTTTCTCAATGTTTCCAACCCAGCCACGACGCCCAGCATTTTGAATTTCATTCCCATTTTTTGCATGTAACCTAGAAATTTACCCGAGGACACACATGTAATTTTTCAACCAACTTTGGTGCACTGGAACATGTGCTTGTATTTCAAATTTGAATTATGCACACAAAGGTGACACGTTCCCTCCCAAAACCACGAGCCTTCTTGAGAGAAGCTCCGATTTGCAAGGAGCTTATACCAAAATTTGTTTCTATTCGGCCAAATGTTTTTACCACGGCATGGTACTACCATGACATGACACCATGCCAAGTTTCATGATTTTAAAACCAAGTTTCTCAATGTTCTCGACCGAGCCACAATGCCCAGATGTTTGAATTTTATTCTCATTTTTTGCATGGGACCTACTCCCTCCTAATGTGTTTTTCAAGACAGCCTTTGACTATTGACAAGATTAATATCACATGAGATGTATACTATGAAAATTATATTATTGGAAGCTCCTTTGACATACAAATTAGAAGGTATGCTTTGTGTAAGTTGCATGTCATATATTATTGCTCTAACGTTTGGTCAAAGTTAGCTTCGAAAAGCGCATTAGGACCTATATAGATGGAAGGAGGGACTAGAAATTCACCCGACGACACAAATGTGATATTTCAACCAACTTTGGTGCACGGGAGCATGTGCTTGTAGTTCAAATTTGAATTATGCACATTAAATGACCAAAAACTCGATTAATGTGTAAACAAGGCCAAACGAAGCCGGTATAATTCCAAAATTTAACAGGGCACTCATGTAGTTCTATGTTCCCTTTGTAAATAAACTCAAGGGGGACAACGTACAACGTATATCGTTTCGCACTCAAAGGTGGCACGTTGCCTCTCAGAACCACGAGCCTTGTTGAGAGAAGCTTGGGTTTGCAAGAAGCTTATACCAAAATCTGTTCCTATTCGGCCAATTTTTTTACCCCAACATGGTAGTACCATGACATGACATCAACGCCAAGTTTCATGATTTTCAGACGTGTTTTGGATTTACAAGAATTTTAAAACCAAGTTTCTCAATGTTCTCGGCCGAGCCACGATGCCCAGATGTTTTAATTTTATTCTCATTTCTTGCATGGGACCTAGAAATTCACCCGAGGACACAACGGTGATTTTTCAACCAACTTTGGTGCATGAGAGCATGTGCTTGTAGTTCAAATTTGACTTATGCACATTAAATGACCAGAAACTCAATTAATGTATATAAAACGACTAACGAGCCTGGAATAATTCCAAAATTTAACAGGGAACTAATGTAGTTCTATGTTGCCTTTGTTAAGAAACTCAAGGGGGGGCAGCGTATATCGTTTCACACTCAAAGGTGGCACGTTCCCTCTTAGAACCACGAGCTTCCAAATCGGCCCAATTTTTCACCACAACATGTTAATGCCATGACATGACACCATGCCAAGTTTCATGATTTCCAGGCTTGTTTTGGATTTACATGAATTTAAAATCAAAGTTTATCGATGTTCTAGGCCGAGTCATGACGCCCAGATGTTTGAATTTCATTCTCATTTCTTCCATGGGACCTAGAAATTTAACCAAGGACACACATGTGATTTTTCAACCCACCTTGGTGCACCGGAGCATGTGCATGCAGTTCATATTTAGATTATGCACATTAAAAGTCCAGAAACTCAATTAATGTATAAAAAGGCCAAATGAACCCGAAATAATTCCAAAATTTAACAGGGCACTCATATAGTTCTATGTTGCCTGTGTAAATAAAATCAGGGGGAGGCAGCGTATATCGTTTCACACACAAAGGTGACACGTTCCCTCTCGGAACCACGAGGCTTGTTGAGAGAATCTCCGGTTTTGCAAGAGGCTTATACCAAAACTTGTCCCAATTCAGCCAAAAATTATACGTATGAAAACAGGGTTTAGATTATCCCAAATATCTCGCTACCTAGACCAATAATGTACTATGATTTGAATTCAACATAAAATGGATACAAATATTTGAATTGGAGAGCGTATGGTAGATGTAGTTCATAGTGAAATATGATTACTGCTATATGTATGTTTTTTGTTATCAAGATAATATTTAAACTATTGTATAACTTGACAACAATCGTATTCAAATAAGGAAAATTGATTCAAATTTAGTCCATATGGTAGACGACAATATATATGTTCACATGGTGGAGTAAAATGTTCATATATGATGGAAGATCAAAATGTACGACTACATCAATTATAAACCGCAAGGTCACCTAACGATATATTCGAATTCAACATAACGTGGATTCAAAAATTGAAATTCGAGATCATGGCATCTATAATCATATAAAAAGGGATATTACACTTTCTTTGGTGGGAATTGATTTGTTTTTTGTTGTTGTTGAGGGAAGTGCGAATCGATTTGGTACTATGCAGGGTAATTTATTTCTCTCAATTTTTTTTACATTTTTCTTGTAGTTTTTTCAATGGCATCTATAACAATATAGTAAAAGGGAACATGACTCTCTTGTGTCTTGTATGAATTGTTTTTTTACACGTTAAGTTTGTTCTGCGAACAAGGAATCCGCACCTTGCTATCCCGAAATTTTCAAGCTCGAGTATCTTTTGTTTCACCTGCTTTGAAATACCCGCTTCTTCAACCCGCACTGCGCCTTGTTATCCCAAAATTTGGACGCACGCGAGAACTCCCTCCTCATCTGAAATCGCTCCCGTAGCCCAGACACATGAAATCCCCCTTCTACCCCTCAGCCGGAAATGAAGCTCCACGTCGCGGTGTCAAAACCGGTGGGGGTACACTCGTAACTTACCCTACATTTCGGACAAGCGCATCCCTAAGCTTGGCTCCCCCTCCCCCTTCGCCCCCCTATTCGTACACCGAGGCCGCCAAAACCCTCGAAGCCCCACGCTCCTCCGTCGGCCTCCCGACCACCGCCCAGCCGGAGACTCTTCCCCGACTACGTCGTCCACCGCAACAGCTCGCCGTCCCTCATCCACCGCACCGGATGAGGATCCGTTGTCGATCTCGTCGTCCCGCCAGATCAGCCGCCCTGTCCTCCACCTCCAAGGAGCTGCCCCGATGTTTGCCTCGTCTATCGCGCCACCTCAATCCCCACAGCGCCGTCTTGACCTGCCCCACCGGAACCGCAACACCCTCACCAATTCCTCCGATGAAGCTGAGGCCAACTCGGCGCCACCAAGGAGGTTCTGCACTCACCGTTGTATTTTTTCTTTTATTCGATCTCACGGGGCTGCCGGTGCTCGATACCGAGCAGACATGGCGTGTCTCCATCGACGGCGCCGTCGCCGTCCACATCATCCACGGCGTCTCTCCCCCATGTTGTTGCTTCCTCGGCGGCGACTTCCACAACGACACTAGCTGTAGCTGCTCCTGCTCTCGTTCGCACTGCAGCTCTGTTCTTGCTGTCGGTCGCGCTGCTGCACTGCTCTTGCTTTCGTTCGTGCTGCTGCTCTAGTCTTGCTCTCGCTTGTGTTGTTGCTGCTACTGCACGACCTCCGGCAGCTACAGGAGTTGTTGCTTTAGCACTCGCTCGCGGTGCTACTGCACGACTTGCTCTCTACTAGTGTGTTCCCTGCTCGAGCGTCTGCTGATTTAGATCACTGCTTCTCTGCTACTAGTGCTCGAACGCCCTAAACATCTATTGCAATGCTCTGTTACTAGTTCAATCAGTTTCGACAGTAAAATTCAGTTTCGACTATGAAGTTCATTTTCTTCAGTTAAGTTCAGAGTGAGCAGTACTTACAGCATCTGTCGGAGCGGCCGTGGCGCAGCTGATGCGTTTTACATCTAGCACTTTTGGTGATGTATTTTACATCATCTATTGCAGATGATATTAGGGTCCCACTTTAGATTAATGTTGTCTGTCTTGTCATGCTTCAGCCTCGCCGCCGTACACCTTAGCGGAGCTGCTCCAACGATAGAACCGTCCATCACAGCGGAGCAGTACCCTCGGCGCCGTTTCCAGAGGCCTCAGATCTTCTTCCCCGCCTCCGACAGTCACACCAGCATCATCACCATCCTCCACGTCCAACCCAACGATGCTGAGGTCCACAAGGCTATGCCAAAGAGGTTGTACACTCGTCGCATCACTTTGTTTCTCCATTCCTCTGTTCTTCCAATTCATGTGAGCCAAACACACAGGTTGACTGAAATCCTATGTTTCCAAATGCTCAGTTTTGCACGTGCATTCCTATCCTATTTCTGTGTTTTTCCTGTCCATGCGTTTATAGAATCCTCCAGTTCTAAGGAGCCCTTACAGATTTACTTCATTTTCAGATAGGCGTCAAAGAAAACACTGTGTGTTATGTCCTGCTCCTGTCGTGCCGTCATCCACCCCACCTGAGGTGCACCATCGACATAAGCGTTCACTGCAGCAGAGATCCCCCCTGCAGACTTCCTTTCGCTGCCTCAGATCATCTTCCCCGTTGCCGGCAGCCACGCCAACCGCATTACCATCACCGAGTGAGCAGATGAACCTGAGGACTACATAGTTCCGGGAGAGAGGTCGTAGTCTTTCGTGTTTGCTTACATTATACATCGGTTATTATTACCTGCTACTTTATCATTCAATCTTGAGTTTTGAATTGCCCATGGGTCTCATATCGAGCCAGCAACGAATAGTATCTGTCTACTATCTGGTTCATCCGGGGTCTTCTATGTGGTTCATGTTGGGTGGGCAACAAACAATAGATGATCCATTGTCTATCTTTTTAAAGTGAAGCTATAATCTACCTGCTATCATCAGTTTTGGATCCATCCACTCGTTTGCTACCATCAGTCTTGATTTTTGCATGCACCCCTTAGGCCTTACAAAATCTAACTATTTTTTTATTATGCATGTCAGATATTGTACACAATCGTACTAAACATGTAGAGAAAAAGAGAAGACCGTTGCGTGCGAATATAATGTCATGCAGACGCCGCTCCATGGTGGGCGAAGTGCCCCCCTCCTGCATTTCTAGATTGTAATCTAGAGGAAGATAACCATTCAGATGGAGATTCTAAAGGAGTCGACCATGCCTGTTTACCACCTGAGGTGATTGCTCTAACCTGGCATGCTGATGTTGGTCATATCATGCATATGGAGGCTTGCATTGCTTACATTATACATCTTATATGTCATCAGCTTAATTTAGATTTGCTTTGTGTGAATGCCACCTGTTTGGTTTCTATATCATACTCCCACCATTCTTAAATATTTATCTTTTTACAGATTTCAACAAGTGACTACATACGGAACAAAATGAGTGAATCTACACTCTAAAATATGTCTTTATACATCCGTTTGTGGTAGTCCATTTGAAATATCTAAAAAGATAAATATTTAGGAATGTAGGGAGTATATGGGAATATGCAATGCCATCTTCTTTAGCCAGGCATCATATACATGAATCATGCAATGCCATCCTGTTTAGCTAGTCATCGTATATGTGAATTGTATCGTGCCATATTTTTTCCATATTGTATTCCATTTGTCTACAATGTTTATACATTCATCTACTCTTCTTGTGCATCAGCCATTTGAGTCGGTCATGGGAAAATCTGGAGTGAAAACAAGGTCTGCTGAGCAGTCAGTGCTACCTGTCGATGCAGATTTCTTGTTGGTTACAGATAGCTCCTCAGAGGAGGATTCAGAGAGAGATAACTAGTCGTATTCCCACCCAAGGTGCATGCTCTAACTTGGCTGGGTTATATTGCTCATATCTTGCATTTCCATGCCATCTGCTTAGATTAGACATGCTTTGTGTGAATGCCTCCTGTTTGCTTTCTATATCAGATATGTGAATTATGCAATGCCATGTTTTTCAGCCAGTTATCATATATGTGAATTATGCACCGCCATGGAGCCAGACATCATATATGTGAATTATCTCATGCCATCTTTTTTTTCATTACGTATTCCATTTGTCGACAATCTGTGTATATTGAACTACTCTTCATGTGTATCGGCCATTTGAGCCGGTTATGAAAAAATCTGGAGTGAATACAAGGTCTTCAGAGCAGGCAATGGTACCTGTTGAAGCATATATCTCGATGGTTACAGGGAGCTCCTCAAAGGAGGATTCAGAGACAGATGGCCAGTCCTATATCCCACCTGAGGCGTATGCTCTAAGTTGCAATGTTTATATTTCTCATAGGATGCATATGGTGTCTTGCATTGCTTAGTTTAGACATCATATGCACACTATTGAATTATATCTGCTTAGTTTAGAGATCATACATGCGAGTGCCAGCTGCTTAGTATATGAATCAATTATGTCAATTATATCATGCCATCCTGTATACTTAGACAACATGTATGTGAATTATTTCATCCCAACCTATTTTAGAAAGACATCATATAGTTTTGTCATGTCATCCTGTTTAGGTACTCATCATATGTTGAATTATGCCATTATATCCTGTTAAGTTATCCATCATATATCTGAAACTGTGTCATGCTATCTTGTTTAGTTAGGCATCATATATGTGAAATTGTGTCATGCTGTCCTATTTGGTTAGAGAACATACATGTGAATTACCACATCTGTCTATCATACAATGTCTGTACGTTCAATTTCTTTTCTTGTTTATCAGCCATTTGAATTGGAGGGGGTGATGGCAGTATCTAAGGGAGCAAAAACCCGTTCTTCACAAAAGATGGTGCTACCCGTTGATGCAGATAGAACCATGGTTGTACTGAACCATACAAAATCAAGACTCTTCCAGATTGCACACTTACACCGTTGGGCAGAGAACCAGCTACAACCCATCTAACCGCAACCCCAGCGGATAGTAACCCACTTATAGTTGACAAAGCACCATGTCCACCACAGAGTAGCCCCACATGAGCAGTTTGTAAAGCTACTACAGTGCCCAAAGCACGAAGACCACCACATCTAACCCAAACTCCACGTTTAAAGCAGAAGAGCAACTGTTCTCAGGTCAGATTCCGTAGCTATGGTCCATACTCCTTTGCTGTTGCATCACTGTATTTACTCATACCAACTACTTTCGAATTTGAAGGATCCAATTGAAACTCCAATGGCGCAAAAGGTATGTTTTAAACCTATTTCTTTAACTGGATTTTTGTTCTAACTTCTTGCTCTATGTTGATTTCAGATTAAGTTGCATAAACCGTTATGTTCTCATGTGATGCACATTACAAGTGCTGCCAATGCTGTGTAGTTTCTCACACTTATATTCTGTCTATGTTGTTGTGTCTTAAAAATATATGAGTTGAACTGTGTCTCTATCTTGATTAGGGAACATAAACTAGAATGATATGGACAATAAAGTGACCATAGTACATAGATATATGTTTGTTTCATGTTGTTATCCTGTCCACCTTACTACTAAACCGGTTTACCAAAATGATTTTCGTATACTACAAGCTAAACCTGTGATGTGTCTGCTTGTTTCTCTTGTAGTATGCAAACAGAATATTGGAGAAGAGCACCCCACTATGCAATGGTAGAGAAAGTAATGCAGATAAGGTTAAAGATAGTGAGACAACCCTGTTAGTCTCCAAGAAAGGTGATAATAACGATCTTGTAGATAGTGAGAAAACCCCACAGTCCTGCGTTGATGTAGTGTTCGAGTTACTGGCCAGTACCGATGGCACAAGCTCTTCGAACTCGCTGCCTGAATCACTTTGGCTTCTTCAGTCTCAGCTACAAGCTGAAAGCCATCAGTCAGCTGTGCTGCGGCAAGAAGCCGAAGGACTGAGGAAGTCCCTGCAGAATTCAGATGCGTACTTTCTTGTGCAACAGCAAGCGCTGGATGATTTAAGCGCCAAACAAGAGAATGTTAATAAGCTTGCTAAGCATCTTGCCAGCATTATGGGTACCCAGGATATTGTTTCTTGAGCTCTTCTGAAGTGGTTTCAGTTCTGGACTTGTTTTTCTGCGACGCTTATATGCTGCTGTGTTCCCTATATTTGCACTGGTGGCGAACTTTGATGCCCAGTGGATATAATGTGTGTAATAGCCGTGATAGCCTAGCATAAGTTTCTTGCTTATTTATTTCCTTGTTTATTTGTTTGCTTGTAGTCAGTGCAGTTCTTTTTCAGCGGTTTGCTAGTGGCTGCAATAACCTATTTTTTAAAACTAGGCCACAATAACCATGGGCTAATATTTACTGTAGTGACACTAGGCCTCCTACGGGCCGTAGAAACAGTGGGCCTTCTACGGGCCGTAGAAACAGTAGGCCTTCTATGGGCCGGAAACAATGGGCCTTCTATGGGCCGTATCATCAATGGGCCTAATACGGGCCGTATGATCGATTGGCCGAACATGGGCCAATAATAGGCCGCATTATGGCTTTAAACGGGCTAGAGTTGGAATCATCCGTTCATGGGCCGACCATAACGGGACATCGTTAGTAGGCTGTATTTGATGACGCTATGAAAACGGCCCAACGAATTAAAGGACCACAAACGGGCCAACTATAACCACGGGCTGAATTTGGCCCACAAGCAGAAAATGACAGTAACGGGCCGTAAGTAAACGAATGCTGGAAATGAGCCCAAGAATAAATGGGCTCTGAGAAGGCCGAAAGATAACATGGGATGGAAACGGCCCAATGGAATAACGAGCCGTTAATGGGTATAAAGTTATACACTGTTCTTTACGGGCCAGTTTCACCACGGGCCGTTAATGGGTGTAAAGTGATACACTGTTCATTACGGGCCAGTTTCACCACGGGCCGTTAATAGGCCAAGAGTTACATAGGGCCTCATATGGGCCGAAAGACGTCATGGGCCATACATTGGCCAGAAGTGAAAACGGGCTGGAATCATATTGGATGGCCCAGATGACGCTACTGGGCCTAATTCGGATAGGGCGTAACGGGCCTTGGGTTAGCGGGCTGTAAATGGGCTATATTCGAACAGGCCGTTAACAGGCTTTCCATGGGCCGACCCACCAGATTTTGACCAAGTCAAACGGGCTGGCCTTTTCACAGGAATGGGCCTCTATTGGGCCGTGCCACGTGTCGACGTATCATAGGCGCCTTCCGTCCAATGAGTGGTTGACATCTGTCCCAACGATGAGCCGGACACGTGTTTCCTCCAGCTAATGATGATTTTACATGTGGAAAATCCCCATTGGTCGGGGCTGTTAATGGGTTATCGGATCCAAAACCCGACCTGATAGCTTAACGGCGTTCCGTTACGGTGGATGCCACGTGTCGGTCACCCATGACGAAGGCACTTCTGGGACGCGCGATTTATCGTCATGGAAGTGGACACTTCTGTGATGATAATTTTGGTAATGTCATGGAACACTTCTACGACAGCATAGGTATGACTATCTTGATTCTGTCATAAATTTGTTATGGATGTACATGCATGACAAAAAACACGACCTACTTTGACAAACACGTATCATCACGGAAGTGTATTTTTTTTGTAGTGGAAGCAGACCGCGACTGGATCATGTACTTTGATGGGGCTTTCTCGCTGCAAGGCGCTGGTGCTGGTGTGCTGCTCGTCGCATCCACCGTAGAGCACCTCAAGTACGTGATCCAGATGCACTTTCCCAGGGAGATATCCACCAACAACAATGCGGAGTACGAGGGGCGGCTTGCCGGTCTCAGGATCGCGGCGGACCTCGGGGTTAAGAAGCTCATCGTCAGGGGTGACTCGCAGCTTGTTTTCAGATAGGTCAACAAGGATTACCAGAGCCCATTTACGGAGGCTTACGTAGATGAGGTGAGGAAACTAGAGGAGCGCTTCGACGGTATCCAAGCGGAGCACGTCCCCCGGATAGAGAACGACGTCGCTGATTACCTGTCGAAGCGTGTTGCATTCAAGCTAGCTGTGGAACCAGGTACCTTCTTGCATGGTAGAACAAGTGGAGGAAGTCAAGTCCCAGAAAGTACTTTCCTACCGAGCCCCCTGGGGCTGCCGGCAAGGGTGCTGCCATGGACGCTGAGCCTGCCAAAGGGCAACTGGCTCCGCCAGGGCGTCAAGCCCTGGCCGTGGAGACAGCCACGCCCATGGCTGAGGAAATGCCTTTGGTCCTTGCCGTCGAGCCTCAGGCTCCAGCATGGGCGCAGCATACTGTCCGATTCCTCCAAACTGGGAACTTCCTGAGGAGCAGGAAGAAGCGGAAAAAGTAGCCCGCCGGTCCGTACAGGAGAAGGACGAACGGCGTGAAATGAAGTGCATCCCCCGGGAGGAAGGACTGGAGCTGTTGGCAGAGATACATGGAGGCATATGGGGCTCCCACATAGGGTCGAGGGCCCTTGCCGGAAAGGCGTTCCGGCAAGGTTTCTTCTGGCCCACCGCCCTCCACGATGCGAAGACACTAGTAACCTAGTGTGAAGCGTGTCAGTTCCATTCGAAGAAGCTTCATCAACCAACTCAAGCCCTTCAAACGATCCCTCTCTCCTGGCCATTCTCAGTCTGGGGCCTCGACATACTGGGCCTTTTCGCCCGTGCTATCGGGGGCTTTGAGTACTTGTACGTTGCACTCAACAAGTTCACAAAGCGGCCAGAGGTAGAACCAGTGAGGAAGGTGATAGCACAGTCAGCCGTCAAGTTCTTCAAGGGACTAGTCTGATGTTTTGGTGTGCCAAACAGGGTCATCACCGACAACGGCATGCAGTTCACAAGCCACACCTTCGTGCAGTACATTCAAGACCTCGGCAGCAAGGTCTGTTTTGCTTTCATGGCACACCCCCGGAGCAATGGCCAAGCAGAGAGGGCGAATGCTGAAGTGTTGCGAGGCCTGAGAACGAAGACCTTTAACAGGCTGCATAAGAGCGGAAGGCGCTGGATTGGTGAATTGCCGGTGGTTCTTTGGTCGATCAGAACGACACCAAATCGAGCCACCGGCCAGACACCCTTCTCCCTAGTATATGGGGTGGAGGCAGTTCTCCCCACGGAACTCATATACGGGTCACCTCGAGTGCTCTCTTATGATGAGATTGAGCAAGAGTAGTCGCGGCAAGATGACGCGATGCTCCTTGAGGAAGATCGTCTTTGGGCGGCTATGAGAGCAGCACGCTACCAGCAAGCCTTGCGCCGCTATCATAGCCGCAAGGTTGATGCCCAAAGCTTTGAGGAATGCGACCTTGTTCTTCGGCGCGTTCAGTCGGACAAGAATTCCAACAAGTTGATGCCGAAGTGGGAAGGCCCTTATCGGGTACTACGAGTCACCAGGTCTGGCGCAGTCCGCCTAGAGACCGATGATGCTGTCCCAGTGAGCAACTCCTGGAACATTGAGCATCTTCGCATGTTTTACCCATAAGGCGCGGCTTGTCGGAGCAAGCCACCTTTTGTACAAGCTTTGCTGGCAAGGCATGTAACCCTTCATACAAAGCCAGACGCAGACCCTGAGCATAAATAAATGAAGCGCTGGCGCTCTAAGTTATAACATGCATGTTAGGTCGAGTCTCTTCCTTGGTTAGGGTTGATAGTGCTTAGCGGCGACTAACCCCTAGCCTAGAGGTCGAGTGCGCGTCTCTCTGTTTCTTTTCTGTCCTCTTTTGGTTCGCAGGGCACATGATGAAAGGATCGAGAAGAGGTGTCTAGAGGGGGGGTGATTAGACACTAAGTACCAAAAGTGGCAGTTTTTAGTTTTCTTAAGTTGAAGTGGAGTTTTGTCACAAGTTTAACAAACACAATACATATCAAGCAAGCGTGCAAAGAGTATATGAGTAGCGGAAAGTAAAGCATGCAACTTGCAAGAATGTAAAGGGAAGGGTTTGGAGAATTCAAACGCAATTGGAGACAAGGATGTTTTTGTCGTGGTTCCGATAGGTGGTGCTATCATACATCCACGTTGATGGAGACTTCAACCCACGGAGGGTAACGGTTGCGCGAGTCCATTTAGGGATCCACCCACGAAGGGTCCACGAAGAAGCAACCTTGTCTATTCCATCATGGCCATCGCCCACGAAGGACTTGCCTAGATCTTTATGAAGTAGGCGATCTCCTTGCCTTTACAAACTCCTTGGTTCAACTGCACAATCTTGTCGGAGGCTTCCAAGTGACACCTAGCCAATCTAGGAGACACCACTCTCCAAGAAGTAACAAATGGTGTGTTGATGATGAACTCCTTGCTCTTGTGCTTCAAATGATAGTCTCCCCAACACTCAGCTCTCTCTCATGAGATTTGGATTTGGTGGAAAGAAGATTTGAGTGGAAAGCAACTTGGGGAAGGCTAGAGATCAAGATTCATATGGTGGGAATGGAATATCTTGGCCTCAACACATCAGTAGGTGGTTCCCTCTTAGAGAATGTGTATTGGAAGTGTAGATATGATTTGATGGCTCTCTCCATGAATTAAGAGTGGGTGAAGGGGTATATATAACCTCCACAGAAAATCTAACTGTTACACACAATTTACCAATCTCCGTGAGACCAAATTGAGAAACTCGGTCGGACCGATTTAGTAAACCTAGTGACCGTTAGGATTTTCGGTGGGACTGAGATGCAACTCTGTATGACCGATATAGTTATGGTTAGGGCATAACGTAATCTCGGTGAGACCGATTACACAAACTCGGTGGGACCGATTTTGGTAACAAGCTAACCAGAGAGTTGGTCAGGCAAACTCGGTGAGAACGATTTCGCAACCTCGATGGAACCAATTTTGGTAATAAGCTGACCAGAGAGTTTGCATTGTAATCTCGGTAGTACCGGTTGCTCAAACTTGGTGAGACCGATTTTGGTAATGGACATACACAGAGAGACTACATTCCCATCTCGGTGAGACCGAGATCCCTATCGGTGAAACCGATTGACCTAGGGTTTGTGGCAGTGGCTATGACATCTGAACTCGGTGGCGCCAGATAGAAAGAATCGGCGGGGCCGAGTTAGACTTTTGGTTTAGATCATATGTGGATGTGGGAAGATAGTTGAGCGTTTTGGAGCATATCACTAAGCACTTTTAGCAAGCAAGCCGTTAAGCAACACCTCATCCCCTCTTAATAGTATTGGATTTTCCTATAGACTCAGTGTGATCTTGGATCACTAAAATATAAAATGTAGAGTCTTGAACTTGAAGCTTGAGCTAATCCTTTGTCCTTAGCATCTTGAAGGGGTTCCACATCCTTTGGTCCAAGCCACCTAATTTGTTGAACTTATCTAAAACATACTAGGTAAAAGTATTAGTCCAACAAGAGATATGTTGTCATTAATTATCAAAATCACCCAGGGAGCACTTGTGCTTTCAATCTCCCCCTTTTTGGTAATTGATGGCAACATACATCAAAACTTTAGATGAAGATACATAGAATAGCAAGTAAAGCTTTGGAAAGACATGTAACAAACATAGGCTCCTCCTACATGTATGCACTCATGTGAATATGGAATAGAGAAGCATGTGTGAGCATAACCATGACAGAGTAGACAATGTGTTACATGTATCTCGGCTATATGCATCAAAGCAGAGGATATGAATATGGGAAATGTACTTTCATGCCCATGAGTCCTTCTTGCAAACAGTATGTACATTTGGAAGAATTTCTCATACACATGACTATGATGCATATACTTACCTTGTGGTCTTGAGTTGGCTAGGATGAGATGAACCTGCATAAACAAGGTTAGATAACATAGATGCACCTACTATCTAGAGCAAACAAAAGAACCACAATAGTACCAAGACTAGGATGACATGTAGAATGGGTACTGAGTACCACATTAGATATTGGCATGTCCCCAAAGAAAAAGATATGCAATGAATTCAAGAATTTTCTTTCCCTTGGAAGTCTTGCTCCCCCTGAATCTATCATGGGATACTGGGAGAAGATAGGGAACAGAAAATCATAGCTCAAAGAAACAAATGAACCGAGCTAATGCAAATAAGCACATATTAACATGTCTTTCCCCCAAGAAGACATGTGACAACTCTCATCATGAACATCAAGCATCTGGGATCCTTGAATATTACTCTTTCTTGGAGTATGCACTCCCCCTAGAGATCTCTCCCCCTAGAGATATGATTAGGCTTTGATGTGATCTCTCTCTCCCCCTTTGATATCAATTTCCAAGAAGGGTCTTCTGGAATTTGTTGTGCATGGGTTCGGTCCTTGAATCACAGTACAAAGCACTAAGGTAAATGTGATGCTTACAGAGGACAAGATTCATTGAGTGAAGTTGGATAAAAGATGAGGCAGAAATGAGTGGCAAGTTGTTTTTTCTTGTAGTGAAATCGGTGTCACCGAGTTGGATGCTTTGGTTGCACCGAAAAGCTTCGGCTAGACCGGAGACATGAAACCGGTGGAACCGAGTTCATCATAGAGAAAAACACTTGTCACCTCAGCTCACTAGGCAAATGAGATCTCACAAAGATATGCAGGGAACTTACTGAAAGATTTGCAATGAATTGGATGCAGAAAATGCAGAACATAAATCAAGGAAAAAGAAACTACAAGATCTAGATGAAGTTTTTTTTTGAAAAGGGAAACAAATATGCATGAGACAAATGCAAAAGCACAGAAAAGAACACAAGAGAACTTCATCTAGAGTTGGGCGGTGACAAAGTCACCTATGTTAGAGTATATTGACTTAGGAGTTATGTGAGATCACTTGATCATAGGTCATACTCATCGTTTAAGCTCAAAATGGGATTACCATTTTTCGTTTAAGCATCTTGATGTATTCTCATCTTGTCGAGTTGCTTTGACTCATGACTTGGAGTAAAGCTTCTCTAAGATGGAATAACATACCTTGGATTGTGGTGTTGATCATGATCATGTGGTTGAACTTGTGTGGGTTGCTCAAGGTTGATGTAGCGCATCAAGAGTTGGGAGCACCACTTGGAGTTTGAGTTCATATACCTACATGGGTTAGTTTTTGCAAGGAAGATCACTTGTGTATCCAGCATGACAATTAAGAAACTCAACATAGAATTTGTCAAAGGATATGTTTGAATGGTTTCGTGCTTCCTTGTCTTCAATCACCATTGTGTAGAGACTTGGTGATGTAGAGATTGCTCAAGATGTGAGAGAGTTGCAATCTCATAGAATTAGATTCATCCAAGCACCTACAAGGGTTAGATAACATGCAAGATGCAAATTTTCCAAGACATAAGATGATCATCATAGGAGAAATATCAAGGATTAGTCGTAAGCTCAAGTCTTGCATGTATCCAATGGAGTTCCTACTCCAAGTTTGAAGCGTCAATGATGTTCAATTCACCTCTTAACCTGCAAAATGTTTTCTCATCAAGTGGTTTAGTGAATATATCCGCTAATTGCTTATTGGTGCGAACATGCTTAAGGTTTATGTCACCCTTAGCAACGTGATCTCGAATGAAATGATGATGAACTTCAATATGCTTTGTTCGACAATGTTGCACGGGATTGTGAGCAATATTGATAGCACTTTCATTGTCACAAAGTAATGGAACATGTTTCACATATATCCCATAATCTTTAAGAGTTTGGGTCATCCAAAGTAATTGAGCACAACATGAACCAGCGGCAATGTATTCCGCTTCGGCGGTGGATAATGATACCGAGTTTTGTTTCTTGGAAGACCAAGACACAAGATGCGAATGGACTCAAGTCTAGCAACGGGAGCATATGTCTCACCATAGTACATACCTTCGACTTGTGTGTAGCCTTGGGCGACGAGACATGCCTTGTTGTGAACCACTTGTCCGTCTTCATCTTGCTTGTTGCGAAACACCCATTTGGTACCGATGATGTTGTGGTTGTTGTCGGGCTTCTCGACCAATGTCCACACTTGATTTCTCTCAAAGTTGTGTTGCTCTTCATGCATAGCATTTATCTAGTCCGGATCCTCCAATGCTTCTTCAACCTTCATAGGTTCGATGCTAGAGATGAATGAGTAATGTTCACAAAAGTTAGCCAAACGAGTTTTAGAGCGAGTGATTCGACCGGTTTGGATATCATTGTAGATTTGCTCAACGGGATGATCTTTAGCAATTCTTGCTCGAACTCGTGAGAGCTGTTTCTTGGGTCTTGGTTGAACATCTTCGTCATCTTGTTCTTCTTCATGGCCTTCTTCATTGTTAGCGTTATCATCCTCTTGTCATGATGGTGAGGGAGGTTGTTGGCGTTCGTTTTGGTGCGCTTCCTCGTTTTCTTCGTCTTGGTGTGTCCCACTTGTGGATGCTTCCATATCAACTCTTGGTTCACCTTGTCGTGAGGTAGAAGCTTCCACTTGGATGGACGAGGTACTCTCCTTCATATCCGTTGGACGAATCTTGCCAATAGACAAGTCTTGGGTTGCTTCCGAGGGATCTTTGTCTCCTACATCAATTGGCAATTGCTATACTTGCGACCCGTTAGATTCATCAAACTTCACATCTACCGTTTCTTCAACCTTCCGGGTGAAATTGTTGTAGACACGGTATGTGTGAGAGTTTGAGCCATAACCAAGTAGAAAACCTTCCTGAGACTTAGGAGCAAATTTAGAACGACGATGCTTATCAAGAATGTAGCACTTTGAGCCGAATACTCGAAAGTATCCAACTTGGGGTTTGTTACTGGTGAGGAGCTCGTATGCCGTCTTGCCGAGTAGCTTGTGAAGATACAAGCGATTTGTTGCATGACAAGTTGTCTCAACCGCTTCCGCCCAAAAGTGTTTTGGCGTCTTGTACTGATCAATCATCGTTCTTGCCATCTCGATAAGAGTCCGGTTCTTCCTCTCAACAACTCCATTTTGTTGAGGTGTGTACGTAGCCGAGAACTCATGTGAAATCCCTTCTTCGTCAAGAAAGGTGTCCACATTTGCGTTCTTGAACTCCGTTCCGTTGTCACTCCGAACCTTCTTGATCTTCATGTCAAATTGATTTTGGGCCTTCCTAGCAAAGTTTTTGATGATCTTTTGGGCCTGTGATTTGTCATAAAAAAAGAACACCCATGTAAATCTTTAAAAATCATCAACTATGACTAGACCAAATGAGTTACCACCGAGACTCTTGTAGGCATTTGTACCAAAGAGATCCATGTGAAGTAGCTCGAGTGGTCTTCTTGTGGTCATGATGTTCTTAGTGCGATGACTTCCTCCAACTTGTTTCCCCACTTGACAAGCACCACAAAGTCTATCTTTGTCAAATATGACATCGTTAACGCCAAGGATATGATTTCCTTTAATGAGTTTGTCAACGTTTCGCATGCCCACATGGCCTAGTCTTCTATGCCAGAACCAGCCTTTAGAAGAATTAGCAATTAAGCAAGTTTTAGGTTGAGCCTTTTTAGTGAAATCAGCAATGTATAGATCACCTCTACGTACACCGGTAAAGACCATTTTATGATTGTCTCTACGAAACACTTGGAAGTCTACTTCAGTAAATAGGACATTGAAACCGAAATCAGCAAGTCTAGATACTGAGAGTAAGTTGTAGCCAAGAGATTCGACGGGCATGACATTTTGTATGGAGCTATCATGTGAGATGTCCACCTTACCAAGGCCAACCACCTTACCCTTTGAATTATCACCAAAAGTGACATACTTTCGAGGGCCGTCGTTTCTAGCAAGCTCACGGAACATGTCTTTATCTCCGGTCATATGATCAGTACATCCACTATTAAGGACCCATTCCTTTCCTCCAGCCATGTAGACGAGAAGATTTGCCATAAGACCAAAGTGTCTCATCGCATCATCAAGATCATAGTCACTGTCATCATCCTCATCATAGTATCCATGTTCAACATCATTTTGTGATTGATCAATTCCTAGAGAAGGTAATTCAATAGACAAATGATCATCACAATGGTCACCTTTATGAATTCTAATAGCTTCGGATATGATATCACTAATGATCCCAACATTTCCTATGGCACACATGAGATTGGTGAACTCAAATAGACAATCACCAAAAGTAGGATCACTAGAGTTCATCTTACTCAAAGCAATAGATTTATGAAGAATTTCATCTAAATTTTTCAAGGAATAATCCGGAAATCATTCCTCAAGAAATTTCCATATAGTATAGGCACAATCAAGAGTAGGCAAACTAGCAATCAAATTTTTGGGCAATCCTCTTATGATAAGATTTATGGTTCTAAGATTGCGAATCATGTCATGATCTTCTTAGAGTGTGGGATGCAAGGGATCAATATGAGGTGCACGAGGGCTAGCAATGTACTTGTCCAAGTGATATTCATTGAAAATCTCAAGCATTTCATTTTTCCACTCATGAAAATATTCTCCATCAAGAATAGGCACTCTATGTCTAAGACTCCCCAAAGTAGACACATCCATCTTCCTCCAAAGGTGTTTAAACCAAGGCAATGGAGACCAAAGCTCTGATACCAATTGAAAGGATCGAGAAGAGGTGTCTAGAGGGGGGGTGATTAGACACTAAGTACCAAAAGTTGCAGTTTTTAATTTTCTTAAGTTGAAGTGGAGTTTTGGCACGAGTTTAACAAACACAATACATATCAAGCAAGCATGCAAAGAGTATATGAGCAGCGGAAAGTAAAGCATGCAACTTGCAAGAATGTAAAGGGAAGGGTTTGGAGAATTCAAACACAATTGGAGACACGGAAGTTTTTGTCGTGGTTCCGATAGGTGGTGCTATCGTACATCCACGTTGATGGAGACTTCAACCCACGGAGGGTAACGGTTGCGCGAGTCCACGGAGGGCTCCACCCCCGAAGGGTCCTGTCGGTATACTAAAGTAGGGGTACCTTAGTACCCCGAACTTGTGCACGGGCAGTAGTAGCCTCCCGCGGCAAGGCCTGCCAGGGGAGCGACAAGAGTCTCCACGGCCCTTTCAGGGCCGGACGAAGGCCAAGTGATCGAGCCTAGAAGACCAAGCCCCGGCAAGAGGAGCTTGCCGGGTCGAGAAGGCAAGGTCCGGCAAGAGGAGCTTGCTGGGCCAAGGCGACAAGGCCCCGGCAAGAGGAGCTTGCCGGGACGACTAAGCCGAAGCACCAAGGCCCCGGCAGGAGGAGCTCGCCGGGACGGCCAAGCCAAGGCACCCCAAGAGAAGCCCGCCGCGGCGCGCCGCGCGCCCCGGCAAGGCCTGGCGAGCGGCAAAGCTCCCAGGTGCGGCAAGGCAACTACCGCGGCAAGCCACTTGCCGCGACAAACCACCACATCAGGCCCGCGCTCCAGCCCACCTGCCCACGCGTCGCTCTGGGGCTTCCTCGAAGGCACGTGGCGGGGCGCCGCGCAACCTGAGACGCGCGGTGGCATGCGACGTTGGCAGAGTCGCCCCGTGGCGAGCGGAGGCGCTCCTAACGGTCCGCCTCGGCACTGTTCAGGCGATCCAGATGGGCATTTAATGCCTTTGTCCCCCGCCGTCAGAGTTAGGTGCGATAGCACTGTGCGGCCACTATTCACACAATCTCTTGCCATTTTTACCCTCACCTGCGTCGCTCCCTGTGGGAAACCCCTTGGCATATAAAAGGAGGCCCATGCGCACGTAGAGTGGGGATCGGACCCAATAGGCCCTTGCCTACGTCCAGCTCCAACTTACTGTAGCTTCTTGCGCTCCAGAGCAAGAACCCGAATCAACCAGACATGCAACAGTAGGGTTTTACGCATCCATGCGGCCTGAAGCTGGGTAAAATCGTTGTGTGTGTGTGTCGCCTCGATCTGCTCTTTGTGCATCCTCCACCCCCGCCGAACCGACAAGGGGCTCCGTCCCCATAGGTGCTCGTGGAGGCCAGATATCCCCCGACATCTTTGGCGTGCCAGGTAGGGGGTGCGTCGAGGTTGTGTGAATCAGATCCAGCGTCCGCGCGAGCCAGACTCTCATCGTTTGCGCCAGCATGGCGCCGAAGAAGAAAGCTCCGGAGGTGACCGGCCCGTCAGCGTCGAACCCACTGCCCATGGAGCAGACGGGTGGTGGGGAGGACGCCGGCGGAGGAACGGGCACCGTCGAGCCAGTTCTTGCTCCCGCGGCATCTGAGCTCGCCCCGCGCCCCGCTCAGGAGGCGCGAAACCAGTAGCGTCATGGTACCCATGGTACCATACGCTCGCTGGACCCAAGCCACGCTGGTGGATCCCAGGGCGCTCAGGACCGGCATGCGATCCAGCGTGCCGGGACGAGCGTCGCGCGGCTGCCTGGACCGGGTGCTGCTCCTTCTAACGTGGTTAGGAGTTCGAGCACATCCCGCTCCTCGTGCCGCTCGCCGCCTCTACCCGCCACCCCAGCGGAAGCTCTCGCGCGAGCTCAGCTGCTCCTAGACTACCCTCCAACGGCGGACAAGCTCGACGGCTAGAGGGCAACCATCCAGAGCCTCATCGGTTTCGCCAACGGTGACACTTCGCGGCAGCACAGCGCGTCGCAGCCGCGGCCAGTCACCCAGGCGAGAACCGATGGCGCCAAGCATGGCGGGGGTGCGACCACCATGCACTCCCCGCCCCAGAAGCCACGGTCGCCGACCCGCCGGGCTCACCTCGACGACGATTCTACCGCGTCGTCGAACCCGCGAACTCGCCGCGACCAGCGCCAAGTCCTTCACGAACAAAGGGAAGAAGACGCTCGAACCCGCATCGAGCGCAAAAGAGAGGCGCGGCGTCAATCAGACCAGCGCGTTGGGCCCACTGGAGACATGCACGCGCCGGGGGAACCAAGCGAACTGCCGTATTCGGTAGGTTTCCCTGCGTTCACCCGCGAGCTGCGGCAAGTCCAGTGGCCTAGCACAAAGAACTTCAAGCCCGACGTGCCCGAGAAGTACGACGGCAAGTCGCATCCGTCTGAGTTCCTCAGCATACACCATTGCGGTGCAGGCTGCCGGGGGACGGGACGATAAGATCCTTGCCAACTACTTCCCGCTGGTACTCAAGCCCAACGTCAGATCCTGGCTCATGCACTTGCCGGACGGCTCCATCTCCTCCTGGCAAGATCTATGCCATCAGTTCGTGGGCGCCTTCACGGGCGGCCACAAACCCCATGGCCAGGCGAGCGACCTTCATCTGCTTGTTCAGAAGGAGGGGGAGCCTTTGCGCAAGTTCATCCAGAGGTTCAGCCGTGTGCACTACAACATCCCAGACGTCCACCCCGCCGCGGTGATCAGCGCGTTCCACCAGAACGTGCGTAACCGCAGGATGCGGGAGGAGATGGCGATGTGCAAAATCAAGGAGGTCAGCGAGATTTACGCCCTGGCCGACAAGTGTGCACGCGCTGAGGAGGGGAGGCGGCTCCCCGGAGAAAGTGTTGGAGAAGGAGACTCCGACAGTGAAGGTACCGCCCCGGCAAGGAGAGGCCGGCGACGGAATGGCAAGAAGAAGAAAAACCCAGAGGTACTGGTTGTCGAGAAGTCCGGCAGCGAGGGCTCCGCCAAGAAAGCCCAGGCGGGAGGCCCCGACAAGGAGGTTGCCGGGTGCGCCAACTGCCGGGCGGTGGCGGCTGCCGATAAGCGGGACGGTACCGACAAGAAGTACTGCAAGATCCACCGCACCAGGGGCCACGACCTCTAGAGTTGCAAGCAAGTCGAGCGACTCGTCGACCTGCAAAAGGCCGAGTACGCACGACGCGACAAGGAGAGGGCCCAAGCAGGTGGCGGGGGATCCGGCACGAAGCGTCCCGGCCCGGGGGAGCGCCGTGGCAAGGACAAGCAGCGGCAAGCAGACAGACCTCCCCGGGGCCGCGACAAGAGCGAAGACGAAGACGACGACGAAGACATGGAAGACCCCGAGACCAGCGAGCAGGAGTTTCAGAAAGCCACTGAGGTCTTGTGTGTGGACGGCGGTGCCTCCCTGCACGCTTCCCACCACCAGCTTAAACGGTGGGTGCGGGAGGTCAATGCAGTGGAGCCACCCGTTGAGTCACGCAGACCCCTAAGATGGTCCAGCACGCCTATCATCTTTGACATTGAGGACCACCCTGATCGCACAACCGCGGTCGGGTGCTTGCCGATGTTGGTTTCCCCAACGATCCACAACCTCAAGGTCACTAAGATGCTAGTTGACGGCGGGGCCGGCTTGAATCTGATCTCCTCTGCTGTTCTCCGGAGACTCCAAGTTCCCGATAGCGAGCTCGAAGAAACCGGCACATTCCAAGGAATCAACCAGGGAAGGAGCAAGCCGAAGGGAAAGATCACGCTGCCGGTAACATTTGGCAGCAAGCTGAATTTCAGAACTGAGAAGGTCACCTTTGACGTCGCCGACCTTCCGTTGCCTTACAACATGATCCTCGGCCGACCAGCACTCGCCAAGTTCATGGCGGCCTCTCACTATGTGTATAACATGCTCAAGATGCCTGGCCCGATAAGCGTCATTTCTGTCCCCGGCGACAAGAAGGATGCCCTTATCTGCGCCGACCAATTATACCGGGACGCAACAGCGGCAACGGCCCGCGGTCCGCTCGCCGCTGGAGCTTCCGGGGGAAAGAAGAAGTCCGGCAAGTGCTCTGGCGCCCACTCCGGCAAGCGCGCCTCTTCGGAGTGCTGCGCTGCCGTCGAGGACGTACCATCGAGCCCCGCCGGCAAGAAGACCAAGTCCGGCAAGTGCTCTGGCGCCCACTCCGGCAAGCGCGCCTCTTCGGAGTGCTGCGCTGCCGTCGAGGACGTGCCATTGAGCCCCGCCGGCAAGAAGACCAAGCCCGGCGAATGCTCTGGCGCCCACTCCGGCAAGCGCGCCTCTTCGGAGTGCTGCGCTGCCGTCGAGGACGTGCCATCGAGCCCCGCCGGCAAGAAGGCCAAGCCCGGCGAATGCTCTGGTGCCCACTCCGACAAGCGCGCCTCTTCGGAGTGCTGCGCTGCCGTCGAGGACGTGCCATCGAGCCCCGCCGGCGAACACGAGAAGACGACGGCTGCTCCACCCGCGACCAAGAAGGTGCCCGCCAAGGGGGACGACACTGGTGGTACCTTCACCATGAGTGCCACTCTCGGCCCGAAATAGGAAGGCGCACTCGTTACTTTCCTGCGGGCGAATGTCGATGTGTTTGCCTGGCAACCATCTGACATCCCCGGCGTTCCCAGGGAAGTGATTGAGCACCACCTTGCCATCTGCCCTCATGCGCGGCCCGTCAAGCAAAAGGTCAGGAAACAAGCGGTGGAGCGCCAAGAGTTTATCGCGGAGGAAATCAAGAGGTTGGAAGCGGCATGCCTCGTCAGAGGCGTGCTCCATCCGACGTGGTTGGCCAATCCTGTCGTCGTGCGCAAGGCAAACGGGAAGTGGAGGCTTTGCATCGATTTCACCGATGTCAACAGAGCTTGCCCTAAAGATCCATTTCCCTTGCCGCGCATCGACCAGATTGTTGACTCCACGACTGGATGCGACCTGCTTTCATTCCTTGACGCCTACTCCGGGTACCACCAGGTCTTCATGGCCGAAGAAGACGAAGAGAAGACTGCTTTCATCACTCCGTGCGGCATGTACTGTTTTGTGCGGATGCCTTTTGGACTGAAGAACGAGGGCTCGACATTTGCGAGGGTTGTCCACACGGCTTTTGAGCCACAGATCCACAGAAATGTGGAGGCCTAGATGGATGACATTGTGGTCAAGAGCAGAAACAAGGCAACCTTGGTACAAGACTTGGAAGAGACCTTTGCAAACTTGCGCAAGATCAGCCTCAAGCTCAACCCCGAGAAGTGCGTGTTCGGAGTTCCCTCCGGCAAGCTTCTCGGGTTCTTCGTGTCTCAGCGTTGGATCGAAGCCAACCCCGACAAGATCAAGGCCATCAAGCAGATTGAAGTACCAACGCGTGTCAAGGACGTGCGAAGACTTGCCGGCTGCGTGGCGGCTCTCAGCAGATTTATTTCCAGGTCCGCGGAACGCGCCCTGCCGTTTTTCAAAATCTTGAAAAAGGCAGGTCCAGTAAAATGGACTCCGGAAGCGGAGGCTGCGCTGCAAGACTTGAAGAAATACCTGTCCTCCGCCCCTATACTTGTCGCGCCTAGACCACAAGAGAAGTTGCTGCTCTACCTAGCGGCAACCAATCAAGTGGCTAGTGCTGCGTTAGTTGCGGAGAGGGAAGCTGATGACGAGCCAGCAGCCACGGCAAGCGCGTCCGACGGCAAGCAGGGGGCTTCCCCGACAAGCTCTGGCCCCGGCAAAGGCGGATCCGTGCAAGCGCAAGGGGAAGTACAGAGGAAGAGGATGGTGCAGCGCCCAGTTTACTTCGTCAGTTCCCTCTTGCAGGGGGCTAGGTCGAGGTACTCTGGTGTGCAGAAATTGCTCTTCGGCCTCCTCATGGCCTCGAGGAAGCTGCGCCATTACTTCCAAGCACACGAGATCACAGTGGTCACTCGCTTTCCGCTTAAGAGGATACTGCAGAATCCCGAAGCGACAGGCAGGATTGTCGAGTGGGCACTAGAACTGTCAAGCTTTGGCCTCAAGTTCGAGAGCACATCGACCATCCAGAGCCGAGAATTGGCAGAATTCATAGCAGAGTGGACGCCGAGACCAGACGAAGAAATTCCAGAGACGAGCATCCCCGGCAAGGAAGCAACCAAAGAGTGGCTGATGTACTTTGATGGTGCCTTTTCGCTGGAAGGCGCCGGTGCCGGCGCGCTGCTCATCGCGCCCACCGGAGAGCACCTCAAGTACGTCGTCCAGATGCACTTTCCCATGGAGCAAGCAACCAACAATACGGCAGAGAATGAAGGTTTGCTCGCCGGTCTCAGGATCGCGGCGGAACTTGGGATCAAGAAGCTCATTGTCAGGGGTGACTCGCAGCTCGTCGTCCGCCAAGTGAACAAGGATTACTAGTGCCCGTTGATGGAGGCTTACGTTGATGAAGTGAGGAAGCTGGAAGAGCGCTTTGACGGC
Source organism: Aegilops umbellulata (assembly GCA_032464435.1). Lineage (NCBI taxonomy): Eukaryota > Viridiplantae > Streptophyta > Magnoliopsida > Poales > Poaceae > Aegilops > Aegilops umbellulata. The sequence goes on along the minus strand of CP136054.1, from coordinate 151,738,040 downwards.
CTGCAAATGGAATACGTTCCAAGAGCAGAAAACGACATCGCCGACGGCCTGTCAAAATGCGCCGCACTAAAGCTACCTGTGGAACCAGGGACCTTTGTGCTCAAGCTGACTCAGCCATCCGTGACGCCATCGACTGGGCCAAGCAAGAAGAGAAGACCGGTCTCTGATGGCTCTCTCCCGGCAGAGCTTCCCGAAGCCGCCGCCAAGAGAGTCCCCGATATCGACGCCAAGAGTGCTGAGGAGCTGCCCGCTCCGGCAAGCCCCAGGGTTTGTCCCGACGAAGCAGGCGCTCCTGACGAGCCACGCCCCGGCAAGCCTGCCGGGGAACGTCAAGCTCCGGCTGAGCCCCGAGTCCTCGCCGTAGAAGCTGATGTTCCCGCAGCCGCCGACATGCCTTTGGTCCTCGTCGTCGAGCCCCAGGCTCCGACGTGGGCACAGCAGATCGTCCGTTTCCTCCAGGCGGGAGAACTTCCCGAAGAGCAAGAAGAAGCTGAAAGAGTAGCCCGGCAGTCCAGTATGTACCAGTTCGTCGACAGCGCGCTGTACAGAAGAGGACGCAATGGGGTGAAATTGAAGTGCATTCACCGGGAAGACGGACAGAAGCTGTTGGCGGAGATACACGGGGGCATATGTGGACACCACATTGGCGCCAGAGCACTTGCCGGAAAGGCGTTCCGGCAAGGCTTCTTCTGACCCACAGCCCTCCAGGATGCAACTGCACAAGTAACCAAGTGTGAAGCGTGCCAGTTCCATTCCAAGAAGATACACCAGCCAGCTCAAGCTCTCCAGACGATCCCTTTATCCTGGCCCTTCTCGGTCTGGGGGCTCGATATCCTCGGCCCCTTCCCCCGATCCGTCGGGGGCTTTGAGTACTTGTTCGTTGCCATCGACAAGTTCACAAAGTGGCCAGAAGTGGAACCAGTGAGGAAGGTGACCGCCCAGTCCGCGATCAAATTCTTCAGGTCGATTGTCTGCCGCTTTGGGATCCCCAACAGGATCATCACCGACAACGGTACGCAGTTCACAAGCCACGCCTTCATGCAGTACACCCAAGATCTCGGCACCAAGGTCTGCTTCGCTTCTGTTGCTCATCCCCGGAGCAACGGTCAAGCGGAAAGGGCCAACGCCGAGGTACTGCGCGGGCTCAAGACCAGAAGTTTTGACAAGCTGCTCAAGCGCGGACGGAACTGGATCGAGGAGCTGCCGGCGGTTCTTTGGTCGGTCAGAACGACGCCAAATCGAGCCACCGGCCAGACACCATTTTCTCTAGTCTATGGAGCAGAAGCAGTTACCCCCATGGAACTCGTATACGGGTCACCTCGAGTGCTCGCTTATGATGAGCTTGAGCAAGAGCGGTCGCGTGAAGATGACGCACTGCTCCTCGAGGAAGATCGTCTCCAGGCCGCTGTGCGATCCGCTCGCTACCAGCAAGCTCTGCGTCGCTATCATAGCCGCAAAGTTAAGGCCAGGAGCCTCGAGGAAGGCGACCTTGTTCTTTGGCGCGTTCAGTCGGCCAAGATACACAACAAGTTGACGCCGAAGTGGGAAGGCCCTTACCGGGTGAAACGAGTCACGAGGCCCGGTGCCGTCCGCCTCGAGACCAAAGATGGTACTCCGGTGAGCAATTCCTGGAACATTGAGCATCTTCGCAAGTTTTAACCGTAAGGCGCGCTTGTCGGACCCTGTCCGGCAACCAATTCTTTGTACAAAAGTCTTGCCGCAGACGCATGTAATCCTTTGTACAAAGCCAGGCGCAGACCCTGGCCGCAATGACGCGCTGGGGCCCCCCAAGTTTTAGCATGCATGCTGAGTCGAGTCTTGTCCTTGGTTAGGGTTGATAGTGCCTAACAGTCGCTAACCCCTAACTTGGAGGTCGAGTCCGCATCTTTTTCCCGTCCTTTCCCTTTGGCTCGCGGGAACCGCCTACCCTTGCCGAGCCGCTCGAGGACGAAGAAGGGGAGAAGGACGAGCCAACACCCGCTTCCCGACAAGCCGGAGTTGCCTGGGGCTGCAACCTCAGATAAGTCTTTACATCCCTTATCATGCATTCTCTCGTGAGCTGCGGAATGTGAAAACCTTGCTTCCTCCTAAAAATCTGTCGTGCTCTCTTAAGCGGCAAACCCCGGAGCGCGTTCCCGGGGCCCGCTTCGGATAGTAGCCGCGGCGGCAAGGGGAGGAAGCGAGGGGCCAGAACCAGCCTTCTCCCTGCCTCCGCCTAGAGCGGGAGCAGGGCCAAGGGGCGCGGGGGACGGCAGGGTCCGTTGCCGGGCGGGGAAGTGTCTATCTTAACGATGCAAAGGGTCCGCCCCTTGCCGCGGGATGTACCCGCGAGACAAATGATCCGGCAAACAACCCCTTTTCATTAAAAACATTCCACTCAGGTACAGTTCAGAGAGAATGAAAAACATGAAAGATGGGATTACAAGATTTTAATGCAACTAAGGCCCGAGGGCTTACAAGATAAAAAGAGATAAGGTGCCCGTAATCCCTTTCTTGTCTCTCTCCTTAGGAGGTACGGCAAGGAGGCGAGAAGGGCAAAAGGGGCGCCTAGACGAGCTACGGGTGGCAGAAGACGCCAAGAGAGCGTCCGAGGCCCCACCCCGGAGCTCCGGAGGCCGGAAGAAGACGGCGACGCCGGAAGCGGAGCTCGAGAAGGAGGCGGCGAGACGTCAATACGCTGTCGAGGGCATCTAGCCCTCGTACTCCGAGTTGACGGCCTTGCCGCCAGCCTCTTCCGCAGCCTCGCCACTCCGGCCGAGAAGACGAAGCCCCGGCAAGAGGAGCTTGCCGGGCCGGAGAGAAGACCCCGGTGGTCGTCGCCGCGAGCAGGGGTGGTGACGGCGTCTGGGGCGAGGTTGGAAGACGAGGCACCGGCCTTGCCGCCCGTCCTCTTCCTCCTCCGCATCCTCCCTACGCCAGCCGCCCAAGGAGACGACCCCGGGGAGTTCACGGCGCCAGTGACGCGGACGATGGGGGCCGCCGGTGCCACGCGGAGCTGCGACTAGCGCCTAGTCGTGCCCATCACCCCGGCGACCGCCCGCCCTCGTCGTCGCTGTCGCTCCCCTCCTCGTCACTCTCGCTCGAGGAGGAGCCTTCGCTGTCAGAGGAGCTATCCACGCAGCACCGGGCCCGGGTGCCGAGGTCCCCGAAGACCTTGACGGAGAGCAGATCCCCCTCCATCAGCTTGAAATGGAGGGTGAACCCCGCCGTCAAGCTGTGGATCCGGGCGAACGACTTCCATCCTCGGCCCAGACACATCACGCCGGGGGCTCGGGATTCGACGTGGACTCGCGTACCACTAATCCCGCAGCCCCTCATGCGCAGCCTCAGCGTCTCGTGTTGTTCCGCCTCCAAGACGTCCGCGAAGGGGGCCGGGAGGCGGAGGCGACGGCGAGGCGCCCGGCGCAGCCTGATGATGAACTCGCAGGGGTCGTCCCCGAGATGAACCGCCGGGGGAAACGGAGCCGCCGACGGAGGCGAGGCCGGCGCGCCGTCCTGCCCGCCTCGAGCGCCTCGGCCCCGTCCACGGCCTCGTCCGCGACCTCGCCCCCTCCCCCTTCCCCTCACGGTTGGCTCCGCCGCCGCGGGTGCAAGGGGAGGAGGGGCTAGCTGCCTGGCGGCAACCCTTGCCGCCACCGAAGAAGGACCAGGGTTCCCTTCCTCCATGACAGCTGGGGAGAGGGGACCAGGGATCTAAGAGAAGGAAGAAGGAAGGAGTGCGGACCCTCGTCATCCCCTTCCGCTCCTTATAAAGGGGCGGAGTGGGGGCTCGGCCGCCCCACCCAACCAATCAAAGCAGAGGAAGGGCAGGCGACGGGGCCGACCCTCTACTTCGACCCGCGTCGGCCCGGCTTCCTGCCTCCACCACCGCGACCCCAAGCGCATGGAGGACGCGTGGCGGGCGAGCAGGGCCGAGGCGACAGATGAGGCGACCTCTCTTCCCCCCCCCCACTCGAAAGTGGGGGTGGACGTTTCGCTTCTCCAAATAAAATAGATCGTGCACGACGTCACGCATGCCTGCGGGCCTCAGTCCCGCGCACGCCACCCACGTCACGCACGCCTCGCACGCCTCGCCCCCCCCCACGACGCCGCGATAAGCGCGCGCCACTTGGGGAGGGCGCGACAAGCACGGAGTTAAGGAGCAGCGCAACCAAGGCCACGCGTGCCCGTGCAGTGTTAGGGCCTGGCCCAACAACGCTCGGCACCGTGTATGGCCCAGACCCGGGGGCTCCTGCCGGTGTACTAAAGTAGGGGTACCTTAGTACCCCGAACTTGTGCACGGGCAGTAGTAGCCTCCCGCGGCAAGGCCGGCCAGGGGAGCGACAAGAGTCTCCACGGCCCTTTCCGGGCCGGACAAAGGCCAAGTGATCGAGCCTAGAAGACCAAGCCCCGGCAAGAGGAGCTTGCCGGGTCGAGAAGGCAAGGTCCGACAAGAGGAGCTTGCCGGGCCAAGGCGACAAGGCCCCGGCAAGAGGAGCTTGCCGGGACGACTAAGCCGAAGCACCAAGGCCCCGGCGGGAGGAGCTCGCCGGGACGGCCAAGCCAAGGCACCCCAAGAAAAGCCCGCCGCGGCGCGCCGCGCGCCCCGGCAAGGCCTGGCGAGCGGCAAAGCTCCCAGGTGCGGCAAGGCAACTACCGCGGCAAGCCACTTGCCGCAGCAAACCACCACATCAGGCCCGCGCTCCAGCTCACCTGCCCACGCGTCGCTCTGGGGCTTCCCCGAAGGCACGTGGCGGGGCGCCGCGCAACCTGAGACGCGCGGTGGCATGGGACGTTGGCAGAGTCGCCACCGTGGCGAGCGGAGGCGCTCCTAACGGTCCGCCTCGGCACTGTTCAGGCGATCCAGACGGGCATTTAATGCCTTTGTCCCCCGCCGTCAGAGTTAGGTGCGATAGCACTGTGCGGCCACTATTCACACAATCCCTTGCCATTTTTACCCTCACCTGCGTCGCTCCCTGTGGGAAACCCCTTGGCATATAAAAGGAGGCCCATGCGCACGTAGAGTGGGGATCGGACCCAATAGGCCCTCGCCTACGTCCAGCTCCAACTTACTGTAGCTTCTTGCGCTCCAGAGCAAGAACCCGAATCAACCAGACATACAGCAGTAGGGTTTTACGCATCCATGCGGCCCGAAGCTGGGTAAAATCGTTGTGTGTGTGTGTCGCCTCGATCTGCTCTTTGTGCGTCCTCCGCCCCCGCCGAACCGACAAGGGGCTCCGTCCCCATAGGTGCTCGTGGAGGCTAGATATCCCCCGACAGGTCCACAAAGAAGCAACCTTGTCTATTCCATCATGGCCATCGCCCACAAAGGACTTGCCTCACTTGCGATAGATCCTCATGAAGTAGGCGATCTCCTTGCCCTTACAAACTCCTTGGTTCAGCTCCACAATCGTGTCGGAGGCTCGCAAGTGACACCTAGCTAATATAGGAGACACCACTCTCCAAGAAGTAACAAATGGTGTGTTGATGATGAACTCCTTGCTCTTGTGCTTCAAATGATAGTCTCCCCAAAACTCAACTCTCTCTCACAGGATTTGGATTTGGTGGAAAGAAGATTTGAGTGGAAAGCAACTTGGGGAAGGCTAGAGATCAAGATTCATATGGTGGGAATGGAATATCTTGGCCTCAACACGTGAGTAGGTGGTTCTCTCTCAGAAAATGTGTATTGGAAGTGTAGATATGTTCTGATGGATCTCTCCACGAATGAAGAGTGGGTGAAGGGGTATATATAGCCTCACACAAAATCTAACCGTTACACACAATTTACCAATCTCGGTGAGACTGAATTGAGAAATTCGGTCGGACCGATTTAGTAAACCTAGTGACCGTTAGGATTTTCGGTGGGAATGAGATGCAACTCGGTAGGACCGATGTAGTAAGGGTTAGGGCATAACATAATCTCGGTGAGACCGATTACACAAACTTAGTGGGACCGATTTTGGTAACAAGCTAATCAGAGAGTTGGTAAGGCAAACTCGGTGAGACCGATTACACAACCTCGGTGGAACCAATTTTGGTAATAAGCTGACCAGAGAGTTCGCATTGTAATCTCGGTAGTACCGATTTATCAAACTTGGTGAGACCAATTTTGGTAATGGACATACACAGAGAGATTACAATCCCATCTCGGTGAGACCGAGATCCCTATCGGTGAAACCGATTTACCTAGGGTTTGTGGTAGTGGCTATGACATTTGAACTCAGTGGCGCCGGATAGAAAGAATCGGTGGGGACGAGTTAGAATTTTGGTTCAGGTCATATGTGGATGTGGGAATATAGTTGAGGGTTTTGGAGCATATCACTAAGCACTTTGAGCAAGCAAGCCATTAAGCAACACCTCATCCCCTCTTAGTAGTATTGGCTTTTCCTATAGACTCAATGTGATCTTGGATCTCTAAAATATAAAATGTAGAGTCTTGAACTTGAAGCTTGAGCCAATCCTTTGTACTTAGCATCTTGAAGGGGTTCCACATCCTTTGGTCCATGCCACCTAATTTGTTGAACTTATCTGAAACATACTAGGTAAAAGTATTAGTCCAACCAGAGATATGTTGTCATTAATTATCAAAATCACCCAGGGAGCACTTGTGCTTTCACATGAGCACTTCTGCTGAGCTACTTGGAAGAAAGGAAACGGACCGGCGTCCCGACCCTGGCAAACCAGAGTTGCCGGGGGCTGCAAGCACAAAGATCCAACCGCGGCAAGACAAGATTGCCGGGAGGCTATAGATCCAGATAAGTCTTTCATCCGCTATCACGCATTTCGGAACGGAACTGGGATATGTGAAACCTCGTTTTATTTCTAGGCCACCGTGCTCCCCTTTTATATACACAAGGATTATCTCCTGGTTCCGGATTTGGTTGTAGTCGCGGTGGCAAGGAAGTAGCACAAGGAGCCTAAGCCCGCTTCGTCCCTGCCTCTGCCAAGGGCGCGAAAATGGTCGAGCGAAGTGGGGACGGCAAGACCTGTTGCCGGGCGAAAAACGTTTATCTTAAATTGTAACAAGGATTTGTTCCTTGTCGCGGGGTCTACCCACGAACGAAAAACCTGGCAAACATCCCCTTTTCATTAAAAACATCCCACACAGGTACAGTCCGTACGAAATGAAAAACATGAACAAGGGGGATTACAAGCTTTAAATTTAACATGGCCCGAAGGCTTATAGTTTTAAAAAGAGATAAGATTCCCGTAATCCCTTTCTTCTCCCTCTCCTCAGGAGGTAGGTCAAGGAGGCAAAAGGGGAAAAGGGGTGCCTAGGCGAGCTACGAGCAGCAGAAAGCACCAAGAGAACACCTCGGTGGCCGCCCACGGATGGGCCGTTGATGACAGTGCCGGGAAAGGAGCTGGAAGACTAGGCGGCAGGACCGGCAATACACGATGAAGGCGTCGGTGCCCGCGTACTCCGAGTTAACAGCCTTTCCACCCGCCCTCTTCCTCTTCCGCAGCCTCCTGACGCGAGCCGCCCAAGAAGACGACCCCGAGAAGTTCAAGGAGCTGGCTCCTCCCGCGGTAAAACTCTGCCGGAAAAGCGGCCAGGTGCAGATGCTGCTCCTGCCGCACCCGCCCAGGTGCGGGGCGTCCAACGCCTAGTTAGACTCGTCCCCGTCATCTGCCCCGCTGTCCTCCTCGTCGCTTTCGCTCAAGGAAGAGCTTCCGTCGTCGAAATCTCCATCGGAGGAGCTCTCCACGTAGCACTTCAGGCGAGTCCCGAAGTCTCTGAAGACCTTGACGGAGAGCAGGCCATCCTTCATTATTTTGAAGTAGAGAACGAGCCCCGTCGTCAGGCTATGGATGCGAGTGAACGTCTGCCATCCACGACGGAGGTACATGACCCAAGGAGCCGGGAAGTCGACGTCGACCCGCGTGCCCCCATTGCCACAGCCCCTCATGTGCAATCTGAGGGATTGGGGTGGGTCACGCTCCATCTCCAGAGCAAACGGGGCGGGAAAACGAAGACGGTAATGCCGAGGCCGGTGCAGCCTGATGAAGAATTCGCGGGGCCGGTCTCCGACATGGCCTTCCATCGGAAAAGGCATCATTGGCGTAGGCGAAGCCGGCGTGCCGCCCCATCCTCCTCTTCCCCGAGCACTACGAACTCTGCCCCGGCCTCGCCCCTCCCCCTTCCCCTCGCAGCTGGCTCCACCACCATGGGCTCAGGAGGAGGAGGGACGCGCTATCGAGCGGCGACCCTCGCCGCCACCATTGAGGGACCAGGATTCCCTTTCTCCATGGCTTGTGAATGGAAGAAGCAGAAGCGAGAGGAGATAGATGACAGAAGAGTGCGGGACGGCATCCCCCTTCCCCCTCCTTATAAAGGGTCGGGGTCGGGGCTCGGCCGCCCCGCTCGGCCAATCCAGCCACCAGAGGCGTAGGGAATCGGGATCGAGCCGCTGCCCCAAGCAGCGACGGCCTGATTTCCTGCCGCCACCACTTGCCACCCCAAGCGCATGGAGGACGCGTGGCGAACGTGCAGACTCGAGGGGACGGGTGAGGCGACCTCTTCCCACCTCGTGATCATGGGTGTGGACGCCTTGAAGACCGTGACCCGGCCCCGCGCGGTAAATGAGCCGCGCCTCCACGCCTCCCTCTTTTTATGGGGAAGGCGCGAGCCGCCTCTTTACCACGATGTGACGCATGCATGCGGGAACTGCCCCACGCATGCCGCCCACATCACGTGCACCCCTCCACACCGCCCCACGCCGCGCGTGGGTTGTGGGAAGAGAAGCGCGCGAAAAGTTTTACCGGGTAAAAAAAACACCCTGCTTGCCCACGCATCGTTTTGGGCCCGGCCCAACAATGCATCGCGCTTATGTGTGTCCCAGGCCCGGGGGCTCCTGTCGGTGTACAAACGAAGGGGCGCACCTTTGTACCCCTTTACCTGTGCACGGGCAGTCGGAGCCACACCCACGGCCACACCAAGCAGGGCAGGGGAGGTGAACCAAGGTAAAACCGAAGCCCGAGGGAGCCAGAGCAACGCCAAGACAAAGAACGCAAAGAAGCAGAGGGGCGGAGCAGTTCCCCCCGGCAGGACCCTTGCCGGGGACTGCCTCAGCAGTCCCAGCCAGACCCTTGTCGGGGCAGCGCGCCCAAACACCAACAGGGCGAGCCACCCTTGATCCCATGTCCCCAACACCATCAGCCACGTTGGGCCAAGGGTCGGGAGGCACCTCTGTGGTGACATGCAGATCTTTGTGAAGACAAAGAACACTCAAGATCAGATGAGGATTAAAAGACAATGGTCCTCGGCAAGATCCTTGCTGAGCAGAGCCACAAGACCCCCGGCAAGATCCTTGCCGGGGATGATTGCGCGCCACGGCAAGACCCTTGCCGGACCACCCGTCAAGGCTCTCACCGAGGATGCCAGCAGGGCCATTGCCAGGACCGCAGCAACCAAGTTTCCACCACCATTCACATGCAGCTGCCAGCTCAACCAGCTGAGCGGACACCTGCGTGGCAACATGCAGCTCCCGGGCCAACTCGTCAAGCGCGTGCGTGGCAGCATACATATCTTCGTGGAGGCTCCACCACCGCGCCACCTCAGCTGCCTGCCTGCCTACATGGCGCCGCATGCATCACTGGCCAGGGCGCGTGTCGAAGCGAGGAGGAGCGGCGACGGACGGGACATGCCTCGCCCCCGTCCCCGATAAAGCTAGGGGACACCTCAGCAGTGCATTAAATGCATCTTGTCCTGTAATACGAGAGATAAGCTCGCAATTCGACTATAAAAGGAGGCCCATGGCATACTAGGAGAGGATTCGGCTCTTTCGAACCATGCACTCACCACAGCTAGTTCGAGAGCTCAAGAACTATCTGAAATACACCCACCAAAGCAGGACTAGGGTTTTACGCATCCTTGCGGTCCAAACCTGGGTAAACTATACTTGTGCTGATTACTAATCCTGCTCTTCTCGCAACCCTACGCCCTGACAACCGCAGTAGGGATTCTTGTGATCCCATAGGTGTCGTTCCACACCGACAACAATCCTTCCGGTTGCATCTGGGTTGTGCAAGATATGTTGCAACGGTAAGAGAGTGATCACGATGATCTCATGTGCTTGAAAATAATGATGCAACTTCCTCGAGGCCGTAAGGAGGCCGAAGAGCAACTTATTCACACCAGAGTACCTTGATCTAGCCCCCTGGAAGAGGGAGATGACGAAGTAAACTGGGTGCTGCATCATCTTCTACCTCTGTACCACTTCGTTTGCTTGTGCAGATCCTGCCTTGCCGGCGCCAGACTTTGCCGGCGCTCCTGTCGTGCCGATGCCAGACTCTATCGGGGGTCTTGCCTTGCCGGCACCAGACCCTACCGGGGGGGAACTCTGGCTCGTCATCCAACAGTTTTGCCACGGCTACCACTTCTTCTTCAACTTCCCTCTGCACCACTAGCGCATCACTGACCACTTGATTCGTTGCCGCTAGATATAGCAGCAACAGCTCTTGCGGTTTGGGCGCAACTAGTATTGGCATAGAGGAGAGGTACCTCTTCAAATCATGCAGAGCTGCCTCGGCCTCCGGCGTCCATTTCATGGGCCTTGCCTTTTTCAAAATCATGAAGAAGGGGAGGGTGCGCTTAGCAGATTTGGAGATGAACCTACTTAAAGCAGCAACGCAGCCGGCAAGCCGACACACATCTTTGACTCGCCTTGGTGCTTCAATCTGCTCAATTGCCTTCATCTTGTCGGGGTATGCTTCGATCCCGTGCTGAGACACAAAGAACCCAAGAAGTTTGTCGGATGGAACACCGAACACGCACTTCTCAGGGCTGAGCTTGAGATTGATCTTCTGCAAATTTGCAAATGTTTCCTCCAAATCTTGCACAAGGGTTGTCCTGTAGTTGGTTTTGACCACTATGTCATCCATTTAAGCCTCCATATTTCTATGGAGCTGGGGCTCAAAACCAATCTGAACTGCTCTTGCAAATGTCGAACCAGCACTTTTCAACCCGAAAGGCATTCATATAAAATAATACGTACCACATGGGGCGATGAAGGCAGTCTTCTCTTCGTCTTCCTTCGTCATAAAGATTTGACGGCATCCCGAATAGGCGTCAAGGAATGACAGCAGGTCACACCCAGCAGTGGAGTCCATGATCTGGTCAATGCGCGACAAAGGGAAAGGATCCTTTGGGCAGGCTTTATTGATATTTGTATAATCAATGCACATCCTCCATTTCGCATTTTCCTTGCGCACCAACACCGGGTTGGCCAACCATGTTGGGTGGAGCACTCCTCTGACCAAGCCTACCACCTCCAACTTCCTAATCTCCTTGATGATGAACTCCTGCCGCTCGAAAGCTTGCTTCCCGACCATCTGCTTGATGGGCTGCGCATGAGGACAGACAACAAGGTGGTGCTCAATCACCTCCCTAGGAACGCCGGGGATTTCAGATGCTTCCCATGCAAACACATCGACATTCGCCCGCAGGAAGGCGACGCACGCACTATCCTATTTGCTGTCGAGGGTGGAGCTTATAGTAAAAGCTCTTCCCGTGCCATCCTCCTTGACAGACACCTTCTTGGTTTTCGGTGGTGCAGCCTTGGATTTCTTGCTCTTGCCTGTGGAGCTCTCTGGCACATCTTCAACGGAATCGCAACACCCCAAGGAGGCACGCTTGCTGGAGTGGGTGCAAGAGGTTTGGCCGGGTCCAGAAGCCATGCCGGCGACTCAAGTCTTGTCGGTCTTCTTCGGTCAAGTGGCGGGAGCAGGTGCCTTGGCTGCAGGCGCCACCACTGCCTCCCAGTAGAGCTGATTGCATAGATGAGTGCGTCCTTCTTGTCGGAGTCGACAGTGATGATGCTCATCGGACCGGGCATCTTCAGCGTGTTATAAGTCTAGTGATGATGCTACAATAAACTTGGACAGTTCTGGATGGCCAAGGATCCCGTTATATGGCAACGAGATCTTGGCTACATAAAAAACGATCTTCTCTGTCCTGTAGTTCAGCTCGCCTCCAAACGTAACTTGTAGTGTCACTACAAAAAAAATACACTTCCGTGATGATACGTGTTTGTCACTGTAGGTCGCATTTTTTGCCATGCATGTACATCCATGACAAATTTATGACAGAATCAAGATAGTCATACCTGTGCTGTCGTAGAAGTGTTCCATGACATTACCAAAATTATCATCACGGAAGTGTCTACTTCAATGACGATAAATCGCGCGTCACAGAAGTGCTTTCGTCAAGGGTGACCGACACGTGGCATCCACCGTAACGGAACGCTGTTAAGCTATCGGGTCGGGTTTTGGATCCGATAACCCGTTAACAGCCCCGACCAATGGGAAATTTCCACGTGTAAAATTCTTATTGGCCGGACGAAACACATGTCAGCTCGTTAGTGGGTCAGATAGGCGCCTATGATATGTCGACACGTGCCACGGCCCACCACTGGCCCATTTAGCTTACAAAGTCAGCCTGTTTGACTAGGTCAAAAGTTAACGGGCTGGGCCATGAAAAGCCTGTTAACGGTCTCTTTGCAAATAGCCCATTTTACGCCCCGTTAACTCACAGCCCATTAGGCCCTAAAGGAAATCAGCCCAAAAACGTCATGTGGGCCATCGAATATAACACCAACCCATTTCACTTTCGGCCCATGTATGGCCCATGATGTCTTTCGGTCCATATGAGGCCTTCGTATCTTTCAGCCCTTTACAGGCCCACGGTGACTCTAGCCCATAATGAACAGTAATTTTCTTTATACCCGTTAACGGCCTGTGATTTACATGGGCCGTTTCTAGCCCGTGTTAGCTTTCGGCCTATTGATGGCCCATACGTCCTTGGGCTCCTTTTCGGCCCTCGATTACTTCTGGTCCGTTACTGGCCTGTTCCCCTACTGGGCCAAATTCAGCCCATGGCAAGAGTCGGCCCGTTACTAGCCTGTTCCCCTACTGGGCCAAATTCAGCCCATGGCAAGAGTCGGCCCGTTACTGGCATGTTCCCCTAATGGGCCAAATTCGGCCCATGGCAAGAGTCGGCCCATTACTGGCCTGTTACCCTAATGGGCCAAATTCGGCCCATGGCAAGAGTCGGCCAGTTTCTGGCCTGTTAACCCATTGCGCCGTTTCCAGTCCATCCTATATTCTGGCCAATTAACGACCCATTATGCCTGTGACAGAATTAAGCCTTTGTTGTCCTACGGCCTGTTAACGGCCTGTTACCGTGCTGGGCCGATACCAATTATGCCCGATTACGGGCCCATTTATCCGATGGCCCAAGGCCCACTGATTACAGGCCCATTTATCGACGGCCCGTAGGAGACCCATGGATCCTACGGCCCGTATATGGCCCATGGTAGTTCCAGCCACTAGCAAACTAGGGAAAAAGAAGACTAGGAAATAAATAAGGCCGAAACTAATGCTAGGCTATTAAGGCGATTGCACATATTACATCCACTCGGCATCAAAGATCGCCACCAGTGCAAATATAGGGAACACCCTACACTATACAAAAATGGCTTGCTGTTTTCTTCAGCCCGTGGCTGCACGTTAAGAATAAATTTTGTATCGCACCAAAAGGAAGGTTGGCATAAAACTTAACAGTCTAGCAGATAAATGCACCACCAGAAGTTCAGAAGCTTAGTTCATTTGACCTGACTGTTACGTTTTCATGCTATATTGTCCGATGGAGCACCATAACCCTTGCCTTCATTTCCCCTAGGCTCCTGAACAATATAGCAAATGTCTGATAGTATGGTTTCAAAACCATGCATATCTTGACGACATTGAGCAATGTTTCTCCTTGTTTCACAAAGGGTCTCTGTTAGGGAATGGACTTGTGTCTGGAGCACAGATACAAATTTGCTTTGAGCTTGCATATCTTGATGGACGATATTGCCTTAACAACCCACCCAGTATTACGCAGGAACGTGCTTTTGGCACTGTTAGTGGATAGGTACTGACCCACTGCAGCAATAGCTGACATTGCGGTTATAGTTGCCTCGCCACATTCAGAAGGTGGCGGTTCCACCATTTTTCCATAGCTCGCTGAAAAGTTGAGGTTTTACATTAGTAGTACAAGAACAGAAGATATTAAGGAGGCAGCAAAACCAAACAAAATAGCTTTGGTCTATATACAAAACTTATTCTCGTGAACCCATGTAAAATATTAGTTGAATTTTATTGCAAAGTACATAATAAAACCAGGTTCCAAATATATGACCATGCACCATCGCTAATGTATTGTCTATTTCTTCACATTGTATTGAGGGCTAAGGATAAAGAAATGAAGTTTATAATACGGTAAGCATAGTATGACATCATTCATATCACAAAACAACTAAGAACAGACAAACAGACAATTGTAACGTTGTGTGGGCAAGTCCAGCACGAAACTAGATTACGGCAAGATCAAAGGAACATCACTCCTCTCTTTTAAACCTTGTAAGGTGAGATGATACGCTAAGACAATTGTGTATAAAATTGAAAAGAGTAATAGACATTGGCTGCAAACCATCCAGTTCAAGGCATAAGTCACAGTAAGTAGTAGTTAAAAGGCATGAGGATTAAGGACTTACAACAGTGGCTTTGACTGGTGTAGTCATGCCCTTCTTCTTGCTGGTGTGACAGTCCTTAAAGATTTCCACAACATTTCGTTCAGGTACTTTTTGGTCCTTGCGGGCTTTCCTATGCATTTTCAAACAAGTCAATATAGATCTGATAATATGGTACAGCGAAAAGAGTGAAACAACAGCTAATTACAAGAGCCTCGCAGTGTGCAATATAGCTACGAGATCCTGTCGTCTGTTGGAATTTCACTTTTGTATGGTTGGCCTTGTTCTTTGAACAGTTCACGTACAAGAAGATAGATTTGTGTGGCACATGTGTAAATAGGACTTCAACATGTGATCTGATCACATATATATAATGTGCCTGATACTTCGGTTCAGACCAGTGTTTAACAAGGCCCCTCCAGTCTTCATCCGATCTATTTTCCACTGGAGATGTTTGGGAAAGTTCACTATTAGCCTTGCCTTCAAAGTGAGTTTTCCTCAAGTTATACCGATACTGTCGCAGAGCAGACTTGAAAACATGGGTGCAAGCTTGTCTGGTTGCATCATCTTGGCTATCCAACTTGAACCTCATCTATTGAAATTTATGAGAGTCTCATTATCAGCAACCTAGAAAGTATGGGACAGAGCAAGACGATATTACTAGTTTCCATACATAACCATACTTACAGATAAATGGTCGAGGAAGGTGTTGAACTGGGTTTTGTCTTTGTCATTCCTGTACTGAATCCATGTTGGGAGGATACATACATGACATCTAACGACAACCGCTACCTCTGATACTAACTTGGCTGACTCTGTAGCATCATGTGGCCTTCTGAAACCTGCCTCAAAACAGATCTCCATTCTTCCTCCTCTACATGTAGTTAACCTATCGAGCATTATCCCTGATGTTTGTTTCCTCTTGCGCCTAGGTGCTAGTCCAACAACAAACATAGGAAGTGTCGGTGTCAAAACCGGCGGATCTCGGGTAGGGGGTCCCGATCAGTGCGTCAAGGCCGGATGGTAACAGGAGACAAGGGACACTTTATTTTACCCAGGTTCGGGCCCTCTCGATGGAGGTAATACCCTACTCCTGCTTGATTAATATTGATGATATGGGTAGTACAAGAGTAGATCTACCACGAGATCAAGGAGGCAAAACACTAGAAGCTAGCCTATGGTATGATTGTGTATGAAGATGATTGTCCTACGGACTACAGCCCTTCGGTTTATATAGACACCGGATAGGGTTAGGGTTACACAGAGTCGGTTACAATAGTAGGAGATCTTGAATATCCGCATCGCCAAGCTTGCCTTCCACGCAAAGGAAAGTCCCATCCGGACACGGGACGAAGTCTTCAATCTTGTATCTTCATAGTCCAGGAGTCCGGCGAAGGTATAGTCCGGCTACGCGAACACCCCCTAATCCAGGACTCCCTCAGTAGCCCCTGAACCAGGCTTCAATGACGACGAGTCCGGCGCGCAGATTGTCTTTGCCATTGCAAGGCGGGTTCCTCCTCCAAGTCCTTCATAGAAGATTGTAAACACCAAAAATAGTGTCCGACTCTGCAAAATAAGTTTCCACATAGTGCTATAGAGAGAATAATATTAACACAAATCAAATCTGTTAATGTATTCCGCAGTGCATCATCGCACTACGGCCAAGTTCTTTACATAAATCGTTTTTACTTTTCCACCTCAGCACGTTTAGCGAGGCGGTTTCCTTGGCACGTCTTGTCAAAGTAGAGATCGTGTGCCCGTTTTACGGGATTCTCATCAATACGGATGTGGGTAACCCAACCGCGCCATTTACCACAGCGCTTGGGAGGCAAGCGAGTTTTATTAGGCAGGTGGGGACGCATAACCGCATCCGCCCATATAAGGGGATAAGGATCCACCTTTTTACCGCGGCCTTTCGAATACAAGCTACACACCATATGGAACATGCAACCACATATGACACTGCGAAGTTAAAGCAAGCACCTGGGATGGTGGTTCATTGCGAGCGAGGTCATCAACTCAAGAGCTACGTTTACCATCTCCATCTGCTGACATTGCACCCTTTATAGAGCTGTAACGTGTCTTGCCTACCTGGATACGAAGCTGGAGCGACTTCTCTCTTTTCTTTTTGGCTTCTATCATGGCAGCAGAGTCTGAAATACCCTTGCATAAAGGCACAATAGTGAGAGTAAGGGTGAAGTGTGTGCAGAACTAGTGCACTATAAAAGTAGCAAATAGCAGGTGGCTGAAAAATAAATGACAGGAGACATATGATAGCTCTACAACATTGCATGGAAAACAAAATTAGATTCTACTCCGTATGATTTTGTAATATATGAGCACAGGAAATGCAGGTACTCCTCCAGCACACCACCACATGTGGTCATATCTAAGATAACAATCGACTGAAAATAAATAGGTCAGTCGATTTTTTTAATGAACCGTCCGATCTATAAGGAACGGGCACATGGCCTTCGTCTACCTCCCGCCACTCACTGTTGACGATCTTTCTCGAACTACCAGCGACCACCGGCCCAGACCCCTGCCTCTGCTGCCCAGACCCCTGCCTCTGCTGCCCCGCCCTCCCATCGACCTCACACCACCGCCGTGCTTGGCAGCGCCCCCAGGCCATCCCTTTAATCCCGGCTGACCTCCAGATCAGGCGCCAGTAGCTCTAGGCCGCACACGCCCCTAAGATAAACACCAAGGCGCTGCTTCCCTAGTGTAATAGGCATACTAGCGCCTGTTACGCCGGGGAATGCTTCCTTAATTGGGAATCAACTGGCCAGAAATTGAAATTCAGGGGGGCAACGAACCTCTAGCTAAGGTGAAATAGTATATGAGGAGAAACCTTGTGCATCGCGAGTTACTATATATGAACATCTAGTATCAAGAAGAAGCGGTCAACTAGTGTCTTCTGTGGGATGAATACCGTGCTAGCAGAGACGTAAGATTTGCATGAATAAGGGAAGAGGAATACCTTTTTCGGTTGCCGGTGTGGTCACCTCCACGTGTCGCGCCGATTTTGTTCTTTTTACCAGGAAAACCGATGTTCTGGAGGGTGCAGGCTTGGACGAACCCATGGCCAAATTGTTGACTGTGTTGCCCTGGCCGTATGTCGGCGGAGGGGAAGCAGATCCGAGGCGACGAAGGACGGCATAGCAGGAACAGCTCCGGTGCGGTGGAGGGTGGCGTAGTTGGAGCGGCAGCGGTGAGGCGCAGGACGGCGTGGTTGAACTGGCTCGGGTACGGACGGCTCGACCTCAGCTTCAACTACTAGCCGTGGAGGGCGTTGCGGTGGACGACGACGTCGGGGTATTGGCTCTGGCGTGATGGAGGAGGGTGGCGGTTGATGGGTGGGATGGGGTGGCGGACGGATGGGGGGAACCATGTTTCGGTCTGGGACGCGCTTTTTTGGCTTTTTTGAATAGAAGATGGGACGCGCTTGTTCAAAATTTGGGGAAACTACAAAATTTCCCCCCTCTTAAATTTCGGATCTACTACGGGTCGGGGGTAGGATGGTAATCCCAGGTGTCCCAAATAGTGGGCGGGAGCGATTTCGGCCGCGCACATGTGTGCTTAGGCGGCCATTGTGTATGAATGTTCTTCGGATGCGGTTGCGTGGCATCGAGATGAAGCTACAAACCTACCCCGGTTTAGACCTTTGGACGTCGGGCCGATAGGTTTCACGGGTCGGAGTTCTTAGAAAAGTAATTTCCTTGTACTACCAAACATTGGTCTCACGCGGTTTCGGGTGAGTAGAGGCTCTTTTGGCGCTTCGTTCGAAATTTTGAAACACAAGCATTCACGTTTAGAGTACTCTTGAACTATGAGGATTGACCTAAATAGACAACGTTATATTTGACCTTGTATGTTTGAAAACCTCATTAAATTATCCGCTTCTTTTTGAAATTTTGACACTTGAAAATCCTATAACTACGATTATTTTGGAATGGAGGAGCTAAATTTGAATCTATTTTGTACACGACTACATATGCTATTATGTAATAAATCAGAGCAAAGATTGGTGCCCCCATAATTGAGGTATGGTTTACAAATGCCATGATATCAAATTCAAATAATTGAATGGACTTCATGTTGAATTCGATTTTTTTAAACCACCTTAAGTTAAATTCAAATGTATGCTAGTTCATAGGTAGCTATTTATAATGTCCATTGTGTAACTTTCGTTTGTATAATGTGCTTTACACACACAACATGAACTATACTCACGTTTATAATTGATTGCTAAAGTGATGCATTGTCTGGAGTTCAAAATACTAACTATGTGGATAAATTGTGTCGAATAATAACATAGACATGCTCAAATTTGATAGAATCTAGATGTCTCATGGATCAATGACCGCTCCTTACGCGAATTGCAAATATCATGATCCCATCCTAATATTTGGATACAATTTATATCTTTAATCAATGTGTAGAGCAGTCTTTTACGTGTAGTTTCACTCTCCATCCTTGGTCTCTCACACATGCTCACACACTCTCTCCCAAGGTGTCTTTCTCGCACACATGCTCTAGATATAACCCTCCCTCTCTCTCGTAACCATTTACAACTGTTTTCACTAACCTTTAACACAAGCACTCTTCCTCTCGCAAACATACACACGCACAATCCTCATCGACCATTTCTATATACATGGACCTGCCTACGTGTCTCATGTACGCACATTATCTTGACGCCTGTCTCTCACGCATTGTCTCACACCTCTCTTCCTAATCGACGAGTATGATTCTAGCAGAGCATTCTGTAGGATGCCCCTTAAAGTTAGGTTGGATGAATAGTAATATCAGAGATAAAGGGTTACAAATCCTAGCCGGCTTTGTCAGTGGACACAGAGTCCTTCACAATTCTGCTATCTTTGTCTTGTACGACTAGTCATCCATGGGTCTTCCTAAATGCGTCACGGGACGACCAATGTGGCACAGGATGGAGCCGAACGAAGGGCCTCACCTCGACCCACCGGACCTCACGCGGTGACACACCCTCTACCCCCACGTCTCATTATCTTCTCACACCCACACATACCAACACAAACACCACACACACATAAAATTTCTCCTGGTATGTCTATTCCCTCCCCCATTGCATATACACACTCAAGGGAATGGAATCTCTTGTCATGACGTCATATTCGTCTCTGTCTCTCTAGACCACTCTCATTTCTCGTGCTATCTCTCCCACGCCTCCCCGTCGGCCCCTCTATCCATGCCTCTCTCGAATACGTAATACACACACATACCTCTCTCGCATACAACATTCCTTTTGAATAAAGTGTGGCCAAAAAATTATTTTTGAGTTTCTACATATATACAACATTACAAAGTTATATGGAGGAATACGAAAGCTAATTTGCATTGCATGGTGCCCACAATGATATTTGTTCCGCACTGTGAATTTGTATATTTTTATACTATATACAAAGTTATTCATAATAAAGGGAAACAAAGAGCATCTCTCTCTCCATCGCATACCCCCCTGTACGCCCCTTTCAGGTCCTCTAAAAGTAAGCCCCTAGAAAATTCACGCATGTTTCATCTTTCTCTCGCGATATATGCAATGACGATCATTGTATTCGAAGCGAAAGCATGATACGTACATTGGACTTCAGAATCCACTCATTACGGTCACCATTTACGTTTAGTGGTAATTATACAGTCACGGGCTCACCGTACAACTCTGTATTTGCTCATGACATGACTAGTTGACCAGTTAAACGCTCCACGTGGCACCTCTAGTGTTGCATCACATTATCTCACTACCATCGTGCCCACCTGTCGACTTGTATCTACTCTACATCTACACTCTTATAAAATACACTCTTATAAAAACAGAGTTGGTGATGATGGTGTGCCTGCCATCTTGCAATATAGGCCATCCGATTTATATCTGACGGATAGGAAAGAAACTATGGCAATTTTCCAAAAACGTACCCACACACTTCTCCACATTTGCAAATAAGGCCTTCTCTCGTTCATCCTTTTCTCTCACAAGATAAACAAGTCATACAAATGCATCTTGATGTTACGTGCAACGCACAGGCATCTTGCTAGTAAGAATGAAAACAAACGACAAAAAATATATTTGGACGGTGGTTCGAAGTCATGACCGCGGGCACAACAGACAAGGTGGCCTTGTATTGGTATGCTGAGCCTTTTGTTTTAACACATATGAGCTGCTGTGGTGATTATACACACACGCACGCATGCACACGAATTGCATCCACGCAACACTCACACAAACACATGCACCCACACATGCACGCAACACTCATACGTACACACGCCGCCACGCAAGCACGCAACACTCACACACATGCACGCAACACTCACACGCACACACGCACGCATGCATGCACACACCAGTGCACCACATGACCAACACACACTCTCATGCTCAAGTGCTCAACCTACACGTGCATGCGCACACATCAGGCCCTGACAGACACATAAACAACTAGGTGATTCCCGCGCACGGGTTGGAGCCTTGCCGCGCCTGCGTAAATTCGTGTTTATCTGACCTTTTCCCTATGCGAACTGACAGGTGGGAGCCACAAGGAACATGGTCAATTTAACTAGTCAACATGGCGC